>CM070562.1:55682190-56298875 GCA_036346405.1 Phyllostachys edulis | reverse complement strand
GCGAGATGAAACCCCAAAATCAGTACAAGCTATTTATAGAACTTGCTAAGCGGGCACACAAGTTGTGTTGGAGATACCGATACAATGTACAGAAAGAAAAATAGTTCTTGCATGCACATTATAGAAAATTGCATCGGATCCTACGAATATATGATCACACACATGATGTCCTCACACCACCTGTGTTTCATCCCAATAAGACCCCCCCTCCCGCCTACTTAACCAACCGTCACCCATACGCCTACTTAACCAACCGGTGCCCATACGCCAGCGTGTGGAAATACGAGTTTTACTTGGATTAACGACGGCACAAAGTTTGGTCATTAGCGATCCGGACAAGACTACCATAATACCCGAGTTTCGTGCATGAAGACACCCACACCCACATTTTTATTTTGACAAATTCAAACTCAACAACCAAATTCGATGATCTGGACTTGAAACATAGAAATAAGATGATTGGTGTTTCCCACGGTCGACGGGCTAACCCCGTCAGCCGAACTACCGTATCTACTGACTTGCAAAGCTAAGCATCAATATACATAGTAGATAAATCATCACAAGACATCTATTTTAATCTTACTGAACAATAAGTGGGAAATATATCAAGGATAACCTACAAGATTTAAGACATAGCTAACTAAACTCACAAAGTATCGATATATTAAAAATAGCATGCATGCAAGTATCATTGCAATTCAAAATAATAATTAACAAAATCATGGATCAATATGATGCAAGATGATGCTTGTCTTGTTGGTAGTCCACTTGTTCACTCTCGGGTACGAATTTGTTCACTTCCGGCAACTCGGTATCTAGAGAGAAAAACGATATCGAATAACCATCGAGAAAGCCGAAAAAATTAAAATGCTCAAAAAGCATGAAATTTACAAAGTAGTGATATTATGATTTTATATGAATTTAGGTGAAATAATTAGTTCAATTGGAGATCGCATGAGAAAGTTATAGCCTTTCGAAAATCAGCTACGAAGAAAATGCTGGAAAATCAAGGTTCTGTTGCTTTTAATTCGAAATTAATTATTTTCACAAAACTTTCCAGAATAGTGGTGGAGACTAAAACTACATGGTCGGCTAGAGAATAAAATTTTATGAACAAACCAATTGGATTCATCTCATTTGGAGCTCATATGAATTTTCTAAGTTAATTGAATTTTCAGTGTAAAAATAATTCTTTTCTAAATTTTCTATTGCATTAAATCCTTTTTAAACTCAGGCTGACCTAGCCTCTGTCATTGACAGATGGGGCCCATGCATTTTCTTTTTCTTTTTCATTTATTTCTAAAGAAAACCTCCATTTACATGTTGGGCCCATTGTCGTAGGCTCAGTCCATGCAAATAGTACATGGACCGAAGGTCCACATGCACAATGCCTTGGTCTACCGCCACGTGCACTGGGAACTTAAGGCACCGGGCCCGCATGTCAGTGACTTCAATGAAAATCTAGATCTCTAACCGCTCTCATTTTCTATTCACGGGCCCACATGTCATAGACTTAAAGCAATTAAATAACCCATCATTAACACAGCTAAGCCTTGATTTAACCTAAACGACATAGATTTGCACTAATCATTGAGCTACAGTAATGGTCAAAATTCTGATCAAACAGAGAACTTCTCGGGTGTGACTTTGCCTGGCGTGTCACCGGTGATGTGGACCTCGGCGGCACGGTGAGTGCTAGAAATGGAAACCCCATAGCTCGCCGGTCCCATGGGTAGCCGAAACATTGCCAGTGGTGGTCTGTAGCGGCAGGCGCGACGGCGAGACCCGGCAACGCGTCAAGCTAATTAGCGCAAGCATGAGCTCCTACGAGGCATAGTGAACCTACCAGAGTGAAGAGGAGATCCGGAGAAGCATGGTGGTTGGCCGGCGATGAAGTCCAGCGGCGGCAATGAGAGCTCCTCGTGGAGAAGGTGACCTGAGCAAAAGGAAAGGCAATAAAGGGTCAGGGAAGCTTAAGCAAGGTCAGGAGCTACTCTGAGTGGAACCAATTGGGAAAGACTTCGGCCGGAGTTAAAGAAAATCCAAAATCCTGAGACTCCTGTGAACGATTGGACAAATTTGTTGAGGGGAAATGAACATCATGCCCTAGAACACGTGCTGGCGCACATAGGAGAGGTAAAAGCTCACTGGAGACGAAATTGACATGGCGGCGGCACTCGGTGCGCGACCACCGGCTCCGAGTACGACTAACACATTCCAAGCGCTACAGGCAAACGCAAGAGTTCGCATTAGCGCAGATCAACACGGCGAGGAAAGGAGAAGAAGAGGGACATGGCGGCGAGGAACTCACCTGAGAGGATTTCACGATAGAGCGTCCTCCTCCTTAGCCACCGAGAAGAGAAGTGAGCGAGATAGAAGATAGGGAGGGACTTAAGTACGGGCAACAGACGAAAATAGCAACAACGTGAATTGGCGAAGTCACTGGATTGGGTAGAGACAGCGATGGCGTGATGGCGTGACTGCACATGGAAGGCACGCTCGGCCATGTGGCGCTTGGCCACGTGGTGCTTGGGCTCTGCTCGCTCGCTAACGCGAGCTTGAAGATGGCCCTAACAGGTGGGTCCAAGCAGTCAGCAACATAGGTAAATGGGTCGGTGTCGAGCGGGTTGGGTCGAACCGGGTGGGTCTTATTTGGGTTCGGTCGCACCAAGTCAAAACAGTTGACTGCTTTAAATTCAAAACCCTCCGCTTTGACCTGACGATTTAAAATAGCAAATAAATTTCTAAAATTCTTGGATTTTTCAAAAAGGTTCCTGAGATGACCTAGAACACATAAAAAGTTTCTACCATTACTGTTCATGTTTTATTTTGCTTATTTTAATTCAATCACAGTAGGGGTTTCAAATTGAGGTAAGAATTTTCTCAAGGTTATGTTTGGTCCTAAAATTTGGGAAAATTTATATTTATTCATAATAAATTATAAGATTTAAATAAATTATTTTCTTGAGAATTTCATAAGTATTTATTGCTATTTTCATTTGGAGCATCAGTTTGAGTTATATGTTTAAACTTGGTTTGAAAATTTTCAAATGCAACAAATTGTGCACATGCCCTAGAAATAACATACATACTCATGAGATGCATCTTAATTCAATTTAATAAAAAATAGGGATGTGACATATAGGAACCCTATCGCCAATTGGAATAGTTGCAGAGAGGTTTCTATAGATAATTTAACTCACGACAAGACAGTTTCGCAAGTTCAATTAGCGACATGACCCCGTCGCCAATTGAACTCACGACAGGGTCCTATTTTTATTTTTTTGTAAATTTATCTATAGAGAATTCAGCCTAAATATTTAGTTTATTTCACTCAGTTTTTTGGTAATTCCTTGAAGTGTCTGCGTAATTCGGAATCTGAAATTAAAGATAACGAAATATGAAGTAAAGAATACGAGATCAGCCGCACAATTAGGATCTCGAGTTCGGCGACACAATAACACAAATAGCCCCTTTCAGAGCGAAATAAAAAAATATATTTGGGCTTAGGGTTGTCATGCGCGTTGTTGTCGCGATTGTATCGTTCATGAACCGATTCCTTCGAAAAAATATTACATACTATTTAATGGTCGAAATATTTGGAGAACGAGATTTAAGTTCAAAAAACTTCATAATTTAATTGTGAAATACATGGCACGCCGGGTTTGGTTACGTACATTAGAAACGCCAACATGCACGAATCAACAAACCAAAATACATCTATGATACATGTGCGCCTTTTTAGAATCCCAAAAAAAGGTTGATTGGAACGAAATCGGTTAGTACTGGCGGCCCATCAGTCCCTTCCCCTTATCTCTGGACTACCCGCGGCGGTGGCCAATCTCGAAGTCAGCCAAGTTCTGCGAGACGAGCTGGACGATTGAATGATGTTAGGATCGCACAATATAGGGTAAAATTACTAATTAGGATGCATATTGAATATAACTTACCTCTTCGATCCGAAATGCGCCCAAACGACGGGGAGCGCTAGGACAGCCGATGGTCTCACTAGCAAGAGTCTTCCCCCTTGTGCGTCGCGCGCTCGGCCTGGTCGTACTCAGCTTCTTGTTCGGGGAACCTCCACCACCACCCTGCTCTCTTGGGCTCCTTCGGTGCCTTTTCAATTTCGGCGTTTGAAGGTCTCAGCTCGCATTGCATAGTTCAATATGTATTTCTACTCGATGAACACCTTATCATACATGTCCAGACCATCGATCCATTGGAAGAAGTTGTATCGTATCTCCGGCTGCCATTATGGGCAGATTTTTGGTCGGCGGTAGCGACGACACGAGAGTAGATTTCTTTATTCTTTTGGGAGGGACAAAATGGTCATTTTGTCATGGTCAAACCCATTGACCCTTGTCAAAGTGGTAAATAAACCCTATTTCCCACCTTTGCAATGCCACCACAGTATTTAGCTCATTTGCAATGATAAACATACAAAACCGGAAAGCCCTTCCTGCAAATATGCTATTCTCCCTTTCTGTTATTCGAGTGAGCCCTTGTACAAAACTTCGCCTATATATCTAACACCATCTGGGATGATTACTACCGAATGATTGTTCAATAATAGCACACTTTTATTGAAAAAAAATCTTACCTTTGACGCCATGTCTGGGGTGCGGGAATTATAATGTGGATTATCCTTAGGCGAAATTCCTGGATTTCACGAAACGGGGCCTAAAAGTACTCGACTAGTTAGCCACAAGCCCACAGCTATCGTGTACTCGCGATGGACACTGTCACTCTATCTGGCCGAACCAAATTTGTGGGATCCTCCCATATAAAAGCCATGGGTGAGATCTCTTGATACTATTCGACACTATACCAGTTGTGATATAACTATTGACGATTGTTGATCTAGAGCGTCAATTTTTGTTGTCGAACAGTCGAGAGTAGGGATGCAAGTGGAGTGGGCTTGTCCGCTAAGCCACTAGCCCGCCTCACAAATCAGCCCACCAAACTATCCACAACAGCCCACCAAATAGATAGCAACGCAAAGCGGTCAAGCCCGCATTGCCCGCTGGGCTAACCGCACCGTACACTAGCTAATACACAAGTGCAAAGTAGTACTAGTAATGCGCGCTTACTAGTAATAGTAGCAGCTACCGTTGCCGCCACATCGCGTGTTCATTGCCTTCCCACCGCTCCCCCCACCTACCCACGAGACACGCAATCCCGTCAAGGCCCGTGCCGGTCGATCGCGATCCTGAGAGGTGATGGGCTCGGCGGTGGGGCCGATGGAGCTGGTGGCGGTGCTGCTTCGGGGGGTGAAGCAGACGGAGCTGGTGGGGGTCGAGGGGGCGGAGACGAGGGCGCTCATGGCGGCCGTGGTGGTGGCGGTGCTCGGTGCGTCTTTGCTAGTCTTTGTGGCGGCGGCGGCAAGGCAGAAAGCGAAGATGGAGGCAGAGAAGGTGGCAGCGGTTGAGGGCTAGGGGAAGCCTAGGGAGGCTGCTAAGGAGGAGCTCAGGGACAACAGGAGGAAGAGGGTCGCCATCTTCTTCGGCATGTAGACTGGCACCACGAAGGGCATTCGAGCGCCGCACCGAGGTGGAGGAGCTCGCGCTGGAATGCGCGCTCCGCCTCATGCCGTCCGAGGCAGCAGAGCTCGAAGGCCTCGACAACGC
This sequence comes from Phyllostachys edulis, assembly GCA_036346405.1. Lineage (NCBI taxonomy): Eukaryota > Viridiplantae > Streptophyta > Magnoliopsida > Poales > Poaceae > Phyllostachys > Phyllostachys edulis. Next base: position 56,293,248 of record CM070562.1, on the reverse strand, counting down.
GCTGCTCAAGAACGACTCCGACCCGCATCCTTCGTGCTGCTCTTGGAGCACGGCAGCGACAATCTCAAGGCGGGTCTTTGCAGCCTCCTCGAGACCATCGCCACGGCCGCGCCGACAGGAGAGCTCGCCATCGCCATCGCCATCGCCATAGCCACCTCCCAACGCGTGTGGCAAGCTCTTGTCCCGCTGCTACAAGACAGCACCAACAACGCCGACGCGCGTGTGTCGGAGGCCCGTCCGCACCACCACCACCGCCATCCAAGAACGGAAGAACTTGTAGCGATGCATTCCATACATTGCGGGCCGCCGCCAAACCTACCAATCGAGCATGTAGCAATGCATTGCGGGCTAGAGCAACCGCAACTTCTCAACGGCCAGCACGAGGTGGGCGCGGGCTGTCCACAGCCTACCCCACTTGCATCCCTAGTCGAGAGACCATTGTAGCTCTGTCTCTCCACATTTTGTACAGAATTCTAGTCCTCCCTCACCATACTGCCATTTTTAGTCGATCATTACATATCGACAGTGACGACAATACATCCTAGGCTCCTAGCTAGAACGGATTGTGAGATGTTCATGCCAGACACTTAATACTACCAGCACCAATTCAACGGAATCCTACTAGGCCAACTTAATCATAGTTAAAACCAACTTAAGGGTGAATCCATGTTAGTATTAGAAAATTAAAGTTGATACAGGCACTGTCAAATAGCACCACATATTCTGCTGGCATCCATCCAAACAGGGCTGCATATCAGGTGTACAAAGCTCATTTGGTGCACATATAGAAAATTTTTTTGTTTGGGTATCAAATTAGCATAAAAAATTCTGAAAAAAATTCTAGATGTAATTTATGGTGTTTTGTTCCACCCTTTAAAATTTGAAGTTCAAACTCAAAGTATGTTAGAAGATACAAAAAAGAGAAATTCTGACAGATGATAGATCAAATGGTGCGGGAAAAAAAACAGGCAAATGTTACTATTCACAGTAAACTTCTCTTTTTTGTATCTTCTAACATACTTTGAGTTTGAACTTCAAATTTTAAAGGGTGGAACAAAACACCATAAATTACATCTAGAATTTTTTTCAGAATTTTTTATGCTAATTTGATACCCAAACAAAAAGTTTTTCATATGTGCACCAAATGGTGCTTGTGCACCTGATATGCTGCCAACAAACAGCAGTTCCTTCCCAGAGGTGTCTGCTCTTCGACAGATACTTCTACTACAATTACCTGCAAGTAAATTCATGGACTGACAGAATTCCCTGCATTAAGATGTTGTAACATTCCAATTTTCTGGGTTTTTTTTAATTATTAAAAATAAAAATAACCATTCGATTTTATTGAATCGCCAAAGCTTAATTTACAATTTTAGAAATTTAAAGCAATTTAATATGAATTAATCAAACTTCAACTAAATCCGAATTTAGTTTATTTTGAGTTTATTGGAGTTCTCTGGTATTTGAATTTCCCTTTATCTGTTTTAGCGGAATTCCCGTCGGACATTCCTACTCCCGCCTCCTCCCTCACCTGCCCTTGACCTTGCTGCCACCCCGAGGACCCCTTTGTCGCGCCCTAGCACCACCTTCCCCGAGCTGCTCCCTCTTCCTCACCTCTCGGTGTCGACCACCCTCTCGGAATCGACTATCCCCTCGTAGTCGACCACCCTCTTGGTTTTGACCATCCTTTCGTAGTCGACCACCTCTCGTAGTCGACCACCTCTCGTTATCGACCACCCTTTCGGTCTCTACCATCCTCTTGGTTAAGACCAGCCTCTTGGTTTCGACCACCCTTTGGTTGCAACCATCCTCTTTGTTGCGACCACCATCTCGTTGTCGACCAGCCCCGCTTGTCTCCTCCCCACCTGCCCCCGTCTTTCCCCCGTCGCACCACCGCCTCTACCACCGCCATCAAGGCTTCATTGTCGACGTGGTCTTCACTATTGGCTTCGCAAGATCATGGCCAACCCAGTGCGCACCTCTACGTCACATTGGTGCCACCTTGCCTGCCGCCTGCGTTATCGCCCACGTGGCAGCCTGTGCAGGCCCCCCTCCTCTTCTACAAACATCAATTCATGCCCAGAGCTCCTGAAAGCAATCCCCTCACTCAACTTTAGTTTTGTTTCATAGGAGTCGCCGCATTTCCTCTTCTCCTTCAGTCCTAGCCGACCCCTTCATCATCGTCCTTCTTCACCTTCGACCGTGAGCTTCCCCTCCGACCTCTCTCTCGGTCTTAGTAAGCTCCCCGTGCCCTGTTCTCTCTCTTATTCTTTCGACCGCGTCGAGCAGTCGAATCATTCTTCGACCGCGCTGAGCAGTCGAATCATTCTTTCGACCACATCGAGCAGTAGTCGAGTCCTTCTTTCGACCACGTTGAGTAGTCGAATCCTTCCTTCGACTGCGTTGAGTAGTCGAACCTCCTTTGACTAGCTCGCCAAAACCTTCCGACCAGTTGAACCTCCTTCCGACCAAGTGTTTTCAAACTTCCGAGAGTCCGTTCTCCTCCATCCGAGCTCCGATTTGAGTTATTCAAATCTCTAAATTCAGAACCTTTTTTTTTTGTTCTAGTTTGGTAATTTTTGGATTTTATTTGGGATTATTTTATTTATTTGACTCTTTTCGCACGTATAGATTCCGGCATTTCAGAAGAGTTCTTGGACCCAACAACTGAAGCATCTCAACACTTCAACGAAGATTCCGGCTTCTCTGAAGAATTCCTGTAACCGTCTGTCGAAGCAACTCAAGCCTTCAACGAAGGCAAGTCGTAGACCTTTGATCATGTCGTACCCGATTTATAAAATTATATTGTTTCATACAAACTTGTATGGCTAGTTGTATAAAAATGGTTTTGGGAATAGCTAAATGCCTACTTGATAGTAAACCTCCTTAGATAATTGTGAATGACATGTTGACATGTACCCTTGGACACCCTAGGTTGGGTAATCTTAGTTGGATATTATTGTAATACCAACATGTGTGCGTATTATGCTTAGTCATGCTTTAGTTATGCGATGGTCTCTTGATCATATGATTCAATGATGATAAATTTGACTTAATGGTATATGAAATTGTGGTGCGGCCACTGTTATTAAAAGTTATTATGCCATGGCAAGGGTTGCCATTTGGTTGGGTTGAACCGAAAATAATTTATGCTCGAGCAAGTGGTTGATGGTGAAGGTGTGTGCAGTAAGCATATTAGGATGCGGAAAGTCTCGCCTGAGCAATCCCTAAAGACTTAACTTTGTGCGCTATTGATCTGGGCCTTACCGTACCACCACATGTCTAGACTAGGATAGACCTGACCAATTAATTAGCAATGTTTTGATTTGGTTCTACTTTGGTTGACGAGCGGCGCAAGAGGGGGCCCAGCAAGGCGAATCCTTAGCGAGCAGGACCGAATCAAAATAGAACTTTGTAAATGCCTTATCACGTGCTCTAGACTGCTAATCAAAGGTAGTGAGCGGTGGTATCGAAGGATGCCAAACAAACTAGAGAAATCGTGTCATGTGGGTAAAACTGTACAACCTCTGCAAAGTGTAAAACTATTCGAATAATCGTGTCCCCAGTTATGGACAATGCATGGTGATTTCACACGAGGGGTAGATTTTCTCAAAAATGTGGTCGTAGATGGTTACGAGTTGCTGGAATGGTTTGGTTGGAAAGTGATCTGGTTATGGTTACTGGTTGAGAAGTGAACATGGTGTTCACAAATTATTTCAAAGAAACTTGATTACTTATGTATTAACCTTTCAAATTGTGATTTACAATCTACTTACTATATTTTCTGACAATACTGCTTTCTGTAAAATAACCATAAAGCTATCCTTGTCAAGCCTTGCTTGAATACTATTTGCATAATTTCTCTATGACTTACTGAGTACTCCAAGTACTCACGGCTTTGTGCCATTTGTTAATCAGTCGTCAAAGAAGACCCGGGGAGCACCGAGTTCTATGAAGAGGAGTACTTCGAAGACTATGCGAACTACGATGTGTTCTCCACTCGATTGCCTGTGGGCATATCGAATAGCTTCCATGAGCTTGTTTTATTCCGCTGCAAGTTTACTTTGGTCGTGGACCTGGTCGTAGATCTAGTCGTGTACCTGGTCGTGGACCTAGTCGTGACTTTAGCTCTACGTGGCAAGCTATGTAAAACCTTAACCATAAGGTCCTTTTGCTACTAAGTAATATTAATCTGTCTGCTTCTTAGCTACCTTATTGTATGGATATGATTTCTTCGATATTGCAAACTGTGTGGATTAGCTACTGATCATGGGACTAGTTCAGAATACACAGAGGGTCTCGGTGTTGCATATCCGGGGTTCCGACAGATGTCTTCTCCATCCTTGTAGATCACGAGTCATTGGCTAAACTTTCTTGATTTGCAATAGCAAAACTAACCCTCCACGAACGAAGTGACAAAAATGGCACCCCAACCGCGCGAAATCGTTGTAGAACCGACCTGCCGCGGTCTAGGTGCGCAAAATGTCGGTTCCGCAACGATTTCGCATGGTAGGGGTGTCATTTTTTTCATTTCGTTCAGAAGGAGCTAGTTTTGCTATTTCATTTGAAAAAGAGACTAGATGAACCAAAAACTACGTAGATCACCGTGTTACAACTCTTTTTGAACCAAAAGACCTTACAACTCTTGGTACCGGCCTACCTGCTAGATTCAGGAGACAATGATTAATTAGTGTTTATCAAAAGAACACAGTGTTCAAGGTATTCATTCAAAAATGTTAGATTATAGTGCTAATATGGATTAAAAAACAGTACAAAAATCATGTAGATAGACCTTATCACTAAGTTTACATTTCTGATAAATCCTTTGCTAAATATTGCGTGGAAACTCTTATTATTGCAGTTTCTCAAAAAAAAAATTATTATTATAGTTTCTTGAAAAAAAATCTGATCATTATAACAAGGAGACAGATAGAATCAACATTCTATCCAGTAAAATGGACTTCCTTGCTTGAACAGATACTAGTTACAATCCAGTAACTGCTATTGGAGGTTCACTGAAATTTTGTTGCCTTGATTTTGGAAGAATTGACTTTGTTGCCTAAGTTTTGATGCTCTTTGGGTGTATGCTCATATATGAGCTTTCTGAACTCAAGACGCATTCATGTGGAAAGTAGCAAGGGCATATACTACTAATCAACTTTCTTTTGTGCATGGTTCACATAAAACTCCAGACATCAACTTTTGTTAGCATAGTAAACATTTATGCTAGTGGTGTGTTCATAAGAATGGATCTGGCATACCATACATTTTGTATGTTCAGTCTGATATGTTTTCTGTTCCTAGCAGGTGTAAGTAAAATCTGTAGCGATCATCTTCGAATGAATCAAAAGAATAAGAACAAATGTTAGATATGATAGTACTGAGTAGTCATAGCAATGCTGTCGCTAATACCAAATTAAATAAACGAGAGCAAGGCAGATCAGAGGTCAGAATCATCACCAGTTATCAGGGGCTCAGGGCGCACATCCCATCCACTCGGTCGCTTCCTCCTAGGAAGCAAGCCACCTTCAGGAGTCGGAACATTCACTGGAGGTGCAATCACCTCACATCGTGGACGAGCTGGAGGCTCAGCTTTCTCGATCGGAACATTCGCCGGAGGAGCAATCACCTCATGCCGTGAATCAGCTGGAGGCTCCGGTTGCTCAACGGCTGACTCTCCATTGTCTGATTCGCTCTCAGAATCACTTTCACTAATCCATCCATAGCAGGGACGCCTTGGACGAACACTGCCTGTGGCTGGAGGGCCAGGGAGTGGTACTATAGGTTCAAGAGCAGGAGACTCAATGGGCCTAGCTGAAGGCTTGGCTTGCTCAACGGCTAATTCAGATTCAGCTGGCACGTGTACTTCTGAGATTTGCGCATCATTTTCAGGCGGTGCCTCATCTGCTGATGCTGCTGCTTCTTGTTGCTGCATAAAAACAGGAGGCCCATTGAAAGATCTGACTGGTGGCAATGGCAACAGACATCCCAAGAAACAACTTAGTCCTGAATGAACAAGAATTTTTTTCATAACGGTTTATTTATGTGCTTTCAGTTGAACAGATTGTGCCAAAAATGTTGATACAAGTGGTATATTTGAGTAGCCTATTATTATCCTTTTAGTGTAAACAGGTTCTCAAATACCATAGCGATGCTGAGAGCTTGAGATGGACGTTGGTGCTTCAATTCACCAGTTTAATGTAGCAACATGAAGTTTTAAAAAAAATCCCCTGGTTCCTTACAGGCATCAAGGGATTCCAAGGCACTGAAAATACTAAAACTCAGTCCATCTATTAAAGTAGTCATTTTATATACACTGGTTGGTAGGCATTAGCATGACCATGTAAGATCACAGAAAATGCTGCTTAAAGAAAGTCGAATAATTTTAACGGATTCCATGGCACTGAAACATGAGGTGTAAGCACAGCATTGCAATACTCCATACACCAGATGGTAGGCGCAGCGACAATGTAAATTTCCAGGACAAATAGCACTTGCCAACCAGATATATAGGTGAAGCATGAAAAATGGGAAAAGGGAACGACTTGCGGCTGCGGCTGCGGCTGCGGCTGCTTCACCTGTTCTTCCAGAAGCTTGTCGAGCACAATGCGGTACGATCCCTCCTCCAGGAACACCCACCCATCTCTCCCGTACAGCTGAATTAAAAGCACGAGTTATCCACACTAATTAGTAAGAGTTCCTCAATCAATCAGTTCTATTCTATTTTCTTTGTGAAGAATCAATCGATCCATCAGTTCTTGTACCACTCAAAGAATACACATGCACACATTCACTAACAACGCAAGGATGAAATCGAAGGTGTTAATATATATAGCCTTGCTAGCTACTTCGTGCGACAATATGACATACATATATTTGCAAGACGGTTCACAGTGTACTAGATGGCAAGAAAGAACATACATACATACATGCATACCTGTAAGAGCTCGTTGATGACCCTGCGGATGTCGGACCTGAGGAAGCCGTAGTCGGAGAGGCGGTCGATGGCGGCGTCGATCCGCCGCTCCCCCCTCCTCGGCCGCCCCATCTATCTATCTCCTCTCCCTTTCTTCTCCTTCCCCTCCGCTCTGCTGTGCAAGACTCCTCTTCTTTTAAGCTTTGCCTGTATCTCAGCGGTACAGACGGGTGAGAGATAGAGAGAAGGAAGGGTAGAGACGGGACGTGCGCTGCGCTGTGTAGTCTTGTGCTCAGCAGAAAGGTGACGAGGACTGCTTCGTTAGAAGGGCGAGGAAGTGCGTACGGCCTCTTTGGCGATTTTGACGAGGCGTAGCGTCCGTGTGTGCTGGCCAGCCAGCGACCAGCGTGCCGCAGCACTAGTTTTCGGCGTATTTAGCACGGTTCACGTGCAAATATACCATCGTCTTCATGTCAAGCGCGCGCAAAAATAACACGTAAAACCACACGGAGGCGCCATGTGCGCTTATTCGTGCCCCTGAGGGGCTCTGAATATGCCTCAACCGTGCCCCAGGACCGGAGATGTTAGGTCCGTGCCCCTAGAGTCAGATCTCTCTTTCGTGTCCTTAGGGCACGGACGCCTTCAATGCTATCATTTTATGTTTTTTTTGTTTCGAATAAAAATCCGTGATTTTAAGTATGCCACGGATTCTCGTTATCCCTCGTATGCATGAAAAACCCGGCGTGTCGCCCGTGGGAGAGAATTTCCCTCCCGTCGCTTCGCGGTCAGCCTTTGTGCAACTATAAAACCCGATGATGTGCTCTCGTTCCTCTACACTAAAACCATTCCGCTATGTATAGAGAGACAAAGAGAATCGAGCCAGCGAGAGGTAGCGCGATCGGCCGAAATTAGTTTTGATTTCGCTGTCGATTTAAGACTGTTTAGAGCAGTGTTTAGCAGTCGTTTTAGTATAGTTAGTTCGACATCAAGTGAAGATCTTCTAGATAAGGTAATTTTTGTCTAATGTATTATGTTTATTAATTATGTAATTAGTGTTTAATTACGTAGTTGTAATTAATTACTCTAAATTAGTTAGTTCTAATTAATTTAGTCGTAGTTATTTAGTTATAATTAAAATAGTAGTAATTAATTAGTCATAATTAATTAGTCCAAATCGTTAGTTGTAATTAATTTAGTCGTGATTATTTAGTTGTAATTAAAATAGTAGTAATTAATTCTTGTAATTACTACGTTAGATTAATTAGTCATAATTAATTACTTATAGTTAGTTAGTCCTAATTAATTAACCTTGATTAATTTATCATAATTAATAGGGTTAATTAATTTGTCGTAATTAATTAGTCCTAATTATTTAGTGGTAATTTATTAGTGCCAATTAATTTAGTCATAATTAATTATTCGTAATTAATTTAGTCGTAATTAATTTGGTTGTAATTAATTACTCATAGTTAGTTAGTTCTAATTAATTAGCCATAATTAGTTAGTCCAAATTAATTAGTCATAGTTTATTCGTCGCAATTAATTGGTCATAATTAACTCACCGTAACTAATTAGTCGTAATTCATTTTGTAGTTTTTTTTTACTATGCATCGAATACCTTGAAGTCGTTATTTTGGTTAGGTTGGGTAGTGTGGTTATTTTCGTGGGGTAGGGAAATGTAGACTACATAGTGCGACCTGTTTTATTAGATTGTGCATAGTAAATTGGGTTGTTGTGGCTTTAGATAATATCGAACATGCAAGATTTGCTTGTGTTTTATGGCGACGGTCTCGTACAGGCACTACAACATGAACACCCCTTTAGCAACGTATATATGCATTGGTAGAAGTCTAAATAAATGTTGTTAGGGTCTATACCAACGTATTTACTATGCGTTGCCATTGAGGCCGTTGCGAGAGTCTATTACAACAGATAAACAAGCGTTGGTAATAGATATGAATAGGCGTTGCGAAGTAGCAACGGATATAGTCAGGTTGTAACTACACTTGTATGCGTTGGTACTTATCATGCATGGATGACTTTTACTATTTTGACAATGGATACAATTATATTGTCATAACGCATAGAAGTGTTGGTATTTACCATACAGATGACTTTTGCTATTATGGCAACGGATATAATTAGGTTGTTGCAACGATTATAAGTGTGTAGGAATCAAAGTAGAAAAAAATTATTATCAGCCGTAGCATGATAAAAAAGAACACTCATATATTAAAAAGAAATTGTTGCATTACATAGAGAACCATCCACATAAGACATGATATAAATATTTTTCTTGAACATCATTTCCTAACATAATGAAATCTAAACATAATGAAAATCGTCTGCCTATGTCACCATTCTCCACCTTCATTCAACATATCATCCATTTATCTTATCAACCTACAATGAAAAATTAGAGTCCATTAATGCACCATTAGAAAGAAACAAAATCACAATATTAAAGTAACAAAACTAAAAAGAGTAGTGTATTATATTATTTTGATGCTTGACCATGTTCATAAATTCCAAACAGTAGAAAAGTGAACTAACCTTGTAAAAAAGCACATTTCTAGGTTCCAAACACTCCTGTGAAAAAGCACATTTGACAACTTCCAAAGTAGCTTCCATATCCATCCATAGTAGATAGCATATATTTGAGCATTTTCGACAAGAAGAACAGAAACCCTTAAATACTTCAGAACTGAGCGTCTTAGACTCCTCAAGCAAAAATTGCAGAAGTTCTTCTCTCACTGAATGAAGGTGGGATCGGGGAATTATTCCATGCCCTAAAAAATAGATCATGTGAGAACATCTCATGGAGTTCTATCTTCTTATAAGAGCATCCTATATAGCAAGTTCATATGATAGCCAGGTTATTAATGCTAAGAAAATTATCATACTCTGATTAATTCAATTTACTAGAATAGACATTCTATCAGGAACTTCAGAATAATGAAATTATGCTGAAGTCACATATACACAACTTACAATAACAACATATCACTCTCGAAAAATCTATGTACAGACAGAACTAATAAAGAATAGACATCCAATCAAGTAAAGTTCTGCTCTCTTAGAAAAAATGTGTCGTACATTATGTGACTGATTGTAAACAAGAAAGGATTTAGTGCACTCATCACGCAGAATTGTATGGGCAGGCTTCAAAATTTGTAAGAGTACGATGCAATATAGGAATTGAGAAAAATACCAGGCAGTTATAATGTTATATTTCTATAACCACTAGAAACTAATCATACCTTAATAAATAAAGAGAAAACATAAATTGCTACCAATACTTACTCACCCCCACCGTAGGTTCCTCAATGAGAACATCCTCTAAGGAAAATCCAGCCAATTCCAGGAACACGGGAAATGGTTTTTTTAGAGAAAAGAAAGCACACGTCGATCAAACGTCGCAGAATAATCATCTCTTCCATGATTTCAGGTCCTTTCAGTTCAATGCAATTGCTTCCAGCATATACACTGGCGAGTGGCGACATGTAAATTGCCCTGAAAAGTAACACCAAGATTACAATGAATGATTAATTACAAACACACCGAATGCTTTTCCAAGAGTTATTGTCCTATTTCCCTTGCCTATATTTTTTGGGGGAGACTAATGTCAGCTACCTGATTTGAAATTATGTACTAGGGTCAAAGACACCATATGCTATTAGAAATTACCTTCAATTCTGCAACTGATCGCTGGTGTTCTAGTTCCTTCAACTTGTGCTCCAGCTCTTTGATCTGAAACAAGAAAAAATAATGAAACCAATCTAAGATTGTCCTTAATCCCCAATTCCCCACTGATGATTACTGATAAATTGACTGTTAAGTTCCATACCGTTTGCTTAAGAACTGCAACCTCAGCGTCTGATTGATGCTGCTGTCTAAGTTTGCACTCTAACTCCACTATCTGGAAAAGGAAGGCATGGGTATATATCTGGTCATGCCAATTCAAAGCTACTAACAGCAGTGATGTCTTTCCGATTCAATAGCCACTAACAGCATTAACTACTTTCGCTCATACAGTCACACGCACCTTCTGCTGAAGGGTAGTACACATTTCTTCTTTGTCCTTTAGTTTTCCGGAAAGCTGATACTGCTGTTTCTCTGATGTAATTTGAGAATGCGTCTTAGAATCTAGCTGGCTTTCAAGCTCTTTTACCTATGAGTTACAAAAAGGCTATCAGGTGCGAGTGAAAAACAACAGTTGAGAGAACAAAATAATCAGCTCCTCAAAATTCAAATATAATCCTCAATTATTGTACCTTTTCTTGCAAAGTTTTGTAAAGCTATTCTTTCCCTTTGGCTTTGTTCTCTAAATTCTGGCAGTTCTCTTCCAGCTTTCTCAAAGAATCATCACAGTGTAAACACTCACCACTTGTTTGACCTTTTGAAGTTCAGCAGTGTCAACCTGCTTCTTTGCTGGGCCCAATTCTATACCAGGAACACGACTAGCAAAGTTTAATGAACTCAAAGTTTCTGATGCATCGTTGTTAGATGGGCTAATTTGGACAAGCATTAATGCTTTTGAGTCCCCTTCTATTATCAATGTTAAGAGGCACAGAAAAGAGAAGATTAGTCATTTGTCTTGGTGCAAAACAGAGAAGATGGGAAATCAAGAAGACTGATAAATTATGGACATGGTTTGCTTTCAGAGCTCCAGATCAAGTTACATAATGAATCTTGCAGTAAGTCTGTCAACTTGGAATTCCTGCCCAGAAAAAATTATCTAAATAGTGAGAAACAAGAACTGATGAGTTATAATGTTATTTACGAAGAACGCAAACCTGTAGGGAATGTGGCTGCTTTTCGTAGCAAGAGCTGAAATGACATCACCCAAAGCAGAAAGCGACCTATTAATATTTTGTGCTTCCTTAAACCGTTCACCTTGCACAACGGTCTTGGCTAATCGCTCACTTCCAGCCAAATCTACAAGCCAAAGCTTACTTCTGGTACATTCTCCATTCATCAGGTTCTTCGCTCTCACGAGCGTCTCCGAGTAGGTGAACCGCAACGTCTCCGTGAGCGTGCCCACCGCCTCGATCCACGTCGCCGGCGGCTGTGTCGGCCCCCGCGCCGCCGCCTCCTCCGCTTCACCCTCCACGTCCCCGACAGCGTCCTCGCGGCCACCGCCACCAAGACGGCCGAGCAAGCGGATGGCGCACCCACCGCCGTCACCATCGTCGCCGTCCCATGGCGACTCACCCCTCATCCCCTGGATGGCTGGATCTGGACGCGGTGAGGGGCTCTCTGTGACTCCCGTACGGGCCGCCGCCCCCACCGGGATCTCAGCGGCCCCCGACGCCGCCTGCACCATGGCCGCCACCAGCGTGGCCATCCCCTGACGGCTAGCTAGCGGGGGGGGCACGGCCATGCGCAATTGGGGAACGGAAATGGGAGGGGAGGATGGGCCGGGGATTTGAAGCGCAATGCAAGAAAGAGAAGCATGAGAGATCGGTAAGCGGTTGCCAAAAAATTGGTGGGATCGGAGGGAAATTGGTGGGATAAAAAAAGATACGAGAAAAAAATGGAGGGAAGGATTGGAGGGAGATAAAAATAGTTTTGGAAGTTGTACAAAATATTTAGGGAAGGATTGGAGGGAGATGAAAGTAATTTTGGGAGTTGCACAAAATATTCAATTTCGATTGAACGTAATTGGGTCTAAGCTTGTGCATAGCGCCGATCGGCACCGTGGCTATAATATTACTTCAGAACATATGTTATCTGTAGTCATCCACATGATTTATGATTTAATAGATTTTGCAACGCATATTATGCGTGTCGTAATTATTTCCATAACGTATGTACAAGTGCGTTGCAACGTATCGTTAGTAAAGGGTGTTTATCTTGTAGTGAGGGCAGACCCGATGGGTTGGACTTGTCAAGATGCTAGTAGAAGGTGGTCTGGGCAGAGGGGCTGGATGAGATGAATATTTACGAGCTGAGCAGATGCATCCGGAGGAAGTTCGACATGGAGGCAGTGATGAAGAAACTTGTCATCGAGCGCATCACCTGCACGAATAGGGGAGAGCAGGGCGTATGAGAACTACTCAAGGTAAATGGTAGTGTTGCATGGGGCCAGTACATGCAGATTGCTGCCAAGCCTAAGGCGGTGATATATGGAAAGCCGATGGTGTATGTGAATTTCTTGCACAGGGTACCATCAAACCTTGATGATGCTGGTGACTCAAGAAGCAAGGAGCTGCAGGCGGTGCGTGAAGACGAGAGTACAGAATATGCTATTTTGGAGGAAGACTACGAGAGAAGACTTGCGCATAATTTTGTGCAAAATGAGTGGGCGAGTCAATGGTGGTCGACCCGCATTAACTACCACGAGTTTCTGGCGACTAGCCGTTCGGGTCGGAGTCTGACAAGGACGCCGACCCAGACTCGAGTGGTAGTGAGGAGGATGCACCCTAGGGTGGTGCTTCGACCGATGCAATTGTGTCATCAGATGTGTCTTACGTTGCATCCAGACTGGATGAACTCGCAGTGTGGTCGGTCATACTACCACTGCAACACCCCGGCCCAACAGTGAGCCTGTAAAGCTACCAAAAGACCCTAACTACTAATTTCAACATCAATTAACAATAATTTCCAACAAGCAATTCAATATGAAAGCCCATCCACGGGTCACAATAGCATATGAATAACGACATGGCAACAACCGATATGTAAACTCTAGATAGTAAAGCAGAATAGCAATCCAAGACTTAAGCAAAATAAATCAAACGGAGTCTATCGAATGAATAAACTAGTTCCAATCAATCATCTAGAATAAATCAATGTCTATCATAGTCTAAGAAATTAAACCATCACGCTAAGGTAGAGTTTTCTCATGGCAGGTGATCAAGTAACTGAGTGTAAGCAGTGTTCCAATTGCTAACCCTTCCTAAGCGAAGCGTCATCAACGATCACCTAAAAACTACAGTAGAGTAAGGGTGAGTCCACGACTCAGCAAGTACAAAAGTAAGCAATGAACAATGCTTAATCAGCAATACGTAATATCATCATCAACATTAATTGTTCTCTTTTTTTATTCACATACAACAACATCAACCATCTTTCATTCTATGCATCCCTACACTATATGTCTACATGCACTTCTTTTGCGTATACCGGTATAGCATGAGTGTTCACCCGTCGATGACACACTCTCAAGCCCATCCTCTTTAAGGATCAGGGACCTCCTCCACTCCTATGGAGTTGTGATCAACATGATCACCTTTTCATATGCAATGATGTTATGAATACACAAATATTCATAGTTTTATCAACATTACCATTATCCAACAATAAGGAATAAATAATGACCATTAACATTATTTGCAATTAAGTAAATAAAAGCACAGTACTATATTGGTAATAAATGGTAAAGCATACAATGTTTAACCATTGAACACCGTCTACCATGCACTTACCTAATTACCCTGGTGACGCTGGAGAGCGAAACGGCGGCAATACACACGAGACCACACTCCCTGGACAAACAATCCAAAACACAACTCAAAATCATATATTACAGCACCGAGACTTTATTCTAACCGCCACGCACATCTACACCAAACTGACTCATTTTAACCCAAAACTATCGGACGCACTACCGTTTTCCTAGTAGTAAAACGGTCATATCTTACTCATAATAACTCCAAATTCATCCATCCAAGACTTTCTGGAATCCTCACGAAACCACCCACATTTTCCTAGTTATAACAAAACTCTGATTCTACCGTTTTCTACTCCGTCCTTTACCCAAAGACCGTTCTAGATTCTGTCAGAACAGTCCGATTCAAAATTTTATAACTTTAATTCTACAACTTGAACATATATGAATAATATAAGTTCTGGAAACTATACAAGAATTCCTACAATATTCAAGTTGACACACATATTTAATTTTATAAATTTCTACACGAAAGCGACCCAACTACACAACATCTACCATCTGCGCTCTGAATTTGGACAGCAACCTTCCGGAGGCCGTATCTTTTCGCTCGCTACTCCAGTTTTAATGATCTTGATCTTCCTAGAAAGCTAACGCAATAACCTACGTTTTATCTAATTGGACCGAACTCCAATTCTGAACCTAAATACCCTTAATCATCCCCGCAACGTTCTGCACTGAATTTGACGAACTAGGGCAGAGTGCCATCTAACCTTTTGCAAAGACCAAACGTTCTACAGACTGAATAATATGATTGTCCTAGGGTAAATCTAAAGGTTCAAATTGTTACCCACGAAGAACACGGAGCCGATCATGAATTCCTACGAGATACTCTCTTTCTTTCTCTCTTCCTTTCTTCTTCTCTTTGCTGGACTCTTCCTAGTCCTTCCTCTTTGCTCCTTGCTCCTTCTTCGCAGCGCAGCAGTAGCAGCAGCAGGGGCGCACAAGGGCAGCAGGACACCAAGGGAGGGCAGCGGGCCTATGCGGCAAGGGGAGGAGGGCGGCTCTGATGGGGATGGCGCAGGGGAGGTGTGCAAGGGGAAGGGGCTGCGCACAGGGGCAAGGCGTGTTACAGTGACAACACTACAATAGAGGCGGCTAGGTTTTGTATTCTAGTGGGCAGTCGGCCAACTCATGCGCCTTGGGCCAATATGGTCGATCCCCCCCTACTAGATTATGGATTGGCGGCCCATTTCTCTCTCAAAATTCTGAATTTTTTCTTTTTAATTCTATTTAAATTCAGTATTAATTACTGTTGGAACGAAACGGCGACTAGAGGGAGGGTGAATAGGAGTACGAAATCTTTTTCACCTTGATTGATTTCAACACGATTTTCACTCCAATAGCTATAAAAGCTATGAAGATCAATATACAAGTACAGTGGAAAACTTGTATTGAATCCAATCAAAACCCCGAAGCAAATAGACCAAAATCACAAAAACTCAAAACCTAAAGAGTTGGGCGGTCTGACCTTTAGTAAATCGGTCGGACCTCTAACTAGTTGGTGGTCTGACCTCTAGTATAATGAAGTGGAGCGCCCGGGGGATGATGACCAATGATCTTATCCGGAGGATGATGCCTCTGAACGTGAAGTGGAGCGCCCGGGGGAGATAGCATCTCTTCGACCTCTGCAAATACTATTGATGATGAAGATGCAGCAGGAGCCTCAATTGGAGGTGAAGTAGTCGAAGCAGGTTCTTGAGCTAGAATAGGAGCGTTAGCAGTTGGTGGGAGAGCATCATCAACTCCATCATCATCTTCCTCTGCAAAAATGCTCTCTGTTGCCTGTGTATCACCTGAAACGTCTGATCTAGCACTAGGGTTAGTCTCATCAAAAGTGACAATACATGTCTCCTGGACAACGTTAGTCTCAAAATTAAAAACCTGAAAACCCCTCGAATATGCAGGATAACCCAGAAATAAACCATCAGAAGTTCTTGACTCAAATTTATCTAGGTTTCATGTCTTGAGAATACAACACTTGGCTCCAAAAACTCGAAAATGAGAAACAGAGGGTTTTCTACCAAACCGAAGCTCATATGTTGTCTTGCCCAAAGACGGTCTCAAGAAGACACGATTGGTAATATGGCAAGCTGTAGCAATAGCTTCGGCCAAAACCTCCTCGGAGTGCTATACTCATCTAGCATCGTCCTAACCATCTCGACTAAGGTTATGTTCTTCCTTTTCACCACGCCATTTTGTTGAGGGACGTGTGAAGAAAAGAACTGATACTCAATACCACGCTCAACACAGAAAGAGGCAAATGAGGTATTCTTGAACTCCGTGCCATTGTCTCTACGAATCGCTCTCAGGGCACCAGGGAGTTCAGAAGCCAAGCGAAGAGCAAGATCATGAAAATGATCAAAAGCTTCATCCTTCGAAGCAAGAAAGAACACCTAAGAGTATCTTGAGAAATCATCAACTATGACAAGAATATACCATTTGCCACCGACTGACCAAACCCTACCAAGACCAACAATATCTATGTGAAGCAACTGTTCCGGTCCGTTAGTCATGACCATAGTCAATGAAGGATGTGAGGAAACAACTTGATTGCCATGCCTACAGGGCGCACATACAACATCCTTACGGCTTTGAGTTTGGGAAAACCTCTCATGAGATCACGGCTGCTAACTCGTGTCAAATGATCAAAACCAATGTGCCCCAAACGACGGTGCCAAAGCCAGAACTCAGATGAATATGCAATCAAACATTTGAGAGATTCAGCAAGAGATTCAGAAAAGTCAGCTCCAAAGATTCTACCAACTCTAGAAATCCCAAAAACAAGCTCACCAGCTGAATCAAGCACACGACAAGCATTTTTCTTAAATCTAATCTCATAGCCATCATCAAGAAACTGCGAGACAGAAAGCAGGTTGTACCTTAGCTTGTCCACAAGAACGATGTCCTTCAGGATGAATTTGTCGTTCACCCTGATCGATCCCGTTCCTTCAATTCGCCCTTGTTGTATCATCTCCAAAGGTGATGGAGTCATCACCCGTCGACCGCATGAATGAAGTGAACCATCTTGAGTCTCCGGTCATGTGGCGTGAATAGCCGGAGTCGACGAACCATGTGTTCTTCCCCCTTCCGCGGCTATCTTAAAAATCAAGGCACAGAAAATCGATGTGTCTCAATACTAGGGTTTGTTAAACATGACTTGGGAACCCAGTACTGAGATACACGTCTGCAAGTAGTATACAAAGTAGAATTGCTATCCTTGATCCTACTTGAGGTTCTATCATGAGCAATGGTTACATGAATATGAGAAGCATCCTGTCTAGGAACATGATGATGTTGAGCATGTGAAACAAATCCTAGTCTAGGTTTCTTCTTTTCTAAATAACCATGTCTCATAAAAGCTCTAGGTTGATAAGATAAAATTCTAGCAAGATTTTTTCTAGCATTTTTCAACCTACGCCAACAGAACTCAAGCAAATGTCCATCCTTCTTGCAATAGGTGTAATGGTACTTGGTACCACTGGGAGAAACACCTTTTGGCTCAAAAGATGGTTGGGCAAAACCTGCAGATTTGAACATGATTTTTGCAGGTTGGGTTTTGAACTCAACTAAGCCATTTTCCAAGACTTCAAGCTTAAGGGCTTCACATGAAGCACAGGAGCAGAATCAATTTTATCTTTAAGCTTGGCATACTTACTTCATGTTCATATTCTAAGCAGAAAGAGCAAAAGCTTGAATCCGCCTTCATAGAAACGACCAACTTGCTAGATTCTAAGTATTTTTCACATGGAGCATATTTAACTTCAATTAACTCAGTCCTAGCATTTTCTAGTTGGTGCAAGGCAACATCATGAGAAGTTTGTAATTTAGCAAGTTTAGAGTGTAAAGCATGGCAGGATGAACATTCATCAGCATCAAGATTCTTAGCATTCACAAGTTCTAGTGTGAGATTATCAACTTGTGACTCTAAGTCCTTATTCCTAGCTATAGTGAACTCTAACGCCTTATCCTGGCTAAGTAGTTGCTCAAAGATAGTATCACATCTAGCAGAAAAGACTTCATAGGATGGAGGTACCTCATCGGTGTCATCGATGTCGATGGAGTCAGCCATGAAGCACATGCCGATGAAGTCTTTTGCCTTCCCTTTCTTCTTCTCTTGAGGGAGCTCCTCCTCCTTATCCTCCTCGCTCCCGGAATCCACATCGCTCATGGATTGCTCTCCAAAAGTGGCAAGGACCCGGTGAGCAGCCTTCATGAGCTTGGCAGCATCAAACTTGGACTTGTTCCCTTGAGGCTTCCTCCAAGTTGCCTTCTCCTCCTTGTGGTTGCCCTTTTCTTTTAGCTTGGGGCGGTTCACTCGGATATGATAGAGCTCTCCACACTCATAGCATGTCACAGGGCCGCCTCTCTTCTTGTTTCTCACATTGTTGTAGGCCCGTGTGAATTTTTTGGCTAGAAGGGCTAACTCAGTCTCAGGAATACTCTCAAGTTCCTCTTCATGGATTGCAGATAAACAGGCAAGCGAAAATCTAGAGGAAGACTAAGAAGAGTTATCAGAAGTTCTTTTAAGAGGGTCAGCCACCAAAGCCATGTTCTCCTTCTTAGGATAACTACATCTCTTGATCTCTTGAGTCTTGAGCTTGCTATAGAGTAGCTCCAAAGAGAGATTAGAGAGATCGACATTCTCCTCAATGGCAGTAGCCTTCATCTCACACTCCTTGG
Organism: Phyllostachys edulis; assembly: GCA_036346405.1. Classification (NCBI taxonomy): domain Eukaryota; kingdom Viridiplantae; phylum Streptophyta; class Magnoliopsida; order Poales; family Poaceae; genus Phyllostachys; species Phyllostachys edulis. The sequence goes on along the minus strand of CM070562.1, from coordinate 56,274,196 downwards.
TGTTGATTGCAGCCAAGAGGTGGGTGGTATTTTTAGACTGAGAATACTCGATGTCTATTGGTCTCATCTGATTAATCACCTTGTTAAAGTGAGCAAATACATCATCGATGCTCTCTCCAGGACGCATCTCAAACTTGTTGTATTCTCGCTTGTAGACCGTCTGGCGTACTTGCTTAATTTGGGACGAACCCTCATGATAGGTTTCGAGGGTGTACCAAATCTCGTGCGCGGTCTCAAGATTACAAATCCTGTCATACTCCTGTCTATCAAGGCCAGCATATAAAAGGTTCTTTACCTTGTGGTTATTAGCCAAGAGGGCTACTGAAACCGGCGAAGCAACCTCGGGAAAAACGAGCGGGGCTCGAACAACCTCCTATATGGCTTGACCTTCGCTCTGAGGGAAGACACGCATGCGATTCTTCCAATAGGCATAGTCGAGCCCATCGAAGGTATGCGGCTTGGTGGAGTACTTCTCCATCGCCAAGTTCAGTGACCGGTTAAGATCAAAATTGATCTAACCGGGCTCTGATACCACTTGTTGGACCGAAACGGCGACTAAAGAGGGGTGAATAGGAGCACAATCTCTTTTTCACCATGATTGAATTCAACTCGATTTTCACTCCAATAGCTATAAAAGCTATGAAGATCAATATACAAACATAGTGGAAGACTTGTATTGAATCCAATAAAAACCCCGAAGCAAATAGACCAAATTCATAAAAACTCGAAACATAAAGAGTTGGGCGATTAGACCTCCATGTAGTTGGCGGTCTAACCTTTGGCAAATCGGTCAGACCTCTAACTAGTTGGTGGTCTGACCTCTAGTATAATGAACAGTAAAATCAGCCCGAACTCAAAATCACAAACCGGCCTAACTTTTGATTCGCAACTCCAAACCTTATCAAACTTGAGACATACCTTTTCTAGGATATCAGGAACTTATTCTAATCAACGATCGTGAAGATTCTTGCCAAAGTTCTGACCTTTTTCCGTTTGAGTGAAGGTTGCTCCAAAACCGAGTTAAAACCAAAATATGATCCAAACACTTGCTCGTGGGTGATTGATGATCCTAGATGTATTTCCACATGTCACAGCAAGCTAGATCTAGGATAGAAACCAAGGAAAACTCACGAATCAAAGAAAGCCCAAAATCACAAAATAGAGAGCAAGAACAAAAAGAGACTCATCTTGAGGAATCTTGCTTGGATTGATTTGGGATTGATGTTGGTTTACAGCCACTCTATCTAGGAGGACAAAAACTCAACACATGAGCACACAATCAATCCATCTCCCTAGAACTCTAACCTCTCCACTATTCTCTCCTAATCCTAAAACACAAACTAGGGTTTTAGATATGAGGGTTGGGAGGTGCACAACCAGCACCCTCCCCTATTTATAGTGGAGGCTAGCTTCTAGAAGGATATTCCTAATAGGCACCCGTTAAGCCCATACACAAACGGGTTTCACTTACGCACGTATTTCAAAGTGTCGTCTTCATCTTCTCTTGACCTAAACCACTTCTCCTTGTGCCGTCTTGCGCCGTGGTTTAGCCAAAAGCCATCAAGGTGGTATTTAGGTGAAGTTACCAAAATACCCCTTCTCGACCTTTCTTCAAAGACCGAGTCCAATCTTCATGAAGCAATCTCATGCGTCGTCACGTGTAGGTTGATCAACGGCTCTCTTCATGTCGCCAAGCCTCTCCCATCCGGCTCCCACCGAAACCACCATGGCACTTGCACCGACCCCCGCACAGCTTGACGCAATCCGTCGCACCGAACTTCCTGTTCGGTCATCCTTGTCCATTTTGTGCCATGCTTGAGTCTTCTGACTTCACCCGGCTTCCTCGATCGTTTTGAACCTCGGCTCTCCAAGCCTAGTCCCGATCATCCTCACCGTTGACTGTCGTTGACCTCTAAGCGTCCTGCACAACAATAGACAAACAAATCGATTATAGGAACAAGTACTTCGTAACTTGACCCACGTTAGTCAAAACATGCATCATGCAACATAAATGCACTGAAACCCATAAACTTGACCTAACCACACAATCATCACCACCAAGATGGACGACGAACAAGTCAAAACCGGTCAGACCACCACCCATGGTCGGTCTGACCGCCCCCTGGCCGGTTTGACCACCATCTGCTATCGGTCTCGACCACCCTCCGGCGGTTTGATCCGCCACCGGGCTGGCCCCGACCGCCCAAATAAGGACTTAGCCAAATTTCCACCCTGGAAATCCAAAACTTTCTAGAAATTTCAAACAATAGATCTTTTGATTTGAAGCTCCAAAAATTATGAGACCAAGTGTAGAAGAATCCCCTCTCTTGCCTACACCCTCTATTTTTGGCCCAGCTCCAAACTCAAAATCTCTTTATAGCCTGTCAAACCGGTACCCATTGGCCAGTCTGATCGCCAGCCACTCGACCCGAGGCATGGCCGGTCTGACCATTAGTAGTGGCCGGTCTGACCACCGCACAGGCCGGTTTGACCGCCACCTTGGCCGGTCTGACCGCCCATTGCTTGACAGCATATGAACTTTGCTGAAAACGAGTGTTTCGATAAACCTTCAACGCCATTGCCAATTACGTCATCATCCTAAGATCGTGAACATATCTCCATGATATCCACAATTACTTTGTTGCCAATTGTAATACTTTTCCCATTCCTATCCTACTGTGCACCAGTGTGTCAAATTTTAAGTTAATTAACTGTTAGCAAATTTTAGTTTATTTTACTAGTCCTAAAGCAAATTTTAGCAAATTAAGTTTACCTAAGTTGTTAATCTATTCACCACAGACCTAAAGCCCGCTCTGATACCAACTGTAACACTCCGGCCCAACACGGAGCCCAGAATGCCATTAAAATAACCTAACCGTCAATTTTAACAACATTTATCACTAAATTACAGCAAGCATAACAAGGATAGAACCCATACACGGGTCACAATAACACAAGTATAACTATAAAGAAATCATATTTAATTAACTCATAAGAACATGGTAAGATAATAATCACAGATCGAACGTAAAAACTTATCCAAGCAAATCTAATAATAGAATAATAAATTCCAACCTACCTTCTAAGATTAGCCAATACTATCATGTCTTAGCTATAAATCATCGATCGACAAAGTGAGTTCTCATATCCAATGGACCATGTAAACATGTATAGAATGTGGATTCAAGTGTGCTAGCCCCTCCCAAGCAAAGCATCGTCAATGATCACCTAAAAACAACAGTAGAGCAAGGGTGAGTCCACGACTCAGCAAATACATAATAAAGCCATAAACCACAGTTTATCAACCATAATCAAGGTTATCATCATCATCTATCTATTTAATGCCATTCTCACACTCAAACAATTAAGCCATATTCTATATAGGTAAAGTTGCACATCTTAACAATTTACTCATATATGCGAATGCACCATCATGCTCATGCTCATATGCATCTCATCAGCTGATACTGTATAGCGGAGTGTTCACCCATCGATGACACACTCTATCCTTCACTCCCGTGAAGTCCCCACCGAAGTAGGATTTTATCTAGAGCACTCCGGACTAGTCATGTATCTTTCTCACCGACCTCACCGGAATAGACGAGTGCAACACTCGTTAGTATTATCAAATGCGGGGACCCAAGACTGTCCTTTTCAGACGGGGACCTAACACCCATATCTTAAAATATGGGGATGTCAAGCCCACTCCCGTGGGTTCATCATGCCAACATGCATGCATAATGTAAAGTGACATGAATGATCCACAATCTTATATCAAAACATTTTCAACTAGGGAAACAACATGTTAGCAATAAGAGATAAACAGTATCAGCATGATCAATTGTAATAAACTTGTGTCACAATGAAGATGTTGTTGATCACACAACATCGCAACAAAATTGTACTTGCCTCAATCGGAGAACGGATGACGAGATGAGGGCCCTACCCCCGGTTTTACACCACCACCTGGCATTCATAAAACATACTTAAGAATACCATCCAAAAGCACACAACCTTTCAATAAAACTAGATAGGCATATCCGCTCCTACTCGCAACCCAAAACGATACCAACCCTTCTCGAACACTATTATCTCCAAAGCAGAACAGTCACCTTAGAAAAAAAATCATAACTTTTGACCTACAGCTCCAAAAATTGTGAACTCATACTTTCTGGAAACTGCACACATAAACCCACAATTCCTTAGGTGATCAAAAGTTCATATTATTTCATCTAAACCCTTGTTTTTAATTCCGAAGACAGATTTGTTATCTTCGGTACTGTCAACAGAGGAATTTCATAACTCCTAATTGGTTCATCCAAAAATAGTGATCTAGGATATTTTGGAATCCATAGAGAAATAGCTACCATAATAAATTTAGAATAATTTTTTGACTCTGCAGAAATTTTCGCTAACTCAACATCTTTCCTCGATTGCCCCCAACAGAAAGACAGAACTGAAATGGACAATTCAAAATTCCATAACTATGGTTATACTTGTCCAAAATGAGTGATCTTGGACTTTATAGAATCTTTAGAAAGTCATCTACCAATCTCCTGTAGATAAAAAGTCCAAATTCATCAATTTACCAAATCTAATCTATTTAACCATGTATGCTGCCCGAAACCGAGGAACCAAACAGGCTAACAGATTGTAAAAAAAAATCATAACTAAAAATCTACCCATCCAAAAATCATGCACAAAAATTATGTGGAAAGCTATTTGTATCCTATACTTAACTCTAGCAGATGAAAATCCCTAATTAGGTAATTATCTATTTTAAATGCACAGATTACCGCGACAATCCGAAACCTGGCAAAATCATCTGGACAGCATTATTGTGAAAATCATAACTTTCTAACGGTTAATCCAAAAATTACCCACTTGGTCTCTCTGGAAACCATGGGAAAAGATCTACAATTTTCTAGGAAACACGAAGCCCTAATTTCACATCGAAATAAGTCAAAACTACAGATGAACCGAAACAGCAGAACAACCAATCTGCTACACGACTTCCCTCCAACTAGCAAAATATTAAATAACGAAGGGAAACTGATCGTCACCCGCGAAACCACGACGAAGAACACGATATCCCAATGAAAACCTCCTCCCTTTCTCCCTCTTTTCCTTCTTCCCTTCTCCATTCTTCCTCTTTTCCTTTTCTTGCTTCGATTGGTGACAGGGAGCACAGGCGCCTGGGGGGAGGGCAAGGGTGGTGCTACAAGATATAGCGCATAAAGGCTGGCGCTACAAGACAAAGTTAGCTAGGGTTTGGCCTCCCCCTCCCTCTTAAGTCGACCTCCCCCACCTGAGCTATGGACCGACTCCACTACTCTCCTCAACTCACTAAATTCTGAAATTTTACTCTTAAATACCTCTTCTAATCCCTCAATTATTTATTTAATTAAACATGATATTACATACTAATTTTAACATCAATTAACAATAATTTTTAGCAAGCAATTCAATATATAAACCCACCCACGGTTCACAATAACATATGAATAACGACATGGCAAGCACTGATATGTAAACTCTAGATAGTAAAGCAGAATAGCAATCCCAGGCTTAAGCAAAATAAATCAAACGGAGTCTATCGAATGAATAAAGTAGTTCCAATCAATCATCTAGAATAAATCAATGTCTATTATAGTCTAAGAGATTAAACCATCACACTAAGGTGGAGTTTTCTCATGGCAAGTGATCAAGTAACTGAGTGTAAGCAGTGTTCCAATTGCTAACCCTTCCCAAGCGAAGCGTCGTCAACGATCACCTAAAAACAATAGCAGAGCAAGGGTGAGTCCACAACTCAACAAGCACAAAAGTAATGTAGCGCCCTAGTCTTTGAGCCTTCTTGGAATTTCACAATAAAAAGAATCATTTGGTTTTGATGAGAGTTCAAAGCTTAACTTGAGATTTTAAAAGAGATTTAAAGGACTAAATCAAACTTCAACTAAATCAATTCGATTTCTTTTCGAGTTTGTTATAGTTCTTCCTTTTCTTTGTTCGCTCTGTGCTCTCCTTCGGCCCAGTTCTCTCTTTCTTCTTTGGACCTCCTCCCTTCGTTTGGATCTAAGGGTCCAGACCTCCCTTTGTTTGGATCTGAGGGTCCAGACCTCCCTTCGTTTGGATTTGAGGGTCTAGACCTCCCTCCCAGTTCAGACCACCCCTTCGGTTTGATTTTCTCTTAGGTCAAGACCACCCCCGAGGTGTTCTAGCTTGGGTTTGTGTTTCAAACATCTTTAAGTTCTGAAATTCAAATTCAGGTTGAATTCCTCTCCTCAGGAACTCTCTTGTTTAACCTTCTTACCTCCCCGTGCCCATTTGGACCCCCCCCCCCTTTTCTTGTTCTTTAAGACCTCCCTTTGATTCCATCTTGACCTCAAGACCTCCCTCGAGTTCATCCTGACCGTCAAGACCTCCCTTTGATTCCATCTTGACCGTCAGGACCTCCCTCGAGTTCATCCTGACCATCAAGACCTTCCTTTGATTCCTTCTTGACCGTTAGGACCTCCCTCGAGTTCATCCTGGCCGTCAAGACCTCCTTTGAGTTCATCTTGACCGTTAAGACCTCCTTGGATCTCATCTTAACCGTCAAGACCTCCCCTTGTTCCATCTTAACTGTTGAGACCTCCTTTTTGTTTGATCTCCCTTTTCCTTCGCATGGTCCGATCCAGTGCCCACGCCTTTCCCCTCTCGAGGAGCGTCCGATTGAGTTTGGATGGTCCGATTGAGAGGAAGCGTTCAGACGGCCCGAACATTCCCTAGCATTGCGGAGCGTCCGATTGAGCTTGGGCGGTCCGATGGAGATAAATGTTCGAGCGGTCTGAACATTCCTATCGCCTTGGTCCATCCGATCAAAATCGGACGGCTCTGCTTCGTCGCGCCTTTTTCCTTGTCTTTTGGACCTCCTCCTCCTCTTGACCCTCTGGTCTTTTTGCAAAGACCACCCTCTAGTCAAGACCACACCTTATGGTCACGACCTCTGGTCTTTTTGCAAAGACCACCTTTGCGGGTCAGGACCTCCCTTGACCTCTGCGGAACCTCCTCAAGGTCTTCGCAGGACCTCCCACTTAACCTTTGACTGGTCCCATTTGTCAATCACGCTCACTTTCTTTTTTCTCCGACCGTATCTCACGCGCCATAGAAGTCTTTGTGCATTTTATGCCAGTTGTGTCACATTAAATGCTATTACTTCTGCAGCACCGTTCCCTCGCTTGTCTTCTCCTTCACCTACTCCCATCTCCTCCTCCACCTACCCTTGAGCATGTGAGCATTTGAAACTCTCAGCAGCTCTGGCTATATAAGCCTGAGCAGCTCTCTATCCTTGCCTTTTTCTTCATTCAGTTCTCTTGCTCTCCCGACTAGTTCCTTGGACCTCCTCTTGGCCGTCGAAGTCTTCCTATTGGTTCTAGTTCGGTGTTTCTTTGGAGTTCTTTTGGTTTTTTACTTGAGCTTTATTAGAGTTTGCTTTGTTCTCTCGTGTAGATTACGACGATGCTGAGGAGCCTGAACTCTTTGAAGAAGAAGACACCCAAGCCTTCGAGCAAGGCAAGTTACACCCTTGATCATATTGAACCTAGTATCTCAAATTATTTAAGTTGTGTTTCAAACTATTATTGTATGCTTATTTCAATTCAAGTAATTCAATCCCTGTTTTAACTTTATAGTTATTCCTAAATCCTTTGTACAACCAAATTTGATTAATGAATTGATCACCCCTTGTCACCATAGTAAAAGCTGGTTGATACATTAGTATGAACCAGCATGTTACAAAAATCTGTGCTTAGTCAAGCTTAGACCAAAAATTTTGTTTTGGGAGTTTTACTGCCAAAAGACCAATGTTGTCTAAATGTTTTTAACCATGACATTAGGTTGTCTTGGAGGTTTCTGCAAATGCTTTAGTAAAGCAAAGAAAAGGAAAATTTGATTTGGACTTGGGCGAATTGGCTGTCTGGTTGGTGCATGTTGATGCACGGGATCATGTCATTTCTATGGTTGATGCCCATGGGTTGGTGGAAGTCGCCCAAGTCAGTTGAGGACTGGCCTTCGAGCGTTCCTTTGCTGGCCACACCGTGCAACCACATGTCCTGTGTGGGCGGGACTTGGCTGACTAATTTGCAATGTTCCATCGCGGTCGATCCTGTTGATGCGGTGAGTAGTCATGTTATGACGTATGTTAGTCCCACCTAGCGCAAGAGGAGGCCTTGATTTCTGCGAGTTTCTATCCGCAGAGTGGGCGAAACCTTAGCGAGGGTGGACTGCGGTGGAATGGAGCATTGTAAAGGCCTTGTCATGAACTCTAGACCACTTACCTTCGGTAGTGAGTGATGGTATCGACGGATGCCAAGGAAACTAGAGAAATCATGTCGTGTGGGTAAAGTTGTACACCTCTGCAGAGCGTAAAACTATTCGAATAGCAGTGTCCACGGTCATGGACATGCTAGCAAAGCCACTCCAAGTTAGCTTTTCGGTTTGTGTTTCAAATGACCTTGTTAAAATGGTTTTGGATCTATATCCAAATGGGTTTCGACTAGGAGCCTTGTGACAGGAGGGTATCCTTCACCACCTCATTGATGAATGTTATCCAACTTTGAAAATGAATTTTAATTATTGTTACCTGCTTTGGAACTTATTACCTGTAATTGGAAATAAACATGGATTTTTGCAAAGACAACCCTATAAGGCTTCCTTTGAGATATCCATGTATGCATATCATTCTGTTATTTGACGGGTGTAACTTGCGAGCACAGTTGTTGTGCTCATTCTTGCTTGATTTGATAATTGAGCAGGAGAGGACTTCTTTGATGGAGAAGAGGACCAGATCAACTAGGCAACGCCCTCCAGCCGATTGTCTGTGGTGTATCGGGTGGACTTGTTATTTTGCTTTCGCTATGTATTTTGCTTTTGCCGACTTGTAAGCCATTCTTGTAATCAACTCCTTTGTTGTTAATAAAGTTTGCGTTGATGAATGTTACCACTATTGTTTGTTGTGTGAGCTAGCCGTTGATCCTTGGGACTAGTTCAGAACACAGAGGACTTGGGGCTTTTCCAAGTCTCACGACCTCCCCGGGTTTGGTCTCTCGACCACCCTCGAGTCGGGTCGTGGCACTTGGGGACGTCCTGGGTCTTAAGACCTCCTCGGGTCCGTTCTCTGGACCTCCAAGTAGTCCTGCTGGACCTCCTGGGAGGTCCGGGAGGACTGTCTGAGAGATCCTGCTGGACCTCCTGGGAGGTCCTAGTGGACTTTCCGGGTGGTCTTGGAAGACCTCTCGGGTGACCCCGGATCAAGTCGTGACAAGTAAACAATGAACAATGCTTAATCAGCAATACGCAATATCATCATCAACATTAATTATTCTCTTTTCTTTATTCTCATGCTCAATGATTTAATTCTCTTTCTTTATTCACACACACAATCATCAACCATCTTTCATTCCATGCATCCCTACACTACAAGTCTACATGTACTTCTTTTGCGTATGCCGATATAGCATGAGTGTTCACCCGTCGATGACACACTCTTAAGCCCGTCCTCTTTAAGGATTGGGGACCTCCACTCCCGTGGAGTTGTGATCAATATGATCACCTTTTCATATGCAATGATGTTATGAATGCACAAATATTCATAGTTTCATCAACATTACCATTATCCAATAATAAGGAATAAATAATGACCATTAACATTACTTGTAATTAAATAAATAAAAGCACGGTAATATAATGGTAAAGCATGCAGTGTTTAACCATTGAACACCGTCTACCATGCACTTGCCTGATTACCCTGGTGACGCTGGAGAGCGAAATGGCGGCAATACACACGAGACCACACTCCCTGGACAAACAATCCAAAACATAACTCAAAATCATACATTACAGCACCAAGACTTTATTCTAACCGCCACGCACATCTACGCCAAACCGACTCATTTTAACCCAAAACTACCAGACGCACTACCAGCTGTCTTAGTAGTAAAATAGCCCTATCTTACTCACAATAACTCCAAATCCATCCATCCGAGACTTTTTGGAATCCTCACGAAACCACCCACATTTTCTTAGTTATGAAAAAACTCTAATTCTGCCACTTTCTACTCCATCCATTACCCAAAGACCATTCTAGATTATGTCAGAACAGTCCGATTCAAAATTTTATAACTTTAATTCTGCAACTTGAACATATATGAATAATATGAGTTCTGGAATCTACACAAGAATTCCTACAATATTCAAGTTGACACACATATTTAATTTTACCAATTTCTACACGAAATCGACCCAACTACACGACATCTGTCATCTACGCTTTGAATCTAGATAGCAATCTTCCAGAGGCTGTATCTTATCGCTCGCTACTCCATTTTTAATGATTCAGACCTTCCTAGAAAGCTAACGCGATAACCTACCTTTTATCTAATTGGACGGAACGCTAGTTCTGATCCTAAATACCCTTAATCATCCCTGCAACGTTCTACACTGAATTTGACGAACTAGAGTAGAATGCCATCTAACCTTTTGCAAAGACCAAACATTCTATAGGCTGAATAATGATTATCCTAGGGTAAATCTAAAGGTTCAGATCATTACCCACGAAGAACACATAGCCGATCATGAATTCCTGTGAGATCCTCTCTTCCTTTCTTCTTCTCTTTGCTGGACTCTTCCTAGTCCTTTTTCTTTGCTCCCTGCTCCTTCTTTGTAGCACAGCAGTAGTAGGGGCGCATAAGGGCAGCAGGGCGTCAGCGGAAGGGTAGCGGGGCTATGCGGCAAGGGGAGGAGGGGCGGCTCTAGAGGGGATGGTGCAAGGGAGGTGTGCAAGGGGAAGGGGCTGTGCATAGGGGCTAGGGTTTGGTGTTCTAGTGGGCAGCTGGCCCACTCATGGGCTATGGGTCACAATGGTCGATTCCCCTACTAGATTATGGGCTGGCGGCTCATTTCTCTCAAAATTCTGAATTTTTCTTTTCTAATTCTATTTAAATTCAGTACTAATCACCTAGTTTTTTTTATTTAAATGGGATATTACAATCACAAGAAGACGGGTCGCAGTGGGGGTTTGATGCTGACACCCTGCTAGTTGAGTAGCACTTCCCTAGCAAGGTGGCCGTGCATCAAGCTATGACACGGTACGTGTTGTCCATCAGTTGTGTGTACCGGTCCAACCCAGGCCATTATGTAGTAAACTGCATAGTGGAAGGCTGCCCTAGCAAGTTTAGTGCTCACAGGGCAAAGTTCTTTGGGATGATCTTCACGGTCAAGGTAGTGATCGATCACACTTGCGAGCTAAGTGAGCCATAGCAGCAGCAACGAAATGTCACTTTCGCATATGTGGCGAGCCTCATCAGCTACCTAGTTGCGGAGGATGTGTCCATATCCCCCAAGATGCTGATGTCAAAAGTCGTCAATCTAGTTGGTTATTTAGTCCACTACAGTAAGGTCCGACGAGCTAAGCAGAAGGTGATCGAGGTCATGTATGGGACATATGAAGAGGTGTACAACCTTACGCTAAGGATGCTTCACCAGATTTTTTGAAGCAAGCCCCACACGTACATAAACAAGATAAAAAGAGAATATCCTAATGTAGGCCCTAACTGCTACATATTGGACTGTGTGTTCTGAGCTTTCTTCTAGGACATAGAGGGCTTCAAGTGCTATCAACCCGTACTCATGATGCATGTCACTTTCCTCACCAGGAGGTACAAGGGCACTATTCTCACCGTGGTGGCGGGCGATGCGAATGATCAGCTTCTTCTGGTTGCTTTTGCCATCGTAGAGAATGAGAACATATCTAGTTGGCTGTGGTTCCTGGTAAATGTCAAGCAGGCGGTTGTCGGAGACCGGCCCAACTTATGCTTTATCATAGACTGCAATGTTGGGTTGTTGTCCACTCTCCACTCTCAACACTATGAAGAATGGGACGGAACCCTCGTACTAGTGGAATGACGTGGAAACCCAATTATGCATGAGACATCTTGCATTGAACTTCTACACACGATTCCACAATCAGGAGCTAATGAAGACATTTGAGACGTTGTGCACGGAAAACTAGAGACGAAAGTTTGAGGCTATCTGGAGAGACCTCGAACATCGGACTACGAGGCATACAAGGAAGTCCCCTTCGGAGGCACAAGAGGGACAGCTGGGCGCGATAGGGGAATCCAGGAGCTTCATCAGTTTCTCCAAGTGGATTAATCTCCACGCTCTTGAGTTGGAGAAATTGTCACATCTGTATGATACCAACGGTGTGAGGTATGACATTATGACAACTAACATATCTGAGGTATACAATAGCATACTGAAAGGTGTGTGGTGCTTCCTATCACTGTGATCGTTGAAGAGACCTGCACTCGCATGCTCGGTTACTTCGTACATAGAGCCACTACAGCGAGGCGATAGCTAGAAGAAGGGAAGTAGTGGTTCAAGAATATGCAACGGTATATGGACTAAAAGATGCAGAAAGCTCGTACGCGCAACATCCACGTGATCAATGGCCTCAAAAGGAAGTACGAAATTATGCTGCGATACAAATATGCCAATAGTCATGCCAGAGGGGAGGAAATATGCTTGCACCCTCGGTGACGTGGCTACATGCTCCTACAACAACTCGAAGCTCCTACACAAGCCATGCTCGCATGTGTACAATGCATGCGCGCAAGTCTGGTAGATAACTACGCCGTACACCTCCGAATACTATGACATGCACCATGTTTTTGGGACATGGAGTGCTGAGTTCTACTCGTACGGCATGGACATGAACTATAGGGATCTTTGGGCGAAGATGGTGAAATGGGGCCCAAACATAGCCTTGAAGACAACCGGGAAGGGACGACAGCAAACGCGGCACTTCCGAAATGAAATGGATGACAACTAGTGTGGGGGGGGCAGAGTCACGTGAGGAATTGTCGGATATGCAAGACCTTTGACCACTCCATGAAAGATTGCCCCAACAAACCGAGCTCGTCTAGGCGTCATTCTGTGTCGTAATTAATTATACTCTTTGCATGTTAGGGGACCGTCATTTTATGTTAACAGGTAGTGTTATAGTATTTGCGTCTTTGCGTACATCATTTTATGCTAATGGGTATGTATTTTGGCATTCTATTTGTTCCGAACTGACTCGCCCTTGTACTATGAGCTAGAGCATAACATTAAGCCGGCCTTGGAGATGTTGGACTTCTATGCGAAGATGTTGCAGAAGTGCAAGTAGCTTGCCGAGAGGGCTAAAACCTACCAGGATTATTCTATGAAGGATGCGTCGGTACCACCAGACTTTCCACGCCTGTATTGTATGTGCAAAGAACCGGCTTGGATCATTCAGTCCATACACCTAGCGAATGCCGCCCAGGTGTACTACACGTACGAGAATATCCTCGTAAGTGAATCTTACACAAACATCGATTTTTCACATCTTACATTGGATTCCATATATCCCTGACTTCATCCGTGCATAATGGCAGCCAAATATGTGTTGCAACATCTTCCAATGGATCAATGGCCCGGACATATGCGATAGGGCGTTCATCGAGCAGAAGTACATGTTCAACTATGTAAAGCGACCCAAGGTCTTCCAATATTGGAAACCTTACATACCCGGCCCTATTGAAGAAGCACCAATTGACAAGGGGAAGGCTCCTACTAGTGAGACCGGCGGTCGTCCTAGCTCTCCCCGTCACCCTAGCATACTCTAGATCGAAGAGATAAGTTATGTTCAATTTGCATCCTGGTTATTGATTTCGCCTTACGTTCTGCTAACATCATTCAATCTTCTAGCCCGTCTCGTGGAACAAGGCTACCTTTGAGACTAGCCGCCACCGTAGACAGTCAGGAGATAAGGGAAAGGGACCAGTAGGCCACTAAGACTAATTAACTTCATTCCAATTCACCCTATTTTCGATTCCAAAAAGACACACGTGTATCCTATGCGATTTTCTGTTTGTTGATTTGTGCATACTGTTGTTTTTAATGCACATAACCAAACCCTGCTTTGCCGTGTAATTCACAACTACATTATGAAGTCTCTCAAATTTTATTCCCAAATTTCGTCAATTTCAAATTCCGTACTCTTTTTCCAATCAATTCTATAAAAAAAATACAATCGCGACAACAGTCTGCATGCTAATAAGGGGAGGTCCGACCCCTAGGGGCACAGGCTTGGCATCTTAGGCCCCTAGGGGCACGGTTGAGGCATGTTCGGCCCCTAAGAGCATGGTGGGGGAATGCCCCCCTCCCCCCCAGGCACAGACAATCCCATGTGTCACCTCCGTGCGGCTCCGCGTGCTATTTTTGCTAATTCGTACATCAACAGTGGCAAATATAGCAAAACTCCACGCTTCTTGGTCTCATCTATTGTGCCGCTACACCACAGCAAGTTTGGTTGAGAAAGAGTAAAAAAAGTTCAGTTAAGAAATATTGTCGTTTTCACCCTAGCCAATGAGACGGCAACACTAGTGGCGCGACGGCGGTCAGGAGGATTGTGAGGCAATGGAAACACCCCAAGGCGCCTGAGGAATCACTCCCATCCCACCTTGGATCCCGACACAAGCACTACGACGAGTGGTGTCGGCGTCGGTCACCTGCAGCGGCCACCGCGCCAGGAAACTAAACGAGATGAGACAAGGGAGAAGAATTGTCGATGGCAACGCTAGAGATGCGGGAGGTGGATGTGACAAGATTGGCCGGTGGCGGAGGTGGAGGAGAGGACAGGAGAGAGGCGTGTCAAAGAGGAGGTTGGTGGCAGCGATATATATTGAGCGAAAATGAGCCGTGAAAACCTAATACTCTCTCCGTTCGGATTTATTTGACGCTCGGTAGTTATGTATTACCTTACACGATGTCATCTATTTAAGCATGGAGGGAGTACTTGAGAAGGGGCTATGTGAGTCTTCTGATTCGATCAAACGGTGGGCAATTCGGTTTTAGGTGGAACGCGGGGTACCAGCCGTCATGTAGGCTTCCATTTTGGTTTGGTTGATCTCACTTTTCTCTTAGATGGGTTTACCTCACTTTTATAATCAAGTAACATGTCAAAAAAAAAAGGCTCACCGTCAAGTTTAAGGTCAAGCTTAGGATTTGAGACCCAATAGTGAATTCGGCTAGTCCAAGGCATACTCAATTTAGGTATGGCTTTGCAAAATAGATTTGGGCCTGCAGCGTAAGACAAGGCCTGCATACCCAACTTTGCCTGATGTAATGAGCCGAGCTTCGGTTTGGGTGAAAAGCCAGGAAGGGATTGAGCTTATTGCTAACCTAACTTTACAAAGGTTCATGTGTACCATCGAAGGGGGTGCCCTATTGGTCGTCTTGGCTATTTGGTTTCGCATCACCCACCTTCCAAAAAAGAAAAAGAAAATTATGTTTTTGAATATTCTAAATGGCGCTTAATAAAATAAGAATATTTTATTTACTACCAAAACAAGTCGAAGGTACTACTGAACAAAAATAGATATATGTCAAATATCATACTTTTTTTGTTGATCGTGTTGTGTTCAATGCTAACACAGACTTTAGTGGAACAAAACAAATGAACCCATGTGACAAAAAAAAGAGTAAATTTCATTTTAGACCATGTAATCTTACTAGGGTTTCACTTTGCATCATCATTGGCAAAATTTTTCACTTTGCACCACCTCGTCGTACTATGTGTAGCACTCTACACCAATGTAAGGATTTGACCGCCATCTTCGGTGCTCGCCGACAGTGAACGATGATGTAGGAGGCGTCAGTGAGGCACGGGATGGAGAGAGAGAGAGGGGTAGATGGAGCTAGAAAATGGGTCAAAAGCGGAGAAGAGTAGCCGAAGCATTGCCGGTGGTGGTCATAGCAACGGAGGCGACGACAAAATTAGGGGTGGAAATTGGTAAAGGATAATCCGTTTTATCCGATATTCGTATCTGAGAAAACGCAAACGTGGTAAGTAAAATCCGCATTCGAATAGTATTCATATCCGTATTCGGTGTTATTCAGATCAGATTCGGTGTTATTCGATCCTAAAAATGGATAGTATTCAGATCCGTGATTCGTGTTATTCGTATTCGGGAAAAAACCGGATAGTATCCGAAAAACAAATACTATCCAGAAAAACGAATACTTAATACTATTTGTTTTTGTCCCTGATACTAATACGAATACTATTTGTTCTACCGAGATTTGTCGCAAAAGTTGTAGGATATTCGCATTCTAATCGAATTGAGTACATATTTGATTCAATTCAGATTCATTACGACATTCGATTCAGATTCAGATTCGAGAATGTTGAATTCAGATTCAGATTCAGATTCGCTTAAAAAATAGGATTCATATTCAGATTCAGATTCGTTTTGAAAATAGGATTCAGATTCAGATTCGTATTCGGGACTATTCAATTCGTATTCGATCCGTTTCCATCCCTAGACAAAATGGCTCGTTCTCTCTATTTTTCGGGTTGCTATCACCTCACCAGATGTGTCTCGTTGCCGGCAAGCTCTCCGCACGCCTCTCATATTTCCCTCTCGCTGACAGGATATTTCCCTGGTGCAAAGTGAAACAAAAAGTAAGAAGAGGTGGTACAAGATGAAAATATTTGCTGAATAATACAAAGTGAAACTATAGTAAAATTACATGGTCAAAGTGAAATTTATTCTTAACAAAACTATTACAGCAACTGAAATATACTGATACGAAGTGAAGCCATAATATATGCAGCATGCATCTTATTTTGTTGGTCTTGTAGCAAGGAACAAAACGGTTTAGACATATTGCAAATTAAATACTCGGTTTAACGTTTTTTTAACAAAAACTACTCGGATTTAGAGTTGGTAGCGATTTGAATTTTGGAAAGCCAAAATAAAATGAAAATTGCTGGTTTTGGCCTTTGCCACCTCCATTACCATGTCGTGGTTTTACCCAAATTGGAGGATGGGGGTGCGGGGCTAGAATAACGTGGGGGTGGGAGAAGAAAAAAGTTTGAAACCTTCCAAGTGTTTAAGAAGGCTTTCCTGGAAGATAAGACTACAAATGTGTTCTGAAGTATGTGTGTTTCCCTCCGATCGGGCGGAAAGGACTATCAACTATTGAAGTGGATCGAATGCCTAAGAGGGGAGGGGTGAATTGAAAATCTTTTTCAAACTATGGCTAAGAAAAATTCTACTCTTCAAACTCAACCTAATGTGCCTATGTATCAACTAGTGTAATCAAACAACTCCTACACAAATCTAGTGAAGTTTTTGCAACCTAATTCCAACCCTGCACAAGTCTAGTGATTTAGGAATTGAAAGAGTGAAAAAGTAAATGGGGAAAGTAAATGAGACAAGAACACAACCAATCTTTTAACCGAGATATCAGAGATTCGGCGGTCTCCCCTCCTTGTTAGAGCACAGTCGCAAGAGTATCGCTCCGACTTGACGCTGCGCAAGGCATCAAGCCATCACTTGTGGTAGTACTTCTCCACTCTGGATAGATGGACTCTGAACCTTCATAACCCTCCTGGTGCCTTCTACAAGCTCCTCCTTGGAAGGTCACCAAAGCATGCCTCCAAGCCATTCAGGAAATGCCGATTTCCAAGAGTAATAAACCCTAAGAAGGTCACTTGAACCAGGAAGGTTAAGCAACTAGGAGTGATACAAACAACTAAGCCTAATCTACCCTTTAAAGCACGTAACATCTTCAATCAAAGCTCCAAAGGCACCCTTGAACTCTCACGAGAGCTAACTTGAACGCCTATTGTCCGAATACATAGCTCCCACTTTCAAAAATTAGACGGTATACATAATTCTCAAAAGTTGTCTACAAACCCGGATCATCCGCCTCGACCCAGATGACCCGCCTTGGTTCAAAAAATAAATGACTCTAGCGGACATATTTTTTAATGTTACATAGGGTCGAATAATATGCCCTGGTTTGAATCATCTAGCTTACCTGGATGATTCAGCTAGACCGTATCATCCGCCTTGCACAACTTCTTGCTTGAACGCCTCTGGACCAATGATATGCCTCAACGTACCACCTTGACCTGGATCATCCGAGTCCCACATGACTTGAACCTGAAACCGTCTGGACCAATGATCCACCTCGATGGTACGTGCTGACCCGAATCATTCGCCTCAAACTTAGTTAATCTTGGAAACCTTCTGATCCAATGATCTACCTCAGTGCTATGCTTGAGCCGGATCATCCGCCCTCAACTTCTCTCAAAGCCAAAAACCTTCTGGCACTACTACAAAAAAGCTAATATTGGATACCTCATCACAAACGGTTTACCAAAATCGTCAGTATTAAATACAATCACAGACGGTTTTGGTTTAGCGACCGTCTGTGTTACTAGCTGCGCTAAAAACTGTCTGTGAAAAGGTGATTTGATTGAAAATTTTTCATTGGAGTCCTTTATTTTTGCTATATACCCTTTTTCATATATATATATATAAGAAGTATATACACAAATTGTGCTATAAAAAGTGGACTTTAATGATTTTTTTTCATAGAACTCACTTTGGAGTATCTTACAATCATGATTAGAGTATACTCAAGTTGATAAAGAGGTATCATCATACGATTTAAGTGGTATATGACAAGTGAGAGTACGTAGTCCTGTGAGTACCATACTAATTTCCTATATATATATATATATATATATATATATATATATATATATATATATATATATATATATATATATATATATATATATATATATATATATATATATATATATATATATTAATCCTGCGTGCTCATCCTAAACGTGCAGGAGAAACAACGACCTATCTTATCGAACCTGACACACTGGAGTGTGTTATTTGCTTCATGCCAATATATATGAAGCCGGTTTTAAAGGCACAAGCAGCCACTACTTGGAGACTTTATAGAGAAGAGATCATCACAGACGGTTTCATCTACAAACCATCTGTGATAGTCAACTTTCACAAATGGTTCTGCATTAATAACCGTCTGTGATGACCTCAAGTTATTACTGACCCATAAACTCAGACGGCTCACGAAACCGTCTGTGATGACGTTTTTGAACCGTCTGTGATGACCTTTTCTGTAGTAGTGTGGATAAATGATCTGCCTGAACCAGGATTACCGGCCTCGAATGAAATCCCTCTCTAGATCAATTTTCTGCCTCAATGATATTCCTAGGCCGGATTATCTGCCTCTGTTGAGAATTTTCACATTTAGCTCCAAAAGATACAACCCTTGAGAAGCACTAGACTAAAACTTGATCCTTGGAATTCTCTAACTAGACATAGAGCTAGAGGACCTAGTGTGCACCACACCTAGCTACCTAACCTTATTAAGTTCAAGTTACTAGCCTTGAACCCCTCTTAATAGTACGACTAAAGTAAACATAAGAACATAACAACTAAAATGATCCAAAACCAACTTCTTAGACCATTTATAATCACAAGGCCCTTAAGTTTCATGAACACCATACTTTGTCATCAATTACCCACTTAGGGATCCATGGAAACCAAGAATATCTCGTTTTCACCATTAAGACCTAACTTACCTCATCAACACTCACAATAAGGTTAGTCTTGATAAATAGGGGTCATTAATCACCATAATCCTAAACAAACTATATGTTGGGCCTAAATGCTTACAATCATCCACGCTAGAATAACCTAAAATAACATCCACCTGCACGTGGTGGACGGGCCTTTTTTCCTGTCCATATAGGTGTTGAAGAACCGTCGCTGGCGAGTCCGGTCCGAATGATCACCCTGTAGACAAGCGTAGAATCGCTTAGAATAATGCAAGAACAAACAATATAGAATAGTAGATTGAACACAGAGACATGAGGGGACTTCTTGCTTCTCTTTATTGCTCTTCTATAAACGGTAATACAATGGTTGGGGGTCCCCTACTTTATATAGTCTTCAGATGGATGAGGAGCCCATCATGGGCCAGACCTATAAGGTATGGGCCCAGGGTTTCCTAACACTCCCCCTTGGGCACTCATCCATCATGTTCATGTCTCGTCAAAACTCCACAAAACCCAGTGGAAAAAATTTGGAGAAAGAATACATGGTACACGTTCTGCTATACTGCACGAATTGCCTCATTAAAAACATTAGCTGAGAAACTTTAGGAAAACTCGTCAAGGGAAAAGAGTACAATCCACTCAATTTTATTTAATCTCCAGGATTTATTCTTTGGGTACTCGATCTTCGTGATTAAGTTTCAATAATGAGTTCGTGAAGGTTCTCCCCCTGAATTCTGTACTTCTCTAAGTCTCATTATTCCAATTCCATGTATGCACCTTTCAAAGTTAGATGCTAGAAGTGACTTAGTGAATAAATCTGCAAGATTTTCACATGACTTAGTATGTATTACTTTAATTTCGTCCATCTTTTGCAATTCATGAGCATAGAAGAACTTGGGGTTGATATGTTTTGTAAGTTGACTCTTCACATAACCCATCTACACTTGTGCAACACAAGCTACATTAACTTCATAGATAATAGTGGGAGTCTGTGCGGTATTCAATCCACACGACTGCTAGATGTGGTGAATAATCCGCCGAAGCCAAGCACATTCTCGTGAGGCCTCGTACAGTGTTATGATTTTTGAGTGATTCGTCGAAGTTGATACAAGACATTGCTCAGACGATTTTCATGAAATTGCAGTTCCACCACATAGGAATACATAGTTTGTTTGCGATTTGGTCAGATATGGTCCGACAGTACCCAAAGATCTGCATATAGCTACCATATTTAGGTCTTAGTTCCTTTTGTAGAACAGACCAAGTTCTTTGCTTCCTTTGGAGGTATCAGAAGATGTCCTTTATTCCCTGCCAATGCCTTTTGATATGTTCTACACTATACCTTACTAATAGGTTTACAGCAAATGCAATGCCCAGTCTAGCACAGTTTGCTAAATACATGAGCACTTCTATTGCACTTAAGTATGGGAATTCCGGCCCCAAGGCTTCCTCCTCCTCTTCTCTAGGTATGTACTGGTCCTTATCTTGCTGCAAGGATCTCCTAACCATCGACACTTTCGAAGGGTATGCCTTTTCAAAACCAAACCTTTCTAACACCTTCTGTGTGTAGGTTGACTGATGCACTAGTATCCCTTCAGGGGCATGCTCAAGCTGCAAGTCTAGGCAATATTTGGTTTTACCCAAATCTTTCATTTCGAACTCTGACTCTAGGTAAGAGCTTGCTTTCTTAATTTCTTCCAAGGTTCCGATGATATTCAGATCATGTACATACACTGAGATTCTACAAAATCCATCCTGAGAACATTGTATAAATACACAGGGATTATTCTCATTATTCGTGTAGCCTTTCTTGCATAGAAAGTCGCTTCAAGCGATTATACCACATCCTACGTGATTGCTTAAGTCCGTAAAATAACTTTCTGAGTTTCACACTGTACAGATTCCTATTTGCTCTGTCTTGGTTTGGGATAGGGATATATTCAGTATCTTCGTATAAATGTCCAAATCCAAATTTCCATAAAGGTATGCAGTCACCACATCCATCAATTTCATTTCTAACTTCAAGTTTACTGCCATTGAGATTAAATATCTAAAGGTATTTCCCCTCATGACCAGAAAATAGGTTTCTTCATAATCAACTCCTGGAGGTTGAGTGAAACCTTGTGCAACGAGCCTTGCTTATTTTTATTTCTCTTTCGAACAAATACCCAATTAAGCCCTACGGGGTGCACATGGGGAGGCATGTGGCTTACAGGCCCAAACACCTCTATTTTATTCAGAGATAATAATTCAGTTTCTATTGCCTTCTTCCAATCTTCCCAATCTGATCTTTTCTTATATTCAGCGAGCGATGCAGGCTCTGGATCAAGATCGATAATTGTGGCATTTTTTTTGCAAAGTAAATATCGACATTGGTTGTTGTCTTATTCATAGATTCTCCCGTGGTCACCAAGTTTATAGCTATTTATTCATGGGGCGATTCTTCTAATACTTCTACTTGCCTACCGCTGCTTCCAATTACGGGGACAAGTGCCTTTAGTTTTTCAGCCCTAATGTGTGCGCACACATCCATGCTGATATCTCCCTTCATGGGAATGTTCAAATCCGGTATGCCTTTTCTGAAGGTTCCATACTAGTGTTAGGTCTCAATTAGCTCACCTTCTGGTTCTAGGGAACTTCAATGATCGGCTGTGTCAAGTTCTTCTTATCCTTTTTCACTAGGCGTCCCCGATTACTTAGGATTCAAGGGGCCTGAGTTCTCGTCCTTTTCTAAGGCCTTAGGATGGGATTAGGGATACCTTCATTGGTATTTCAACCCTCTCTAGTGCATTGCGTGCAGGCACATGCGACTTGGTCACGCTCTTCAAATCACTAAAGTCAGACAGTTGATTTGCTAATGCTTGCAAATCAATTATCTTCTGGACTTCAATTATCTTCTGGACTGCATTGTCTTCTGGACTTCAATTATCTTTTGGACTTCCCTTGTCTTCTAGACTTCAATTATCTTTTGAACTTCTCTATTTGCTTCACTAGTGCGCGGGTCATATGCATGGATTCATGTGGCTTGCCACGTTATTTTTCGATATTTTTCATCAAGGGGTTGATTTCCTCCCCCTAATGATGGGAAATTATCCTCATCTAATATACTATCAGCGAATCGGGCAATATGCAAATCTCCAGTCATAGGGTCCAAATACCTGATTATGGATGTTGTCTCATAACCAACGTATATCCCAGACTTTTGGAGAGAGCCTATTGCAGTTCACTGCGGTGATGGTATAAGTACATAAACCTTGCAACCAAATTTGCGAAGATGAGAAATTTTCGGTGTTGGCCCTTACGCTAGTTGCATAGGTGAATGGATGTTAGATACCGGTGGTCAAAAATTGATGAGAGTTGCTGCGTGCAGAACTGCGTGTCTCCAACATGTAGTTGGTAAATTACAATTCTGCAAAATCTGCTAATCCATTCTGGGTGTGGACATGTGGTACAGAATGCTCAACTTTAATTCTCATTTCTATGTAATAATCATCAAATGCCTTTGAAGTAAATTCTCCGGCGTTGTCCATTCTGATGGACTTCACATGATGATCTCGAAAATTATTTTTCAATTTTAATTATCTGCAAAACTAGCTTTGCAAAAGCATAATTTCTCGTAGACAATAAACATAGGTGCGACCATTTCGAAGAACCATCAATGAGCACCATAAAGTACCTAAAAGGCCCTAATAGGGGCTTTATATGACTACAAATGTCTCCCTGGATATGGTCCAGGAATGCAGAGATTTTATCCTTCGCTTTGAGAGCAGAAGGTCTAGTAATTAATTTCCCGGTGGCACATGCGGGGCACACAAAATCTTCCTGATTCGAAAAATTCTTTACATCGATATTATGCCCCTGTGAATTGTTAATTATATTTCTCATCATTCTAAGGCCTGGGTGGCCTAATCTATCATGCTAGAGACAGAAAAAGTTCAGAACTTCTAAATACGGTTTTCAGGATAGTATAGGCTACAGGTGTCTTAATATTAGTGTAGTATAACTCAGTTTCATATAAAGGAAGTCGTTCTAATATCCTTTTCCACTTTCTTCACACTTTGTAATAAGCAGGTATTTTTTGTCATACTCTTCTTCAATCTCTACGTGGAAACCATTAGCGCGAATATCCTTGAGAATTCCAGTCGATTCTGAGTACAACAAGACTTCTTTAATGACCAAAGTTGTGCCCATCGAGAGTATAATTGTGGCCCTTCCTGAGCCTATTATACTAGTATCGCTGCCTATGATTGTCGTAAGACTACCAGCATTCTTGCTGATCGACTAAAAGAATTTCGTCTCTCTCAAAGTGGTATTCGTTGTGCCGCTATCCGCTAAGCACTCTTCCTCCATAGGGTGCCACACGTGTTCTGATACTTCAAATACCAGAACATAACTTGCTATTATAAATATGGGAAAAATAAGCCTTGCGGGACTCATCATAAGAATTTTAATGCTTTGCTCTCCTAGAGATTACAACCATTATTCGTAACTAATTCAATGTTCTGCTACAATCACAAACTACAAGTGACTGTAAAAAGATCTAAGTGCAATGCGTGCACTAGGTCGAATCAGCAAAGTATGCAGAAACTTCTGCCTGAATCTGCTCTATGGTGATCTTCTCCTCTTGGGCAACTACGGATGCGGCCGCTGCGATGTCCAAAGGAGGGATGATGGGGCTGCTATTGGGTTGTCCACATCCATGAGTGCATCTAATGGTTGTGGATCTTCTATGCCTGCAATGGTGAGGTGTGCCTCATGCTATCATTTGCCCTTCTTCTTAGACTGGAAAACATCAATAATGTACGACCTACAACCTTACCCTTCTTGCCCCTCTCCTTTGTGAGAGGCTTCCTCATCTTGTAACTCCTAGCATTGGCTTCATAGCCAATATTGCTACTACGCGGCTGTGAGATGTAGTTCTTCATTAAAACATCATCTTGAGCTTCCGTAACTTACATGATGTCAATCAATTCGGCATACTTCTTGTAGCCGTATTGACGCTAGTTGCGTGCAGATTGCACCGTATTCGGGTGAAAGGTAGAGAGAGTCTTCTCAATCTTCTACTCATCTATGGTTACCTTACCACAAAATTAAATACTGGTACAAATTCTGTACAAATTCTGGGTTAGTTCTTCGAACTCCTGGTTCGTGATGCTAGTCATCTTCATATTCATGCAAAGAGTTCATAAGATTACTACTTGTAATTTGCATAAAATGGTTGCAAAATTCTCATAATACTCTTCAAACTCCCGGTTCATGATCCCGTATTTTTCTATGCATTTTTCATGATTTACTGATATTTTCAGTGATTAAAAGCAATATAAACAATCATAGATAATCAAAATAGCAAATATAATATATATAAATTGCATAGAGATAATAATAACAAAGTTAAACATGCTTCAAATTCTCAAAATAATTCAAATTTGAATTCCCAAGACCCTTTTCTACTGGAACATGAATTTTCGGTGAATTCTGCAATTTTCAGTGGCTAAACCGCTAAATTTTCAGTTCTGAGAAAATATGAGGGGATTTCTTGCTTCTCTTTATTGTTTTTCAGTAAACGGTAATACAATGGTTAGAGATCCCCTTCTTTATATAGTCTTCAGGGTGTATAAGGAGTCCATTATAAGCCAGACCTGCAAGATATTGGCCCAGGGTTTCCTTAGCAATAGGAACCAGCACAACAATCAGAATGCGCACGATCACATTTGCACCAACAATATTTGATCAGTAAATTAATATTACATGGAATTCTTGGAGTTAAATCTACTCCCAACCTTCTAAGAAAACCGAGTACACAAGGGTGTATTTGGAAGCTGTCCTCCTGCGAACGGGACATTCAGCATCTAATTCCTCAATACTGCATCCCACCTTTCCAGAATGGGATACTTCAGTTCAAGCAACCAAAGTCGTTTGGATAGTTTAGCGTCTAATTCCTCGATATTGTATTCCACCTTTCCAAAATGGAATGCTTCAGTTGAAGCAACCGTGGATGATCTTCTCTCTATACATGTACCAGTTTGTACAACCGCATATAAGCAACCAAACAAAGTTGCGGCATTGGCGTTTGCATTACGTATAATTCATCTTTACGGTACTAATTGGCGTGTACTGGTTGCTGGCCTAATGGGGTTACGATTTTGAAGTAGACACAGCATTATGCATATTGCTCTAGAACCCGGGTGGACAGGTTAAACCACCACCAGGCAGTAGCCCATGACATTCTTGGAGAAGTGCCAGCCTGAAATTCCGTCCTGCCAGCCTGTCCACACGATTACACAAAAACTACAACACATCACAAGGAACCAACAAACAATTATCACCAAACAATGCTCACAAATATAAGAAAAAAGCCAGATAATTTCAGTAACATCCTGATAATAACTTCGACAAAATAACCAATCCACGCAAGCCTAGAACCCCTAGTTAAACTACTGATAAAAGCTAAATCTCCAATAAACCAAGTAACCAAGTCATTTGCAGTCTAGATGAGACAGATATGGAGCAAAAATTGTTGGCGGTTCTGCTTAGGAAGAGACGGTGCCGTCATTCAGCGAGAGAGAAGCCAGTTGCTGCTCGGGTGTGGTCTGGAGATGCTGAGCGGTGCGGAGAACATCCATGGCCTCAGCAACCTTGGCCTTCAGAGCGTCTGGCGACTCAAGCAGGTGCAGCACCTCAGTCTGATCCATCTCCAGAAGCATGCCAGTCACCTTGGCAGCCTGGTCACGCTCCAGCTGATCAACAAGAGGGTACAAGTTCTCACCAAGCATCTGCAATTATAAACAATACAAGGTCAAAAAAGTTCCAGAAAAAATGTCTTCCCCGATAAAAAAAACAATGCACAGAAAACAGAGGGCACATAGTTCCCGTACCATTCTTTGCTGATCAGGGGCTGCGTTAGCCAGTGCAGTAGCCAATGCTCCAATTGGAATAGGCTGTGACGCACCAGCATCTCTCATAGGCATCCCTCCTCCCATCTCATATGGGGATGGTATCACAGCCCCAACACCATGCAAAGCAGGATCAGGCATACCACGTCCAGTAGGATAGCGGTAGCCACGGCCACCCCTGGACATCATCTGCAGCATACATGAATTTCAGAGTATGGTTCTATACTTCTTTAGAAAAATAGTGTCTCCCTATAAAAGGATCTAAGTACCTAAGGGCATGTTAAAGCAAAGGTAAAGACTGAATGTTAACAATAAATCATTTAGTATTCAGCAAACAAAGACAGCATAACTATGTGCAGCATACCTGTTGCTGACCCATCGGCATGGTTCCACCAGCACCAGCACGCCTACCAGCTGGGCGCTGTGGTTGCTGTCCTTGCTGAACCATAGGCATGATAAAGTTTGGCATTGGACCTGCACCTGGCCTCAAACCAGGCATGAGGGGTTGCTGGAAGCCAAATCCAGCCTAAAAAAGAGCACAGTTTTATCAACCTAAGATGCAAGTACAAATATATTGCACGGCAAAGCATTAAGAGAATTCTACTCCTACATGATGGAACACAACAGAAAGCAAGCAAAACTGTAGTTTGCGCTGTATGTTTTCTTATCAACCATAAGAAGTTACATAAGTATTAATGGGCCAACATGTTGTACTACAAAACTAAATGAGAAAATACTACATAGTGCAATGTCGAAAATGGAGAATGCCAATTCATCAGTCAACCAGAGTAAAGGCAACATAGAAGACATTAATCAATTCAATTTTTTCTGCTGGCTTTTTTGTCATTTTCTATGCATAAACAAACTTATATGTCAAGAACACATGAAAAACAAGTTTTACTTAAGACAAATAAGGGAGATAAGCAGTGACAAGTAATCTCCAGAAAACAAGGAAATTAGGGAGAACAGCTGCGTGCATCTAAGGAAGGAATCAAAAGAGAAAATAAAAGCATCAGCCGTAACATCGAGTTAACCCTACTATCACTTAAATTTAAGGCGCAGATAGTCCGCTTAACTTTCCATATACCATTTTATTCTAACACTAGCGAAGGTGTTTCATAAATAACATAAAAGCACAAGTAGGACACTAAAATAGCAACCAATGGCAAAATCTTCATTACTCTGTACCGACTTCAGCCTGTGCAAATACACTATCACACTAAAACATGTAAAGAGTAATATAAGCTACTACAGGGATGCTTGATATAAGGAATGGCGTCAATCCTAGGATGGGTTGGAGACCTTCATGATGACATCCAGTGAGTTTTTGTGACATAACCTTATTTTCGTTTTCTATTGATGTTGTAGACATGAGGAACGGTATAATGATGAACCAATTCACTATATTCCTCAAACCAAACAAGATGAGGAATACCAATTGAACAGTACCTCCTAAATATCATAGCATCCTATATCCTAGGACCAACGTGCTCTTCAATAAGAATACCTTTAAGCTTTGTTCACCTACATCTAACAAGTGCCCTTGACCAAGATTTTTTCAGCTAAGACTGGCAGTTGGAACAGTAGGATTAATGGCAACCAAGCAACAACAAAACGTTGAATGCATTGGTTGGTACAAAAGCAGACTGGTAACTTAGTTACAATGGCACACAATTACATCAAAGCATGGATCAGGAGTAAGACCAGTGAGAAAAAAGTTAACACTATGCCTAACAGAATACGATCACATGAAAAACAAAAAGGACATTAATGTTACTAAATTAACTTTCTATTTAGCTAGAGGACAAACCCTACATCTGTCATAAACATTAACGCTACTCACCTGAGGGTTGATAAACGCTGGAGGTGGCTGACCATAAAATAGTTGCTGACCAACTCCAGGAACACCAGGAGGAAACATGGGCATGCGAGGGCCAACTGAAGGAGCTATCGGAACAGGACGCAATTGTGAAAATTGTGCCTGTAACAAACAGCAACATGAGTGACAGACATCATACTATAATTGAAGAGCGTAGAAGTCATGTGAGTGAAGACAAATTCACTAAAGCACAACAATTCAATTTATAATCCAAAATATTCATATTACAACTGCATATTAAGAGTTTAAGACATCTCAGAAAAATTATTTAGCTACTATGCACTAGTATCATAAAAAACAGTATGCCCATAAATTAAATAATAGGAGCAATTAGATAGCATATCTGCAGTGTTATATATATACATACAAAAAATATATATTTGCAATCACGTAGGATTTGTTGACAAACTAGGTGAGAAAATACTCTCCACATAGCTTGAAATTCTGCATCAAATAAGGAGGATAAGAGAACCATGAAAAACTGACAATCAGGCATCCCACCATTTCACCCAACAAAGATTCTCACCTGCAGTCTTGCTTTCCTGTCTTCCTTGCGCTGTGCAAGTGCAACATAAATTGGTTTGCTGCCAACCATCTTGCTGTTCATTTCCGCAAGCTACATGGGAGAAATCACCACAAGAAAAATAAATTTATTTTGTTTTCCCACAAAGGCACACTAAAAATTATGTCCAAAGATTACAAATCCATCTTACAGCTCGGGAAGCATCTTCAGCAGATTTAAAAGCAACAAATCCAGTACCTCTGCTAGCACCATTTGAATCCCGCATGACCTATGACATAGTTTCAATTAGTACCAGAAATTGGGAAGCATAAAGTCATGTGTGCATCAGTAGGTAAAAATCTAAGCAAACCTTGCAGGAAGTAATAGTGCCGAACTCAGCAAAAAGTTCACGCAACTTTTCATCATCAATACTATCATCCAAGTTCTTCAGATACAAGTTAGTATTTTGATACTTATCTGCTGCCTCTTGAAGGTTCTTTTCAAACTTCTCTTTCTGTTCCATCTCTCTTTCTGACTTCTTCTGTGCTCTTCCGACATACCATTCCTTATCGTCAAAAATCTTGCCATTCAACTCTTGAACAGCCTGAGCAGCATCATCTGGACTTTCAAAGTTGATAAATCCAAAACACTTGGATCTTCCATCTGCCTCCCGCATTACAACAGCGCTAGTTATGGATCCAAATTTTCCAAAGATTTCCTTCAAGTCATCCTCAGTGGTAGTCTCAGATAGGTTCTTTACATAAACATTATTGAACTTGACATTGCCTGGAGCATTATCCCTCTCCTGCTTACGAATGAAAGGCCCAACATATACCTTCTTGTCATTCATAAGCATCCCATTGAGTTTATCAATAGCAGCCTGAGCAGCCTCGTCCTGCTCAAACTGAACAAAGCCGTAGCCCTTTGATTCTCCAGAAGCATCTGTTGCGACTTTACACGAAAGAATGTTTCCAAACACACAAAACGTATCATACAAAGCTTTGTTGTCTATTGACTTATCAAGATTCTGCAAACATGAAAGTTAGGAAGTCATAGCCAACAAGTCAACAATAGCATTCAGAATATCGAATATACAAACAAACCTTAATAAATATATTTGCTGCGCCACTCTTGCGCAAGCTGGGGTCACGGTTAGAATACATTATCCTGATAGGTTTCCCATTGATAGGAGTGTAGTTGAGCATTTCCAGCGCCCGTGCAGCTGCAAAATACCTCAATATCAGTACAAAACCACTAAAAAATGAAGCAGAGTTATTTCAAAATAAAAGCATTACAGACAAAGCAAGAAGAAGCATGCACATGGCTCTATAAGAAAAGGAATAGATACATCTTAGCTCTTACGGAAAAAGTGACAGAGAAATCAGTTGTAGCATCTCGATGTCATGGAAACAATTTCTTAAATGTAACTACCAGGACAACATCAATTACTATTTCCACAAATCAGAAATCGTGATAACTAAATGCATGCATAGGGCAAACATATGTCTTCCCTAAACATAGACGTACATCAACTAAATTAATTTTTATCACAATGTATGCTTCACAGTTTTAGGTAATACACTCCAGACTTGTGTACATCCACATACCCGAAGGAAAATACCAGAAAAGGAAACTAGTACGTCTAAGTAAGCAACAGTCCTAAACCTCCAAATTAAGTGATACAGAACAACATTTTTTGTTGTAAAAAAATTACAATTTCCGTCCTGAAACTGTTCATCGACCAGCGAAACTCTTTCTGCCTTAAAAAAAAGTACAGCATAAAAGACACTAACCGCATCAAGACACTAAACACCCCGCCGCCATGAACATACCAACCGTAGCCACCGATCGACGAAATCGCATCAAAACCCTAACCGCCCCAAATCCGACCGCTCCAAACCCTAGACGCCTAAAAATAAACTTGATCGAAACTCTAGACGTGCAAAAAAAAACTAATCGACCGGCAGAGGGATCGGAGACGGGGTTCTCTCACCATCGGCGGGGTTGTTGTAGTTGACGTAGGCGTACCCGAGCGACCTCCGCGAGGTGACGTCCCTGCAGACGCGCACCGACACGACGCCGCCGACCTGGGCGAAGACGTCGAAGAGCTGCGCGTCCTGCACGCTGACGTCGAGGTCCCCCACGTACAGCGACGTCGTCGGGAACGCCGCGGCCGGGACGCCGCCCTCCGACGCGGAGCTCGCCGCCTGCGCCTGCGCCGCCATCTCCGACCGAAGGATTTGGTGTTTTTTTCGGGTTTTTGCAGATTTTTTTGGGGTATTTTTTGGTTTAGGGTTTGATAAGGGTTGGGGGCTGGCTCCCAACTGCGGCGTCAGGAGAGAGAAAAAGGAGGCGGCGGCGAGGAACGGGAGGAGCGCTATTTGTAGCCCGCGGGCAAAACCCTTGTCGGACTATGCCCGTTGGATCGTGTAAGGGCACAGTTGGACGGCCGTGATCGCTACGCGGGGCGTGCACGTGTCCGGGCCTGACGGGTTTTCCGAGTATTCGAAGGATCGGTGACATGGCCGGTTCCTCGACGGATTCCAGCTGCTTCGGGAAGGCAGAAGCAGATCCACCCTCAGCAGTCGCCAAAAGGAAGAAGAAGAAGCAGCGGCGGCAGCAGCAGAAGAAGAAGCAGAGTCACCAAACGGATTAACCTCGGGATATTAGGATTTTGGAATACGAATTTGGATGGTCTCGAAATCAAATGTGCACTAAATGTGAATCCGGTTGTGAGTATAGCATGGATAACGTAAACGGTAAAACTATAATAATTGTCGCGTGGAATTCTTTATAAAGTGTTTTCGCAACTGTGCTTCCTTATTTGCGTCAAATTCTTTATTTGGTTGGGCAGGGGAGCATGGTGGAACTTAACTCATATTAAACGTGAATTCGGATATGAATGTAACATGGATACCGTTTGCAGTAAAAAAAAATGTTAATTGTCGTGTAGGATTATTAATTTGAAGTTCTTTTTATTACCATGCTTACGTGATTGTGTGGAATTCTCAGATTGGGTTGTGTCCTATTAAATCAGGTTGCAAGTATAGCACGGTACGGAGTGTATTGATTGTTGTGTGGAATTCTTAATTTGAAGTGATTTCATTAGTGTAGTTTCAAATTTGGGTTGACGGGAGAAGGATCTAGGCCCGTTATTATGAGTTAATAGAATATTTTGGTGATTAATAATAAATCCATATGTGATATTATTTGACATCATATTTTTATATCTTGTTGCATTCCACCGATCCAAAAATATAGGTTGTACTCCACCAAAAGTCTAACTTGAATATGTGCATATGTTTTTATTACACATTCGTGTATACACACATTTAGGGGGAGTTCACTTTATATTTTGTGGTTTCATTAGTATTGGTCCATATTTCTTTATCCACGTATATTTGGGATCTCTACGTTGAAACATATCCATTGAGTATATAAAACTTGTGTAGTTCATATATACTGTAACGTCTCGTTTCTCTTAAGTTCTTGCCAAGTTTTCAAAATAAAAGTAACCATTTGGCTTTATTGAGAATCCAAAGCTTAACATGATATTTTGAAAATTTGGAGAGTTTAACTTGAATTAATCGAACCTTAACTAAGCTCCTTGTTGGTGCTCTTTGCCGGTTGTGGCTCTCTGTTGTGTCTTTGCTGCCCTTGGGCTGTTGGTCCTCCGAAGCCTATCTGTGTGCCCCTGGTTTATCTCTTCTCTTCTAACTTCCTTTGTTGGTTTGAATCTCTTTGAGATCTAGATCTCTCTCTCTTATCTCCCCCTCTGTTCGGACCTCTCCCTTGCTTCGGGTTTTCCTGTTAAGGACCCAGCTCGGGTTTGTGTTTCAAAACCTCTTTGGTCTCTCAAAGCCACGCTTGGCTTTGCTTCTTTTGGACCTCCCCGTGGACCTCTCCACGTTCTCTTGAAACCGCTGAGTTCTTTTGGGCGTCCCAAGTCCCTCTGGACTCCCGTGCCTATATGGACCTCCTTGTATCCATATGGAACTCCTTTGACCTTCTCTGCGTCCTTTAGGACCTCCCTTGTTGAGATCTCGCCGTTAGGACCTCCTCTCTAGAGATCTTAACCGCATGACCTCCCTTGTTGAGATTTGGCCGTTAGGACCTCCTTGCCGAGATCGAATCGCATGCATTCCTCCTTTGTTCAGATCGGCCGTTAGGACCTCCTCCTCGAGATCTTAACCGCATGCACCTCCCTTGTTGAGATCTCGCCGTTAGACCTCCTCTCTCGAGATCTTAACCGCACGACATCCCTTGTTCAGATCTCGTCATAAGACCTCCTTGCCGGAGATCTTAACCGCATGCACTCCCCTTGTTCGAGATCTCGCCGTTAGGACCTCCTCCTGGAGATCTTAACCGCATGCTCTCCTTGTTCAGATCCGCCGTTAGGACCTCCTCCTCGAGATCTTAACCGCATGCACCTCCTTGTTCAGATCTCGCCGTTAGGACCTCCTCCTGGAGATCTTAACCGCATGCACCTCCCTTGTTCAGATCGGCCGTTAGGACCTCCTCCTGGAGATCTTAACCGCATTGCACCTCCCTTGTTCAGATCGGCCGTTAGGACCTCCTCTCTCGAGATCTTAACCGCATGCACCTCCTTGTTCAGATCTCGCCGTTAGGACCTCCTCTCTGAGATCTTAACCGCCGCACCTCCCCTTGGTTAGATATGTTCGCTAGGACCTCCTCTTGGAGATCTTAGCCGCCTAGGTCCTTCCTTCGTTGGATCTAAAGGTTCCACCTCCTTAGGTCCTGCACCTCCTAGCGCTTGGACCCATCTTTGGCTCCTGTGGTCAGACGCTGAGGCTTTGCCTTCATCACCTTAGGACCGCTCGATGTCGTTTCGATGGCTCGATCCTATGGGCACGCTCGCTTGGTCCGAACGCCCCTTTCTCGTAGTCAGTCCGATTTAAATCGACGGTCTAGTCTCGTGGTTTTTCGCCGGTCCGAACGGCCCTTTGTTTTGGCGCCATCCGATCTTGATCTCGACGGCTCAGGAGGTAACGCTTGGATGGTCCAAACGCTCCTTTTCTTCTGAACCGCCCGATTCCAATCGAACGGCTCGCTTTCTTCGCGCTTTCCTTTGTTCCTAGGACCTCTTCTGGTCATTTTGCAAGGACCACCTCTCGATCCTTGCCGGTCTTTTGTAAAGACCACCTCCTAACCCAGAGTATCCCGGTTGGTCAGGACCTCCCTGCACCCTTTGATCTGGACCGTTAAGGTCCTCCTCTTTGAGATCTTGACCGTTAGACCTCCCTTTTGGAGATCTACTCGTTAGGACCTCCTCGTTGTGAGCCTTGAGGACCTCCCGCCCAGACTTCCCCTTGAGCGCTTTGGACCTCTGTCCAGACCTCCCAATGGTCTTTCATGGGCGACCCTTGCGGGGGGCCACCTTTTGACCAAGGTGCACCCTTTGATCGGCCCCACTTGCCACCTCTCTCAACCTTGCTATTATTGCTCTTGCCTCGTAACTCAGGCGATTTAATAGGTGTCGGGTCACATTAGATGCAATCACCCGAGATACCTTTTTTCAATTCTTTTAGGGCAAGTCCCCCCTAGTCGCCTGACACCAACACGCCATTGAGCCTCTTCCGGTGCACTCTACCAACTCTGGCTATATATAGCCAGGGCAGGTTTTCCTTTGCCACCTTTGGTTCATTTCTTGCTTCCTTGCCTCCTTTGCCTGGTTTCCTCCTTGCGCAAGACCTCCCCAGGAGCTCGTTGAGGCTGTGCTGAGCTTCTTGGTTTTCCTTTCTTGCTGAGTTGGTTTGTGTTCCTTTGAGTCTTTTGAAGTTCTTTGGCCTAGTGTGGTTTTGCTTATTTGGTTTTTTAAGCGTGTAGATCACGAGTTCGAGGAGTTCTTGGATCCACCTCTCACCAAGGTTCTCCACCGCTTGACCAAGGCAAGCCATGCACTTCTCTGTTGATCATGTTGAACCCAAAGATTACAAATGTATTTTGGTTTTACTTTATCATGCATGGCTATCTTTATAAGAAAATGTTTGGGCTGTAGTTACTTTCCCTACTCGTTTTTATGCCTCCCTCATAACTTGCTCAGGTCATGTTGTCATGTTCACCTTGTGAGCCTTAGGTTGGGTTTTTGTTGGTATTCCTTGTTATTTGCCAACATAGGGCCGTAGGTTATGTATTGCTTCGCTCTAGAAAACGTGGGACTGTGAATCATGTTTCATCCTTAATAATCTTGACTAATAACTTATGGAATCTGTGGTTGGTGCCGCTATTGAGCAGCTATGGCAGGATGCCTAAGCTGTGTTGACTATGGTGTGAGACCACTTGGTTAAAAATTGTTGTGTCAAGACTGGATGGTCTTTTGGCAAGGGTAATTACAAATTGTTTTGTTGAGGCAAGAAGGTAGGGAGTGAGTAGTGGGTGCTTGGCACACTCGGTTGTGGAAGTCTTGCCTTAGCATAATTAAGGACTTAACTTTATGCTCGCTGATCTGGGCCAATCGGGCAACCACAAGATCACTTTATGGGGGTGGTCTGGGTGAATAATTAGCAATGGGTTGGCTTGGAGTTGTGGTTGAGCGTGTGATTCGTTGGCGCAAGAGGGGCACCCCATAACCTCATGGACTTATAGACCAAAGGGGATTATGAAACCTTAGCGGGCAGCCCGAGTCGGCTCAAAGCTTTGTAAAGGCCTTATCAAGACTTCTAGACCGCTCACCTTCTAAGTGAGCAAGGGTGACCTAACCCGCCCCGCTAGAGAGATCGTGGATTGTGGGTAAAGTTGTACACCTCTGCAGAGTGTAAAATCTATTCGAATAGCCAAGTCCTAGGTCATGGACATGCTCAGTGAAAATGGTGCAAGGGGTAGTTGTTTCGAAAAGTTGGAGCCGTTGGACACTTCAACGAGATGCCTTGGCTTTGCCTCGAAGAGACCTTGGCCGGCTCCAAAGGGGTCAGGGTTGGCTCGGGTAGTGGTCCAGGGGCTGGTTCGGACCTCTGGAGTGGGTGCTCTAGAGTGGTTTTATGGGTGAGGACCTGGTCATGGGTGTGACCAGACCTCCCCCATTTGGTTGCGGCTGTGAGTTGGTGCTCACACCACCTTTTTCAAAAATCAAATTTATTATGTACTATTGTTTTACCTTGCTGCTTTTCAATCTATTATTGTTATTATTGTCAAAACCTGGCATTGTGCAAACTAACTCTACAGCTCTCATTTGGTAAGCCCTTGCATGAATATTATTGCATAATTGCTCCCTGTGACTTGCTGAGTACATTCAAAGTGCTGATGGCTTTAAGCCCTGTGTCAAAGCAGATTACGAAGATGACCAAGTGCAGGGCAGTGCAGACCTCTTTGAGGAGGTGTTCTTCGACGATCCTGCTGCCTAGGACGTCCTCCACCCGACAGCCTGTGGTGCTTGTTGGATGGCTTTCACGTGCTTTTGGTGTTGGAGCCGTAGAGCTCCTTGTTGCCAGTTGTAAGTCCTTGTTGGTTTTGTAAGCCCTCAGTGGCAGACCTCTTGTTAACAAGCTTGACCATAAGGTCCTGTTTTATATTAAGTTTAATTTGTCTGCTTCATCTTTGTTTGACCTCGTGGATGTGATATTAGCTTGTGTTCTTGTGTGAGCTAGCTTCTGTTGTCCTAGGACTAGCTCGGATGCACAGGAGCAGGACCTCCAGGAGGTCCTATGGGACTTAGCCTGGGAGGTCCTGTCGGACCTCTCTGTGATACGCTACCGAGGTGCTACTGGCAGCTTGGCCAAGACCTCCAAGAGGTCTTGAGGATTCTCTGGGAGGTCCCGTGGACCTCCTGACGACGAGCAAAGGCTACCGCCTCGGTGGGGTAGTACCGCAACTCAAAAAAATGGTCCTCCTGACCCTTGATCAGATCACTGGTGGGTCGTCACAGCTTGGTATCGAGCCACCTGGTGGGTCAGAGGACATGGCCATAGGTAGAAAGGTCGTTTTAGTTTTAATTCAAAAGTTATTTTCTAAAGCAAATCAACTTAACAACTTGTTTAGGGGTTCTTTCCTTGTTCTGGTTCCCTGCTACTCTTAACTTGTCCAAATCATTTCTTATCTTATTCTACTTCAATCTTAACTCCTTCTTTAGTTCTGTGATATTGTCTCTGCTGGAACCCTAATTTTAAGTCTAACTTGACCTCCTTGCCTTTGTAATTTCTATAGGGCTGATTTTAAAGATAAGGTCAGGGTTAGTGGTCCTTCTAGTTTAAGTCTCGCTTGGCTTTGGTCTTTAAGACCTCTGCTTTGAAGCTTTGTTGCCTCTTTTGGCCTTCTGGCCTTTTGGTTCTCTCTTGGGTTTAACCAAGTCACCCCTAATAGTTGATCTCTCTTTCCCTCCTGTTCTAGCTCATCTTGATGCTTATCCCTCTTACCTGTTCTGCTTTCTTTCTTACCTTCTAAACCTTTTAGAGCACTGTGCAGATGGTTCAGACTCGGCAGTCCACAAGTCAGGGTGAGCCCTCAGAACAATTGCCTCCACCTCCACCTCCTCCAGTGGCAGCAACAGACCCGGGTTTTGGGCAGTTTATGGCGGCACAAGCCCAAATGATGAGCTCTATGATGCAGAATATGAACCAAATTATAGCTCAACAAAGCTGCACCACCAATGCTTTACTTGCCATGATGAGCCGAATAGTCAAGTCAAGCAGAAGGTGCCACCACCTCCACCCTCACTCACCATCACCAAGGCTATCGAGTTCATGAAGACGCGCCCAGCTACCTTTTCAAGTTCCCCTGAGCCCTTAGATGTAGATGACTGGCTGAGATCAACAGAGAAGAAGTTGGATATTGCTCGCTGTGAAGATAGGGAAAAGGTCTTGTTTGCTTCACACCAATTGGAAGGGGCTGCAGCTGAATGGTGGGACATATTTTGTGCCTCACATGCTGACCCCCAGAGGATTACTTGGGCAGAATTCTCTGGCGCTTTTCGCCATTCTCATGTTCCTGATGGGAAGGTAGAGATGAAGAAAAATGAATTTAGAGACCTCAAGCAAGGCAGCATGTCAGTGAGTGAGTATCTCACTAAGTTCACACAACTGTCACGTTATGCCCGTGAGGATGTGGCTACAGATGATGCACGGCAGAAGCGCTTTAGGCGAGGCCTCCATCCCAGTCTAAAAGTTCAAGTTGTTGGCAATGATTACCCTGATTTTCAGCACATGGTGAACAAGGCAATGCTCATTGAAGAGTCCCGACGAGAGCTTTCTGAGTCCTTCAAGAGAAAGGTGCCGCCCTCCAGTGCTCTGCCAAGACCTCCCCAGCGTGCCAAGACCTTTGTGCAGTATCAGCACAAGCGCCAAGGACCTCCTGGATCCTCCAGGACCTCTGCCAAGACCTCCCGCCAATTGATCCAATAACAAGATCATCTGGCAAAGACTAAGTCAACCCTAACGACCTCCACAAAGAAATTGGATCACCTGTTTCAAGTGTCACAAAGTGGGGCATTTCGCTAATCAATGCCCACTGAAGACTAAGCAAGCCGCAAAGACCTCCACTTCAGGACCTCCCCCAGCCAAGACCTCTCAAGCAGCAGGACCTCCTCAAGCTAGGACCTCCCAATCTTATGGAAGAGGCCGGGTGAATCATGTTGCAGTGGAAGAAGCTCAGACCTCCTCAGATGTGGTTCTAGGTATGTTCCTAGTAAATTCAGTGCCAGTTGCAGTTTTGTTTGATTCTGGAGCTTCCCATTCGTTTATTTCTCGGAGTTTTGCTGCAAAGCACCTGTTCCAAATTGTTGCTCTTAAGTCTACCTTGTTGGTCCAATCCCCCGGTTCGGAGTTAAGCACGAACCAGGGTTGTCGACAAGTCAAAATGGTCATAGAAAGAGTGGAATTCCTAGCCAACCTCATCCTTTTGGACACCAGGTCCTTATATGTGATCTTGGGCATGGATTGGCTAGCCAGCCACCATGCCGTGTTGGATTGTAGTGGCAAAAGTATTTCCTTGACCAGCCCTAGTGGTGCCACGGTGAAGTTTGAAGCCTCTTCAGAGAAGCTTAGTGGAGCCTTATCTTGTAGTGCTCAAGTTCATGCTTTGGAAGATGTCCCTGTGGTGAAAGAATTTGCTGATGTGTTCCCTAATGAGCTCCCAAGAATGCCTCCAGACCGAGACCTTGAATTTGTCATCAACCTTGTTCCAGAAACCTCCCCCATCTCCAAAAGGCCCTACAGATTGCATGTTAATGATCATGTGGAGTTGAAGAAACAGTTAGAAGACTTGCAGAGCAAGGGTTTTATTAGACCTAGCTCCTCACCTTGGGGAGCTCCAGTGATTTTTGTGCCCAAAAAGGATGGCACTCAAAGGATGTGTGTGGATTACAGGGGCTCTTAATGATGTCACCATCAAGAACAAGTATCCTTTGCCAAGAATCGATGATTTGTTTGATCATTGAAGGAGTCATTGTGTTTTCAAAGATAGATTTGAGAATGTGATATCACCAACTCAAGATTCAAGAGAAGACATCCCAAAGACAAATTTTTTCAACTAGGTATGGGTTATTTGAGTTCACTGTCATGTCTTTTGGGCTGACCAATGCCCCTACCTATTTCATGAATTTGATGAACCGAGTGTTCATGGAGTACCTAGACAAGTTTGTCATTGTCTTCATTGATGACATTCTTGTGTATTCCAAAAGTGAAGAGGAGCATGCAAAGCATCTCTTTTCGGTTTTGGAGAAGCTGAGAGCTCATCAGCTCTTTGCTAAGTTTAGTAAGTGTGAATTTTGGCTAAAGGAAGTAGTCTTCTTGGGGCATGTTTTGTCAAAGGAAGGAGTATCTGTCAACCCTAGTAAGGTTCAAGATGTGCTCAATTGGGAACCTCCTAGATCAGTGCCTCATGTTCGAAGTTTTCTTGGTATGGCCGGTTACTACAGAAGGTTTATTGAAGGCTTTTCCCGTATTGCAAGACCTTTAACTCAGCTATTAAAGAAGGAAAATAAGTTTCTCTGGGCCTGCGACTGTGAACAAAGCTTCCAAGAGCTCAAGAAGAAATTGACCTCTACCCCAGTTTTGATTCTCCCAGATGTCAGGAAGGACTTTGAAGTCTATTGTGATGCATCAAAGCAAGGACTTAGCTGTGTTCTAATGCAAGACAGAAGAGTGGTAGCTTATGCCTCAAGGCAGTTGAAGCCTCATGAAGCAAATTACCCTACTCATGACCTTGAGTTAGCTGCTGTGGTGCATGCTTTAAAGATTTGGCGCCATTACCTCATTGGTAATAGGTGTGAAATTTACACTGACCACAAAAGCCTAAAGTACATCTTTACTCAAGCAGACTTGAATTTGAGACAAATGAGGTGGCTAGAGCTAATTAAAGACTATAATGTGGGAATTCATTACCACCCAGGCAAGGCCAATATGGTGGCAGATGCCTTGAGCAGAAAAGTTTATGCCAATACATTGATGGTCAAAGAGAGTCAACCTACCTTACATGAGGAATTCCTGAAGCTTTGGCTTGAGATAGTGGAGGAAGGGTTTGTAGCAGTTCTGGAAGTGCAACCTACCTTGCAAAAGCAGATCAAAGCAGCTCAAGTTGGAGATGCAGACATCCAAGAAATCAAGGCCAACTTAAGGAAAGGGAAGGCTGCAAGGTTTTCTGAAGATGATCAAGGAGCGGTCTGGTTTGATAAGAGGCTCTGTGTGCCCAATAACACAGAGCTCAAAGAAGTGATACTCAAAGAAGCTCATGAGGCATTGTATTCTATTCATCCAGGAGTTACAAAAATGTATCTAGACATCAAGGAATTGTACTGGTGGCCAAAAATGAAGAGAGAAATAACAGATTTTGTGGCTAAGTGTGATACTTGCCAAAAAGTTAAGGCAGTGCACCAAAGACCTGGAGGACTTTTAGTGCCATTACCCATACCCGAGTGGAAATGGGAAGAGGTCGGGATGGACTTTATAACGGGTCTACCTCGCACCCAAGCGGGTTTTGACTCTATTTGGGTCATTGTGGATAGGTTAACTAAAATGGCTCACTTTATTCCTGTGAAGACTACCTATTCCGGAGACAAACTGGCATAAATTTATATGGCAAAGGTTGTATGCTTGCATGGTGTTCCAAGGAAGATAGTCTCAGACAGAGGATCTCAGTTCACCTCCAAATTTTGGCAAAAGCTACATGATGCTCTGGGCACAGACCTCAATTTTAGCACAGCATACCACCCACAAACAGATGGCCAAACCGAGAGAGTTAATCAAGTCCTTGAAGACATGCTGAGAGCTTGTGCCCTGGAAAGGCAATCTAGCTGGGACAAGATGTTGCCATATGCAGAATGTTCCTACAATAACAGCTACCAAGGAAGCCTTCAAATGTCCCCTTTTGAAGCTATTTATGGGAGGAAGTGTAGAACTCCTTTGTACTGGACAGAGTCCGGTGAAGGGCAAGTTCTTGGCCCAGACCTCTTGAAAGAAGCTGAGGACCAAGTAAGATCAATAAGGAAGAAGTTGAAGACTGCACAGACCCGACAAAAGAGCTATGCAGATATTAGGCGACGAGACCTAGCCTTTGTTCCAGGAGATCAAGTCTACCTCAAGGCGTCACCTCTCAAAGGTATGCAGCGGTTTAGAGTCAGCGGGAAGCTTGCTCCAAGATTTATTGGACCTTTTCCAATCCTTGCCCGAAGGGGTGAAGTGGCCTATAAGCCAGACCACCCTCCTCAGCTTGCTGGAGTTCACAACGTGTTCCATGTGTCACAATTAAAGAAGTGCTTGCGAGTGCCAGAGGACCAAATGCCTTTAGAAGCTATGGATCTCTAAGAAGACCTCATTTACAAAGAGCAATCCATCAAGATCTTGGACGCGTCCGAAAGAGTTACAAGGAACAAGACCACCAAGCTGTGCAAGGTGCAATGGAGTAACCATTCCGAAGCCGAAGCGACATGGGAGCGTGAAGAGGACCTCAAAAAGGAGTTCCCCCACCTATTCTCTAGCTAAGCCGGAATCTCGAGGTCGAGATTCCCTTAAGGGGTGAAGGTTTGTAACGTCCCGTTTCTCTTAAGTTCTTGCCAAGTTTTCAAAATAAAAGTAACCATTTGGCTTTATTGAGAATCCAAAGCTTAACCTGATATTTTGAAAATTTGGAGAGTTTAACTTGAATTAATCGAACCTTAACTAAGCTCCTTGTTGGTGCTCTTTGCCGGTTGTGGCTCTCTGTTGTGTCTTTGCTACCCTTGGGTTGTTGGTCCTCCGAAGCCTGTCTGTGTGCCCCTGGTTTATCTCTTCTCTTCTAACTTCCTTTGTTGGTTTGAATCTGT
Source organism: Phyllostachys edulis (assembly GCA_036346405.1). Lineage (NCBI taxonomy): Eukaryota > Viridiplantae > Streptophyta > Magnoliopsida > Poales > Poaceae > Phyllostachys > Phyllostachys edulis. Next base: position 56,232,217 of record CM070562.1, on the reverse strand, counting down.
TTGAGATCTAGATCTCTCTCTATCTCCCCTCTGTCGGCCTCTCCTTGCTTCGGTTTTCTCATAGGACCCACTGGGTTTGTGTTTCAAAACCTCTTTGGTCTCTCAAAGCCACGCTTGGCTTTGCTTCTTTTGGACCTCCCCGTGGACCTCTCCACGTTCTCTTGAAACCGCTGAGTTCTTTTGGGCATCCCAAGTCCCTCTAGACTCCCTGTGCCCATATGGACCTCCTTGTATCCATATGGAACTCCTTTGGACCTTCTCTGCGTCCTTTAGGACTTCCCTTGTTGAGATCTCGCCGTTAGGACCTCCTCTCTAGAGATCTTAACCGCATGCAGACCTCCCTTGTTCAGATCGGCCGTTAGGACCTCCTTGCCGGAGATCTTAACCGCATGCACCTCCCTTGTTCAGATCTCGCCGTTAGGACCTCCTCCTGGAGATCTTAACCGCACAAACATCCCTTGTTGAGATCTAGCCGTTAGGACCTCCTCTCTGGAGATCTTAACCGCATGCATCTCCCTTGTTCAGATCTGGTCATTAGGACCTCCTTGTCGGAGATCTTAACCGCACGCATTCTCCCTTGTTGAGATCTCGCCGTTAGGACCTTCTCTAGAGATCTTAACCGCATGCACCTCCCTTTGTTCAGATCTTGCCATTAGGACCTCCTCCCCGAGATCTTAACCGCACAGACCTCCCTTGTTCAGATTTGGCTATTAGGACCTCCTCTCGAGATCTTAACCGCATGCACCTCCCTTGTTGAGATCTCGCCGCTAGGACCTCCTCTCGAGATCTTAACCGCCGCACCTCCCTTGGTTAGATCTGGTCCGCTAGGACCTCCTCTTGGAGATCTTAGCCGCCTAGGTTCTTACTTCTTGGATCTAAAGGTTCCGACCTCCTTAGGTCCTGCACCTCCTTAGCGCTTGGACCCATCTTTGGCTCCTGTGGTCAGATCGCTGAGGCTTTGCCTTCATCACCTTAGGACCGCTCGATGTCGTGTTCGATGGCCCGATCCTAAGGGCACGTTCGCTTGGTCCGAACATCCCCTTTCCCTCCTAGCTGTCTAATTTAAATCAGACGGCCTAGTCTCATTGGCCTGTTCACTCGGTCCGAACGGCCCCTTTGTTTTGCGCCATCCGATCTTGATCTGACGGCTCAACTGTGAGGTAACGTTTGGATGGTCCGAACGTTCCTTTCCTTTTTGGACCGCCCGATTCCAATCGAATCGGCTCTGCTTTCTTCTGCTTTTCCTTTGTTCCGTGACCTCTTCCTAGCTATTTTGCAAGGACCACCTCTCGATCCTTGCCGGGTCTTTTGTAAAGACCACCCTCCTAACCAGTATCCCGCTGGTCAGACCTCCTCACCCTTTGATCTCGACCGCATAAGGTCCTCCTCTTGAGATCTTGACCGTTAGACCTCCCTTTTGGAGATCTACTGTCAGACCTCCTCGCTAGAGCCTTGAGGACCTCCCTTGAGCGTTTTGGACCTCTGTCCAAGACCTCCCAATGGTCTTTATGGGCGACCCTTGCGGTGGGCCACCTCTTGACCAATGGTGCACCCTTTGATCGGCCCCACTTGCCACCTCTCTCAACCTTGCTATTATTGTTTTGCCTCGTAACTCAGTGCGATTTAATAGGTGTCGGGTCACATTAGATGCAACACATCCGAGGTACCTTTTTTCAATTCTTTTAGGGCAAGCCCCGCCTCTAGCCGCCTGATTGCCAACACGCTCATTGAGCCTCCTCTGGTGCACTCTACCAACTCGCTATATATAGCTGTAGGTGTTTTCATTTGCCACCTTGGTTCATTTCTTGCTTCCTTGCCTCCTCTGCCTGGTTTCCTCCTTGCGCAAGACCTCCCCAGGAGCTCGTTGAGGCTGTGTTGAGCTTCTTGGTTTTCCTTTCTTGCTGAGTTGGTTTGTGTTCCTTTGAGTCTTTTGAAGTTGTTTGGCCTAGTGTGGTTTTGCTTATTTGGTTTTTGCGAACGTGTAGATCACGAGTTCGAGGAGTTCTTGGATCCGGCCCTCTCTACCGAAGGTTCTCCACTGCTTGACCAAGGCAAGCCACAGACCTCTTGTTGATCATGTTGAACCCAGCATTACAAATGTATTTTGGTTTTACTTTATCATGCATGGCTATCTTTATAAGAAAATATTTGGGCTGTAGTTACTTTCCCTACTCGTTTTTATGCCTCCCTCATAACTTGCTCAGGTCATGTTGTCATGTTCACCTTGTGAGCCTTAGGTTGGGTTTTTGTTGGTATTCCTTGTTATTTGCCAACATGGGGTCAGAGGTTATGTATTGCCGCTTCTAGAAAACGTGGACCGTGAATCATGTTTCATCCTTAATAATCTTGACTAATAACTTATGGAATCGTGGTTGGTGCCACTATTGAGCGCCTATGGCGGGATGCCTAAGTCATGTTGACTATGGTGTGAGACCACTTGGGTAAATTGTTGTGCCAAGACCGGTGGTCTTTGGCAAGGGTAATTACAAATTGTTTTGCTGAGGCAAGAAGGCAGGGAGTGAGTAGTGGGTGCTTGGCAAACTCGGTTGTGGAAGTCTTGCCTTAGCATAATTAAGGACTTAACTTTATGCTCGCTGATCTGGGCCAATCGGTTGCAACCACAAGATCACTTTATGGGGTGGTCTGGCTGAATAATTAGCAATGGGTTGGCTTGGAGTCTTGTGGTTGAGCGTGTGATTCGTTGGCGCAAGAGGGGGCACCCCATAACCTCGGACTTCTAGACCAAAGGGGATTATGAACCTTAGCGGGCACCCGAGTCAATTCAAAGCTTTGTAAAGGCCTTGTCAAGCTGCTTTCTAGACCCGCCACCTTCTAAGTGAGCAAGGGTGACCTAACCCGCCCCGCTAGAGAGATCGTGGATTGTGGGTAAAGTTGTACACCTCTGCAGAGTGTAAAATCTATTCAATAGCCAAGTCCTTGGTCATGGACATGCTCAAGGAAAATGGTGCAAGGGGTAGTTGTTTGAAAAGTTGGAGCCACTGGACACTTCAAATGAGATGCCTTGGCTTTGCCTCAAGAGACCTTGGCCGGCTCCAGAGGGGTCAGGTTGGCTCGGGTAGTGGTCCGTGGGTGGTTCGGACCTCTGGAGTGGGTGCTCTAGAATGGTTTTATGGGTGAGGACTCGTCATGGGTGTGACCGCACCTCCCCATTTGGTTATTGTTGTGAGTTGGTGCTCACACCACCTTTTTTCAAAAATTAAATTTATTATGTACTATTGTTTTACCTTGTCGCTTTCAATCTATTATTGTTATTATTGTCAAAACACGCATTGCAAAACTAACTCTCATGACTCTCATTTGGTAAGCCCTTGCATGAATATTATTGCATAATTGCTCCTGTGACTTGGCTTTGAGTACATTCAAAGTGCTGATGGCTTTAAGCCCTGTGTCAAAGCAGATTACGAAGATGACCAAGTGCAGGGCAGTGCAGACCTCTTTGAGGAGGTGTTCTTCGACGATCCTGCTGCCTAGGACGTCCTCCACCCGACAGCCTGTGGTGCTTGTTGGATGGCTTTCAGGTGCTTTTGGTGTTGGAGCCGTAGAGCTCCTTGTTGCCAGTTGTAAGTCCTTATTGGTTTTGTAAGCCCTCTGTGGCAGACCTCTTGTTAACAAGCTTGACCATAAGGTCCTGTTTTATATTAAGTTTAATTTGTCTGCTTCATCTTTGTTTGACCTCGTGGATGTGATATTAGCTTGTGTTCTTGTGTGAGCTAGCCTCGCTGTCCTGGGACTAGCTCTGGATGCATGTGGGCGGGACCTCCAGGAGGTCCCACGACTTAGCTTTGAGGTCCTGCTTGACCTCTCTGGATACACGCCGAGGTGCTACTGCAGGCGCTTGGTTAAGACCTCCAGGAGGTCTTGAGGACCTCCTGGGAGGTCCTGGTGGACCTCCTCGGGACGCATCGAGCGGTGCTACCACCTCAGTGGGATCGTACCGCAACTCAAAAAAAAATGGTCCTCCCGGACCCTTGACTGTATCACAGGGTGGGTCGTCACATATACTCATATGTCTTTATATTCAATTATTTGCAATTGTGATGGTTGTCATCAAATACCAAAGAGGGAAAGATTAGAGTATCTTGCCCCACTATTGTGAGTTAATGGTATGTTGTGGTAATTAATGGCAATCACATTTTGGGACTAACATTTTCCATGAGTTGGTGAAATAGGTTGAGTCTCATGATGATGAAGACTTTGGATGTCATTATGAGTTGATTGTCATCAAGTCAATGTTTAAGAAAAGGATGCATCATGCGTTGATGCATATTAAGATCTCGAAGAGGAAATAATCATGAGTTCATCATCAAGTCAAGAGAAGACCCCTCATATGTTGATGGAAAGCAAGTGAGGAAAAGCATCATGTGTTGATGCATATTAAGATCTCGAATAAGAGATGATCATGAGTTGATCATCAAGTTAAGAGAAGACCTATCATGTGTTGATGGAGGGCACGTGAAGAAGATCATCATGCGTTGACAATATTCAAGTCAAGATTCGGAATGAAGGATGTCATCATGTGTTGATGAGCATCAAGACATGATCCCGAAGTGAAGAAGATCATCATGTGTTAATGATATTCAAGTCAAGAATCTGGACTTAAAGTGAAGATGTGTGTCATCAAGATTCAAGAGTATGTGCAAGGCAAATGTATGACTAGCTAGGGTTAAGAATGTGTTCCTAATTTTTTACCGGTTTTGGTGTTTGGTTGGAGACCGGTTTGTTAGTATAGGTTGTCGTACTATTAAGAGGGGTCTTGACTAGTAGCTTGAGTTTGTCATGTGTTGATAGCTCGTTGTGTTTGCTCTAGCTCTCGTTAGCATGTTGCTAATATTTGCAAATGTGTTTTGCAAATAGTCGATGCTCATGCATAATCCTTGTAGCATGTGACTTTAGTTTACGAATGTGTTTTGCAAATGGTTTAAGTCCATATACCTTATTCCTTGTGGCGTTGATTCTAAAAGTCGGCAAATGTATTTTGCAACTTGTTGAGAATCTTGCTTTAACCCTTATTTGCATCGCACATTAATTGGCAAATGTGTTTTGCAAATTGAGTTGAAGCGAAAGCCAACTATGTTTTTCTCAGAAAAGTTGGTAGTACCGACGTTCTCTTGGTGGTACTACCGCACAGCGGTATGACCAGAAAGTTGGTGCGGTACTACCGCAACACGGTCGGACCATACCTTAGTTGACGGTACGTGTTTTCCGGAGAGACACCTTTTGAGCATATTCTGCTCTCTTGGAAGGTAGTAGTACCGGGGTACATTTGGGGGAACTACCGCATCGTGGTACTACCGCATATTCTGAGCGAAACTACCGCGCACCGGAAGTTCCAAATTTTAGTTGGCGGTACGTTATCTCTAGAGAGGACCAGTTTTGGACCTCTAAGGGAAGTGGTAGTACCGTCCTATGTGAACGGAACTATCGGAGAGCGAAACTACCACATATTCTTTGGCGGTAGTACCGGGCCGCATATTCAACGGCTAGTTCAGAGGTTTTAATACGTCTGCTATAGCCGTTATTGTGCTGTCGGTGGAAGTGCGGTAGTACCGGTCATGCTGATTTTTTCAGAATCTTTCCTCCAACGGCTAGTTTTTGTGTGTGGGCTATAAATATCCACCTTGGCTAGTTGTGGGAGATGTAGCTGGTGCCATATTCATTCCCTTGAGCAAAGAGCAAGCCCTCTCCTCTCTTATGTGCATGTATTGAACTTAGTGAGCTTAGAGAGCAAACCCTAAGTGCATGTGTTGCATTAGGTAGTGGGTTGTGTAACCATTAAGCTTAGACACTTGATTTGTTCAAGTAAGCATCTTCGACTTTTACTTTTGGTGTTTGCTGACACCTAGACGGCTTAGAGAAGTTGCGTGGTGATCTTCTCAAAGAAGGTTGTTAGAAGCCCCGAGCGGTTGTGAGTAGTTCGGTGCTCGTCATCTCCGGAGTGGAGGAAGAGCAACCCTGAGTGGATCGAGGTGTTGGTTCGTGTTGGAGCCGGTCCAAGTAGTTGGACTTACCTCGGAGGTGTTTGGCTTAATTCGTGGAGCTGGTCCAATTCGTTTGAGCTTACCTCAACGTGGATTAGGGGAGATCGGCAAGTCTCCGAATACCACTGTAAAACATCATTGTGTCGTTGCGGTTTGCATTCTTGTGCTTTACTCTATTGCAATTTACATTCTTATAATTAAATTGCTTACATGTCTTTGTATGACTGCTATAATTATCAATAGTCTTATAATGTTGGTGCATTTAGTAAAGACTAGTTGATTTAAGTTTTAATTGGGCAAAAGTGAATTGATTTACAATTCCGCATAAAACTCGGTTTTAGCCAAAAGATTTTTAAAACCACATATTCACCCCCCTCTAGTCGGCCTCCTCGATCTTACAATGAGGCAATCGGAGTGAAAACTAGCTCATATTATATTCAAATTTAGTTATGAATGTAGCATGCGTTTCGTCAACAGCAAAAAGAATATATTGATTGTTGTGTAGAATTATTAATTTGAAGTCCTTTTATTTACCGTGCTTCCGTAACTGTGCGAAATTCTTAAATTGGGTTGTGTTCCATTAAATCCAATTATAAGCATAGCATGGATAGTATGTTGATTACTGTGCTTGCATCGAATTCGTAATTTGGGTTGGGCAAGGGACCGAGGGAAAACTATCTCATATTAAATGTGAATTTGGTTACGGGCAGGGGACCGAGGGAAAACTATCTCATATTAAATGTGAATTTGGTTACCAACATAGAATGGATACCATTAACAGAAAAAAAATGATTGCCATGTATAAGTATTATTTTGAAGTACTTATATTACTATATGTTATTCGAAGGATGCAACTTCAGTTATGAATGTAGCATGGATATCATTAACAACAAAAAGAATATATTGATTGCTGTGTAGAATTATTAATGTGAAGTGCTTTCGTTACGGTGCTTCTGTAATTATGTGGAATTCTTAAATTGGGTAGTGTTTCATTGAATTTGGTTACAAGCATAGCATGGATCATGATGTAAAATATATTGATTATCGTGTTTGCGTCAAATTCGTAGTTTGGGTTGGGCAAGGGCGATCGAGGTGAAAACTATCTCATATTAAATGGGAATTCTATTACCAACATAGAATGGATATCGTTAACAGAAGAAAAGAAAATATTTGTCATGTAAGTTATTTTGAAGTTCTTGTATTACTATGCTTCCGTTATTGTTGGAAATCCCTAATTTGGGTATTCGAAGGATGCATCTTCAGTTATGAATATAGCATGGATACCGTTAACAACAAAATATATTGATTGTTGTATGGAAGTATTAATTCGAAGTGCTTTCATTGTTGTTCTTCTATTATTGTGTGGAATTCTTTATTTAGGTTGGGCATGCAAGACGTCCGGGGTGTTTCCATGGATATACCCATCTTCAGTTGGGTATTCGAAGGATGCACCTTTAGTTATGAATGTAGCATGGCAGGTTCGAGAAAGACCAAGGCGAAAAAGAGTAGAGAAAATTTATACTATGATACATACGAATTTGGATAATTTGTAAAATAAAAAATGAAACTAATATAGATTAATTAAATGTGAACCCGGTTATGAATGTAGTGTAGATATTGTTAACAACAAGAACATGTTGATCATTGTATGGAATTATTAATTTGAAGTGATTTATATCACTGTGCTTTAGTTGTTCTGTGGATTTTTTTTTTTAAAAAAAATGGTTGAGTAGGGGTTCCATTGGCTATGCTTTTAACAACTGGTTTGAGAATGACAGGGTGAAATCAGATTGAATAATGGTATATCATGACTTATGAATATAAATTTGGATGTTGAAAAAGGAAAACATGAAACTAAAACTTATTAAATGCAACACTGGTTACGACTTACGAGTATAGTGTGGTACCATCAACAAGAATATATTTATTCTTGTATGGAATTCTTAATTTGAAGTGCTTTTATTATTGTGCTTCGTTATTGCATAGAATTTTTAAATTGGGTGGATAAGGGTGATGCTAGTGATGCTTCAATGATTGGATTTATTCTGGATTTCAGCTGGTTCGAGAACGACTAGAGTGAAATGGATCAAATAATGATATATTATAGAGTTAATTCCTTATTTGCCATTGAAAGTTGGCGAGCTTCCTAAAATACCATCGAAAATTTGCTCATCTCTTTTTTTCCACTCGTTCTCAACTTCTCTCCTTTTTGCCACTCGGCAGTTGACCGTTGACTTGGATCTTGAAAAAGCGATTTTGCCTTGAGTATCTTTGAGATCTTTAGGGAATTATTTGACATAGTAATATTTCAAAAATCTTTCAATTTTACAACCGAAACTTTAAAGATTTTTGACAAAAAATGTTGCAAATAAAACCCTATAAAATTACAAAATAATCTACACTATGTCAAGAACTTCTCCTAAAAATTTCATAATTGTTGGAACTATATTACTATGTCAAATAATTTCCTAAAGATCTCAGCCCTAAATAATGCACTTAGGGGCAAAATCGTCTTTTCGCGTCCAAGTCAACGGCCAAGTCCACGGTCAACTGACTGGAGTGGTAAAAAAGGGAGAGAAGTTGAGAACGAGTGGCAAAAAAGGGATGAGCAAATTTTCGATGGCATTTTGAGAAGCCTGTCAACTTCCAATGGCAAATAAGGAATTAACTCTATATTATAATTGATGAATGCAAATTCAAATAGTCTCGGAAAGCAAATATGAAACTAATATGAATTATAAAGTGTGCTTTCAATTACAAAATAGCATGGATACTATTCACCAACCAAATGTGTTATTGTTGTGTGGAATTCTAATTTGAAGTGCTTTCGTTATCGGGCTCTCTATTATTGTGTGGAATTCTTAACTTGAGTTGGCCAAGGTTGACATCGATAGTGTCACGACAGATTTTGTATTAGCCTTTTTGTTTTTCAAAAGAAAAGGTACAATCAACTTTTACTCAATTTTAGAACCAATTGACCACACGCTACTACAAAAGAACTGCTCAGATAATCTCGCTATCACGCATTTCTATTCAAAACCGCTCAGTGATAGTTGCGTATCACTGCGGTTGCTCGAATAAGAACCATCTGTGATAGGCGGACATTATAAATACCGGTCCCGGACCACTTCGCCCATCCCATTTGAGCCACCACCCCTGCTACCTCCTCCCCCACTGCGCCAACTTAGAGAGGAGAAGGAAGGGAAGGAAGGAGGCAGGGAGGAGAAGGAGAAGGAGAAGGAGAAGGAGAAGGAGAGGAATTACGAGAGAGCACAATATTCGGTTCAACGAATGGTTAAAGGTGCGATTCGCTGGGAGGTCATCAAGTAATGATACACTGCTATGGTTGGCAAAAGGGCCAAAATTTATAATTGTGACATGGCAAGGATACGACATAAATGGGTACACATTTTATACGACAGCTCAGGATAGGAAGAGCATAGTCTAGAACAACGGTGTCCTCATAGATGTGTTTCACGAGCAGTTCAATACCACTGGGCCACATGGGTTGAACTCTTACTATGGGTTCGTAGAGGAGATTTGGGAGCTCGACTACGTACTTTTTAAGATCCCCCTGTTTCAATGCCATTGGGTTAAACTTTCGCAAGGTGTGAAGGTCGACAAGTACGACGTCACTACTATGGATCTCAAACGTGTTGGATACAAGGACGAACCATTCGTACTAGCTAAGCAAGTTGTTCAAGTTTTTATGTAACGGACTCGGCAAATAAGAACTGCCACGTAGTTCTTCATGGAAAAAGAAGGATTGTCGGAGTTGAGAATGTCGTGGATGAGGAAGAGTACAATCAATTTGATGAGTTGCCTCCTTTCGGAGACGGCATCAGGCTCGAGGAAGAACCTAGTGAGGAAGCTATCTATATGCGCGTCGATCATCATGAAGGGCTATATTTTAATTAAGAATTTACTCCATTGTAATTTATTCCATAGCATGAGACATGCCAATGTGAACTTGCCATGTGTTATAGACTTGTAATCTCTTATTTTGATGTCAATGTGGAATTTTCATGTGTTATGGACTTGTCATCTCTGATTTTGATGTCAATGTGGATTTCATTGTAATGTGGAATGATAATAATATGCACTTGTACAACCTATTTGTCTCATGTCCTAATATGTCAAACATGATGGACTTAATATCTCCTTGCTCTTGTATGGCTTATAAAGGTTCATGTGCTCTCATGCCAAATTATGGATTTCTCTGAATGTGCTCTTGTATGCCTAATACTTGTTGCACATATCTCTGAATGATCTATCATATAGTGGCATATCACAGACAATTCTATTATGGAACCGTCTGTGATATCCCTTTATTAAGTAGGGTACCGCTAGGGTTTGCGCCCTTACTCGACACTTCCCCTCCCCAGCGCCTTACTCCTCACTCGCCCGTTCGCCTCCTCTTCCACTGAAGCCTCCTCCCCCAACGGCCGCCCCTGACATCGACGACACCCGGCCGCCCCTGCTTCGTTGCCAGCTCTGGACCATCCTCCTCCGACTCCAACCCGATGAGCGATCGCCTCCCTCCTCCGACGCAGCCCGTCACCTCCTCTTGCACTGAAGCACTGCCTCCTCCACAGACTATCGCCATCCTCCTCTCCGGCCTGCCACCAACCCCTTCCTCGCGCCGCGGCTCCAGCGCCTCCTCCGGTCCTCCCTCGCGCTGCCGACTCCAGCGCCTCCTCCGGTTCTCCAGCTTCCCTCCTCTCTAGCGGCCGACGATGCGCTTCGTCGTTGCTTTGTTGATACTATGTAGCTAGGGTTTGAATGTTCTATGTGATGATGAAACATGGGCAATAAATTTTAGATTAGGGGTTGATTTGTTGGAGCTACTACTTACGATGACCACATTTTTTGACCTATGCTCTAGTGGAATGTTGATACTCTACTGCTCTTTTATATTTTGTTAGGTTCATGTTCATATGTATATATCAGTATTACTACTTTGGTGGAGTCCGATGTTGCTGATTGAGGAATGCATGTAAAGTTTTATGTAGTTTAACCTACTGATATGTGTCAAGAATAATATTTAGGCTATTTTTTAACCAAATATGTATACCTTTTGATAGACTGTATTTTAGATTATAGATTTACTTATTTGTGGTAAGAATATTAAGTTTATGCATGCTATTTCTAAATCAGTGTCTCGCTTAGTGCCATTTTTGTCACTGTATCTTCTTTTGGCAAATCATATCAGTGTTTATGTTTGTAAAATCCTTTTTTTGTTGCATTGACTTTGCTATCCAGTTGTTTGATACATTGATTCAAAGTATGTTGTTTATATTTGCTTGAATGTACAAAAGAATGTTAGTGCTATATTGGAGACTTCCTTGAGTAGTACGAACTATAAATGCTTGTTGTGAATGTATTGTCTATTGATGTGAATGTATCGTTTGATACTAATTGAGTAATAGATACTCTGCTTAAATAGTCAGCAGTGTTAATTATATATAGCACTTATATTTTTACAAGGCAATTTTAGTTAATTGGTTGGGTAACTTCTATTTTTTTTAATAAAATATGTTTCCAAGGGAAATTATCTTTTGTTGTATAAAATATATTTCCAAGGGAAATTATCTTCAAAAATACCTAGTGGATATCAACTTGCAATCCATTTTTAAAACAGTATTATATGTAGGTTATTTACTACCCCTATGGAATTTTTATAACATATCCGTATTATGTGCAAATTCTTCAATATTAATGGTATTTGTGCTAGATATGATGAGATTATGACCATGTGGGTGTTCTTGGGCATTGAGGGTGATGGTGGCATGGTTAGCTTTAGTGGGCTTGTGAATTTTGCTCTATGATGAAGATGGTCAAATACTGAAATTGAACTGATAATCAATTCATATTTGAGCTCTACTTTGTTACTTACTGCTGTCAGCTTGATCTGTTGTCAATCTGTCACCTTTGAGTGGAACTAGTTGTAAAGCATTTTGGCTCTGGTGTTTACTAGCAGTCCTGTTGGTTAGACTTTCTGTTGTCCAAGTAGCAGGCTTGCTGATCTTGTGCTTTGTATTCAGTTGTACTAAGGCTTTTCAAGTCCTGTTGGTAATATGAAGTTCTATGTATAATCAACATTGGTTCCCTGTTTCATCGAAAGTTTACTCTGTGACCTTTTTATTTTGAGGTCATTTGACAATCTATTAAAGTATTATTTAGAGCTCAAATTGTGAATCTGTATTGTCATGTTTAATTTACGAAGAGTATAGACAATAGGATTAAGATGGCAAAGACTTGTTCTTTTGCAACTCTCCTTCTGAGAGCAAACACTATCATCAATCATCTGTGCTTTATGTTATTTATTGATGTGTTTCTGATGTTAATGTTGAGGCTTTCGGCTATGACTCTTTGCCTTGCCCCGTGAATGACCATACCACCCTCCCTTTATCCCCTTCACTCTCACAACTCATTATTTGGCTATAGCCGTGTACAGTTAGTGTTTTTATCTATTCTCTTGATTGTGTGCCTAGTATCCCATGAGTACCTTTTCAGTTTTCAATTTTCTTTACTACGTATTCTATATTTAAGTTCAATGGGTAACTTCTATTTGTTTATATAATTAATGTGTTTACAAGGCAATTTTAGTTAATTGGTTGGGTAACTTATATAGATAGCAAGTAAGCGAGATGTCATCTACACCATCTTCGCCGCCGGCATCGACGTTGTCGAATGCATCTAGATCTCTGAGCAAAGTGGTACATAAGCGAGATGGCAGAGGAATATCGAAATTTCCTGCGGGCCGACTGACCATCACAGAGGTTAGTGCCGCTGGGGTCCCTCTGAGTCCCAAGAAAGCAGCGGCGAGATTCCGGACCATCTGCGGGATACTTGGAAGCGAACGGGTCCTCATCACCATACCAAGCTGGAAGTCCTTGACGAACGTAGAGAGAGGCTAGCTGTGGACTGAAATTCCAGGCTCGTTTACTATCCCAGAAGCAAACCAGGCACGCGTGGAATGGCAAGCGTTGCTTGCGATGGGACACGCGTGGAGGACCTTCAAGAGCACGCTTGTCACGAAGTACGCGAACATGGGTCAGACGCCCTTCACGAAGTATCAATTCTTGTCACGGGATATATGGGACGACTTTGTGCGTGTTGGACCGAAAAGGCGACTAGAGGGGGGGGGTGAATAGGAGCTCAAAATCTTTTTCACTTGAATGGATTCAACTTGTAAATCACTTCAATAGCTATGAGAGCTATGAAGATCAATGATTAAACGAGGAAGTCTTGTGTTGAATCCACTCCTAACCCCAAAGCTCAAAGAAACAAAATCGAAGAAGTCTTTGAAAAATCGTGAAATCGAACAACCGCAGAGCAAGCGGTGGTCGTCTCGATGTCTTGATATGACCGTAGGCAAGCGAGTGGTCGTCTGGATGTGCAAAGCATATGACCGTAGGAAGCAAGCAAGGCGGTCGTCTGGATTGTCTGGAAACGACCGACGATTTAAAACCAAAATTGGCACAACTTTTGATCCACTTGGCCAAACGCTACGAGATTTGAAACACACCTTCCCAAAGAGGTTAGGAACCTATTCCAAGCAAAGAATGACTAGATCCACGTCAAAGTTCCTACCTTTCTTGAATTGAGCGAAGGAGGTTTCAAAACCGAAGTTTGAACCTAAACATGATCTAAACCTTGCTCGTGGGTGATGGATGATCAAGATGATCCTAGATGGGTTCCCACACGTCACAACAAGTTAGATCACGACAAGAAACCAAACAAAAACTCATGGATCAAAGAAACACCTCAAATCATCAAATAGAGAGAAAGAAAGCAATTAAACTCATCTTGAGAGAACTTTCTTTGGATTGATTTGATATGGTATTGGTTTACGACCACTCCATCAATGGAGGACAAAGACTCAATACATGAGCACGAAATCAAATCCAACTCTCTAGAACCCTAACCTCCACTAATCCTCTCCCTAAGCACAAAAGCAAAACTAGGGTTTACAATACAATGAAAGGGTTGAGAGGTGCCGCCAAGACCCTCTCCTATTTATAGTGGAGGCTAAACCTTCTAGAAGATTGAACCCTAATGGGCTCCCCGTTAAGGCCCAACACAAACGGGTCACATACGCACGCAGCTTTTAAAGCGCCGTCTTCATCTCTTGACCTAATCCGCTTCACCTTGCACCATCTTTGCGCCGTGAGTTGGCAAAAGGTCACCAAAGGCGGTATTTGGTAAAATTACCAAAATACCCTTCTCGATCTTTTGCAAAGACCGAGTCCCATCTTCGTGAAGCACCTCCATGCCATGCGTGTAGGTTGATCCAATGGCTCTCTTCATGTCGGCAAGTCTCTCCCATCCGGCTCCCACCGAAACCACCATGGCACTTGCACCGACCCCGCCGCTTGATCGAACTCGTTGCAGCCCGAATCGCCTGTTCGGTCACCTTTATCCTCTCTTCGCCATGCTTGACTCCATTGACCTCACCCGCATCCTCGATCGTTCTCGACCTCGGCTCTCAAGCTTAGTCCCGATCATCCTTGCCGCTGACCGTCATTGACCTCCAAGCAACTCGCACATCAATAGACAAAGAAATCGAATCCGGAACAAGTTCTTCACAACTTGACCCACGTTAGTCAAAACATGCATCATGCAACACATATGCCATGAAACCCATGAACTTGACCTAACCCAAAAGCAATTCTCCAATAGAAATGACAATCAGCACAAAATCGGTATTACCGCCATGTTATGGTCGGTACTACTTATCATGTAGTAATCAAGACTCCATAATCGCGGCCGTATCGCTACCCAGAGAAACCAAAACTCAAATTACACTCGTTACGAAATATCAAACCGCCACCTAAAACACAGAACGATCGGACTCGGTCATACCGCCAAGTATCTTGCGGTCAAATGCATAATCTTGATGCGTCTGCTGCGTACACGCCGGTATGACCGAAAATCGACACTTGCGTAAAACGCTGCTTCAACAAACCAAAACGACATTGCCAATTGTAACATCATCCTAAGATCTCGGGCATATCCCCATGATATCCACAATCTCCCCTTGATGAACACATTGGCAATTTCCCTAAATGCAAATTTTAAGGTTTGAAAAGTAAAAACTTCGGCGTTTTAAGCTCAAAGGCACAACTTGATCCAAATGCAAGAAAAAGCAAGGAAATGACCAAGTTGGCTCGAGAATAGTATCGACAAGTGAGATACGGCAAAAGAAAGCGAAAAAGCTTCATTTACGTAAACGAGTCAAAATCTCACTTAAGGTCCATATGAAAGAACAATTATTCGATATGACCTTTGATCATTGTGAGGATCAAGAATTGCAATTCAAGTTCGAAGTAGCAATAAAACCATAAGAATGCAAATAAGAAACTCCCCTCACTATGATCCTCGAATTTCAAATTTTCTCCAAGTAGCTCTCCCTTTTTCAAAACTCCTTTTTCAAACAACTTCTCCCTTTAACACAAAATTTTGAAATATCTTCTCCCTTTGACAATGGAGTCATCAAGGAATCACGCCTTCCTCTCGTCCGAGATGACAAATGCGAATGAGGAAAAAGCATAAGAAGGAGTATGCATGAAATGCAATGGAGTGGCTTCAATTTTTTGTATTTTTCAATTATTGAGTACAAGAAGCTTTGGAGATTACCCAAAAGAATAAGCTAGCATTTCTAAAGTTGCACAAACAACATATCAAGCCTAACAAATATTAGCAAGATCATGATAAGACATATATAACAAAGCTAAGCAAGAAGGCTCAATATAAAGCAATGAATTTTAGCATTTTAAGCAAAGCTTCAAATCTAGCAAGTTCATCAACAGGATCCTAAAATGATAGTGGCCATGTCAAAATGTCAAAGTTAGATCCAAAAGCTAACAATGATCATATTAAGAGACAAATAGGTCTGAATTGAATCATTTTGCTCAAATTTCTCAAAAGCCCATTTTTCAACTGTTTTTCATTGGCAATGAATATTGAAGTTGACTAATGGTCTAACTTAGTGACAAGATCCTGGACTAGGAGCCATCCACAAACTCATCCTAAGCTTCACCGAAGTTGACAATTTGTATTTTTAGCATTGTGCTAGATCTCAAGCCTCACTACGACCATCCCAAGCAACAAAAGCTTAAGAGAGTGGTCTAGGTCATCCAAAACTCCCCGAGTTCATGCCTAGTACAATGGCGAGCCGCCTCATGAGAAAGGATTGGTGAGATCAGTTTTTTCACACAAAGAGATTCTTTTTTTTTTTATTTTGCACAAGAGCGGTTTTAGATTCTCAAGAACACAAGAAGCTCAAGTAATGATCAAAGCTAGATTCAAGGGCTAACAAAGCAATTTTGACAGGCCAATGTCACAAAAGGAGCACTAATTAAGAATCGCTAAACAATTCACAAATTGCTAATTTCTTAGTTCAAGTTGTTTTTCAAGTTCTAGCTCATACAAACAAAGACTTAGCTACACATGTGAAAGCATGATAATTCTAGCAAGTCAAAGAACTAGACATGGCATTGAGCAAGAATTTGAAACACTAAAGCTCCAAAGGGTAATAAGCAAAGCTTCATCAATTTTAAAAGATAAGCAAAAGCTTATATTACAATGCATCTTTTGGATTTTTCATATGAATGCAATATGATACAATGAGATGCAAGAAAGGCTCAAAAGACCTAAAAGATCAACAAGTTCAAAAGAAGATCAAATAAAAGATCAAATGGACAAGGAAAGATCAGAAGAGATCCAACTCCCCCTCAAACCAACCCATAGGGATAAATTACCCTAACTCACTCCTCAAGGTGGCAAACCTTGTTGGGTCTAAAGGCTTGGTAAGGATATCGGCTAAGCGAGCCTCGGACTCCACAAAATGCAGCACAATATCACCTTTCTCAACGTGATCTCTAAGGAAGTGATAGCGAATGTCTATGTGCTTGGTTCTAGAGTGTTGCACTGGGTTTTTAGCAATGTTAATAGCAGAAGTGTTGTCACAGAAGAGAGGAACACTAGCAAAAGTTAACCCAAAATCCTTAAGAGTGGAGACCATCCACAAAATCGACTCTGACAACTAGCAAAGACTACATATTCAACTTTCAAAGAAGGATTGTGCAATGTAAGACCGCTTCCTAGAAGACCAAGAGACAAGAGAAGTGCCTAAGAAATGACATGTGCCAGAGGTGCTCTTCCTATCTAGCCTACAGCCCGCAAAATCAGAATTTGAGAACCCCCGAATGGACAGCGAAGAAGAACAAGAATACCAAATACCATACTAAAGGGTAGAGTGTAAATACCTGAAAATGCGCTTAACGGCTTGGCGATGTTTAGTCCTCGGTGATGCTCGAAACCTCGCCTGAGAGGCGCATCCGCAAGTGGATGTCGGTCTTGAGGCCGTCAGTCTGAAGGAGCCGATCATCTTTGCGGTACTCGCGTTGATCCACGGCTTCTCCTTGCTCATCTGGATCCAAAATAATCGATGTCGCCATGGGAGTGGCGATCGGCTTGCAATCACCCATCTCAAAACGCTTGAGCAAATCCTTGGTGTGCTTCGTTTGATGGATGAAGATCCTTCCTTGCAATCGCTTGATTTGTAGCCCCGAAAGTAATTGAGTTCTCCCATCATGCTCATCTCAAATTCCTCGGACATGGTCTCGTAAAAAGCTGAAACAAGAGCATTAGAGGAACCACCAAAGATAATATCATCAACATATATCTGAACAAGCAGAAGTCATTGCCATGCCTAAGAATGAAAAGAGTCTTATCAACTTTTCCCATTTCAAAATCATTCTTAAGCAAGAAGGTCTTAAGTCTATCATACCAGGCTCTAGGGGCTTGCTTAAGACCATACAAGGCTTTGGATAGCTTAAAGACACGATTAGGGTGCTTGGGATCCTCAAAGCCAGGGGGTTGCCTAACATACACTTCCTCCTCTATAAAACCATTCAGAAGGCACTCTTAACATCCATTTGATGCAACCTAAAACCTTTAGATGCAGCAAATGCAAGCAAATCTGAATGGCTTCTAATCTAGCAACAGAGCGAAGGTCTCATCAAAATCTAACCCCTCAACTTTGGCTAAAGCCCCGAGCTACCAACCTAGCCTTGTTTCTAACCACAAAACCATCCTCATTTTGTTTATTTTAAACACCCAGCGGGTGCCAATTACATTATGACCACTAGGAGGATCTACAAGGTTCCAAACTTTATTTCTTTCAAAATTCTCTAACTCCTCATGCATGGCATTGACCCAACTAGCATCGATAAAGCATGTGATATATCTTTGGGTTCAAAAGAAGCTACAAATGCAGAGAGAGAAAAGACTCGGATCATGATACAGGCGAGTGACTCGCTCATGGAGATTACCAATCATCGATCCGGAGGATGTTGCTTCAAATGTGCAAAGGAGCGCTGGGGAGATAGCGTCTCCTCGACCTCCGCAGTATCTGCTGATGAAGAAGATCGTGAGAGCCTCAATTGGAGGTGAAGCGGTCGTCACAGGTTCAGAGCTTGAGCGGCTTTGGCAGAACATCGAGCAATGTGGAGGAGAAGTATCAAGTTCATCCTCATCTTCTTCAACAAAAATACTCTCTGTCACCTGTAAGTCACCTGAAACATCGGATCTAGCTCCAGGGCTAGTCTCATCAAAAGTGACATTGCATGTCTCCTGAACAATGTTAGTTTCAACATTAAAAACCCGAAAACCCCTCGAATGTGCAAGATAACCTAGAAATAAGCCATCACAAGTCCTTGATTCAAATTTATCTAGGTTCCCTGTCTTGAGAATAAAACACTTTGATCCAAAGACTCAAAAGTGAGAAACAGAGGGTTTTCTACCAAAACGAAGCTCATAAGAAGTCCTGCCCAAAGACGGTCTCAAAAAGACACGGTTCGAAATATGGCAAGCTGTAGCAATAGCTTCGGCCCAAAACCTCCTCGGTGTGCTATACTCATCCAGCATCGTCCTAGCCATCTCGACTAGAGTCCTGTTCTTCCTTTCCACAACTCCATTTTGCCGAGAGCGTGTGGAGAAGAGAACTGATGCTCAATCTGGCGCTTCGGCACAAAAGAGGCAAAAGAAGTATTCTTGAACTCCGTGCCATTGTCATCATGGATCGCTCTCAAGGCACCGTGAAGTTCGAAGCCAAGCGAAGAACAAGATCATGAAAATGATCAAAAGCCTCATCCTTCAAGAAAGAAAGAACACCCAAGAGTATCTCGAAAAATCATCGACTATGACAAGAATGTACCAATTGCCACCGACCGATCAACCCTAGCGGACCAACAAGATCCATATGAAGCAACCGTCACGTCCGTCACCATAACCATAGTCAATGACGGTGTGAGGCGGCAACTTGTTTGCCATGCCTACTGAGGCGCATATCTGACATCCTTGACATCTTTGAGTTTAGGCAAACCTCTCATGAGATCAAGGCCGCTAACTCGTGTCGATGATCAAAACCAATGTGCCCCAAACGTCGGTGCCAAAGCCGATATCGAAGAAGAAGCAATTAAGCACTTAAGGGATCCAAAGAAGAGACTCGGAAAAATCACCTCAAAAATTCTACCAACTCTAGAAATCCCAAAAGCGAGCTCACCAAAAGAATCAAGCACACGACAGCATTCTTCTTAAAACGAGTCTCATAGCCATCATCGAGAAGTCAGGAGACGTAAAGGAGATTGTACCTTAGCTTAGACACAAGCGCGACATCCTTGAGAATGAACTTGTCGTTCACCCTAATCATTCCAGTTCCTTCAATGCGCCCTTGTGTATCATCTCCAAAGGTGATGAAGTCATCACCGGTTGATCGCGTGAAGGAGGTGAACCATCTTGAGTCTCCGGTCATGTGGCGTGAACACCCGGTCGATTTAACCATGTGTTCTTCCCCTTCCGCGCCAATCACGAAAATCAAGGAACAAAAGAGCGATGTGTCTCAACATCAAGGGTTAGTTAAAAGCGACTTGGGAATCGATCTTCGAGACACTTTCGTCTGCAGTAGTATGCAAAGCGATGTGCTATCCTTGACTTTATTAGCGCTTCTATTATGAGCAATGGTAACAAGAACATGAGATGCATCTGTCTAGGAACATAGTGATGAGCATGTGCAACAAATCCTAGACCGGGTTTCTTCTTTTGGGCGTGACCATGTCTCATAAAAGCTCTAGGTTGATTAGATGACATTCTAGCAATATTTCTCTTAGCGTTCTTCAACCTCATGTGAGAACTCAACCAAATGTCCACTCTTCTTGCAATAGGTGCAATGGTATTTTGTACCACTGGGAGAAGCACCTTTTGCCTCAAAAGAAGGTTGGACAAACCTATGATTTAAAGACAGCTTTTTGCGGTTGGGTTTTAAATTCAACTAAGCCATTTTCCAAGACACGAATGACATTAGGCTTGGACATGTCTGGCGAGTTGTATCCTAAGCCTTGCTTTTTAAAAGGAGTTTTAGATTTATCTAGAATCATGTTCAATTGTTTTTCACCATTAGAGAATCTTTCTAAAGTATCCTTGAGATATGCATTCTCTTTTCCAATATTAACACATGATTCACAAGTCTTGCCCTTAATGGCTCTAGCATGTTTCTCCTTAAGATGCGCAACTTCAAGCTTATAAGCGCACAAGAGGCACAAGATGTAGAATCAATTGTGTCCTTAAGCTTGCAAATTTAGCTCTAACTGCTTCTAGAATATCCTTAACTTCATGTTCGCGTTCTAAGCAGAAAGAGCAAAAGCTAGATTTCACATTACCAGAAGCATCCAACTTGCTAGACTCTAAGCATTTTTCACATGGAGCAGATTTAACATCAATTAGCTCAGTTCTAGCATTTTCAAGTTGATGCAAAGCAATATCATGAGCAGATTGCGCTTTAGGCGATTGGAGTGCAAAGCATGGCGGGATGAACATTCATCAACATCTAGACTTTTAGCATTCACAAGCTCTAATTTCAAACTCTCGACTTGTGACTCTAGATCCTTGTTCCTAGCCATGGTGAACTTTAAAGCTTTATCTTGACTAAGCAATTGCTCATACATGTTATCGCATCTAGCAGAAAGAACATCATAGGAGAGAGGTACCTCATCATCGTTATAGGCGTCGACGGAGTCTTCCATGCTTATCACATGCCTGAAATCCTTGGCCTTCCCTTCTTGTCTTGAGGAAACTCCTCCTCCTTGTCCTCCTCGCTCCCGAGTCCACATCGCTCATGGATTGATCTCCAAAGCGGCAAGAACTTCGGTGGCGACCTTCATGAGCTTGGCGACATCATACTTGGGCTTGCCCCTTGAGGCTTCTTCTGGCAACCTTCTCATGATTTCCCTTACCTTTCGGTTTGGGGCGGTTGGCTCGGATGTGATATAGCTCTCCACACTCATAGCATGTCACAGGCCACCTCTCTTTACATTTCGACATTGTTATATGCCCGTGTGACTTTCTTGGCTAAAAGAGCTAAATCACCTCGGAAGACTCTCAAACTCTTCTTCTTGAATAGCGAGATAAACACGCAAGAGAAAAACCGAAGAAGACTCGGAAAACCATCGAGTCCTTTGAGAGGATCGACCACCAAAGCCATGTTATCCTTCTTAGGATTACCGCTCTCTTGATCTCATGAGTTTTTAGCTTGCTATAAAGCAGCTCAAAGTGAGATTAGAGATCGGCGTTCTCCTCTATGGCGATTGCCTTCATCTCCCACTCCTTGGTGTTGATTGCACCTAAGAGGTGGGTGGCATTCTCGATTGAGAGTACTCAATGTCAACTTTCATCGATTGATCACCTTGTTAAAGCGAGTAAAGACGTCATCGATGCTCTCACCAGGCGCATCTCGAATTTGTTGTACTCTCGTTTGTAGACATTCTCGGCGACTTACTTGATGGGGCGATCCCTCATGGTAAGTTTCGAGGGTGTGCCAAATCTCATGTCTTGATGCAAGATTGCAAATCCTATCGTACTCTTGCCTACCAAGCCCGGCATATAGAAGGTTCTTTGCCTTGTTGTTGTTAGCCAAGAGGGTCACTGAAGCCGTAAGCAACCGAACAAAACGAATGGCTCGAACAACCTCCCATATAGCTTGTCCTTCACTCTCAAGGAAAACTCGCATGCGATTCTTCCAATAGGCATAGTCGAGCCCATCAAAGACATGCGGCTTGGTGAGTACTTATCCATCGCCAAGTTCGATGACGGTTAAGATCAAGATTGAACTAACAGGGCTCGATACCACTTGTTGGACCGAAAAGCGACTAGAGGGGGTGAATAGGAGCTCAAAATCTTTTTCACTTGAATGGATTCAACTTGTAAATCACTTCAATAGCTATGAGAGCTATGAAGATCAATGATTAAGCCTGAGAGGAAGTCTTGTGTTGAATCCACTCTAACCCCCAAAGCTCAAACAAAATCGAAGAAGTCTTTGAAAAATCGAAATCGGAACAACCGTAGAGCAAGCGGGCGGTCATACCGATGTCTTGGTATGACCGTAGGCAAGCAATGGTCGTACCAATGTCTTGATATGATAGTAGGCAAGCGGTCGTCGTCTGGATTGTCTGGAACGACGACGACGAAAACCAAAATTGGCACAACTTTTGATCCACTTGGCCAAACGCTACGAGATTTGAAACACACCTTCCCAAAGAGGTTAGGAACCTATTCCAAGCAAAGAATGACTAGATCCACGTCAAAGTTCCTACCTTTCTTGAATTGAGCGAAGGAGGTTTCAAAACAGAAGTTTGAACCTAAACATGATCTAAACCTTGCTCGTGGGTGATGGATGATCAAGATGGTCCTAGATGGGTTCCCACACGTCACAGACAAGTTAGATCACGACAAGAAACCAAACAAAAACTCATGGATCAAAGAAACACCTCAAATCATCAAATAGAGAGAAAGAAAGCAAATAAACTCATCTTGGAAGAACTTTCTTTGGATTGATTTGATATGGTATTGATTTCTGACCACTCCATCAATGGAGGACAAAGACTCAATACATGAGCACGAAATCAAATCCAACTCTCTAGAACCCTAACCTCCACTAATCCTCTCCCTAAGCACAAAAGCAAAACTAGGGTTTACAATACAATGAAAGGGTTGAGAGGTCTTGGCAAGCACCTCTCCTATTTATAGTGGAGGCTAAACCTTCTAGAAGATTGAACCTAATGGGCTCCGTTAAGGCCCAACACAAGCGGGTCACATACGCACGCTGCGTTTTAAAGCGCCGTCTTCATCTCTTGACCTAATCCGCTTCACCTTGCACCATCTTTGCCGTGAGTTGGCAAAAGGTCACCAAAGGCGGTGTTGGTAAAATTACCAAAATACCCTTCTCGATCTTTTGCAAAGACCGAGTCCCATCTTCGTGAAGCACCTCCATGCTTCGCCACGTGTAGGTTGATCCAATGGCTCTCTTCATGTCGGCAAGTCTCTCCCATCCGCTCCCACCGAAACCACCATGGCACTTGCAGAGCCAGGCCGCTTGATCGAACAGGTTAACCGAATCGCCTGATTCGGTCACCTTTATCCCTCTTGCGCCATGCTTGACTCCATTGACCTCACCCGCATCCCGATCGTTACGGACCTCGGCTCTCCAAGCTTAGTCCCGATCATCCTTGCTGCTTGACCGTCATTGACCTCCAAGCAACCTCGCACATCAATAGACAAAGAAATCGAATCAGGAACAAGTTCTTCACAACTTGACCCACGTTAGTCAAAACATGCATCATGCAACACATATGCCATGAAACCCATGAACTTGACCTAACCCAAAAGCAATTCTCCAATAGAAATGACAATCGGCACAAAATTGGTATTACCGCCATGTTATGGCGGTACTTACTCAAGATCAATGACAATAATCAAGCACCTCTAATCAAGATCGTCTGCTACCGAAGAAACCAAAACTCAAATTACACTCGTTACGGAAATATCAAGCCGCCACCTAAAACACAGAGCAATGGGACTCGGTCATACCGCCAAGTATCTTGCGGTGCGTCAGAGTGATCTTGATGCGTCGTGCATCACACACGTCGGTATGACCGAAAATCCTGACACTTGCAGAAAACGCTGTTTCAACAAACCAAAAACGACATTGCCAATTGTAACATCATCCTAAGATCTCAGGCATATCCCCATGATATCCACAGTGCGGATGAAGACAATGGCTGAATTTTAGGAGCAAAGTGCGGTGCACAAAACTCTCCAGACACAAAACACTCACCCCCACAAACTCGGCACCGCTGGGTACGCGGGTAGAACCACGGAATGGGCGGTGGAGGACAAGAACGCAACCGGGCCATTTAGTGGGATCACAGACGAGCGTGCCCAAAGCTGGTTAAGAGCGAGGGCATCAGCCACGTCTTCAGGCGGCACCTCTTTCATAAACCCAGCAGACGAGGCAGTGTCCCAACGTCTGGTAAATATGTCGAACTACCTAGTTGTTAATAAGTCAATAACTTCATAGTGTCTATAATAACTCGATGACCTCTTGCAACATGCATTGACTACCGAATCTTCCCAAGGCTCCTTTGAAGCAGACAGAGAGAAGGATATACTATCTAGGCCCTGGGAAACAAGGAGCACCCGGGTCGTACGCGAGGCGTCGGAGTTTACGTACCTTGGAGGGATAGATTCCGACACGGCTCCGACACATATAGGAGTAGGAAGAGATCCAAGGCCGAGCATGGCGCCCGGTTGGAATATGTGCTTATTGCAAAATTTCAAGGACAGATAACAAGATTGCAGGATCAAATGAATCAACTCCTCAACCAACATGCATAAGCCGCTATTATTTTGGGAGCAGTCCTCCTCAACATTGGAGTAGCGTCGTGTCCACTCCGAATTCTGAACATGACGACGTCCAATTACCTATCGATGACATCAAGGTAATGTACATCTCTGGAATGCTCCAAAGATAGACCTATATGACACCTTAGCTAATTCCGTATCGTTTTGTAGGAGCCGACGCCCTGCAAACTCCAAATGAGGATGGTTGGGTCTATTTCTATTGAGGCTGGGCGGGGGATGGTGTATCCATACTAGGAAGGGACAATGCAGCACGGTGCCCAGCTGGCGTAGGGTTACGCCAGGGTCCAAGTGGACATGGTACAGGACAATTTCATGGCCGTCCCATTGGAGATTCACCCGAACGAAGACATCAGAACACTAGGGGATGCCATGCACACTTTTATCCAGTGACCCAAGAAGGATATCGCCGTGGACCCAACAGTGTCGTGATCTCAACACAACCATTCCTCTCCAACGGGACCCTCGATGACTCCACCTCAACCTTCGCTTCAGAAGGCCACCTCATCGGTTCCTGTGGAGAAGACGCCAAAGGAACAAGAAAAGCGTGCCGCTGTATCGGTTCCCGAGTCATCTCATAGGAAGACATGTAGCAGGCCAGTCATTAAGGCCAAATTGAAATCAAAGAACATTAAGGCGCCTTTAAAGCCCTCGAAATACTCCCTTGGAAGTTTGTTGGTCCCCAACACAGTATTAGACCGTGCTAGAGTAGGTTGTCAGGCTTTGCATGTCTGGTACATGCGGAAGACCAATGAGAAGGGGTGCGATACTGGAATCATCGTCAGATACACGAAAGAGCATTTCTTCCACGAGCCGGGCCACTCTGTCGTGGGCTTCAACGACTTAATCGACCTATTCAACCTCGATGCCCTCGACGCCTCGCTTCTACGATGTTGGACACTATACGTGTGTACAATCAAGTTCTACATTCACGTAATACCGATAAATATCACAAATCATTGCTTATGTATAGATACATGATGAAAAAAGCCAAGGAATGGTCCGAACCAGTGGGTTTCCTCAACCCACACGTGGTATCTAAGCAAACCATCAATGAAGACACATCCTACGTCGAGAAATACATAACGACGGGATTGATTGCTCAAGACGACAAGGACTACATAGTGGTGCCCTACAACCAGAAGTAAGTGCTTCACTACTTGCCATATAAATTTCATTTGTACTTTATACGCAACAAGAACTTAGGTTTAATGGCTATAGCGATATACATGAGTAGGTTCCACTGGATCCTTTTAGTCATTATACCAAAGAGGAACAAGGTAATATACCTTGATTCCCTACTCAACAAAACCCACAACTTCACCCTTGTGAAAGGAATACTCGACAGGTATACTCATTTCCTCCATACATAACTCTATTGTAGTCTTCCTTCGTTTGAAATGGCCGAGGATAACTTTTTTGAATCATGTAGGTCGTTCATCGCCTATGTTGCCGATGGAGGGGCATACTAGGGATCGAGTGCCACACTGCAACACAGAACGTGATTTCTGGTACGCGCTACAACACAATAATCCTATATCATACTTCGTAATAATACATCTCGAACTGACTATACATATATATGTAATTCTATTATTGCAAAGTCAGCCAACAAAAACAAGATCACCTATGTGCATTACATGTTTGCCATCATATCTGACAAATCATGAGTGCTAAGATGAAGGATCGAGGTTTGTCAATCTACATAACAATTATTTTCTAATTATAAATATATATATATATATATATATATATGTATGTATGTATGTATATATGTATGTATGTATGTATATATGTATGTATGTATGTATGTATATATGTATGTATGTATGTATATATGTATGTATGTATATATGTATATATATATATATATATATATATATATATATATATATATATATATATATATATATATATATATATATGCTTACTACTTTACTCTTGCTAGCGACAGGGCTTGAACATAGATTTGATGCACTTGTTGTGAAAGAGATCTCGGACGTTCGAGGGAAGCCTTGCGCCTTCATCAAGATAGAGATCATTAATGCCGACGGAGAGTTTCACTCCATCGACACCTCTGAACCACCTTCAAACAACTGATTCAATTGTAATTCACTTTGAGTAGTTGCAATCTAATTGTAACTATAGCGACAATACTTGAACAAATTCTTTTGTAACTGATTTTGAGTTGTAAATGATCATTTTGAGTTGTCAACAATTGATTCATCTGTGATGTATTTGTTTTCTGCATGCTTGTTTTCAGAGGGCATGGCTAGCAATTCTTGACATGATGATCAACCTCAAAGTACCAAGAAAAAATTTCACGTAACGTGATCAACCACACTCTGATACCAAGATGATACAGATCAACGTGTAGTTGATGCATAATGTGGCCCAATCTTTTACGGTACTTGTATTTCAATCTTGATCGAAGCAAAACACTAGCTTTCCTCCTTCTTGGTTCAGTAAAAAGGAAGAACAAGTGTATCTCCAAAGCAAGTAATACTTGGTTGATGTTGAATCAATCCGAAGAGAGAAACAAAATCAAACCCGAAGACAACACCAAACCATGAGCAATTGAGGATGCTACGAATTGGTGAGATGATTCACAAGGAATCACGGATCTTGGAAAAACAACCTCCCTCTAATATTTACGCAATCACAAAACCCTAGACGGGAATTTCCGAAACACATGTATTCATTTTGCACCACACAAACATGTGACTTTTCTGTATTTTCTTCAACTCTAACTTGTCCACCTACATGGTGCGGCCATGGGGGTTTATATAGCCTCCCTCACAAGCACAAGGTTCGGATGAACAGTAAAACGGACTACTACAGTAATCCGAGACGGTACTGTTCATGTGAATAGTATCCAAACCAAAAAACTCCTAAAATAGATATTTAAACTACTCTAATTGCTGAAAATAGATTAAACTATCCTATTACAAGCAATTTCAAAACTAAATTCTTTTAAAGAACGATCCGAATTGGAATTGCTCCAATCTAAATCCATTTAGGATTCTTGGGCTGAAAATGCATTGAATTCGGAATTAAGTTTGAATTTAGATCCTTTGTCTTTTCTTGGTGAGATTCCCTTACAAACTTTCCAACATGCAAAGCTCTCAGCCCTTGTGCCTTCCCATGTCCACTCAAACTGCCCCTTCGGCCTACCTCCCTCTCATTGCTCTTGGCCGAACCTTGTTATTGTTTCTTTCTCCATTGATACATAATAGGCTCAACTTGAGGTTTAGCACATACTTGCAACTTAGGGGTCTTGACCACTGTAGTAGATGCACCTAGAGCCTCATCATCCTTCCCTTTTTGAAGCAAAACCATCCCCGGTTTTAGTGTAGTCTTTGCGGCCTTTTTCTTGCTAACCACAACCAAATCACTCTTGATTTCTTCGTAGGTCTTTGACATCAAAGCATGGAATTCTCCCTTGTGCATGAAAGTATATCGGTTGGACCGTCCTTGATGTGTAGCATTCAAATCAAATTGCCATGGACGTCCCAATAGAATATGACCAGCATGTATAGGTACCACATCACACTCCACCTTATCGACATAGCCATCAATTGTAAGTGGCACTCTCACCTTATGTGTGATCTTGACTTTACCGACGTTGTTGAGCCATTGGATGTAATATGGTTTAGGATGCCTTCATGTGGACAATGAGAGTGATTCCACCACATCCTTGCCAATCATGTTGCTCGAACTTCCGTTATCAATAATTAGCTTACATACCTTCTCTTTGATCTTGCAATCGGTTTGAAAGATATGATGTCATTGTCCCTTCCGCCCAATAACGTTGTTATCACGCCGCACCATTTGAGCCATCAAGCTAACACCTTGTGTTGGATAACAAATGAGTAGTTCCAGCTTCTCAGATTCGTCGGAAGGTTCAGATTCATCGTTGTCGCTCTCCGTTGCATATCCATCATGTGTAAGCGACACTGTCTTCATGTTTGGACAATCCTTCTTCATATGACCTCGTCCCTTGAAGCATTTAATGTTGCTAGTTCTAGTTGTAGAGAATGCACTAGAATCAGCATGTGAGGCTTCTTTGCCCGCAGAACTTATAGGCTTTGAAGCTTCCTTGAATGTACTCTGAATCGGTGTAGTGGATGCAACCGGTTTGGGAGTTGATCCCGCATCCCCGTCATGCGAAGTTGCACGCCTTCAAGTGCTATGAGTGCTTCGGCCACCCCTTGCTTGAGCATCCTTCACCCATTGTTCAGCACGCTCCGCTTGATGAAGTAATTCTTGCACGGTGTTATATTGCATTAAATCAACACGGTTCCGCACATCTTCATTCAGCCCCTCGAAGAAACGTGTCATGGTCGCCTCCGCCGACTCATGCACACTTGTACGGATCATAAGCACTTGCATCTCTTGATAGTACTCGCTCACCGTCTTAGCACCCTGAGTAAGTCGTCATAACTTTGTATGCAGCGTCCTTGTATAGTATGCTGGCACGAAACGTTCCCGCATAGCATGTTTCATTGCTTCTCAAGTGTTAGGAAGTTCACTTGCACGATTCAATTAATCCCACCAAATAATAGCATATTCGGTGAACTCAATCGAGGCAACACTAACCTTCTTCTCCTCGGAGTAGTGGTGGTTGTCAAAATTTTGATTGACACGCATCTCCCACTCCAAATAAGCCTCCGGATCAGATCTGCCCCTTGTTTAATTCTTAACTCATCCTGTGCTTGCTATCTTATCTAACCTATGGAGCTTCACCAGATGGTTCAGACTCGTCACACTGCTGCAAGTGGATCCGGCACCCCAGCATCCGAAGAAAATGATCAAATCCCCGAAGGAACAGTGCCACCCCAAGCACCCCCTCTTGACTTGCAGAACTTTGGAGCCTTCATGGCAGCGCAAACGCAGATGATGTATACCATGATAAACCAGATGCAGGCTATGAACAACAACAACAACAATCATCATGGAGGAGCCCCAGCTGCTCATGGTCACCAGGGACGATCCAAGTTGGCTAAATTCATGAGGACCTGTCCGCCAACTTTCTCTGGACATGTCTCGCTAGTAGAAGCTGATGATTGGCTTCGCGTAATTGAGAGGAAGCTGCAGATCACTCAATGCAGTGATCACGAGAAAGTTTTGTATACCACTCATCAGATGGAGGGCATAGCTGCTGAGTGGTGGGAGAATTTTGCACAGCACATGAGGCACCGCAGAATATCACTTGGGAAGAATTCTCCGTAGCCTTTCGCCAGTATCATGTACTTGAAAGGATCATGGATTTAAAG
Organism: Phyllostachys edulis; assembly: GCA_036346405.1. Classification (NCBI taxonomy): domain Eukaryota; kingdom Viridiplantae; phylum Streptophyta; class Magnoliopsida; order Poales; family Poaceae; genus Phyllostachys; species Phyllostachys edulis. The sequence goes on along the minus strand of CM070562.1, from coordinate 56,202,183 downwards.
AAAGATGAGTTCCGTGCTCTTAAGCAAGGAGCTATGTTAGTGACTGATTACCTGAATAAGTTTTCTCAGCTAGCTCGCTATGCTGCAGAGGACGTCACTACTGACAAGGCTCGTCAGAGTCATTTCTTGAAGGGATTGAACTCAGGACTACAGGTCAATCTACTTGCCCACACTTTCCCAGATTTCCAGGAATTGATTAACAAGGCGTTGGTTATGGAGGACAAACACAAAGAACTGGAGGACCACCACAAGCGTAGGATGGTTCAGTAGGGAAGCCACCAGCCACAGCAGCAGAGAGCAAGGGTAGTGCCACAACAGTTTAATCGTTTCCAGCCGCAGAGTTCTTTCAGGACACCTGCACCGTGATGAACCCTAAGGTTCTATTTGTTGGCCCGATCTTTCGATGAGAACGATAAGTCCGGTAGGCGTCGCTCAACCCTGACGATCCTGGCTACGAACACGTAAGGCTCGAAACCACGCAATCGCTGAACTGATTGACTAGTCGTTATCAACCGTGCACGAATACCCGGTTGACCTGACCACAAAGGTCGATTCCTGCATACACCGAAGAAGCACGCAAGAACAAGGTAAAGCAATCTGAAATTGCGAATAAAGATTGAAACACTTGATAAATTGGGATTCTGAATAAGGATCTTAATTGGGTGGTCTAGTCGACACACGCAAAAGATACAAGTTGCGACGAAGGCTAACTTTTAACATAAACAAAATCCAACGAAAACTAAAGGGGTGCGGCCTCCTTAAATAGGGAACGAGGAGCCACAAAACTAACGAACTAGCGAGGTGGTACTTACGGTCGCGGATTACTGTTCACGTGAACAGTAACCACGCCCCTGGGTGGGCCGCCGACAGATGGACCAAGTTAAGTATGATTACAAAGCCCAGTTTGGCCTAAACAAGTGATATGACGCCTTCTTTTGATGATTGCGATCAGCCCAGAAGGAGTTTGGAGGTGAGGCCAGATCTGTTGGAAAGAGGACAAAATTATCTTTCCATCAAGTACTTGTGGACCTCCAACGGATGTCGTATGCGAAAGTTATGGGCGTTTGAAGTCAGTGCTGTCAGGCTGATTCCGGAGGCCGAACTGGATTTCAAAACGGGTCCCGCTCAAACTGCTTGTTTGTCTTGGACCAAAAGTGACATGGTGCTGATAAGTTTAGTGAAGGGTACGAGCTCTTGTACTTGGAACAGCAAGCATAGCAAATATGGTTGTATCCATAGGAGTCATGTCCTCATCACACCGCCTTCAGCACCTCGTTCAACTGTTCAGAATTTTCGCAACTCAACACCAGTCAACCCCACCCCAGGGAACAACCGGCAGAATGAACCAAGAGTGTGTTATAGTTGCCGTCAACCAGGGCATTTCGCCAATCAATGCCCTCAGAAGGGAACAATCACTCCAGTCCGCTTCAACCTTGGAGCAACGCCTACCAAGACCCCAGTGCAGAGCAACCAAGGAGTTTCTCAAGGAACCAGTCAACCAGGAGGAGCGTCTCAGTCAGTTTTCAGAGGTCGTGTTAATCACGTCACTCTGGAAGGAGCCCAGGAAGCACCGGATGTCGTACTGGGTAAGTTCTTAGTAAATTCAAGACTGTGATCGATTGCTTTGATTACGGAGCTTCGCATTCGTTTGTTTCTGGAGTTTTTGCAACTAAGAATAAATTGGAAGTTATGCATCTTAAGCATACTTTGTTAGTCCAGTCGCTTGGAGCAGAGCTAAGTTCTAAAGTGGGTTGTTTAGGGGCTAAGTTACTCATAGCTGGAGTGGAGTTTCTAGCTAACCTAATTGTTCTAGACACCCAAACCTTAGATGTCATTCTTGGCATGGATTGGTTAACCAAGCACAAAGCCGTGCTAGATTGTGGCCGAAGAGCCGTTACAATCGAGGATACTAAGGGAAACAAGGTAGAGTTCCAAGCTACCTCAGTGCGTAATGGACATCTGCTAGTCAATAGCATGAAGACCGTTGCTTTGAAAGATGTGCCTATTGTCATAGAGTATCCAGATGTGTTTCCGGAAGAGTTACCAGGGATGCCACCAGACCGTGACATCGAGTTTGTCATCGATCTAGTGCCAGGAACGGCAGCAATCTCGAAGAGACCTTATACCTAAGACCGCTTTCTCAATGCGGTACGGACATAATGAGTTCTTAGTCATGTCCTTTGGTCTAACTAATGCCCCTGCCTATTTCATGAACATGATGAATAAAGTATTCATGGAATATTTGGACAAGTTTGTAGTTGTGTTTATTGATGACATTTTGGTTTACTCCAAGTCAGAAGAAGAACATGCTGAACATTTGAGATTAATCCTAGAGAAGCTCAGAGAGCATCAGTTGTATGCTAACTTTAGCAAGTGTGATTTTTGGAAACAGGAAGTGAATTTTCTTGGTCATGTGATGACAACCGCAGGAGTAGCAGTTGACCCCGGTAAAGTGAAAGCAGTATTACATTAGGAACAGCCCAAGACTGTCACTCAGATCTGTACTTTCTTGGGATTGGCAGGATATTATCGTCGTTTCATTGAAGGATTCTCATCGATTGCTAAGCCTCTTACGTAATTGTTGAAGAAAGAAAAGAAGTTCACTTGGACCCCAGCTTGTAAAGAAAGTTTTCAGGAATTGAAGAAGCGTTTGACTTGACAAGATCTTGATTTTGCGGATATTCGCAAGGATTTTGATATCTATTGTGATGCTTCGTCAAGGATTAGGTTATGTCCTGATGCAAGAAGGAAGAGCCGTAAACTACGCATCAAAGGCGATTAAGGCCTCATGAAGAGAATTACCCTACCCATGATCCGGAATTAGTGCGATAGTGCATGCTTTAAAGATTTGGCGTCATTACCTCATCGATGTCATTGCGAGATATACACAGTCATAAGAGGTCAAATATATTTTCACTCGATCGATCTAAATATGAGGCAGAGAAGATGGCTAGAGTTGATAAAGGATTATAATCTTGGAATCCATTACCATCCTAAAGCCAGCGTGATTCTGCAGATGCTTTGAGCCGCAAAACTCTTGCAATGCGATGGAAGTAAAAGAGGTTTGTTCGTAACTTCAAGAGGAATTCGAAGCTGAAGCTAGAAGTAGTATCTGAAGGATTTGTGGCCAATCTGGAAGTGCAGTCTACTTTGGAGAAGCAGATTCGTGAAACTCAACCAAAGGATTCAGAGTTTTCGGACATCAAGAAGAAGATGGCAGAAGAAAAGTTCAAAGACTTCACAGTAGATGATCAAGATATATTGTGGATCAATGGACGTATCTGCGTACCAGATATTGATGGATTGAGGCAGCTAATTTTGAAAGAGGCCCTTGACTCAAAGTATTCGATTCACCCTGGTAGTACTAAGATGTATCAGGATGTTAAGAATAAGTTTTGGTGGCCGAATTTGAAGCGAGACGTCGCAGAGTTCGTCTACCTATTCTTGTTCTTGGCTGAACCTTGTTCTTGTTTCTTTCTCCATTGATGCATAATAGGCTCAACTTGAGGTTTAGCACACACTTGCAACTTAGGGGTCTTGACCACCATAGTAGATGCATTTAGGGCCTCATCACCTTCACAGACGGTTTTAACAAAAAACCGTCTGTGTTGTGCCTTATCACAGACGGTTTACAAACCGTTTTTGATAACCGCCTGTTATCATAGACATACAAATTCAGACGGTTCAAAAACCGTCTGTGATAACGGTTCCGAACCGTTTGTGATGACCCTATCTGTACTAGTGACACAACTTGTCGGGACCCCGGATATACAACTCCGAGACCCTCTGTGTATTCTGAACTAGTTCTAGATCAATAGCTAGCTCACACAGTTGCAACAACGATGTAATCATATCCATACAACTAAACAGCTAATGAAGTAGACAAATTAATATTACTTAGTAGCAAAATGACCTTATGGTAAAATCTTACAGAAATTGCCACGTAGGGCTTGAGACAAAAGAGTAAACTTACAGTCGGATAAAATAACTCGTGGTAGCCATCCGACATGCTCACAGGCAATCGAGTGGAGAACGCGACCCAGCTCACATGGTCTTCAAGGTACTCCTCTTCATAGAACTTTGAGTTTTTCTCGGGCTCTTCTTGGGTGATTGATCAACAATTGGCGTATAGCCGTGAGTACATAAAGTACTCAGTAAGTCGTTGAAAAATGCATGCAAATAGTATTCATGCAAGGCTTGAACAAGAATAGCTTTATGGCTATTTTGCAGAAAACAGTATTGACAGTAAATACAGTAAATAGATTCAAAAGTATAATTTAAAAGATTAATACATAAGTAAACAGGTTCTTTGAAACAACTAGTGAACACCCTATTCACCTCCCAACCAACAACCGGTGAACAACCCGTTCACTTCCCAACCGATCCATTCCAATATTTTTGAGAAAATCTACCCCTCATGTGAAATCACCAAGCATTGCCATAACTGGGGACACAGCTATTCGAATAGTTTTACACTCTACAGAGGTTGTACAGCTTGACCCACAAGAGATAATCATCTTGATAAAAACACACGTTTCCTTAGACATGTGAATCAAGGAGAGACTCTCACAAGGCTTTTACAAAGCTCCGTTTTGACTCAGTTCTGCTCGCAAAGGATTCGCCATTCTGGGCCCCCTCTTGCGCCGCTCATCAACCCAAACAGAACCGAATCAAAATATTGCTAATTAGTTGGCCAGGTCCACCATATAAATAGACTTGTGGTTGTACAGTATGACCCGGATCAATGGCGCACAAGGTTAAGTCCTTAGTGACTACTTAGGCGAGGCAACCACATCCCTAAATTCTCTCCCTTTACTGCACGATCATTCGCTTGAGTATGAAATCATTTTCGGTACAACCCGACCAAATGGCAACATTTTCCATGGCACAACAACTTTTAATAACAGTGGCCGCGCCAAAATTCCATATTTTATTTAGTCAAATTTAACCATTTAAGAATATGTGAACACGAATCTCGTCGCGACTAGGCATGACTAAGCATAATACGATACCCATGTCGGTATTATAATATGTCCAACTAAAATAACCCATCCTATGGTATTCAAGGATACATGTCAAGCAATTATTCAAGGAGACATAATGGCAATTAGGCATTTAACTATTCCCGATACCATTATTATAAAACTAGCCATGCATATTGATATAAAACAATATAATTTTATAAAATGGATTCAATATGATCAAAGGTCTACGACTTGCCTTTGTTGAAGTGTTGAGATGCTTTGGTCGTCGGGTCCAAGAATTCTTCAGAAATGCCAGAATCTATGCGTGCGAAAAGAGCCAAATAAATAAAATAATTCCAAATAAAACACAAAAATTACCAAACTAGAACCAAATGAAAGACACTGAATTTAGATAAATTTAGAAATTTGAATCACTCGAATCGGAGCTCGGACAAAGGAGAATGGGCTCTCAGAAGTTTGAAAACACATAAAATGATGAAATGGAACTGGGTGGATGAGAAAGGGCTCAGGTTGGTCGGAAGGAGGTTCGACTACACGACGTGGTCAGAAGGAGGTTCGACTACACAACGTGGTCGGAAGGAGCATGAGGGAGAATAGGGCACGGGAAGCTTACCAAGATCGAGAGAGATGCCAGAGGAGGTTGGTAGACGGCGAACGATGGTGGGGAAGCTCGCGGTCGAAGGCGAAGAAGGACAGCGATGAAGGGGTCGGCCGGGACTGAAGGAGAAGAGGAATTGTGGCGGCTCCTGTGAAACAAAACTGAAATTGAGTGAGGAGATTGCTCCAAGGAGCTCTGGGGCACGAATTGACATGGGTAGAAGAGGAGGGGACTACACTAGTGCGGCGAGGACCGAGTAGAGACACGCGACGGCTTAAACTCGGAGCTCAGGGCTTCGGACAAACCATAGCAACAAGAGCGGGAAATGGAGAGTTGGGTGGGGGAAGGAGATGAAGGGGGCTGCTCAAGCTCTTTATAGCCTGGAGGGGAGGAGGGGAGAGCTGTTGGGAGACTCAGAGGCGCGCGGTCCCGAGGTACTGCAGGGGGAGGTACGGCGGCACGGGGAGATGATGGAAGCGACGACAACTTTTCAGCGACCGTGACACGGTGCGGACATGGCTCGACATGGGCTCCCAACGGGAGGAAGACGACGAGGGAGTGGAGGCCAACAGGTGGGGAGGAGAAAGAACAGAGGGGGTGGGTGCGGTGAAAGACGGGCAATTAATGTGCACGTCGTCGAGGGAAAAAGGGGCGGGATTCTCACCGGGAATGAGGACTTTTGCGGTGGTGGTGATGCGGGCGTGCGTTGGAGCAGCATTGGCTCGTGGAGAAGATGACCAGGGGAGAGGGGGAGGCTGACAGGCGGGGCTAGTCAAAACCTGGTTGGAGGGTCTGGTCGAAACCGAGAGGGTGATCGAAACTAAGAGGGTGGTCAAAACCGAGAGAGTAGTTGAAACTGAGTGCGTGGTCGAAACCGAGAGGGTGGTCGAAATCAAAAGGGTGTTCAAAACCGAGAGGGTGGAGCAGGTCGACGCATGGGGAACGGGCCGGCGAAGCGGGCTGAGGCACAAGAAATAGGAACGGGCCAACGGAAATTCGACCCCAATAGAGAAATGGGATTTTTAGAGATTTTCCAATTACAGAAATTTAGAAAAAAAAGGAAATAGGTTTGTTAGAAAATAGTAAATAAAGTCTAAAAATTCTAGAAAAATACACATAAATTCCTTGAATTAATTTGAACTTAATAAAACTATTTAGAACTTAAAGTTGTCTTTTAATTTTGCAAATAAAGTATTTTTAATTTTCAGAAAAAGGAAACCCCCCTTTTTAAATCCAGAAAATCCAAGAAATTAATTAAAATAATGTTTTGATTTTAAATGGCAGAAAACCCAAATAAACCAAAATTTGAATTAATTGAAGTTTGATTTATTTACATTAAATTGTTTTTAATTTATGAAATTTTAAATTAAGCTTTGACAATTCAAGAAAAATCAAATGGTTATTTTTATTTTGAAATTTTCAAAAAGGCACGAAAATTGGGATGTTACACAACCACCCCACAAATTTGCCATTGGCTTATTCAGAGAACCGATAAAAAAATTGTTGACATGTACTTGTAAGGTATTTACATGCATGGTGTGATACCCCGTTTTAAATAAAAGAATTAGAAAATGATGGAAATTGAATTAAAAGAGAGTTGGGCTAAAAGTATTAGTTTTCGGGATTTAGAGGGGAAAGGAGGGAGTATGTGGGCCAGTTTGGGCCCCAATTGAGTCTAAGTTGGACTCGGCCACCCACATAAGAAGGAGAGGGGGGGGGGAGCCAGCCAAAAGACCTAGCCCTTCCTCCCCTCACACCCCAAGCCCTGCCCTAGCCCCCTACCTCCCCCAAGCCGCCGCCTACCGCCTTGCATCCTTACCACCTCCCTGCCCGATGCCCTGCTTCCCTCTCCGCCGAGCCACTTGGTGATGGTGGTGGTGGTTGTGAAGGAGAGACAAGGAAGAAGGAACCAGCAGGAAGGAGAAGCAAGGAAGAGGAGGACGGAAGAAGGAGAACAGAAAGAATGAAGGAAAGTTAGGTTTCGCGCTTTGCCCATGATCGTCGTCGATTTTCATGGGTAATTAGCTGATCAACCCTAGTTTGATATTATATTGATGTTTATTCATGATTTAGATTGGTTTGGTCATGGGAGTTAGACGTTTCGTGGTACCCTAGTTCGTTAAGTTGTACAGTAGAACTTTACAGAGGGATTTTGGGGTATCTCCATAAAAAATCATGGGTTGGCCTGGTTAGGAAAGTTGTAGATAGTTTCCTTATATTTCCAAAGAGTCTAAGATCATTAAATTTTGATAAGTGAGTAAAATGTTATGACCTCGGGAGTACTGCTATCCAGAACCCCATCGCCAATGACAGCAATTGTGAAGATTGCGTAATTATGTGCATTAGATATAGTAATTAAATTGTGGTCATAACTATAATTATCTAGATATTTCTCTGTAGATTCCATAAATATTATGGATTAATATTTTTCATGTTGTAGAAAATAGTTACAAAAAAATGAAGTCTATTGTTCTCTTAAATTCTAGTATGACTTTTGGGGTTGGAAACGGGGAACTCGATGGAAAATCATAGGATTTGCATAACTAATATATTGTGGAGAATTTTGTGTAGATTATAGAAAACATAAATTTTGATATATTTGGAGTCCAGTAGAAAAAGTTATTAACATTTGATCACCGGGGCAACGGGTAGGTCGTCCGGTGAAGTTGAGTTGAGTGCATCGGGTTTGCTTGTAGGTGCGCTAGCATATTGGTTGTTGATTGTGTACTATTGTGGCATGTTTTGAGATATGTTATTGATGTTTGTCCAGGGAGTGCTTCTTCGAGTTAGGTGCTGCCTTTGCATTGTCTCGATTTTTGTGGCTAAAAGGAAAGTGCATGGTAGAGTGGTATACAATGGTTTGTCGGCTCTTATCTTTACATTTGATTGGATATGACTATTGTTTATGCTTTATTACGTTTACCTTAAATGCCATGATAAAGATGATATGACATGGCAATGATAGTAATGGATAATGAACATTGTTGCATCATTTACATGCATATGAGCGAGGGCAGTGAGTACTGTAATGTATATGGCTAGTCGGGCATACTCCATGATAAAATCCTACAGAAGTAGGGACCCCGTCCTAAAGAAAACGGAGAAGAGTGTGTCATTGACGGGTGAACACTCCGCTATACCAGTATTAGCTGTTGAGTTGCATTTTATTTACATACATGAGAAGTTAATGATGATAATTAAGTACATGAGATATGAGAAAGATTGTTGGACATACTTATAACATTGTTATGTTTCAATTGAAAGACGAATTGTTTGTTTATTGTACTACTTTGTACTTGCTAAGTCGTGGACTCACACTTGCTTTGTTTTTTGACCGTTGATGGCGACAAGCATAGGATGGAGTAGCACATGTGCATCACATGCATTGATCACACAAACAATATCTATTTAGAGTGCTTTCATTTAAATCTAATGACATTGATTATTCTCCATTACATTTATTCATGGACTTGGTTATTGATTAGTTTATATGCTTGAGACTTGAATTGCTTTATATTAGTTGATTTATTATTCTTGTTGGCATCCTATGTACCAGGAGCATGGTCCTGGCGTTCCTTGGGTGCGGATATCCCAAGCGTTTCTTGAGTGTGGGTATCACGAGCGTTTCTCGAGTGCACGTATCTCGAGCGTTCTTGGCACGTGTGACCAATCTATGAACTTTTATCCTTTTATCCATTTATGCATTTATTATATTTTAAATAATTCACTTGTGGCCTGTGGACGGATTTTTGTTCCAAGCATGTGTGTTGGGATTATTGTTAAAGTAAGGTTTAAATTGGTAGCTAGAGTAGTTAGGTGACATTCTGTGCTCAATGTTGAGCCGGGGTGTTACACATGGTGCATAGGACATCATCTTTCTTGATAAATAAAAGCCAATTCAATTGTAAAGGATAATCCCTAAACATCTACATTTAAAAAAAATTATACTCCAAATTTCCTTTATTGTCAAATAACAACATATATTTTAAGAGTCTAAATCAAGTCCAAATCAGTTCATCTTTGCAAATGTAGCCAACCACCTTGGCACAATCCCAATGTGTCATCATTCTAGCTAGCATTCGAGTCACCACCAAGACTCAATTTATGTGCCACTTCAGTTGATGACATGCCAACTAAGGAGATTAAGAGTGGTTGCTAGCGTGGCACATACAGACATATATATAAGTTACTAGTTAGATGCCCGTGTGTTGCTACAGATTAAAAAAACTATATTACATGTTTTAAAATTCTCAAAACAAATGAAAGTGAGTCTTAAAGAGACAAATGAAAGTGGATTTTCTCAATTACCTTATTTAACAGCTGAAGGAATTCTCCCCTGCCCGTGTGGCCACGTCACCGAAAAAACTTCGTACGCCCAATCGCGCCGGGCTCTGCTCCGGGCCATCCGATTGGAGCCACTGCGCTCGGTGCGAAGGGGCGGCCCTTGTGCGTCCACTTCGCCCCAAAAACCCCAAATCCCCTTGCATCTTCATCTCTCTCCTCCCGTCTCCTCTCTCGCACGATCCCTCACCACATCTCCTCCCCTCACTGCCTTCCCCTCCCTCTTTCTCTTCCGTCGTCGCTCTCAGCTAGCGCCTCTGGCCCTTCCCTCTTCCTCCCCTGCCCGCACCCCGGTCTCCCTCACCTGTCGTGGCCGCGCCCTCCCTCTTCCTCCCTCCCGACCCCCCGGCATCCTTTTCCCCTTTACCTCCTCTCCTTGCCTCTGCCATCGGCCCTCCCTCCAGCGCCGCGCGGCCGCACCCCTTTCCTTCTCCGCCTCCCTCCCTCTCCACTTGCTGCCCCTACCTCTCCTCCCCCCACTGCATCTCGAGCCCCACTTCTATTCCTTCCCCCCGCATCTGCTCCCAGTGTCCTTTTCCACTTCGCCTGTCGTCCCTGCCTTTGCCATCGGTCCGAACTCCAGTCGCGGGCCGCACCACGCTCCCTCTTCGCCTCACGGTCCTCTCCCTCTCCCTTATTCACCTTAGGCTCGTTTTCCCCTTCACCTCCTCTCCTTGCCTCCCCCCACCGCATCCTCTTCCCCACCCGTTGTCGCTGTAATACCCCGATTTGGTTGTGAGGCTGAAGCTTGAGCAATTGGTTAAATCAGAGTTAAGGGGGGGGGGGTTTCTACCCTGCCCTAGGCTTGGGCCCTAGGCCAATAAGCCCAAGGAGGTGGCCGAAAGGCCCATGGGGGCTGTTTTCCCAAGCAGCCAAAATCCAAAAGGGGGGAGGGCTGTTTTCCCAACCCTGCCCCATTAACCTGGCCGCCAACCCCCTGTGTCCATCTTCAAGCCGTTGCCCCCTGTGTCCATCTTCAAGCCGCCGCCCCTGCTGCTCAACTCCTGGCCACCGCCCCCTGCTGCACCTCCTGGCCGCCGCCCCCTGCTGCACCTCCTGGCCGCTGTCCTGCGCCTCATCTCCCCCCTGCGCCTCACCTCCTCCATTGGTGGCAGCAGCTTCTCCTTCCTCCATTGGTGGCAGTAGCTCCTCCCTCCTCCATTGGTGCTGCCAGCCAAGACAAGGAAGAGCCTGGAGGCCATCTTTCAGAGTATCATCTCCAATCCCTGTGGTTTGTTTCAGTTTGTTCTTGGTAGAGATCGGTTTTTGGATTCATCGATAGTGCTGTGTTTAGAATCAGATTGTTGTCCTCTGTTGAACGTTGATTATCGCTTAGATCAATGCCGAATTAGGATTTGTGATCTCTTAGAGAGTTGTATATTATTTCGTCAGGTTTCCATAGCCTCTGAGTTCACCTGAATCCGAGTTATGGTTTGAAAGATACGTCCATTTATGTACCACTGTCCAGAACATCGATTAATTCCCAGCAGTCACTTTGCGTAGCAAATTGAGCCTTGTTAAGGTCCGAATCAGGAATCCTCTCTATTATGAGAATTGTATTTTATTGTATTAGCTTTCCATAGCCACCAAGATCACCAAATTCCGACATACAGATAAAAAGTTATGTTCGTTTCGTTCTTGCTGTCCAGATTTCTGACGAGATTAGTATGTTGATTTGTCTTGAGAAATATGTTTATGTTAGAGGCAAATTCAGGGTTCCCACCCAACTAGAATATTTTATTAAATTTCATAACCTTTCCAGAATGTTAAAGAACGCCTTAATCGGAGTTGTGGATCAATAGTTGTGTTATTTTCTTTGCTGCTGTGCGTTTTGTCGGGACAGAATCTGTCTTTCATGTTCAGCTGCTTGTTAGTATTTTTATTTGGCCGATTTGGGGTATCTCCCCAACTAGGTTTTCGTAGATATGGTTGTTAATTTTTCATAGGATCTGGGTTCACCTCGTTCCGAGTCCCCGATCGTTAGATATGAGCGTTTCCGTACTGCTGTCCAGAGTTAGTTCTATGATCGTGTCATCTATTTTCAGATTAGGACTAACTAGTTAATTGTGGGTTGTTGAGACGGCATTGTAGAACGTTAATGGAAGTGTCCTGTTATATGTTGTTCTTATTTCAAGTATATGTTGTGTAGGCGGAGAGGCTTCAGGTTTAGGAGCACCACCATTGACTACTAACGCGTCGCATCGCGGAAGGCAAGTACCTTAATGTTCCTATAAGTATAAAATGTTGAATGCCTGTTGTTGGTATTGTGTTTCTAAGATCCATGTTATTATTTAAGCGTTCGTATTCAATCCATATGTGTTACCTCCATGATTAGAGAGCATGTCTTTTCAATATTCATATGTCATACCTTGCATCCACATATCATGTTTCATCCACGGAAGTGGATCAATAAGACCCATCAATTCCAGTATGGGCACGTAAGACCCACCATTCTAATATGGGCAGTTTGGGACACCCGTATGAAACGTTCTTCATACGGGGCTTGGATCCCCGCATTTTGTTAAATGCGGGCTTAGGTGAACACCGACGGGTGTGTCACCAGTAATACCGGTATATGCATGTGTGTAGTCCCTTCATTTCATCCAAATCATTCATTTCATTTAGTCAAATGTTCGTTCTGTGCTTATTTCATATTCTTCAATGATGTTATCGTGAACATGGTTGTTGTATGTATTATTTATTTACTATACTTGCTGAGTCTTGACTCACTCTTGCGTTGTTTTTTTTAGGTGATCTTTGAGGTGGGCTCCATTGGGAGGGAGTAGACACGCACTACTCATTCACTTCACCTTAATCAAGTCCAGGATTACATTTTAGTTCTATTTAATCATTAATTAATGATGAACTGTAATAAATAATGTTGGCTAATGTTGGCTGTGGTTGATAACCCTTCCCCGTTAAGATTGATTAAGAACTGCGTGTGATTTTAGTTCATTCTTTTGATATAATTACTTGAGTTTAGGCTATACTCCTGTGATGGTTCTGATAATTGTTGATTCCTTTATTGTCTTGACATTTATGATTGTTGGAACCTCCGGTATAGACAACTATACAGGGGAGGTTCTGCCGAAATTTAGAATTTTGTCTTCTGTTTTAATTGTGTTAACGTTAGTTTAGTAGCATTCCAGGCCCTTGTCGGACTGGGGTGTTACAGTAGCCGCCTCCCCATGCCGACGCTGCGGCACCGCGAAAGGGGCTCGTGTGCACGGCCAAGGAGCGGATCAGCTGCATACCGCCCTGCGCCGTTGGGAAGCGCAGCTCCATCGTCCAAGAATCTTGCCGTCGAATTAAAAGCAGGGATCAAGAGTGCTTGCTCCTTAGTTCAGCTAAAAGAAATGGTACCTTCAGAGATAACGGTAAGCAGTTCAGTATCTGATTCTGCATGATGTTTCTATTGCTTGGGAAAGTCGGAAGTGGCAAGACACTACCAGTATACGCCTTACTGTGTGCACTGGTGTTTCATGGTCTCATTCACAGAGAGCATATCATTTAGAGGACCTATCCTGGAGATCAATGCTAAGATACAATTTCTTTGTTTTCTTGCTTTGTTCGGTATTTTTTTGTATACTGCATTTCGGTTTTTATCAATAGCGGAGTTGCTTCATGAGAATACCACACAGTGAGGATTTTAGTTAGTCTGCATTTCTATTTTGAACAATAGCAGATTAGCTTCATGAACATATGTAAGACCCGGGATTAACACTCCCAAATCCTCTGTGTATTTCTGAACTAGTCCCATGATCAGTAGCTAGTCCACACAGTAAACAAATGTGGTAACAAAATCATATCACAACTTTATTAATAAATAACAACAGAGTTGATTACAAGGGAGGCTTACAGGCCAACAATAAAATAAACACAGCGGAAGACGAAGAAGATGTAGAAGAGTCCGAGCTTAATGCGCCACGAGCAATTGGTAGGGAAGCGACCTAGTCGTCGAGATCCACACCGTAGCAAAGTCCTTCTCCTCTGAAATTATTTGCATTAAGCAAGAATGAGCACAACTACCGTGCTCGCAAGTTACACCCGTCAAATAACAGAATGACATGCATATGTGGATATCTCAAAGGAAAGCTTAATATGGTTGAATTTGCATAAATCAGCATTTTCTTTAAATACTTGTACTAAGTTCCAAAGCAGTTATTCAATAACTAAAATTCATTTTCTAAATCAATTTTATAGTCAGATAACATTCACACATGAATGGTGAAGGATACCCTCCTATCACAATGGCTAACCGCCCAAATCCCATTTGGATAAACCAGTTGATGAAGTCTTTTTAAATCAAAATCCAAGTCTAACTTTGAGTGGCTTTGCTAGCATGTCCATAACCGCGAACGCGGCTATTCGAATAGTTTTACACTCTGCAGAGTTTGTACACTTTACCCACATGACATGATTCCTCTAGTTTGTTCGGCATCCGTCAATGCCTCCTCTCACTGCCTAAGGTAAGAGATCTAGAGTTCATGACAAGGCCTTTACAATGCATCCTTCCACCGCAGTCCAGCCTCGCTAAGGTTTCGCCCCCTTTGGACTAACCATCCGCAGGTTCAGGGCCCCCTCTTGCGCCAAGTGGGAATAAAATAGTCATGAAAGACAGGCCATGAAAGACCACCCACGTACAGACAGGATAAACTGCGATGGAACTCTACAAAATAATCAGCCAGATCCCACGCCCCATTCTGGAGACATGTGGTTGTACGGTAAGGCATAGCAAGGTGCGGCTCAAAGACCGGTCCTTAATCGACTTGGGCGTCTTTCAAATCAAACCCTGAGCTTTAATCCTAACCAGATTAAACCCGTGCATAGACCTGCACCCACCATTCAACCATTTCGCCCAAGTCCAAACCATTTTTATTTTATTTAAGTAAAAACCATCTTTACAAATTCTCTATGGTAAAACAATACCATAGATTTAATTTTAAACAATTTTGTAATGGTTTGGCTAAATCCTCCCAAAATCAAAATCATTGTCTAAGCATTTGCTAAGCATTTCCAAACAATTTATCTATGGTGACAAAGGGATGACATTTCAATATTCAAAATTGGCCATACAATAACAATTGGAATAACTAAGCATTTAAACAGGGCATTAAAATAATTGACTAAAAAATATGCATGCAATAATAATTTTAAAAACTGAATTAAATAACTTTAAAATACTGGGGGCAATATGGTCAATGGTGTAACTTGCCTTGCTTAATGGATTATTCTCAAACGGCGTTGAAATCCGGTCGTCCGAAGTCGTCGAAATCTATACGCGTAAACGATTCGAATTCAAATAATATTCAAATAAAATCCAAATAAAATCCAAAAAAAAAATTATAAAATAAATACTACTAGGAAGGTATCGAATTTTTATGAATTTAGGAAGTTGAATCGAAGGAATCGGAGTTCGTATGAGTGAGAACGAAATTCCGGAAGGTTGAATGTTACATGAAATAATAGAATTCCGAAAAATTCACTATTCACGGAAATTGTGATTTGGATGACTAGAAATAAAGAAAGAACTTTATGGCCATGGAGAGAAAGTACGATGTAGAACACGTTGAGGCGAACACAGCGGTGTCGACGGCTCAATGAGATGATATTCGATGGCGGCGACTCGACGGAGAAGACCTTCACGGATGGCGCTTAACGTCGGCATTGCGAACAAGCGGAGAGGAGTTAGCGGATAAGGTTTGTGGCGATTTGAAGAGGAAACCGTGAGGAACGTAACTCTCGCCTCGGTTGGGGTGGAAAGCGCACGGTCGGCCGACGGCGGCGACGACGCGTAAAATAGGCCAAATAATTAACGGAAATTAAATAAAATCTAAAAATTATGAAATAAATACTAAAAATAGTAGATGAATTTAGATGAATTTAGGTGAAGGAATTATCTGATTTGGAGCTTGCATGTGAGAGAACGAATTTTTGGAAGAATAAAATGGACAAGTATGAAGAATGAAGCATGTAACTAATTAATTGTTCTCAGAGACTTTCTTCAACCTTCGCCAATGAAACACCATGGAGGAAAAAAAATAAAAAGAAATGGCGACGCTGGTGTTCCAGAGGCGCTGAATGAACGGAGGTGAGCACGGCATGGCCTCGGCCCAAGGCGCGATAGGTGCGATCGGCTTGGCGAGATCTGCTCGGCGATGCCTCCAGTGGCCGGCGGCCGACGGGTTGGCATTGGCGCCCCAGACAAACGGAGACGAGATAACGGGTGGAGTTTGAGGCTAAACGAGGAGAAGAATGCAGGGAACACAATGCTCACCTCGGTTGCGTAAAAGCGCCCGGAATCACCGTGGCGAGACCTTGGCGGCGGTTCGGCTCGGCAGCGGCGGCGAGGCTCCGGCGGTCTTGGGCTCGGGTGAGTGCAAGCACCGGGTCGGCGGCGCGATGCCGAAGATGTTGGTGTAATCGGGGTCGCCGGGGAGTCGACGACGGCGGCGCAATAGGCGGCGGAGGGAGCTTCGGTCAAAGCTTTTCTCTGGTGAAATCCGGCCAAAAGAAGAGGGAAGAGGAGGAACGAGTTGAGGGGTTTGGATGAGTGAGGAAGAGGGCTCGCGGGGCTCCCTTTTATAGGGGCGGAGGGGGCCGAGAGGGGGAGATCGGGTCGCGCGGCCATCATGTTGGTCATGGCGAAAATCCAGCAAACGTGTGCGTGATGGAGGGGGAAACGGCCGAGAGTGGGCGCGGGATTGAGGGGCGGTTTGAATGCCACAATTTTCGTGAAGAAATGGGGAGGAAATAATGTGTTTTGAAAAGCTTGGTTGCCATTAATGGTCGCATCGTCTTCGCGTGTGTGTCACGGGAGAAAAACGGTTTGGGGAAGAAAGAGAAAGCAAAGAGGAATAAAAGAGTAAAAGGAAGCCTTTAATAACTTCAAAGAAAGATGGAAAGGATGGCAGCACATGCATGAGAAACCTGCACGTTAATCGTGCTAGCACAGGAGCAATTTGAAGAGGGGTGACTCGATGGGAAGTGGTACTTGCGTGTTAGAAAAAATATTTTTAATATTTTTTCTTCTAATCTTATTCACTATTTTTTTCGAAAGTATTGTTCACTATTTTCTCGCTAGTCCTAACAGATTTGTTGTTATTATTATTATTATTATTATTATTATTATTATTATTATTATTATTTTAATTCGAAATTAACACCTTAAGCAAAAGTCCAATTATATTTTTACAACAAAGCAAGCAGAGACCAAAAATTCTAGAAAAATTTACAAAAATTCCTAGAATTATCTTGAACTTAATAAAATTATTTCCAACTTAAAGTTAGTTACTAATTTTGCAAATAAATTAATTTGGCTTTAAAATATTTAGGAAAAAGCTTTTGAAAAAATCCGAAAATTTCAGAAATTAATTTAATTTTTATTTTTCAGATTTAACCCAAATAAAACTTCAAAAACTTTAATAAATTTTATTTTTGACTTTTAAAATTTCAGAAATTCAAATAAAGCAAATAAACTCTTTCAAATTTCAGAAAATTCAATAAAATGATAACTTTAATAAATATTAAATTGGTAACAGAACTTTGGGCTATTACAACATACCACACAGAAAGTGAGCTCAGTTAGTCCTAAGATGTTTGTATGATTCTTGCTATGCCGCCTTCACCAATTGGGGTTTCACGGTGAATAGATTTTCAATGAAAATAAATGTTGAATGTAAAATCATGTTGAATGTAAAATCTGATTGTGGGAACTTTGTTGGCTTTAGCTTCATGAACATACCACACGGAAAGTGAGCTCAGTTAGTCCTAAGATGTTTGTACGATTCTTGCTATGCTGCCTTCACTAATTGGGGTTTCATGGTGAACAGATTTTCAATGAAAATAAATGTTGAATGTAAAATATGATTATGGGAACTTTGTTGGCTTTAGGTGCATCATCAGTAATAATCTCTTATGTGTCTGTGTGGGTTAGATTTGCATTGATTTTATACTATATATGGCTGCCTTATCCTTTGTGCATGATTTGCACCTTAAAACTTGGTTGCTAAATGTTCTACTACTTTGGGTGCTTTCAACCTGACGAATATGTTGCGCCTGCCATAATTTGAGGTGCAATGTATAACCGTTTTCCCTCTGAAATTTTGTGGATGATGCTCCCTTTTTCTCCTTTACTAAGTTTATGCCGTGATGAAAACAATTATTGAAGAACTCTGTATTTACTCAACAGATTGTGTATGTTATGTCCTAGGTTTGGTGCATCTATTTCAAGATGTTTCCGCAAATGTACCTCTGCATTAGGGGAATAATGCCAGACCACAGAGGGGTTTCTGATGTTATAGAAGCATGTTTTAGAGATATGGATTTTACAAGGATAGTGGCATAGTTGCTTTCTATGTGTTGGTGTAGGAGCCATGTCCTTAGCTCCTTTCATCATCTGTTCTTTAAAAAAGTCCAAGAATTTTGTAATGGTCGGCCCTTCATAACTATTTTGCTTTTCTACCATCAAATAATAGATTTGTCTTGTGATAAGATGCAGCTGTTAATGGGGAAGATAACCAAGTCCAAGAGATAGCACCTGAGAAGAATGGTAGAGCTTGTGAACTTCAATACCTAAACTATTGCCTCTGGTCTATCGAGCATAAGGAGGTGATGAAACATGCTTTTTGTGAAGAGGCTTACAAATCACCTTTTTATGGCAAGAGATTAGGTTGTGCTTTCATGTTGGCCTTTGTCTGCCATCTCAATCATCTCATGACCACCAAATGCCCGAGGTACAATCAATTTATGAGCGCTCACATGATTCTACTGGATAGTATGTAGCTTTTTAAAAAACTTTCTTTGTGTTCTATTTGCACAGTTTAGCGAAGAGTACTTTCAGGAAATCTAGCAAGACAGATAGAATTCCTTTCCTTCTTTGCGGATGAAGGCAGATAGTAGGTCAGTTCTACGGATGAAGATAGATAGAAGGTTTATTTACAGCGTTACGCTTGGATTAGCTCGACGGTTCTCGATTCTTACAATTGCGCTCCAGCATACACACGAATATCGTTCAGTCTTTTTTTCTTTCACCCTAGCTTTCATATGAGCCTTTGTCTGCCATCTCGATCGGCTATCGATCATCATCACCAGATGCATTGGGTGGATACAGATAGCTACTCGACTTATCTATTATCTATTACCAGTCATTGTATCTTTACTATATTCTCTTACCCTTTTGTTTCCTCTTTTACAGGCCTGGACAAAATAGCGTACAATGCTAAGTGTATTCGGTCATTCACAGCAAAAGTGGATAGATGGGCAATCAAAGTCAGAGTATTAAGACTATGGGATTCTATTGATCCGAGCTCCAATCAATTTACGAACATGGACATGATTCTACTGCATAGTATGTTTTTTATAATTCTCATTTTTTATCTTTTTATTTCCACCTTTTTACCGCGTGCGATGCACTTTTAGTGCATAACAGCAGATGGTCTCTATTGGAATAGCTTTGATAGTATGTTTTTGTTTTAGAATTATGATCCTTTATCTTTTTATTTACATATTTTTACCACGTGTTATGCACTTTTAGTAAATAACAGTAGATGGTCTCTTTTGGAATATCTTTGATATTTTCCTCTGGCCCTAGCAAACTATCATTCATAACCATACATTAGTCTTTTTCTTTTCATTGCTTTTCCTTTTGTCATGTTGTTGGATGGAAGGGAAAGATTGTACCTCCAGCAAACTTTTCGGACGTTGTTCGATACTAAACAGTTATTTTTAGAGTTGTTTGATTAACAAGGGGAATGGATCTTTCATTTCCCCCCCTTTTTTTTCTTGAAAGAACATTTCCTATGATTTGCAATGGCACTATATGTTCTCCAGATTTTCACTAATCGGTTAGATTCAGCTACATGTGTGTTTCGTTCTTCTCATCTTCATTCTATGTTCCCAGTTTTTCAAATTAGGTAAGTTTTATTGTTTGCCAATGTAACAAGAAGATATCAACAGTGACTAAGACATTAAACTGGACCATAAAACTAGTAGGTTTTGTTACCCTAAACAGAGATTTAGCATAAATAGCTCCTATGCTCTTAATATTTTTTTCCTAGTTGTGTTTTGAGTCTCACTTCTTTTATGTTCATTTTGTCTTCGTCATGCACATATATCACTTTTTATGACCAAAGAGCAATAGCACCGTTTGTCGCTTTCTAAATTTCTTATTCCATGGAAAGGAGGTCTACTCTATCATACAACTTCCTTTCGATGATACCCTATTTTTTGTTCTCCATGTCCAAAAGAATACGATGCTAATAACGTATTTTCTTATTTCCCCCCTGCCCATGGAAAGTATAGTATGTCAGCCTTTCTCTATTTTTCTAATAACATATTTAGATTATGCATATGTAACATCCCAAATCTGGGTATGTGTTTCAAATGTAAGAAAATGAGAAGAAATTAAAACTTTTTTTTGCATCTTGTTGGTTTTGAACATTTCTGTAATTCTTGTAAAGTAATTGTGGAATTCAAAAACTCCAATCTCCTATTGACTAAAGTCATGATACCTTTTTCAATCCTTGTTGGGATTCTTGTGTTTAACCCCTGTAAATATTTTTCCTTGGTTCTAGGGATGCTGTATGACCCCTCTGAAAAATTTCATAATTTTTAGAAATTGTCTGATAATTTTTAGAGGCCAGTCAAACCAGTTTGACTCTTGGTTAAACCCTAGAACAAACCTTGAGAAATTTCTGGAGAAAAGTGCTGTGCATAAAGGCCTCTGGAAAATTTATACAAGGTTTATCCTGAAGTGAGGAACCTCCAGTCAAAATTTCAGAGTTTTTGGAGTTAGTTTGCTACCTCTAAAAATTCTTCCAAGTTTTCAGCTTGTTTCAAACCCTAAGTCAAAGTTCCTATTTGGGTCTGAGTCAGACTCGAGCCCAAACCTCTTTCTTGGTTGGACCTAACCGCCTAAATGCACTCGGGTCCGTTCCAGTTGGCGCATGTGTTTTGGGCCGTTAGATTTTCATCGGACAACCCACGTTCGCGTGAACGTTCGGACCGCCCGAATGTCCATCTCTATCTCAACCGTTCATTTCTAATCGAATCGCTAGGATTGATTTGAACGTTCGGACCGTCCGAACGTTACTTTCAATATGAGCTGTCCATTTCTAATCCAACCGTCGGAGAGTTTGGGCTCGTGCCTGTTGGTGTGGCTCAACCAACTCGCCTGTTTGACTCGAGCCGCCTTTGGCTTTCTTTCGCTGACGGGTGGGCCCCGCTGGGTCTGTTTTTCCCCTTCCTCAGGACGTGCCTGTGCGCACAATGCCATGGCAGGGCATGGGAGAGGGCAATGCCTTGTCCACTCCATGGCGTCCTTCAACGGCTCTTTGCCTCTGATAATTAAATATGGGTCAGAGTTTCGTCCCCAAAATCGCGTTCTTCACCTGCTCCCATCCCCTCAGCTCGCCCATGGCAGCGCTTGGACCAGGTTCACTGTGGAGCTTGGTCCTTGCTAAACGTTTGCTCTCCGGCTATATAAAGCCCTCAAGATCCTCCTCATCTCTCTTTCAGCACCCCTGTAGCTTTGCCTTGCTTCCTCTCTGCTTGCTTGAGCTCAAACCACAGAGAGCCCCCAAATCGCCATTGACGGCCGTGAAGCTCCTTCGTCGCCGACAGTGCTCCAGTGGTTCTTCTTCACTTATCTTCGCATCGCTTTGTGCCTCTTGTCACCTCAATCACTTCCCCTAACTCAATTTGGGTTTGCATTCACAGGAATCGCTTGAATTGGGTTTTGTTCCCCTTCGGCCAAGTTTCACCCCTTTTCTTCCTCAACTCCGGTAAGCTGTTTCATTTCTCAATTAGTTGCTCTGGGACCATCTCTGAGCCTTTATGAAGCTAACCTTACCACGCGGTCTTATTCTTTTTGCTCAGGCCGCTTTGTCCGCGTCGTCTTCCTCAGCGCCGGTGTGGCTCTTCGTCGCTGGAGCTCCTCCGTCCATCTCCTTGCCTCTCCAGTGCTCAGGTAGCCTCTTGGTAGTCCCTAGTGGCTTTGGCACCCGCTACCTTGAACCGCTGCAGAGCTCCCTTTGTTGTTGTCTTTTGGCCGTGCTGTGCATCGCCGCCCCTGTTCGGCTCGCCGTCGTTCTAGACTGGCTCCGCCGTTGAGAGTGACCTCTGTGTGTGCACAATGCTATTGCGGACCCGTGCGTGCCCTTGGTTTGCGCCGCCGTGATCGGAGTTGCTAGTGGTGAGCCCATGTTTGCGCTCGAGTTCATTGTCGGACGCGGCACATGACTGTAGCTAAGTCATTAGGACAAAGATTGTGTCATTAATTGCTAATCAATGTTTAACAATTTAATGGTTGTCCTAAAATGGCTTAACTGTCGCTGACTTGCAGGCCTGCGCACTTAAACCCCTGCGTTTGCGTGCGCAGCACTGAGATCAATTTTGGACCATCCGATCTAGATCCAGCGATCCAGATTGCTTGGGCCGTTCGGACCACCGAACCTCAGCTGTCCATTTCTAGATCTGTGGCTCAGATTCGTTGGAACGTTCGGACCGTCCGAACGTCCCCTTCATTGTGGACCGTCAGATCTGGATCCAACCGCTGTGATTCGCATGGGCTGTTCGTGCGCGCGTTCATCCAGCACGCTTGGGCTGTTCGATTTGATCTCAACGGCCTAGGTTTTTCCGAATTGGGTTAGTAATAAGAAATTCCACTTATGCTTTATTTGTAAACTGTTAATTGCTTTAAACTTCAAAATAGCTTAACTAATTCATTTTAGCTCTGTTTTAGTTGATTCAAATTTTGTTAGCTCTAGTTTTAGCTAAGCTTTAATCTAAAAATGGTTGGAAGCTTGGTTCTGTTCCAGAAAAAGTTGTTAATAGATTTGTTTTAGGTTTAGCTTTATTTGTGCTCTAAAAATTCATTTAACTTAGAAAATGCATAAGTAGTTCTCTGTAGCTCCTTTTTGAGTGGAACCAAATTTGTTGGTTTCCTCTGTAGTGTGCTTATTTGTAGAATAGGTTTTAGGCATACTACTGTTTTTAAAGTTTTTGTGGTTGCTTTTAGCTTGTGCATTTTTTCATGTCTTTGAAAAATCATAGAAAATGCATCCTAGCTCCAAATGAGGTGAATCAAATTGTGTTGTTCATCTCATGAGGTGCTCTGTTTACCATAAAAATTTTAGGTGCACCACCTCTCTAGAAATTTGTGCTAAAAATTTAATTTTGGATGAACAGTACCTGAGATGAATTTTTTAGCATTTTTCCAACCAGCTGAAGTTGTTTTGGCCATAACTTTAGCATTGAGTATCCAAATCAATTGGTTCTTGTTGCTAAATTCCTTAAAAATCATACTCTACCTACTGTAAAAATTTCTTGGCTTTTGGTTAAAGTTGGTTTTTGAGCCTTTTCAGTGTTTTTCGTTCTTATCGGTTCTTTTCGTTCTTTTGCTAGGCTCCGACGAGTTCGTTGATTACGAGAGTGATCCTCTACAGTAGGTTGAGCATCTCCAACAAGGCAAGCAGTTTGATCATATCCATCCCATTACTTTTAAAGTCTAATACTTTGTTTACAAATTATATGTATGCATGCTTTTGTGTCAAAGTTAATTTTGTCGATTAGAGGTAGCTAATCCTATTGCATGGTTGCCCTGAAATTGTTATCCCCTACCACTAACCTTAAGTTATTAATCTCGCCGGTGAATTAGAGCCTGGTGATTGAGTTATGCTCTTTTATGGTCTTTTCGGTGTCATGCTTAGAAATGCTTAGCTACCGGTAGAATTGGGCGGTTGTCGACTTATGTCGATGACCTTGATCACACAAATCTTATTGTTATTCCTTTATGTCCAGCACTTTGTGCTTTGTTAATTTGTAAAGTCAAAAACTGAAAATGAAAATATTTTAGACTTGGGCATAATGGTTGTTGGTGTGATTTGTTGGTGTGAATGGAATGGTGCCTAAGTCATCAAGGACCGAGTTACTTGTGTCACTAATCCAAGCGATTATTGCGTGCTAACCACATGAGGGGGATATAGGACCTCTCTTGACTAAGTACTTTGGGGGGGTGTTAATTAATGAGTCACTGGTGGTGGTTGTAGAGAAAAATGTTCGTTGTTGGGAAATGAGGGGAGCACCCGCAGTTGCTTAGGCTGGGCCGGTGCATCCTACTCTTCATATGGGTCCTTAGTGGGAGCTCGTAACGGTGGTTCACTAAGGGTTAACCCCCATACGTGCGACTCTTAATTAGCACATTCCATTAGAAAGCGTCTCGTAGGACTTAGCCGTGCCGGCATACCAAAGGAAGTGTGCTTAATCATGTGGCAAAAAGGCGGTCTGATGTGTGGGTACATTGGTACACCCCTGCAGGGTTCAAACTATTCGAATAGCCTCGTCCTAGGTTATGGACATGCTTGGTAAGGTTGTGCAAGAACTAGACTATAACCTTTTAATTAAAACTTGATGTGGGTGGTGCGAATGGGGAATTCGTGCTATTGTTGTGGTGGCTATTGGGTTAGTCACTTCCAGGTGGTATTTATGTTATTGTCTATTGTCTCGCTGTTATTTGAACGATTAAAAACAGATTGTTAAATGGCTTTAAATCAATTCCATTATTGCAAATGAAAACTTGCTTTATGCTAAAAATGAACCTAGAGCCTTCTCCTTTGATTAAGCTTGCATGTAGCTATGTATAGGCTATTACCCGTAAGTCTTGCGAGTACATTTTTGTACTCATTTGCATTGCTTAATTGTTGCAGAGGAGGTTGATCCCCAAGGGATCAACTATCGTGAGACGGACTTCGACTTAAGGCAAACCGTATGGCTTTTGATTATCGCCATCTTATGGCTTTTGCTTTTGCTGTTTATTTAGCTCTTTAGCTTGTTGTAGCCGGTTGGCCCTTGCTGTAATAACTCTATTATGTATGTCTTTTGCTTTGTAAAGTTCTTGCTTCGGTTCTGTGCTTGTATGGAATTGATGCATGATTTTGTAAAAGGGTGTGTGTACAACAATTCTGGGAGGTACACATTGTCCTGAGGCACAGGATATTTTGTTTGTGATGCTAGGGTCAATTGGAAGACTAAGCATTACAAGCTAAATACCCCGGGGTCTCACAGCATAACTCAGGGACATCGATATTAAGAATCACGAAAAGATTCTAATTAAGGACCACCTAATCAATGGGCATATGTTTTATTTTCTTTATGAGAATTCCTTTAATTTCCATCTTTTTTTAGAGCTTTTGAACACGTATGATTTTTTTTGGGGAACTCGATTAACCATCTATACAGAATTATGAATAACTTGCTTTCACATGTGATGGAAAGCTCATAGCTTGCATGTTTCCTTTTGCTTTTTTTATAAAGCTTTTTTATCCATGCAGATAATTTTTTTGGGTCAAGATAGTTCCAGTTGTCGTGGAGTGCGTACATGAGCACCCAAAACAAACCATTTCCAACATGGACATCTGCGTATGCAGAGCTTAGATAGGTACAATTCCTATTACTCCATTACAAATTTCGTTACCTCCTAGCTCTTCGGTCAATAGTTTTTCCTTGCATAGTGTTACTGAGGTAGTAGGATGCTTTTCTTAGTAAAAATATACACTTCTTCCATTAAATAACCACTTTAGTTGTTTTTTTCTAGACCCTTTCCCAGAAATATATTTAAAATTTTTGCTCCTGTGTACAGTCTGTCTATGCTTCTAGAGGATGCACCACACATTTTTTTCTCTGTACAATTCTCTGTTCTATTCCGTTTCAAATTTTCCTCTGTCATAGCGTTCACAGTGTGTTTTTTTCTTAGTTTCAAACATATGCTACACTCAGTTTTTGGGATATTACAACTTTTTATTCCCTACACTTAAAACACACACACACTATCCCTCTTTATTTATCGATATCTGTTTTAGTTCCTTTAAATTCAGTTCACATGCTTCAAACATGCTAAACGATTACTCACCCTCTTATACTATGATCTCTTCTGCCAACTATGCTAATGCTTATTGTGTTTCCTGATTTGATGTCCTAATATTGTTCGAGCATAGAAAAAAAACAAAACGCAATGTCTTTATGCGTTACAAATAGTTTTTCTTCGTTTACTTTATGGACTTACAACTTATGAAAACCAAACATGCCAAATGATAGTCACTGTTGTTCCGCATTTAGAATCACCCACTTAAAAACATGCTCAGAAAAGTACCCAGAAAAACACATACCTTCCTCGTCCCTACCACCGGTTGTATCCGCGCCATTGGCGCGGGTTCCCTTCTAGTATAGTTAAACACCAACACGATTAACATGTCCCCAACACATTTCCTCATTCCTAGCTAGATTCTTTGAGTTTTAGTCTGTAAAGTTTATTTTGTTCTTTGTTGTTGCCTTGTAAATATTTTTTCTTTCTATTATACTATTTGAATGGTTGTGCTTTGCTACGGTTTAAACAAGATCATATTATTCATGTCAATGTAGTTAGACTCAGTCCACGTCATCGGCTCCGCCTGACGAGGACATCAACCCTAAGGATGCAACCACTACTTCGACCCACTACGCTGCACTACATCCTCTACTTCAACCACATCTTCTCCAATAGGACTTTCGACTACTGCACTACCATATTCCCCAATTGGACCGAGCTACTTCTACTCCTATGAGCTGAGCTACGTCTACATGCCATGTTGCTGCGTCACCAATTGTTGGCCCACGGGTTATGTGATGTATTGGCCGATTATATAGTGTTGGGCCTAGCCCATGTCCCTTGGCCGCACCTCCCTAGGGCTGCCACCCCTTGGGCCGACCAAACCCTAGGCCTGTATGGTGGCCAGGCACTATTCATGCATGAACAGTGCCATCGCCCCTCCCTTCCCCTCTATTTGAGATGGCCGCACCCCTCTAGTTCTCAGGTTTTGTTAGATTGAAGTTTAGCTTTGCTACTTTATACTTGGTCCTCTTGTTCGATGAGTTTAACAACGACATTGTTCTTCGGAATCTCACCTATCAATATGAAACTATTTCCTATTCGCAATTTCAGATTGCTTATTTATCGTGTCCTTACTTGTTCTTCGATTGCATGTAGGAATAGACCTTCGTAGTCAGGTCGATCATGGTTATAGCAAGGTGGATAACAATCATGAAATTGGTTAAGTGATTGCAGGCATATTGGTCATGTACGATTGGTAGCTGAATCATGAGAGTCGTTTCCACCCAAATCGAATTATCCTTCTCATCGAAAGATCAGAACACCCATTATCGCATCAGGTGGTATCAGAGCTACAGTTCATCGGTGAGATTTTTTCCTTCACCTACCATCCACAAAAATCCCAAAACAATCCGACATTGGGACAGCCCAACAGGCCCGTAATAAAAAGTCCATAACTTTCACAAACGAAGTCCGATTTAGGTGTTCTTGGGCTTGTTGGAAAGCTTATTTCAAGACCTTTCCAATGGATCAAGCCCCACCTCCAAATTCGTTTGGAGTGCATCAAAATCATCAAAACAAGACAGTGGACCAGGAGATAGAGTTAGGGTTCGACTCCACTTCTTGTGGCCGCCGCCTCTCCTTCAATATATATTGTGTGCACGCCTCTTTTAGGGTTTTTAGGCTTGTTTAGATTGATTTTTCCACTGTGAAAACTTCATCGTGTGTTTTTGTGTTGACTAGACCAACAGCTGCGATTTGCAGGCCTCAACTCGTGTGAATTCATATTTCCTATTTGCAATTTCAGTTTGCTTGTGTATCTTGTTCTTACTTGTTCTTCGATTGCTCGTAAGAATTGAACCTCGTGTTCAGGTCAACTGCATTCTTGGCACGATTAATAATGACTTGAAGTGTGGTTTAGTGATTGCTTTGTGTTCTGGTCATGATCGGTTAGAAACCTGCATCGTCAAAGTATTCTCCTCAAAATCGAAGTTACCATCCTATCGAAAGATCGGGACCCAACTTTCTCATCACCGCCTCTGTGATTAACCGAGGTCTGACCGAGTTGACCTCATGCCTTCGACGACATGCTTGGCCTACAACCATGTAGTAACTTTAATTTATCTCATCATTCACCATGCATTAAGCTTTAGTTATTTAATTTCCACACAACCATGGTTAAATGCACGCATAGAAGTATATAAATAGAATGACATGGTGCACTTATATAAATGATATGGTATCCTTGAAATTATACAAAAGTTTTTCCCATGGAACAAGAGGAAAGGACAAATCGAAGTAACGTATGTTCAAACAAGAATATATTACATAGGCAGATGGATTTACCTCTTATCACTATGCTCTTCCAAGAAGATATCCTTGAGATGGTAAGTGGGGAACGAAAACCATATAGTGAATATCAATAACAAAGAAAAATTCGAACACAATAAGCCCGTTTGTCATCTAGGCAAAATGTATAGCACAAAATACTATCATAGATGGGTAGGAATTGTATGCTTGCAGAATTAAGCAGGAGGATTGTGGCATTCAACTGCAATGCATTAGTAAAAAATTTTGGTAAGGAAAATAATCTCACTACGAAATTTGATGGATACAGATACAAAAAAAACTTTTTAAAAAACTAACTAAAAATTGTTGCCAGCTAATCACATTATCAAACTTTGACAAGAGAGGGCAAAGTTCGTCCATAAACCAGATCTATTCTGCGAAAGAAAATGAGTAATACTGTAAATATTGGAGGAATTTGGTTTACAAAGTTTGAAACTATCAAAAGTAATGAGTAAACAAGGGCATCCACTGTTGACCATACAAAATCAAATAGTTGCATTTGGACAATGTAATGCAAAAGTCATCTCAAGTTTTTCACTGGGTTGTGATCTGCTTGTTTGTAGCAACCACCTCATCATCGCGGCCATGACGATCTAATGTGCATCAGTCAGTCATCCTCTCCTACAGAAATGTCAGTGTCACTTCTATGAAGATAGTGTATCAATGAGAAGATTTTGTTTGCATTGAATCAACGCAGGAGCATGTTATTGTTTGTAGAATTTCTACCCAACTGTAGGCACAGTGGCAGATTATAATCATATCCCAGAATGTTTTGATAATTCAGAAAAATGACCAATATAGACATGCCTACTGAATATGAATCCGTTTTCAGCTCTCAAGGTTTCATGATTCCAAGAAGCCAACCCAAACAAATCTCGATCGGAATGATATTTCATCTGATATTTCATCATATCCTCAAGCAAAAGCGAAGGAGTAAATCCTAGACAAAACATGGAATAGCTACCGGTGCATGCAGACCAACATGCGCAAACTGCCCATTAGAGTACTTTCTGTACACTGCCCTTGGGAGCAACAACATGTGAGCTAAGAAGGACCTTTGTGCACTCCCTGAAAGCATAAGAAAAGGAGTACATATAGTAAGTTCATAGATTCACAATAAACCAGGTTTAGGACTAACGTAAGATATGAATTCTTAAAACTTAAAACCAATGTCATGACCAAACAAAGAACACGAGCTGATCATGCAATTGTCGAGGGTGATGGTGATTGATAGCCTAATCCAGAATCTAGGTTTGTAACATTTTGTTTTGCATCCATTTTGCATAGCATATCTAACTTAGAACCATTGATATAAGCAAAAGGAAGCAAGGATGCTTGCCCTGTCATATCTATCTAGCTTTGCATTTATTTAAAACATTTTGCCGAGCAGATGTCAATAAATCACGTCATGACATTAGGTTTTTAACTTAATAGAAAACAAATGGCAAACTTTTGGTACAACCTCGTTTTTAGTCCACAACAGTGAGTGTCGAAAGCGATAACTGATACATCTCAAAAGAGAAGATTAGAAAATATTTCATTGGCGTATCAGCTGCAAGGCAAACCCAATCATAATGTTTACATTGTGAGTTGCTGTCACGACCCCGGGGTGAGCAACCTTGGGACCCTCTGTGCATTCTGGACTAGTCCCATGATCAGTAGCTAGTCCGCACAGTTCCAACATCGATGTAATCAAAACCATTCAACAAACTATAGAAGAAGCGGACAAATTAATATTAATAGCAGCAAAAGACCTTATGCTCAAGGTTTTTACAGAGTTGCCACGTAGGGCTTACAACAAAAGAGAGCTCGCGGCGGAACACCAAAACAACTCATGGAGGCCATTCGGCATGCCCACAGGCAATCGAGTGGAGGACGTCTCCTAGCACGCATGGTCTTCGAAGACCTCTTCAAAGAGGTCGAAGCACCCTGGGTCCTCTTTAGCGGCTGATCAACCAGAGGGCATAAAGCTGTAAGTACTTTGAATGTACTCAGCAAGTCGTAGGGAAATGTATGCAAATAGTATTCATGCCAGGCTTAGCAAGGATAGCTTTATGGTTACTTTGCAGAAAGCTGAATTGACTGGAAATACAATAAGTAGATTGCAAAGCAAAAGTTGAAAGATTAGTACATAAGTAATCAAGTTTTCTTTGAAACAACTCGTGAACACCCTGTTCACTTCTCAAACTACTCGTAGCCCACCACGACAACAATTTTGAGAAAGTCTACCCCTTGCGTGAAATCATTAGGCATGTCCATAACTGGGGACAAGGCTATTCGAATAGTTTTACACTCTGCAGAGGTTGTACAGCTTTACCCACAAGACACGACCTCTCTAGTTGCTTGGGCACCCATCGATGCCCCTGCTCACTACCTTAGGTAAGCAATCTAGAGCACATGACAAGGCCTTCACAAAGCTCTGTTTTGACTCGGTTCTACTCGCTAAGGTTTCGCCTCGATCTGGCCCCCTCTTGCGCCAATTCAACATCCAAAACAGAACTGACTCAAAACATTGCTAATTAGTTGGCCAGGTCCACCCCATCCTAGATATGTGGTTGTACGGTATGGCTTGGATCAATGGCTTACAAGGTTAAGTCCTTAGTGGTTGCTCAGGCGAGACTACCTCATTCCAATGTGCCTCGCGCACCTAAGTGCCTCCCGCACCTTGCCTCGCGCATCCCGCCTTTGCCACCGACCACTCGCCCGAGCAAAAATCATTTTCGGTTCAACCCGACCAATTGGCAACCCATGCCATGGTACAACAAATTTTATTAATAGCAGCATCGCACCACAAATAACACAACTGTGATCTCGCACCACAGTTGCACATCAGTGGTATCACACCACAATTCCATATATCATTAAGTCAAATTCAATCATTCTTTGAGTCATGTGATTGAGAGACCATCGCTTAACTAAAGCAGGACTAAGCAATATACGCACCCATGTTGGAATCTCAATAATGTCCAACTAAGATTACCCAACCTATGGTGTCCAAGGGTACATGTCAACATATCAATCATAATTATTCAAGGAGTCATACTGTCGAGTAGGTATTTAGCTATTTCCCCAAACCATTTTTGTACAATTAGCCATGCATGTTGGTATAAAACGATATAATTTTGCAAACTGGGTACGACATGATCAAAGGTCTACGACTTGCCTTCGTTGAAGAGTTGAGATGTTTCGGTCGAGGTTGTCGGGTCCAAGAACTCTTCAGAGAAGCTGAAATCTACAAGTGTGAAAAGTGCCAAATAAATACAACAAATCCAAATAAAAACAAAAAACTACCAAACTAGAACCAAAAGAAAGGCACAGAATTAGAAACGGGCTCTCGGGAGGAGGTCCAATGAGTCGGGAAGAGGTCCAACTGAGAGGGGTCGAGGGAGGTCCTGAGGAGGAGGTCCTGAGGTCCAACGAAGGATACGACTACTCAACGTGGTCGTAAAAGGGATACAACTACGCGACGTGATTGTGAAAGAGATACAACTATGTAACGTGTTTGTGAGAGCAAAAAGGAGAACAGGGCACAGACAAACTCACCAAGACAGAGAGAGAGAGAGGGAGAGAGAGAGAGACCAGAGAAGACAGGAGGAGGACAGCGAACGACACAGGCGCTCTGGTGAATTCTTCGGCAGTGAGGTGGTCAAAGACGGCGTAGCTCTAGCAAACTCTTTGGCGACGAGGAGGCGACGACGCAGCTTCAGCGGACTCCTTGGTGAAACTTCAAGCACGGTAAAACTGGGTGAGAGCAAGAGAGTTGAGTGAGACTAAAGGAGATGAAAGAGGACTGCTCAGGCTTTTATAGCCAGGGGAGACGGGAAGAGCCGCTGAGAGGCCTAGGAGTGCATGTGATCAAGGGTAGGTGAAGGAGGAGATGGGGGCAGGTAGGGGAGGAGACAAGAGGGGAAACATGTACTACAGAAGCGACATCATTTAATGCAACACAACAGCATTTAATGCGCGCAAACCTTTGCATCAGCAGTGACGCGACAAGAGGAAGAAGAAGGTGAGCAGGACTGGCAGGTGGGGCTGGTCAAAACCCAGGAGGGTGGTCCAACCAAAAGAGAGGTCGTGACCCAAGGGGTGGTTGTGACCAAAGGGGTGGTTGTGACCCAATGGGTGGTTATGACCGAAGTGAAAGCATCTAGGCCCCTAAAAATGGTTTTGGTAATTAATGATAATATGTGAATATGGGATTAACATGTCTATTGAGTTTTTACAAGGTTAAGTCCCATTGGTGAGTTTGATGTCTTGAAGATGCTTGCTAAAGGACAACATGAAGATCTTTTGGATAAAAGACAAGGTACAATTAGTCTAGGATCCTTTTGTATTTTACCAGTCTTAGGAGGATTGGTTGGAAGATCGGATTTTAGGATAAATACCGTACTATTAAGAGGGATCATGACTAGTAGCTTGATAGCATGTTCTTGTACCATTTGGATCAATTTAGGATCATGCATGTATTTGAATTTGTTTTTGAAAGTCATCTGTGCAATTGACAGCACAAACAGTAGTACCGAGGTTTAAAGGGCGGAATTACCACTTTGCGATATGACCGCGTATCCCTTGGCGGTATTACCGTGGGCCGTTTGGACTGTCCGAAAGTGACATGATCGTGTGGTTTAAACGAGTGGTCCGAACAACCCAATCATTCTGGGCCGTCCACGTAAATGGTCCGATCGTCACAGCCAACTGGTTGCTAATGCGGTATCCGGCCTTTGGTGTGGTACTACCGTATTGCGGTCATTCCGTTGTTTAGTTGGTGGAACTACCATGTGCCATTCGGACCGTCCAAACAGCACATGATCGTGTGGTTTTTAAGTGTGGTCCGAATGGCCCAATTAATCTGGATCGTCCACGTGTGCAATTCAAACGTGCATGCCAACTTATTTGTGGAGCGGTACGGCCGCCCTTGTGAGCGGTACGACCGCATCACGGTAATTCTATTTTCTAGTTGACGGTACGTAAAATTCAGAGAGACTCCATTTTGGTTAAAATTGCAAAACCCTTGGAACGGTAGTACCGTCGTTGTTTAAATGATACTACCGCTCTACGGTACTTCCGAAAAATGGAGCGGTACGTATTTTCCAGAGAGCACCCATTTTGGATCTTTTGTGAAACGGTATTACCGCTCTTGTGAGCGTTACGACCGGCCTTAGCGGTATGACTGCATGATAGTTGGTGGTAGTACCGCACCGCGTTTAAAACGACTATGTCAGAAGCAGTTAATGCTCCTGTTGTAGCTGTTACAGAGCGGTTGGTGGAATGCGGTAGTACCGCACCTTGGTTGGCGGTAGTACCATATTTCGCTGAAAAATTGTGTTGTCTCTCATAACGGTTGGAATTAGTTGTGGGGGTTATAAATACCCCTCCACCTGCTCTAGGACAGAATGCAACTCTTCATTTAACATCCTTAGAGCCTTGTGCATCCTCTCAACACCTTGAACACACTTGTGCATTCATTGTGAGGTGGTTGAGTTCATTCAAGTGCATTCACTCATTCTAGTTGATCCATTTGCACTTGAGTGCCATCAAGCGAAGGTCATCGATTTATTACTCTTGGAGTTTTGCCAAACTCCTATACGGCTTGGTGGTGGGAGCACGGTGATCTCTTCAAGAAGATTGTGAAGAGGTCCAGTGCCAAGATTGTGAGTGGTTTGGTGTTCACCATCTCCGGAGCGGAGGAAGAACAACCAATAATGATCGAGGGAAGGCTTAATTCGTGGAGCCGGCTTGATTCGTTCAAGCTTGCTCAACGTGGACTAGTGAAGACCACGGGAAAACATCGTTGTCTCTTTTGTGGTTAATTCTTGCCTTTACTTATTCCGCATTTACAATTCTAGCATTTATCTTGTATTAAATTGCTTAGCTAGAATTGTATCTAGTTTAGACGTTATTCATAATTGGCTTAAACTGTTAATTTGCTAAAAAGTTTAAAAACCTCCTATTCACCCCCTCTAGTCGGTTATTCTTGATCCTACACCAAGGGATGGTCGTGACCGGCTCCAGGGCCACCCGGAGGTTTTCCAGGACCACCCGTGAGGTCTTGGAACGAGGGGCAGACGAAGGAGGTCCAAGCGAGAGGAGATCTCAGACGGAGGGGAGGTCAAAGCAGCGGGAGGTCTGAGCGAAGGGAGGTCCAAGCGAGAGGAGGTGCAGAGGGGAAGTCAAGCGAGAGGAGATCTAAGCGAGAGGAGGTCTAGACAGAGGGGAGGTCCAAGCAGCGAGAGGTGCAGACGGAGGGGAGGTCAAGCGAGAGGAGGTCCAAACGAGAAGGAGGTCTGGATAGAGGGGGAGGTCCAAATGAGAGGGAGGTCCAAACGAGAGGGAGGTCTGGACCGACAGGGAGGTCCAAACGAGAAGGAGGTCTGGACAAAGGGGGAGGTCCAAACGAGAGGGAGGTCTGGACAGAGGGGGAGGTCCAAACGAGAGGAAGGTCCAAACGAACAGAGAAAGGGAATTTCAACACCAGAGAGGGAGGTCCAAACAAACAGAGAAAGAGAATTTCAACACCAGTGAACTCCAACAAATTCAAAGTAAACCAAA
Organism: Phyllostachys edulis; assembly: GCA_036346405.1. Taxonomy (NCBI): domain Eukaryota; kingdom Viridiplantae; phylum Streptophyta; class Magnoliopsida; order Poales; family Poaceae; genus Phyllostachys; species Phyllostachys edulis. Next base: position 56,167,499 of record CM070562.1, on the reverse strand, counting down.
CTTTGGATTAGTTGAAGTTTGATTTAGTCATTTAAATCACTTTTAAATTCCAAAATCTCAAGTTAAGCTTTAGCAAATTAAGAAACCAAATGATTATTTTTATTTTGAAAATTTTCAAAAAGGTTCAGAAAATCGGGACGTTGCAATAATGGAGCATCCTATCAAGGAAAACAAATATTATAAATTGGTTCAGACGGCATATCCATTTTACGGAGCATGGCGTGAGCACAAACCTGAAACAACACAGAAGTCCAAATAGACGGCTAAATAATCTTCCAACTGATGAATGCACCTATTGGCACAACAACGGAACAACTAATAAAAAAACCAAATTAGCACAAACCAAATTCCAATTTGCAATCAACGAACAACACCATTTTAGATAGCTTGCAAATTTTGCGTGGTGCGGACTGTGAAATCTTTTGCACCTTGTACCTAGAATTGGGTCGCCACGGCGGGTTTCGCCGCTCACCAGAATTAGTCGGCGTCGCAATCTATTCGCAAGGGTTTCGTCGTCGTCATGGTGGATTGGTGGACACCGGCATGCGCGTCATGGACTCACCGCTCGCGGGCCACCGAGCATAAGAATCACCCGAGGATAATGGGGCCAGAGAGAGATTGAACTGGGGATTAGGGACGATAGGGCTATAGAGGTAGTGGTGATGGCGGTGGGGAGAGGAGCATGTAGGCAACTGTGTGAGAGATCCATAGGGGATGAGGCGGTGGTTGGAGAAGATGCGGGAGGCAGGGAGGGAGATGCGGACCGAGGCGTGAGGGGTCATCACAATGGCGGCGCTTGTGGAGGGGGAGGGTTCGACGGGGTGGTTCCGGTGGTAGGGCGGCGAGAGCGCACCACCTTGGGGGTGGGATGTCGGGACCCGAAATTACAATTCAGGACCCTCTTTGTTTACTGCACTAGCCCAGGATCATGCTAGTGCACACAGGGTTAACAAAACTGGAAATCGATCCATACAAGCGAAATATAACATAAACGAATAACTTTGATTATTAAATAATGGTTTTGACCTTAAGGTCGAGTTTACATTTATTGAGCCACGCAGGCTAACAGAGAAAATAAGCGGCGTGAAAACGAAGCGGTAGTGGCATCCCATCGATTCACCACAGCAACCGATCGATCAAGACCTCGCGATTAGGCACCTTCGATGAACTCGTCCTCGTAAGGTGGTGAAGACTCCTCCTGCTTGATTCGTCAAAACAAGCGTGAGTACACACCGTACTATAAGCCACACCACAGAATGCAAAGTATACATGCGGGCTTATTACAAGAGAAAGGCATTCTGCGGTTCTTTTGCGTAAATGCAACTTTTGCAATTTAATACAATTAAATAGATTGAAAGTTTGGTAAAACAAATAGACAATAATAATTTTAACAAGTTATTTCACAAAGACACACACACCTAAGCAGGTTCTTCACATAGCTAGATGATTTAATCACATAGCTCCCTTCCCACACGCTTTTATGAAATTCTACCCCTAGTGTTAAATCCCGAGCATTGTCCATGATCATGACGCTGCTATTCAATAGATTAAGTTACACTCTGCGAGAGGTTTGTACACTTTACCCACAAGATACAACCGGTGTAGCTAGCATCGATCATAACAGAGCATTTGGATACCTTATCTTACTATGCTAGGCAGTCTCAAAACAGGCATGTGGTCGTGCAGAAGCTCAGTTCTTTAGCGCACATGGTGAGGTCCTTAATCGACCAAGGCAAGACTTCCAAACTAACCCAACCACATAGACACACAGATTAATATTATCCACACAAATCCACATAGACCACCAATTCACACAATCCACCCCTTGCCTCGGTCCAAATCCTTTTTACCACCCGTTGGTTTAAGTGCAACACATGCCATAAAGACACGTAGTACACACAGATTATCAATATTGCATATTCACTTAGTCAAATTAATCATTTGTACTTCACATGAATAAATGAGTCGTGGCATGACTAAGCAATCTAATCGTTCTAACCAACCCACGTTGGTGCTACAATATTAACCAACTAGATATCAACTAGGGTGACAAAGAACTTAGACATAGCAATTAACAAGGATGGCATAACAATTAGGAATTTACATCTACTCCCAAAATCATTTAAATAATTACTTGAATTAATAATGCAAGTAATTTAAAATAAAATAATTTAGCAAACTGGGAATCAAGATGGTCAAAGGTATAGCTTGCCTTGAAAAGGATCTAGGAATTGATCTTGATCTTGGAAAGGTCCTTCTTCGTCAACTCTTTCAACAGCGTCGAAGTCTACTCATAAACAAGGCAAACAAACAAACTAAATAAATAACAGAGGCAAATAACTCCAAAAAATAATTAAAAATCTCCAATAGATAGATCTGGATTTTAGATGAATTTAGAAATTTGAATGGATGGATTTGGAGTTAGGATGCAAAAGATATGGAGTTTCAAAGTTTAAATCTAAAGAAAACCCTAAAAATAGGTTCTTTGGAATTCCGAATTATTTTTCAACAGAAAAATCGGAATATTGCGCCACATGACATCGACATGGCGTCACCAGGATTTTCGGAAAAGAAATAAATAAAAAAAACGACATGTGGGACCCACATGTTAGAGGCCTGACCACGTGGACCAAGCCCACCGAGCCATTTGGACGAGGGGCCGAGGTGGCGAACCAGCGTGTGGCGCCGACAGCGCGCCACCCGGATGACCTTGAGCCTGAGAGGTGAGGTGGCACGTGACTGGCGTCCGCGTCGGCGAGGACGTCGGCGGCAGCGATGGCGACCGGGACCCAATGGTCACCGGCGCTACGGTGGTCGCCATGAGTGGAGTGCTATGGGCGTGTTCTTTGAGGCTATTGCGCACCTTCAGTGCGGCTCGGGTGGTTGGGGGTGGGCTGTGGTGGCGGCGGCGAGGTCGGGCGGAGAGACCTTCGGGTTTTGTCGGACGGGCGTCCGTGAGGTTTAAGCGGCAGCGGTCGTCCGGGAGGTAGAGGAGGTGACGGCGAACTTGATGGTGGGCTCCACGACGATCTGGCGGCTGCGGTGGCGGCGCAATCGAAGAAATCTCACCGTGGCGAGGTTCCTTAAAGCTCGAATCGGCGGCAATGTGGAGGCTCTCGGGTGGAATTGAGCGAGGGTTTTGGAAAGAGGCGAAGCGAAGCGAGGGTCCTTTATAGGCCTGAGGCGAGCTCGAGGTGGCGTCTTGCGTGGCGGGTAAATCGCCTCAAACGCCCGCGACGAGGAAGGATAAAGCAATTGAAGTTTGAAATTGAGCGAGTCGGTGCGGAGGAGATAAGGATTGAGTTTGGTGCGAAATCTGGGAGTTTTGTTAGCGTAAACTTGGCATGAGGTTGAGCTTCTAGAAGGCGATAATGGCGAGCGCGGTCACGGTCGCAGTGAGGAAGAAAGACCGGTCGGAGATTTAAGACCTATGAGCGGGCCCACGCGTCGAGAGAGAGAGAGGCTTGGCAAGGGCGGAGATCGAGGCGTCAAATGACGATCAACAGTGGAGATTGAAGCGGGCGAGAGAGAGAGAGAGAGAGAGGCGGGATCTCCATCAATCGGATCGGACGGCCACGAAGAGATGGGCGGATGAGCGAGAATGGGCGGAGAGATTCGCCCAATGATCGCTTGGAGATTTAAATAGCTTTTTCTTTTAAGAAATTACGAGAAATTCAAATAAGCAATGGAAAATAGCAAATGAACTTGGAAAAATTCCAGAAAATTCTAGAAAATATGTCCAAGCTCATAGAATCCAAATAAAATAGTTTTGACTATTGTTCATGTTGACTTTAGTCATATTAAATTGTTTTGTTACACAAAGTCAATATTAAGCTTTTTAATTTAAATTCAAATAAATCCAAATGATGAATTTTCTCATTACACTATTTAAAAGGTTTTTAAAGCTCTGAAAATTGGGATGTTACAAACCTCCCCCCCTTAAAGGAATCTCGTCCCCGAGATTGAAAGCTAAACGGAGAAAAGGCTAGGAAACTCGGCTTTCAGCTCTTCTTCACGCTCCCACGTGGCTTCACTTTCTGAGTGGTGGCTCCACTGCACTTTGCAAAAACGAACCGTCTTGCTTCTGGTCCGACGTTCTGCGACATCCAGAATCTTGACCGGTTGCTCTTTGTAGGTGAGGTCTTCTTTTAGTTCAATTGACTCCAGCGGGGTTTGTTCTTCCGGCACACGAAGACACTTCTTCAACTGAGAGACATGAAAGACATCGTGTACCCACGCTAACGATGCGGTAGCTCGGTGATAGGCTACTTCTCCACGGCGTTCTAAGATCTTGAGCGGACCAACATCTGAGGGCAAGCTTCCCTTTGGCATGGAACCTTTTCACACCTCTCGGGCGTAACTTCGGAGATACACAAAATCTTCGGCTCGGCGAGATCACGTCGGCGATTATCGGCATAACTCTTACGCCTCGTGAGCTATCCTCGATCTCTCCCGATCATAGCCACTTGTTCTTACGCTTCTTGAATAATATCTGGACCAAGATATGCGTTCAATTTGTTTGTCCAATTCAGCGGGGTTACGCAAGCACGACCATACAAAGCTTCAAAAGGTGACATTTGCGGTGGCTTGATAGTCATTGTTGTCGAGAACTCGCATATGGCAAACTCTTATCCCAGCGAGTAGCATTTGCTAGGGCACGAGGCTCTCAACATATCTTCAATATCGATTAACCCTTCGATCTGTCCATCATGCAGGGGATGATCTGCAGATCTTGAAATTCAGTGAGTCCCTAAGGCTTCATGTAAACTCTGCCAAAATCGGAGGTGAACCGAGATCCTCGATCGACACTATCTTCTTGGGCACACCATGCAAGCCGACAATCTTTGCCATATATAGCTCGCTAGACGATCTCTGAGTCGTGGTTTTGGTGGCAAGAAATGAGCAACTTTAGTCGACGATCCACTATTACCCAAATCGAATCGTAACTTGATTGAGTCTTGGGTAAACCGGTGATGAAATCCATTCCGACTTCTTCCCACTTCCACTCTGGAATCTTCAAGGGTTGCAATAGACCTGCGGGCCTCGGTGTTACTGCTTTGACTTTCGACACACGTCGCACAAGGTAACGAACTCTGCGGCGTCTCGTTTCAAATTCGCCACCAAAACTTATTCTTAACATCTGATACATCTTAGTACTACCAGGGTGAATCGAATACTTTGAGTCATGGGCCTCCTTCAAAATTAGGCATCTCAATCCATCAACATCTGGAGCGAATCGTCCATTGATCCACAAGTATATCTGATCATCCTTTGTGAAGTCCTTGAACTTTCATTCATCATCTTCTTCTTAATGTCGGAGAACTCGAGTCTTTAACCGAGCTTGCGAATCTGCTTCTCCAAAGTAGATATGCTTCCAAATTTGCCACGAATCCTTGGATACTACCTCTAGCTTCAACCACGAATTCCTCTTGAAGTTACGAACAAGGCTCTTTTACTTCCACGGCATTGCGGTGGCTCTTCTGACTCAAAGCATACTGCAACGACATTGGCTTTACCGGGATGGTAATGGATCCCAAGATTATAATCTTTTATCAATTCTAGCCATCTTCTCATCTCATATTCAGATCCGATGAGTGAAAATATATTTTAAGCTTTTATGATCGGTATATATCTCGCAATGATTCGATGAGGTAATGACGCCAAATCTTCAAGGCATGCACTCTGCGGCTAATTCAAGTCATGGGTAGGGTAATTCTCTTCATGGGGCCTTAATCGCCTTGATGCATAGCGGCAGACTCTTCCTTCTTGCATCGGGACACACCTAATCCTTGTGCGAAGCATCACAATAGATATCAAAATCCTTACGAATATCCGCAAAATCAAGATTTGAAATTTGAAGTCAAACGCTTCTTCAATTCTTGAAAACTTTCCTCACAAGTTTGGAGTCCAAGTAAACTTTTCTCCTTCTTCAACAATTGCGTAAGAGGTTTAGCAATTGATGAGAATCCTTCGATGAAACGACGGTAGTATCCCGCCAATCCCAAGAAACTACGAATCTGAGTGACCGTCTTGGGTTGCTCCCGATTCTTTCTTGCTTTAACTTTCTTGGGGTCAATCTGCTACTCTGCATTTGTCATCACATGACCAAGAAATCCACTTCCTTTTTCCGAAATCACACTTGCTAAACTTAGCATACAAGCGATGCTCTCTGAGCTTCCTAGGATTAATCTCAAATGTTGACATGTTCTTCTTGACTTGGAGTAAACCAAAATATCGTCGATGAATACAACTACAAATTTATCCAAATATTCCATGAATACCTTATTCATCATGTTCATGAAATAAGCGGGGGCATTAGTCGGACCAAAGGACATGACTAAGAACTCATAATGTCCGTCTGAGTGTTGAAAGCGGTCTTAGGTACATCCTTAGGACAAATCTTCAATCGATGGTAACTTTGATCGCGGATCGATCTTGAGAACACTCGGCTCCTTTCATCCGGTCAAGCGGATCATCTATCCGGGGCAATGGGTACTTGTTCTTGATAGTGACTTCATTGAGAGCATTAGAGTCGATGCACATCCTCATGCTTCCATCCTTCTTCTTGACAAACAAAACTGGTGCTCCCCATGGCGACGAACTAGGCCTCACAAAACCTTTCTCCAAAAGTTCTTCTATCTGTTTCTTCATCTCTACCAACTCATCGGTGGCATCCGATAAGGTCTCTTCGAGATAGGGGCTGTTCACGGCACTAGATCGATGACAAACTTCGATGTCACGATCCGTGGCATCCACAGTAATTCTTACCGGGAACACATCTGGATACTCTTTGACGGTAGCACATCTTCCAACTCAACGGTCTTGGTGTTGACTATCAAATACCCATTACGCCTTGAGGTAGCTAGGAACTCCACTTTGTTTCCTCTAGTATCCTCGATTATAACGACTCTTGACCACAATCTATGCGGCTTTGTGCTTTGTTAACCAATCCATGCCAAGGATGACATCTATGGTTTGGGTGTCTAGAATAATTAGGTTAGCTAGAAACTCAACTCGACTATGAGTAACTTAGCCCTAAACAACCCACATTAGAACTTAGCTCTGCTCGGTATTTGGACTAACAGATGCAGCTTAAGTTGCATAACTTCCAATTTATTCTTAGTTGCAAAAACTCCGAAACAAGCGAATCTGAAGCTCGAGAATCAAAGCGAGCAGGCAGTCTAATGAATTTACTAGGAACTTACCCAAGACGACATCCGGTGCTTCTGGGCTCCTTCTAGAGTGGCGTGATTAACACGACCTCGACAAGCGATCGGGCGCTCCTCTGGTTGTTGGTTCCTGAGAAACTCCTTGATTGTTACTGCTTTGGGGTCTTGGCGGTGTTGCTCCAAGGTTGAAGCGAATTTGGAGTGATAGTTCCTTCGAGGACACCGATTAGCAAAATGTCTGGTGACGACAATTGTAACACACTCTCGGTTCATTCTGCGGTTGTTGTTCCTGAGGTGGGGTTGGTGGTGTAGGGTTGCGAGAGTTACGAATAAGAGGGCGAGTCTTTGAGGCGGTGCGGTGTCTGAAAGAACTCGTGGTGAAGCGATTAAACTGTTGTGGCACTACTCTTGCCCTCTGTTGTTGTGGTGATGGCTTCCTTCTTTGAATCATCCTCGCTTGCGGTGGTCCTCCAGCTTCTTTGCGTTTGTCCTCCATGACCAACGCCTTGTTAACTCAACTCTGAAAATCCGGAAGGTATGGGCAAGTAGGTGACTTGCGATCTGAGTTCGAGACCCTTCAAGCGGCTCTGGCGAGACTGTCATTAGCGACATCTTAGGAGCATAGCGAGCTAAATGAAAAACTTATTCAGGTAGTCGATCAGCGACATACCCCCTTGCTTGAGCCGCTGAACTCATCCTTCTTGGATCCATAATACCTTGGTACATGATATTGGCGAAAATTGCGAAAAATTCTTCCCATGTGATGTTCTGCGGTGCCTCATCTTATTTGCAAGAAATTTTCCCACCATTCTGCGGCTATGCCCTCCATCGATGAGTGGCATACAAAACCTTCTCATGATCGCTGCATTGGGTGATCGCAGCTTCCTCTCAATCACGCGAAGCCAATCATCGACCTCTCTTGGCGTGACATGTCGAGAGAAAGTTGGCGGGCGGGTCCTCATGAATTGACCAACTTGGATGGTCCACGATGACCATGAGCGGGGCTCCTCCACGGCGATTGTTGTTGATGTTGTTGTTGTTGTTGTTGTTCATGGCACATGTCTGGTTCATCATCGTATACATCATCGAGTTTGTCTTTGCCATGAAAGCTCAGAAGTTACGCAAGTCAATAGGTGGTGCTTGGGGTGGCACTACTCTGTGAGGGTTTGCTCATTGCCTTGATCCTTGGGCTCCGGATCCTTTGGCGGCATGGCGAGTCTGAACCATCTGGTGAAGCTCCATAGGTTAGATAAGGTAGAGAGCACAAGGTGAGTTAAGATCTAGACAGGGGATAGATTAAACCCAACAAACCTGACTCAAGAAACTTGAATGAAATAATCTTTATTAATATTTTAATAGCATGGCTGCAACAAATGCCTAAGGGCCTTTGCGGCTCATGCTTACACAGGAAAATAAATCGGACCTAAGCACACAAGCTACCGCCTAAAGGCGACTCGAAAAGGAAGCTGGCTAAGCGACTAAGCTGGAACTCAAGCGAACTACTCGAAAGCCTCCAAAGCCACGGCGACGCTCTGCTGGTGTAGACTCACGAGTGGTGGCATCCTCATGGCGGTTACGATGCCGAGGCTGGTGCAGCGGGAGGCAGAGTGTCTTTGGAGTGCAGTCTGGTAGCTCTTCTGGCTGTCTTGAGCTCGGCGGATCCTCTGGAATCTCCTCTGGATCTTCTTGACTTCTTGGATCTTCCTCTTGATCATCTTGAGCTCATCTTGACCATAGAGGCGTGCTCTAGTCTGGCGATCCTTTCTCGGCTTCTTCCCGGGCGATAGGCGCACCTCGGCTCGGTGGCGGCCATCTCCAGCGACTCCTCTGGGCAATGTGAGCCGTGCAAGATGCACTCTTGTGGCATTGCCTTCCCGTTTGTAGGCGGAAGCGCTTGAATATCTCCCCGGCGGCTACTGGGGTGATAGCGATAAGCAATGTGTTGCGACTCTTGGCGTAGATGTGGCGGACTCGGAGTATGGCGAGACGCGATGACTCTGGATTCCTTGCATGAAGGTGATCCTCTGGTGAGATATCAAAGGTGGCTACCTCTAGTGTTCCTCTGGCGTGAACCGTCGGTGGCGAGACTATACCACGATCCGTCCATTGACCATGTACTCACCGCCTCGGTACATCGGGCGATCGAAGCCTCAAGTGTCTGCGAAACTTCCACGACTCTGCGGCAAGTCCTCCGTTGCAATCTCCGAAAGTCTGAAGGTAAGGCATCATCACGACGGACAAGGTGTAGAACCACGTTAAAACAGCGGGGAGAGGAAAGATTTTAGCAATAGATGAGTCGAGAGAGATATGAGAGGAGTTAAGCAATTCATTTAATCTTGCAAGTTAAATTTTTCTTTAGAAAATAATTTGGACACTCGAGCGGCCAATCTACTAAGGTCTAGACCTCACGGTCAATATGGCTCGATACCACTTTTGTCGGGACCGAAATTACAATTCAGGACCCTCTGTGTTTCTTGCACTAGCCGGGATCATGCTAGTGCACAGGGGTTAACAAATGAAATCGATCCATACAAGCGAAATATAACATAAGCGAATAACTTTGATTATTAAATAATGGTTTTGACCTTAAGGTCGAGTTTACATTTATTGAGCCACGCAGGCTAACAGAGAAAATAAGCGGCGTGAAGCGAAGCGGTAGTGGCATCCCATCGATTCACCACGAGGAACCGATGGGATCAAGACCTCGCGATTAGGCACCTTCGATGAACTTCGTCCTCGTAAGTGGTGAAGACTCCTCCTCTGCTTGATTCGTCAAAACAAGCGTGAGTACACCCGTACTACAAAGCCACACCACAGAATGCAAAGTATACATGCGGGCTTATTACAAGAGAAAGGCATTCTGCGGTTCTTTTGCGTAAATGCAACTTTTGCAATTTAATACAATTAAATAGATTGAAAATTTGGTAAAACAAATAGACAATAATAATTTTAACAAGTTATTTCACAAAGACACACACACCCTAAAACAGGTTCTTCACATAGCTAGATGATTTAATCACATAGCTCCCTTCCCTACAGTTTTATGAAATTCTACCCCTAGTGTTAAATCCCGAGCATTGTCCATGACCATGAATGCTAGCTATTCGAATAGATTAAGTTACACTCTGCGAGAGGTTTGTACACTTTACCCACAAGATACAACCGAGTAGTAGCTAGCATCATCATAACAGAGCATTTGGATACCTTATCTTACTATGCTAGGCCGTCTCAAAAGCAGGCATGTGGTCGTGCAGAAGCTCGGTTCTTTAGCGCACATGGTGAGGTCCTTAACTGACCAAGGCAAGACTTCCAGCTAACCCAACCACATAGACACACAGTTAATATTATCCACACAAATCCACATAGACCACCAATTCACAGTATCCACCCCTTGCCTCGGTCCAAATCCTTTTTACCACCCGTTGGTTTAAGTGCAACACATGCCATAAAGACACGTAGTACACACAGTTATCAATATTGCATATTCACTTAGTCAAATTAATCATTTGTACTTCACATGAATAAATGAGTCGTGGCATGACTAAGCAATCTAATCGTTCTAACCAACCCACGTTGGTGCTACAATATTAACCAACTAGATATCAACTAGGGTGACAAAGAACTTAGACATAGCAATTAACAAGGATGGCATAACAATTAGGAATTTACATCTACTCCCAAAATCATTTAAATAATTACTTGAATTAATAATGCGATAATTTAAAATAAAATAATTTAGCAAACTGGGAATCAAGATGGTCAAAGGTATAGCTTGCCTTGAAAAGGATCTAGGAATTGATCTTGATCTTGGAAAGGTCCTTCTTAAGTCAACTCTTTCAAACAGCGTCGAAGTCTACTTTCAAAACAAGGCAAACAAACAAACTAAATAAATAACAGAGGCAAATAACTCCAAAAAATAATTAAAAATCTCCAATAGATAGATCTGGATTTTAGATGAATTTAGAAATTTGAATGGATGGATTTGGAGTTAGGATGCAAAAGATATGGAGTTTCAAAGTTTAAATCTAAAGAAAACCTAAAAATAAGTTCTTGGAATTCGAATTATTTTTCAACGAAAAAATCGGAATATTGCTTGACATGACATCGACATGGCGTCGACCGGATTTTCGGAAAAGAAATAAATAAAAAAACGACATGTGGGACCCACATGTTAGAGCCCTGACCACAGTGGACCAAGCCCAGCGAGCCCTTTGGACAGAGAGGGGCCGAGGTGGCGAACCAGCGTGGCCGATGCGTGCGCCACCCGGGATGACCTGTGAGCCTGGTGAGGTGTACGTGACTGGCGTCCGCGTCGGCGAGGGCGTCGGCGGCAGCGATGGCGACCGCGGGACCCAATGGTCACCGGCGCTCGGTGGTCGCCGGCGAGTGGAGTGCTATGGGCGTGTTCTTTGAGGCTATTGCGCACCTTCCGTGCGACTCCGGTGGTTGGGGTGGTTGTGGTGGCGGTGGCGAGGTCGGGCGGAGAGACCTTGGGTTTTGTCGGACGGGCGTCCGTGAGGTTTAAGCGGCAGCGGTCGTCCGGAGGTAGAAAGAGGTGACGGCGAACTTGATGGTGGGCTCCACGACGATCTGGCGAGCTGCGGTGGCGGCATAATCGAAAAATCTCACCGGGCGAGGTTCCTTAAAGCTCGAATCGGCGGCAATGTGGAAACTCTCGGGTGGAATTGAGCGAGGGTTTTGGAAAGAAGCGGCGAAGCGAGGGTCCTTTATAGGCCTGAGCGAGCTCGAGGTGGCGTCTTGGCGTGGCGGGTAAAAGCGCAAACGCCCGCCACGAGCGAGGATAAAACGAATTGAAGTTTGAAATTGAGCGGAGTCGGTGCGGAGGAGATAAGGATTGAGTTTGGTCTGAAAATCTGGGAGTTTTGTTAGCGTAAACGGCGAGGTTGAGCTTCTAGAAAGCGATAATGGCGGCCTTGATCACGATCGCGAGAAAGAAGACCGGGTCGGAGCGAAGACCTATGCAGGCCCACGCGTCGAGAGAGAGAGCGAGGCGGCGGAGATCGAGGCGTCAAATGACGATCCAATCGGTGGAGATTGAAGCGGGCGAGAGAGAGAGAGAGAGAGAGGCGCGCGGGATCTCCATCCAATCGGATCGGACGGACCCACGAAGAGATGGGCGGATGAGCGAGGAATGGGCGAGAGATTGCCCAAATGATGTTTGGAGATTTAAATAGCTTTTTCTTTTAAGAAATTACGAAATTCAAATAAGCAATGGAAAATAGCAAATGAACTTGGAAAAATTCCAGAAAATTCTAGAAAATATGTCCAAGCTCATAGAATCCAAATAAAATAGTTTTGACTATTGTTCATGTTGACTTTAGTCATATTAAATTGTTTTGTTACACAAAGTCCAATATTAAGCTTTTTAATTTAAATTCAAATAAATCCAAATGATGAATTTTCTCATTACACTATTTAAAAGGTTTTTAAAGCTCTGAAAATTGGGATGTTACATGGGATCTTGGCAAGATCCTTGGCCGTCATTGGAGGCAGAGGAGGGCGCCAAAGGCCGTGGCGGGGAGGCGACGAGGAGGGTTTACAGTGGTTCGGTTTTGCGAAAGAAGCGGGAATCTTCGGTATAAATGGGCTGCAGGCGCCCCTCTTACTGCCATGCTCACCTCGCCTCCTTTTCCTTCACTGGCCACCAGGCTGCCCCCTCTTCCCCGCCGAGGCCGCCTCCCCTCCTCCTTCTTCATCGGCCTCAATCTCTTTCTTCCACACGAATGCACACTCCTCCTTGCTTCCACGAGCTCTGCACGCCCCCTTCTCTATCCCTTCCTCCCCCTCACTCTCCTCCTCCATTCCCCCCAGCCTCCGGAGTTCACCACCGCCGCGTCCGCATTCTTCCCCAAAACTGGCGTTGCCGCCCACCGCTCAATCCCCCTCTCGGTCCACCGTGCCCTCCCGACTATGTCACCACGCTTTCATGACGTCCTCTTCCTAATCCCTTCTCAATTTGTTGATTACGTCGTGAACCTTGATCGCCATGAGCTCTTCTTCAACGCCGCCGGCCACTGTCATTGCACCTCCTCGAACCTTCACGGTCACCCGGCCAGCTCTCTCGTGTTCCACAGGTCTGCTTGCACCCATGCTCCCTCCATCTTTGCTTGTTGAACTCTGGGTGCGCTCTGCCCAACCACCGCCGCCGCTTTGCTTCTTCTTGCGCCGCCACCACCACCACAGCCCACGCCAGCCTTTCTTGCCGCCACCAGTGGGCTAGGTAACCCCACGGGACCCATTTTAGGGTCGGCCCGCCTCCCCACGCCGCCCGCTTGGTCTCCGACAGCAGCTCCCGAGCTGCCCAGCTCCTCCCCTGTTTTCTCTCTGTGGTGCTCTGTGATCTCTTCGTTTAGGTCACTGACCCCAGGGGCCCACATGCTGTTGAAACAAATATTTGTGGTGACTGCACATGGTCTGTTAGTTCGGTTTCTCTGAACTGGCAAACTTGTAGGTAGGCATGATGTCTTCAACAAGTAGGCTTGTGTTTGTACTTGTATTAGCTTTTTCAATCGTAGTTGCAGCGAGCAGAGATGCATATAATATCTTGCGTAAGTTGTGAATTCATCATAAGAATGAATGCTGCTATTGATCTTGTTTGTACTGTTGGTATTCCTATTCATGTAGCAATGGTATTCCTAGTGATAATGCTAAATAGATCCAGTGCAGCAATGTCACACAAACGAAAGTGCAAAGCATTGAAAAAGAGGTGCTAAAATAAACAAGAACTACCTTTTAATTTGGTTATGTGCTGATTTCCGTTGAGCTGGTTTTGTCACGTGAATATAGCAATATTCTCAAGTTTGAGCTGATTTCACCCATTTGTCATAACATATTGTTTTGCTGCACCTTGGCCACACAATTTTCTCCCTACTGCAGCTTCCACAGTTCTATCATCTTCTTGGGTTCATGATACTAGGCAATCATTCTTAGCTCTTTTTGAGTGAACCGAATTACTTGGTGATGGTCAACTGAAATGTTAAAAATACCTGGAGAATTCATGTATATATCCTATCTATCTCCGGTTCTAGTATCATGCTATCATGCTGTTAAGAATTGTCCAATATTCCTGAGCTTGAGTAACAACTATCTACATATGTGTTGAATTTTCTTGTAGGAGATCTTTTGATTATATGGTTTCTAATGGAAACTTGACCAATTGGCAATTCTTGTTGTGTGGTATAATATTTCTAATTTTTATGCCATGTTATTTCTGATTGTTTTGTAAAGATATTTTTCTTGTATACCCCAATGTCCAAATACCCGTTCTCTTGCTATTTTTTGTTCTGGATCTGGGACATTATACATTCCACCTGGTGGAACTGCTAGGCTATACCGATATGGTCTTATGGGTAGATTGTTGTTGTGTAATGCGAGACAATAAATTTGATGCTTTAGTCTGTCTATCTATCACCATTATGTAAGATTAACAATCTGCAAGGAGTTAGTTGATGCATTGTTAATTAATTAATGCAATTTATGTTTTCTGCATGTGTTCTTCTGCTACTATTGTGTTATATGTACCTTAAAAAGCTTGCATACCTTTGTGCACTTTCTCGTGAACTAATTGTAACGTGCATCTTTTCACAAGATTAGCACTTTTCTGTGTAAGATATTTCTTAAAACTGTTATGTATATGTGTATTGTGTGGCCCATGTGGCCCATAAACTCTAGGGTTTGTATATATACTCACTATTCATCCATCCAATAGATTTGAGAAAGAGATGTTTTGTATCATGGTATCAGAGCTCACCGCCGCCGCCTTTTGCCTTCCGCCGAGTGGCCCTTCCCTTCGTGCATATTCTCCGTTGCGGTAAGGCGGCGTGGTCCTGGCTCCTCTCCGCTCGCTTTCGTCTGGAGGCGTGCTCCTGTTTCTTCCTCAACGCCGCTCTCCCTCACTGGAGGTTCCCTGACGCTGGCTCGTCCGCAGCTATGAGAATCCGCGTGACTGGAGTCTTCCCCAACACCGGCTCGCTTGCGCTTGGAGGTCCTCCTCGCCGCGCCTTGAGGCTCCGGTCGCCGCGCCTAGAGGTCCCGGTTGCCCGCGCCTGGAGGTCCTGCTTGCCGCGCCTTGAGGCAACCTGGCCACCTTCGGCCGCCTCGAGCCTCCGGCCGCCTGGAGTCTCCCGCGTGCTCCTCCGGCCGCAGCACTCCACCTTGAGGCGCCGTCAACCTCGACCGCTCCCAGCCACCTTCGGCTGCCTCGAGTCTCCGGCTGCCTGGAATCCTCCGCGTGCTTCTCCGGCCGCGACGCTCCACCTCGAGAGGCGCCATCGACCTCGACCCGCCTCTTCGGTTCACTACTGGACTACTGGCGCCGTCGACCTTGAACCCACGCCTCTTCGGTCCACACGGTTCACTACTGCTGCCACTCATATAATCATATGGTGTGTGAGGAGTGACGACCGAGGACCCAATTAGTCATACGGTGTGCTATACAGATTGATATCACTACTTTGCACTGCCTCGGGTTTTTTGATTGCAGGGTTGGTGTAATGGCTGAGGGTATTTCTGCTTCTCCTCATTCTCTTGGTATGGGAGGTGCTCTTTTGGCCTCAGATATCAAGCTGGATGGAAAAAATTATCGTGAGTGGTCGTCATCGGTCCGCATGCTTCTTCCGTCCATTGGTCTTCTCTCATATATTACGGCAGAGCCTCCGACTGAGAAGACTGATGTGAAGGAGGCTGCTGCATGGCGAAGTGCTGATGATCATGTTATGGGTATCCTGTGTCATAGTGCTGAGATTTCAATCAGGATGGATTTCATTGATCTTCCAAGTTCTCGCAAGATGTGGGAGTATCTTGACAACGTTATGGCGGAGACGGTCTGGCAGCGTCAATTTTCTCTTCTCTGAGACTCTTTATGATCTCGTCGGCGAGGACATGTCTATTGAGGAGTACTACGGTTATTTCACTCGCATTTCACGACGGTGACCTCCATGGTTCCACCTTCTGTCTTTGGATGTCTTGGTACATGCGAGCAAGGCGGGTCATGATGCACGAATTTGATGTTCACCTTTGTTATCGTCTTAGCCCGAGTTTGAGTCTATTCGAGCTCAACTCTTTGGCGCCTTGTTCTTCCAACCATGGAGGAGGCCCTTCTTTGCGTTGATTCTTTGAGGAGACTCGACTTCGCTCTCTGTCCTTTGGATTGACATCACCTCGATCTGTTCTTGCGGCACCTCGTCGGGAGGTTTACCGGCTGTTCCACTTTCTCGATGTTACATCAATCGGGTTTTATGCCCTCCTTTGCAAAAGCTTGGTCATCTGTTGGTGATACTACGACTTCATCGAGCTACGACCGCATCTCATAAATGCGTAAATGTGGTGTGGTTCTTTGCCACCACTCCTGCATCTGTTGAGTATTCTGCTCTTGCCACTCAGTTGGGTCAGCTTCAGCTCCAGCTTTAGGCTCTTCAGACTCAAGTTCAGCAGCGGTCTTCATCTGATGCCTCTCCCAGTGGATCTGCCAGTCTTGCTGTAACCTCTTCTTCCATGTCAGGTACTAGTCTTCCATGGGTTTTGGACTCTGGAGCTTCTTTTCATATGACATCGGATAAGTCTCACCTTGCATCATGTCGACCTGTTATGGATGGTTCCTGTGTACAGACAGCTGATGGTACTTCATGTTCAGTCACTCATCAGGGCACTCTCTCTACTTCTCATTTTACTGTTCCCGATGTGTCTTTTGTACCTCAGCTTTCTATGAATCTTATGTCTATTAGTTAGCTTGCTGATATGCACTACTTTGTTAGGTTTGATGACTCTACTTGCTATGTGCAGGATCGTCGGACAGGAGTTCTTGTTGGTACTGGCCATCGCCTTAGAGATTCTCAGGGTCTCTACTTCCATGATCGTCTGAGTCTTCCATCTTCCTCCGCTCATGCATCTTCAGTTATTGCGTCAGCCTCTGTTAGTTTTCCTCAGTGGCATCATCGGCTTGGTCATTTGTGTGGATCTCGTCTTTCTACATTAGCTCGTCAGGGTGTCCTAGGTCATGTCATTGTTGACACTAGTTATGATTGTAAGGGTTGCAAACTTGGTAAACAGTTGCAACTCCCGTATCCTACCAGTACATCTCGGTCTACTCGTCCTTTTGAGTTAGTTCATTCTGATGTTTGGGGTCCTGCTCCTTTTGCTTCCAAAGGTGGTCATCTCTATTATGTAATCTTTATTGATGACTATTCTCGATATACTTGGGTTTATTTTATGAAACATCGTTCTCAACTCTTGTCCATTTATCAGTCTTTTGCTCGTATGGTTCACACTCAGTTTTCCACTCCTATTCAGACTTTTCATTCTGATTCAGGAGGGGAGTATTTGTCGCATGCTTTTCGTCAATTTCTCTCTGCTGAGGGAACCCTTCCTCAGCTTTCCTGTCCTAGTGCCCATGCTCATAATGGTGTTACTGAACGTAAACATCGTCATCTTATTGAGACTGTTCATACTCTTTTACTTGCATCTCATGTTCCACGACATTTTTGGGCTGATGCAGTTTCTACTTCTGTCTATCTCATTAATATGCAGCCATCTTCTCGCCTTCAGGGAAAGTGTCCTGGAGAACTCTTGTTTTCCACTCCCCCACGGTATGACCATCTTCGGGTTTTTGGTTGTACCTTCTATGTTCTGCTTCCGCCTCGTGAGCGCACCAAGTTAACAGCTCAGTCTGTTGAGTGTATTTTTCTTGGATATAGTCTTGAGTATAAGGGCTATCATTGTTATGATCCCTCTGCTCGGCGTATGCGCATTTCTTATGATGTTTCTTTTGTTGAGGATCGTCCCTACTTTCACTCTTCTATCACTCGGTCCTCTCCTCTCGCTGAGTCTTTCTCTTTTCTTTACCTTCCACCCATTGTTTCATCTGATACACCTCCTTCTGTGGAGTCCTCTCTTCCATCCTCAGTCAGATCACCGTTTCCTCTTCACTATACTCGTCGGTCTAGGGTCCCACCTGATACTCAACCTTCTACTGGTTTCTCCTTTGATGGCATGGCTAGTATTGATGATACTCTTTCTGATGATCCTCCACCAGCACCGTCATCTCGGTATGAGCTTCGTGATCGTACTACTATTGCTGCTCCTGACATATATAGTTTTCTTTCTACTGCTATTGTGCATGAGCCTCACACCTATCAGGAGGCTGTTGTTCATCCTGAGTGGCAGTTAGCTATGGCTGAGGAGTTAGCTGCTTTGGAACGTACTAGTACATGGGATCTTGTTCCTTTACCTGCTCATGCTGTTCCTATTACTTGCAAGTGGGTTTTTAAAGTTAATAGAAAATCCGATGGCTCTGTTGAGAGGTACAAGGCTCGACTTGTTGCTCGTGGTTTTCAGCAGGCACATGGTCGTGATTATGATGAGACATTTGCTCCCGTTGCCTATATGGTAACGGTTCGCACTCTCGTTGTTGTGGCTGCTGTTCGCTCTTGGACTATCTCTCAGATGGATGTGAAGAATGCTTTTCTTTATGGTGATTTACAGGAGGAGGTTTATATGACACCACCCCAGGGTGTTGTGGCTCCTGCTGGTCATGTTTGTCGTCTTCGTCGTGCTCTTTATGGCCTCAAACAGGCTCCTCGTGCTTGGTTTGAGCGGTTCATTTCAATTGTGTTAGCTACTGGTTTCTTCCCGAGTAATCATGATCCTGCATTGTTTATTCATACATCTCCATGTGGTCGTACTATGCTTTTACTCTATGTTGATGAGATGCTGATTACTGGAGATGACAAGGAGTACATTGCTTTTGTTAAGCAACGGCTCAATGAGCAGTTTTTGATGTTGGATTTGGGTCCTCTACATTATTTTCTGGGGATTGAGTTTACTCGCACAGATGATGGCTACTACCTATCTCAGCAGCGCTATATTCAGGATCTACTTACTCGTTCTGGTCTCACTGACAGTCGGACAGCTGCTACTCCTATGGAGCTTCATCTTCAGGTTCATCCTACTGATGGCACTTTGCTTGAGGATCCTTCTCGCTATCGTCATATTATTGGGAGTCTTGTCTATCTTGCAGTCACACGTCCTGATATTGCTCATTCTGTTCACGTGCTCAGTCACTTTGTCTCTGCTCCCACGTCTGTTCACTATGCTCACCTGCTACATGTGTTGCGCTATCTACGAAGGGCTGTTGATCGTTGTCTCTTTTACTCTCGGTCGAATCGACTTGACTTTATGCTTACTCGACTCGACTTGGGCGAGTGATCTGTTGATCGATGATCTCTCTAGCTATTGCATATTTCTTGGGTCTTCGCTTATTGCAGAAGTCAAAAGCAATTCTGATTTTCGGTCTAGTCTTGGTGAGCTTGAGCATTAGCCACTACTACTTGAGATTGTTTGGCTCAGTTGGCTTTTAGCTGATCTTGGTGTGTCATGCGGTACTCCTGCATCTCTTCTGTGTGACAACACTAGTGCTATACAGATTGCTACTGATCTAGTGAAGCATGAGTTGACTAAGCACATTGGTGTGGATGCATTTTTCACACGTTCTCATTGTCAACAGAAGACTATTGCTCTTCAGTATGTGCCCTCTGAAATTCAAGTCGCTGATTTCTTCACCAAGGCTCAAACTCGAGAGCAGCATCGCTTCCATCTCTCCAAACTCAATGTTTCAAATCCTCCTGACCCATGTTGAGTTTGAAGGGGGGTGTTATGTATATGTGTATTGTGTGGCCCATGTATGGCCCATGAGGCCCATAAACTCTGGGGTTTGTATATATACTCACTATTCATCCATCCAATAGATTTGAGAGAGAGATGTTTTGTATCGAAAACAAGTACACTGATTTTTTTTGTTTGTTGTTGATTCAAGCTTGCATACCTTTGTGCACTTTCTTGTGAACTAATTGTAACCGACATGCTTGAGAAGGTTGGGTCAGATAAAATGATGGCTTCAAACGAGTTTGAAAGTTTACTTGGGTTCTCTCACCTTGTTCAGAAATTCTTGCGGAAAACTCGATGACAGGTGCATTGTCAGAACACAAGTTCATCAGCAGAATAAAAAGTGGATGGACTTGTCTACTGTCTACATGTGTCGAGAAATCCAAGCCCACGAGGGTTTAATTAGGGTTATGAAGTTCAATCCATCTGGGTGGTATTTAGCTAGTGGAGCCGAGGACTGTGTTGTGCGCATTTGGCTGATAGGACAAATGGAATCCTCTCCTAATTTCTATGGCAGAGAGACGCCTCTTGAATACATGAACAAAAATAAGGGTCTCACAAAGAAGATGGGAAAAGGTCGGAGCCGTGCCCTTGCCATAATACCAAACAAAGTTTTCAGTATTTCAGAGACACCGCTGCATGAATTTCATGGCCAGACAAGTGTGATCCTGGATAGGACATGGTCGAAGTCAGATGTAAGTTTTCTCTTTGTCCTCTATGGTTTAGATTGGTCATACTGAAATTGACATGAAAAATGCATGTCTGTGAAGTTACATTCCATGACTACTACGTTAATATTTATTTAGTCATAGCACGTAATTGTTGTCTCTAGTTCTTTTTGTCAACTTTGCCATATAAAGCGATTTAATCTTGCTGCTGACTTCTCTTGACTTCATCCAAAGACAAGATAGTATGCATGTGGAAAGTTGGCGATGATGGTACGTCTAGCGATATTCAAACACAGAGATTATGGTATGTGCAAACATCAACAAATAAACTGTTACATGCTTTGAGACATCCTATAGTAGTTATTATAATATTCATGTACCTGCTGATATAAGATAGTTTTGTAATGTTTTCCATGGTTTCCGATCTAAAGCTTTATGATTTTGACCTGATATTGTTTTATTTCTGTTGAACATGTCAACAGTAGCATGTGTTCAGTCCAATCCGGTTGATGAAAGATATTGGCTTGACAGATTTTTTGCTGTCATGTAAAATATGGGGCTAGGAGCTAAGTGCATCAATCTTGTTGAACTGCCTTGGTTTAGAGTTTTTGTTCAACCAATTCCACTGTTGAGATCATTGTTGCATAGAGGTTTGTATAGAGACTCAAAACTGAATGTGTGCTGTATGACCAAGGCAAACAACGATACCAGAGGATCCTTTAATTATGTATTGATTTATTGTCTGTTTGAACTGCTGTTTCACAAAGCCCCTTTGTTTGTTATTATTTTAATCCGACCTACCGTCTTGCATTCTGTATGCAGGAGGTTGGACACTTTTTTGTGGCATTTCAAAAGAAGGTGAAGCTGAGCATTCCTTTCTCCATTCCAGACTTCACTCTTCGAACTTTTGGTGCAATTAATCAAGTCAGTATTTAATTAAATAAGTAATACTGATTGGTACTTAGATTGTCTGCTATAGGGATATGCTGCTATTGCCTGATTATATATTGATAGTTGACCACTGGCATGATATACTACACCGTTAGACCACACTAAATTTACCTACCAATATGTTCTTATTTACAATATAGTGACATATTTCCTCCTAATCATACGACACCACCCCACCCAAACTAAACCTATATTTCTCTTCCATATCTTAACGTTTTTAGCTCCTCTATTAGTATCCTGATTTCGCTCTTCGTTGATATCCCAAATCCACTCTTCAACTCGACTTTTCATCGCTCCTATATACAACGAGCGTGCAAATGCATGCCTAGGTACCTAGTAACTATAGTGGCGTGGTTGGAAGTAAAGATGGGGAACGGGGAGGAGAGGGAGGAAGGGTAGCTACTGCCATGAAGCCATCTGGGCTGTCCATCCTCTGCTTCTTGATCGGACGGACGTGAAAGATGGTGAGAGAACGGACAACCACCAGCTACAATATTTAAATAGTAGAGATATTAGCTGTAACTCTGATTTAGATGATGACTTGTCGTGTTTAATATAGTGTTGTTGAGTTGGGTTCTTAATTTACATACATGGACCATTTCAATCTTTGATTGAACTCGAACAATATAGATGAGTGTTTATTGACATGAAAACAGATTTTGGAAGCATTTTGAAACCTCGCATCATTTTCAATAACATAAAGCTGGAGTATTTTTTTTAGAACACGCAAGAACATTGCGTGTCATTCCATTAAGAAGAAAGCAGGTTACAAACAACAAGCGTTAACGTAGGCCTAGGACCAACGTGAGAATGATCGAACAACTACTAATATAATCTCTTGACTAATAAAAGAAGGAGTTTACCCCCGCGCAGCGAACTTTCATTGTGTGCCGACAGGTGGCCCTAAACAATTTGCTTCTCTGGCTCATGGCACGTTGAATCAATTCTAGTCCCAAAACTGTCTATTTGCCCACGATCTCCCACCTCCCCATCTCCCAAGTCCCAACTGCAATCTACAGTCTGCTCACCTGTCTCCTCAAATCCCCTCCCTCCTACATCCCCTGCACAAACGCACCACCAACAATCCCAATCCCGTTGTCGATGCTGACGCCTTGCTCGAGTCACCGCTGTCCTCACAAGTAGTCACAAAGATTTGGCGCTACCGTCCTTGCCTACCATCGTGGAGATCTGGTGCCACCGGACTCCATGCTTGGGTCCCTACAGTACCTGCCGGTGACGCCTGGGGGAAGTGGAGCACGCAAGGGCGAAGGTGATCGAGGAAGGGGGAGGTGGGTGGAGCGGCGGCGGCGCCTGACCAGGGGTGATGGCGGGTGAAGGGGAGCAGGATGCCGCACGCAACATCCTGCTTGGCCCGCTCTGGCCAGGCGTTCCTCTATGCGTCCACCTCGAATGGATCCACGGGCTCAAGAGTATGTTCCTCCTCCTCCCCCTCTTCTTCTCTTCCTACTAGCTAATAATGCAAGAGAATTGTTCATCTCCCTAAATTGCACAAATGATCTGGGTTAATTTTGATTAATGCTGAAAGCACATGAGCACATCAAATTATTCAAGTTTAATTCTTCATGCCATGCGACCTGTGAGCTTTTAATTTGATTCAATTGTGATGTTCCTAATTGTTGGGATCACTGAAACTAACCAGGAAGTTGATTTGACTATGTAGACATCATGTTGCAAGAGGTAAGCAACCACTGGGCGCTGTTCAAGGAGCTAGCTAGGGATGATAGTTCCAACTTGGCCATGGTCCCATGGGTGCCCTCCTAATCCCAAACAACCTCCACGGCCTCGATGACGGTGACAGAGATGATAAATGCCGACGCCGAGGATAGTGAAGGCATGTCTATGGAGGTCGAACAAGGCATGTGTGATCAGCTCGCGATCGCTAGCGTTCCATAGGGTGAGGCGCTCCACCAGTGGATGTAATACTACATGGTACAATAGCCACTCAAGGCGGTGAGCTACTAGCCACCCCCGGTGACGTGGTCATTGTGAAGTGCACGGTACGATGACTGTAGCATGTAGTACCACAAGAGCGCCATATGGTAGTGGTAGGAGAAATGCAGGTGTTGGTAGTAGTGTACCTCCATTGTGGCCTTGATTCGCTTCCTGCTCATGGCTGCAGCACTGCTTGGTACAACAACCACTCATGGTAGCAAGCTACCAGTCGAACCCAGTGATGTAGTCATTGTGAAGTGCATGGTACGGTGACTGTAGCATGTAGTACCACAATAGCACACCAGATGGTAGTGGTAGGAGAAATGCAGGTGTTGGTAGTAGTGTACCTCCATTGTGGCATTGATTCGCTTCCTGCTCATGCTGGCCATTTCTTGTTTTTGGTAGCACGGCCTTGAGTAGGAGAGGGGTTGAGGTAAGATGTTTGCTATCTGTTTTAGTAGGCGGTAGTGGAGTTCTTATGCATGGGCTTCCTGGGATCTAAACACTGGGGGCCTTGTTAGATTATATTGTTTTCTTCCATTTTGGTTGGATTAAAGGAGGTTTTGTTAACATTTTGATCTCAAGCAAGTTGTGTTCTGGCATCGATCAATGGAAAGACATGGTGGTAGGAGTACTAGATTTCTTCTTCTTCTTTTCACTACTAATAAAAGAAGAGGTTTACCCCCGCGCAGCGGGAAATCATCCCACCCCTTCCTCCCCCGGTGACTCATGAGCGTGTCCATGCCGACGACATGAGGAGGTAGCAGGGAGGGGAGGCGGCGACGCAGTAAGGCGGTGTCGGGGACGGTAGAAGGCACCAGCAGGGAAGGAAGGAGAGGAGGTGGCGTCGGGGAGCGGGGGCAGCGACGGCGCACAAGGAAGTGGCAGAGACGGAGGCGTCCTTCCCTTGCCTCGCTACCATCTTGAGTTCACCGCAATGCGTTCTCTTCGTCCTGGTCATCCCCTGCATCGCCGCTGCCTCCTGCTCTGCGACGTCCAAGCAAACATCGCCGCCTCCTCGCTTACCACCGCGACGCTACCACCACCTCCTTCCCTAGCCTCCAACCTCCTAGCCGCGATGTGTCTGGCGAGGGCTGCAGAGACCAATGGCCGTGAGAATGAAGTCGCGGCTTGGGTTCAATGTGGAAGAAGATGGTCGTCGACGTGTAGCCCTCTTCCTTGCTAGGTGGTGGCTGAAAATGGGTAGCGTGTTGGGGAGGGAAGTCGACATCAACTTTAATTTTCAAAGGTAAACAATTTATGAGCTTGAATTTTAATTTCTGGGTAATAGTAGTAGCAGGTGATGCAATAGGCGGAGTTAATATTTCTATCTATATGTGTGAAAGAAAATTGATATTTATTATGCGGTTTATGATTCCGTCTGCTGATATGTATCACTCTCTTTTGAGGTTTTTTTTGCAACGTACGAACACCCTACTAATAATCTAAAAGAAGGCTGCGGACAATACTAACTACCCACGCAGAAGCGCTCCTAAGCGACCAGCTCTGGCGAGGCACCACTGTCCACCTTCCTGCTTAGTTGCTTGAACCAGGTGAACGAGACGGGATCGGGCATTGTTGAAGACTCGGTTGTTCAGCTCCTTCCACACCATCCAAACGTCCAAGACAACCAGGGAGTCGAAGCCCTTTCTTATCTGCTTGGGAAGGTTTTCGCGCACTTGAATCGCGCGGCACAAGGTTCAGCAATCTGGCCTACGACAATGTGATATTGTGATCGATGGACTCTTGCTGGTGTCGACCAAAGACACAGTGGACTTGATTTTGAACTTTTGGAGCATCGTCCAAACACGGCGTCGCACAACCAACCAAATGAAGAATTTGCAGCGCAAAGGAGCCCAAGATTTCCAAATGGATGTCACAGGCAAAGCGCGCGGATCCCTGGAAGAAAGCTAAGTGGGCGGAGCATCAGTAACAAAAAAAAGGGTGGCCTTCGTGCTTCATTCCACAACAACAGTAATCCTCATCCAACTTCACAGCTCACAGGTCTGATTGGAACTTACACAGTAACACAGAAAAAAAATCTAGGTCGAATGCTGTATGATTTCGGGGAATATTTTGTTTGTGTTGTCTCGTAGAACATCCACACCCTTTATTTATAGTCTCAAGATACAATCAAACTCTAATATAACTTTCAATCCGACCCTAATACAATACGAACTCTCCAACACTACCCCTCAAAATAGGTATAAGATAACAATCATGTTCATCTTGTTACATATTACAGTACCATTATTAGACCTTACCAAACATACTATCGACTCTATAGCTAATATCATCACAAAGACCAAAAATTGTTCACCACCAATACTACCAGGGATGTCATCGAATCCATCACCACCATCTTACAGCTGTCTCGACCTCAACCTCCTCTTCCTCTACACTCATGCCCATAGCCACCCCTGACCTCTACCATATCTATCGACACACCCCTAGTCCTGGCATCCACCACCTCTACCTCTGTCATCGACCATTACGTCTGACTTCAATCCCAATCATCATCCAGACATCTCCAGCAACACTATTTCTAGCACCCATACCAACACCACTGTACGACACCAATACCATCACTGTCGCCCGACATAGCCTACACTGGAGCTACCACTAGCTCCTGTTTCGTCATCGCCATCGTCGAGCTCAACCACCAAGTCACCACTTAAACAGTCCTCACCCCTGTCTTCCATGCTTTCCATCATACGCTCCGATATTATCACCACCTAAGCTTCCTTCACCACCATCAACACATCAGCTAGAACTCTCAGCAAACATAACTCCATCACCAAGCAACACAGCAGCTAGAACTCTCAGCAAACACACCATCCTCTCTCTCTCTCTCTTCCCCAACACAGCACACGCAGCCACACTAGATCCTACCACACCAGATCACCTGACCACACCTGATCCTCAAATATCAACCTCCTCCGCTCCAGTCTCTATCTCTTCTTCCCCAGCCACACCAGATCCTCCACCGATTTGGATCCACATTAGATCCCCCTCAGTCACACCAGATCCTCCACCGAACTGGATCCACATTAAATCCCCCTCAGCCACACCAGATCCTCCACCGATTTGGATCCACACTAGATCCCCTCAGCCACACCAGATCTTCTACCAATCTTGATCTACACTAGATCCCCTTCTTTCCTTTTATTTTCCCTCTTTTCTTTTTCCCCCTTTCTTCCCCCTTCTTTCCTTTTTCTTTCCGCACGCATGGCTCTGCATGTCTCCCCGCCTTTTTCTTTATCTCCCTCACCTCTCTTTGCCCGAGCACCCCACGCCCCCCCCGGTGTGGATCCGGCATCGGATTCCGCCGAAGCCAGATCCTCCGCAGCCTTCACCTCCTTGATGGGCTCCTCCTTCGACTCTGAGACATCCCCCTCCAAGAGTAGCCGCAGCCGCAACATGTTCCCTGGCTACGAGACCACCCCCTCCAGGAGCAGCTGCAGCCACGACCTCTTCCCCAACTCCGAGGCCACCACCTCCACCAGGAGGCGGCTCAAGGCTCATTTCAACGCAATGGCCAGCCATGGGCCGCTGAATCCCACCACCTCCATTTGGATCCGGCTGATCCACCGTTGCCCTCACGCGACGGCTCTGTGTTGCCAGCTGTGTCGCAACATCGACTCTACCATCGCTACCAAGACGTGTGTAGTCATGCGCCACGCAGCAGCGCCTGGCGCCACCTCCATGAAGACCTTCCTCTTCGCCGCCAACCATGGGCGGCGGCGAAGAATGCCTCACAGTGCACGGCACCCCAAAAATAAATGATTTTTTTAACTAGGTGTAAGCACTTAGCAGTTGGGCACTTGGGCTGGCCATTTCAATAATTCAGCCCACCAGGCCACCAACCAGAGCAAGTCGCCAGGCACTGAGGCAGTGAGGCACCCGCACCCACACCTTCCTAAGTCATTGTACAATCGATCACAGAGAGTACTATCACAAAAGACTAGTTGTACAAGCTAGCGAAGGTTTTTGGCATCTGTTCTGACGAAACGTTTTGGTTCTTAGCGTAGCCTTTTGTTCCTGTCATGGTGTCATCTCAGCTAGCTACAATCGCCAACTGAAACAATCACTTCCTGATGCACACCTGCAGAGTACTAGTAATTTATCTCTGGGTACAATCATGGGCGGAGCCAGTAGGGGTGCCCGGACACATCAAAAAATCGAAAACATTTTCAGAGATCAGTTCTGCATTTGGGCCATATTCATAGTACTACTTGGTGTGCACTCTCTTAGAAGCTCAGCTCACAACCCACAGCCCGCTCGTGCCTCCACCGGCCCACAACCATCTCATCACTCACCAGCCCACATCCATATCTATCTCTAATACTACAACTCCTCCACAATTTGGTTCCTACAGCTCGGCGGCCGGTGCGGCGCGGAGAGGAGTGGTGGGCGGCGTGGCACCAGTGTGGGAGCAACAAGCAGCAGTTGGCGACGTGCCACTCACTAAGACCAATGGTTTTGCAGGTGCGCATGGAGCAACTTCCATTTTTCTCACATTCATATTATTATGCAAGTCATTTTCCAAATTGATTACTATAGTAATAACATATGAAAAGATACTAGTAGAGAATTTCCTCTATTCTTTTTTCTTGACTTTTTTTTTACTTCTAAAGGGCATATTCCTGGCTTCGTTGAGCGATGCGTAGTTTGAACTAGTGAAAACCTTTTCGGCGAAATTTTGGCGGTTACCGACGAAAATCGGATCTACCGGACCCTCCGGTAAATTTCCAACCGAGCAAAAAAATTTGGATTTGCTAGTTTTTTGACAAATATAAAGAAAGTTTGTAACTATATGCAAACACAAGAGTGCATGTGTCATGATGGAAACACCCTTAGTCTTGAAGAGGTTGGTTCTGGTTCGAACCTTGGCTATGCATTTTTTTCCGTTTTAACTTCACAAAAAATTCAAATTTCGATTCGAAAATTTCGGCCGAAATAAATCCAAAAATTCCGGTAACCGGGTCTATCGCTAGGCTCCGGATTTTTTCCCAACCGGTAGCTTTTTCTATGGTTTGAACTACTCGTACCAGGCGTTGCTTTGTGTGTGCACCCCCAACATCAAATTCTTGGCTCTGCCACTGCTGCCAACGGCCGCCACCCTTGGTCGGCCTCGGGGTCGAGCCTCCTTACGCCGCCGACTGACTTGCCCACACGCTACCCAACCGACCGTGGAACGGTCTCATGCGACGCGGTCACGAAGGACCACGCGCGACGAGGCAATGGCGGCTGACGGATTGACTGAGAAGGTAAGGTTTTGCCTCATGTTAGGGTTTGGGATGAATTGACTCTGATATCATGTAGGATTTCGAGGAATATTTTTTTGTGTTTTTCCACAGGACCTCCACTTTTTATTTATAGTTTCAAGATATAATCTGACTCTAATATAACTTTCAATCCGACCATAATACAACTTCTATACTAGACTCTAACACGAACTCTCCAACAAATACTACGCAGAAACCATAGTGAAATCAAAACTTGGGCGAGTTGGGTCTAATCATTCTATTTATTTGTTACATCCTGCTTGGTTGTATGATGAACATTTTCCGAACCAGGGCAGGATGAAATCATAATACAATTGGAAAATGTCTTGACCTCAACCCAAAGGGGGAAGGGCATCATCAACTCATCATATCGCAGCAAGCACTAATTTCGCTATATTAATCAATGTAAAATTCTCACGTGTACAATCGTTGAGAAAAAAAGAATATCAACCTCCAGACAGTGTGCTACTGCTACCTGATATAATATGGAGAGGAAACCAAGTATGCTGACCTCAAATGAATTGTAATTGTCCCCATGCTGACACTATATTACAACTCTGCAACAATACACTATTTATATTACGCTGTAAACAACATTATATCCATCTATGCTCCAGGGAGAATCTGCTGCTGCACCCGCAATGTATAGAACGGCGATGATGTTCAGTTCACTAATCAATGTTTCAATGAGCTGAATTGCCAAATGGCTGCAGGTTCAACCCCAAGTGGTGGCCTTATAAAGAATCATCTACACTATCCAATTCAAGCACCTTCTTCAGCTTTCTTCTTTATTTTGAGGGCAGCTCTGACGACGTTCCCCCTTGTGATCATCCCAACCTTCAGAATAGAAATTTCGTTCAAGGCACCTAGCTAAAGAAACGAAACGGGAAGGAAGGAAATATAGGTCCACTCACCAATTTACCCATGCTATCAACTACAGGCAATCTGCGATATTTGGTTTCAAGTAGCAACCTGTGAAACAAAAGACCACCATTCTTACTGAGCGATGATAAATTCTAGACATATTCTAGACATAGCCCTGGGAAGTCACACGGATTGGCTAAACATACCTTGCAGCAGCGTCGAGGTTAGTAGTTTCACGCACCACAAGAGGCGCAGGAGTCATCACATCACCGACGACTTTGCCATTGGTTTTGCTCAGGAGTCTCTGGATCTCGCGAAATGTCTGTAGAGCAGTGGTTTGGAAGGAGTCTATAAGTTGCCAAACTGAACTACAGAAATCATTCATAAAAAAACACAGTAAAAGCAAAATAGATAAAATAGTCTGACATTACAAGCAATGGAGCCTCATATCCTCATTTTACGTGCTACAAAAATATATTACTGAACTGAAGTACAAAACTTGTGGGATCAGACTAAAGTGCTCAACAACACGAAGGTTTTCAAAATCAGTACTGGGATATACTATTAACTGGTAAGGTATTACTGTTACAAGCTATGTGGTCATTATATGGTACTTAAATCCAATACTGGCCAGCATTGTATAGGTTTAGGTGATTGCATGCTTGATAGGAAAAAAACCAGTGACAATTTGCTCAACAGCACATGGCCGATTACATCAACCGGTACGCCAGGTACAGTATAACATATTGTTTAGTCACCAAAACAGTTTTTAATTCCATAAAATGTGAAGGTGCTATATGGTTGAAACATTTTATATTAATGTGGATTGCTAGTTCTCAACATAGAAAGATGAAAAATTCCATCATAGAAATTGCTTGACTTGCAAACCAGAGCATTCCATCCCAATACTTTGCAGTAAAAAAAACTAAGGCTCCGTTTGGAACGCAGGAAATGTCAAGGAAACAGTTTAATTCCTGCAGTAATTGGGGAAAAAATCGCACGTTCCAAACGGGCATATAAAAACAGATGCATAATTAGGCAATATAAATAATTCAAGAAGATACCTTCCAAGTGCTATCCACCTCAGGAAACATGCTTGTATTTGTATCAGCCAGTCCAGTTCCTGAAGAATGAGAATATGATCAAAATACAACATTATAAAACTACTCGGTAGGTTATGAGAAAAAGTAATGGAAAAGACCGCGAGTTAATCTGTACATCTTAAAGTGCTACAAAAAAAATATACTATAATGAATGTTTTTAGTATCGGGATCCTAGGTAGGATCATTTTGTTGTAGATAGGATCACCATTCTAGGATCTTACCTTGAAACCCATGAGTCAAAAGATCATAAGGTCTCGGTTACTATTTTGTATGGTTCTTTCTAATTAAGATCCTAAGTATTGAGATCCTGACAACCTTGTATCACGGCAAGTAGATGGTAGTGTATTGATGTATTAATGAATAATACTTGGTTCTTACAGTTCAGAACAAATCTTGTAATATGAGATCTTTGTAAGCAAGTGAT
The DNA here is from genome assembly GCA_036346405.1 of Phyllostachys edulis. Classification (NCBI taxonomy): domain Eukaryota; kingdom Viridiplantae; phylum Streptophyta; class Magnoliopsida; order Poales; family Poaceae; genus Phyllostachys; species Phyllostachys edulis. The sequence goes on along the minus strand of CM070562.1, from coordinate 56,136,401 downwards.
TCAAAGTTCCAAGAAGGAATACCTGACATTGAGTCCAACGCTAATAGATCGTAATCTGAGACAACGCCAACCTGCAGGTCGAAATAAAATTGCGTTGTAGATGAGTATTGTGATCACACACAAGAATGAAGGTGTAATCTAAACCAACAAACATAAGTCAATAAGAAAGCATGATAAAGTTGACACAATTCAACTAGCATTGCAATTTAATGTTTCCTAAGACATAACAGGATACATAACATGAGAAGGCCTACAAAATGTTCAGTCATGTGACAAGGAAACCATTTTGTGAACTGGCACCACGCCCTGAATATGAACATTCAAAACTTTCTAAACCCTTGATGTAGAATTACAAAACTAGTTCAAATTTAACATGTAAACATCCAATAAATATTGACCTGATCAAAGTTTCAAAGCAAGTATGTGTATTGTGTAGTAAGAAAATTCTCCCGTCATGTTACTGAAACAACCATTTTAGTAAGGAATATCTGAAGAAGTAAACCTAGAAGTGCCCAGCCAAACTTTGTGTTCAAAATTTCACATGCTCTTCTCTTTTTCCCTGAAAAGGACTTCTTTTTTCGCTTTCGAGCATAACCTTGTTCTGTAAATTACCAAGAGGAAAATAAAAATAATTGGATAAAATGTTGACAGCACTAACCAGTTTCCAGTTGTCATCAACAACAGGGAAACCAGAGATCCTATGCTGCACCAGCATCTCAAGCGCTGCACACAAAGCAAAAGAAGTTAGCAATTTGGAACATTATCAGTACGTAAGCAGAGCGGAAAGTAGACTAGTAAGGAAGGCACCTTCATCAACCGAGGTTGTCGGTTTAACGACATGGAGATTTTCCCTTTTGGTCATAAAGTCACCAACTGTGTACACTCCATTGTTATGCTGAACAAGCAGGATGTAGATATCATCAGTAATTATTTGACAATTAACAACATGGATATTCAATGGCAAAGAAAGTAGTTTGCTCAACAATTGGGGAATGTTTCCTCAAGAAACAATTACTAAACGAGGTATTTCAGTGACAGGAATTTGAATTCTAAGCCGATTGGCGGATGGATAATTTTTTCAACTAATTCATTCCCGTACGGGTGCATGTGCATAAGAGTTACTCCATCGTCATCTTGTAAACAAAGCACGCGCCACTTGTCAGACATCTCAAATAGGATTTGTCGTTGGTCCGGATAAGAAGATATGCTCGGACTAGGCAGGGATGTGGCTCAGACTATGTAACTAAACAAAATGATTCAGAATCGACGCCACTGTTGTTGGCTTCATCACAAATAGGATTAGGCAGTTAATCGACGTCACTGTTCTTCTTGTCTTAGCTTCTCCAGTGTGCCAGGATCCAAGGTCACACTTGCTGAAACAACTCCTTGTTAACTGTCCAGGGGTTATTGTTGTAGACTCTATTAAAGCACCAGGCGAACGCGTAGAAAAGCAAGCTAGTTACTAATTAAGGGAAGCACAAAAGCTTAAGTTGCTTAATTAAGGGAAAAGAAAGCTTGCGGTAGAAAAAGAAAACTAATCAAGGTGGCAAGAAAAAGCTAGGCTAGGTGTCCTCACCCCGACGAGGCCTCCTGCGGCGGGCGCGGGTGCGGCAGCGGCCGCCGCGGCGTACACGCGGACGGAGCGGCGGTTGGGCGCGGCCCGCCGTATTGCGAGCGCGGGCGGAGAAAGGCAGCAGCAGCGGCCGGCGGCGAGGGCGAGGGCGTCGGCGGAGAGGAGCAACTTGGCCGCAGCGGCCTCCATGGCGTCGGACTCGGAGCGCGCGCGCAAGAGTGGATTGATTTGCTCTGAATCAGAGGGAGGAGTTGTGTGTGTTCTTGGATGCCGGGTGGGAAGGGGAGAGAGAGGCTACGATATTGATATGACAAGAAGAAGAAGACTATGGATGGATGGATGGATGGATTTGGATGTATATAGCGGGTGGGGAAGCGTGTCGTGTGGGATTCTCTCTTCTTCCTCAGTTCGTTTTACCTTCTGCTCCCGCGCGCGCGCGGGATGGTAACGACGGGTTGGAGCTGGACACGGGCGGGCGGATAGGGACGGCTTTCGTTTCGCGGTGGTGCCTCTCTTGTTCTTGTCCGGTGGTGCTCCCGCGGTAGCTCTTCCGAGAGATTCACCCATTCTACCGTTGACGGAGCAGTGTTGAAAAATATTAAGTTTCATGTACAAATCGGTTAAATATACTTCAACACAAAGGTGAAAGGCAGGGAAAGCTATGGGCTCTAACATCATCCTCGGTTAAGGGTTCATTTTTCTCTCTATTTCGTTTCAAAGTTATGTGACGTGAGAGCAGACACCGACGGAACCATAGATTGGTTACGCCTAGGGCTGAAACACGGCAGTTTAGCTAACGCAAAATTTCATCCAAACTAGACCATAACCTCGCTCAATTCATATGAATTTGAGCTCCGCGTGTGCTAACAATATTGCAAAAGACAAAATAACGATATTGCAAAACAATGCAGCATACTACATGAACAACGATTGAACGCAAAATGGAAACTATAGGAACCCGTTTATTACCTAGACAAAATTGTATACTTAGATCAAAATAGGACGGACAATTTCTAGCAATAGTGGGATTACAATTAGCACACAAATGTGGAACAAGGAAACTAGGGCAAGAAGATCGTCATTCTTGCGGTTCCAGCTAGGAGAAAGCAAACTTTGCACACCAGTGGGCCATCCAATTCTTATCTCTACGTGCCAACTGAATACAAAATTCAAAGAAAAAAGAAGTGAGCTCTCCATCTTCAAAAACTATAAGAGCTACAACAGATCCATCCGCATCTGCCTTCTTCCACAACTCCCAACATATGTTGTGTGTTCAACCTGTCGGTGGGTATTTGTGAGGAACTAATGCAGCTTATGTAGGGTTGAGGAGTATGATTAGATGGGGGTGAATAGGCGGTTTTAAAATTTGTTTGGCCAAAATCGAGTTTTGTGTGGAAATGTAACATAAATCAACTAGTCTCAACTAAGTGCACCAACCACCTAACTCTAAAACAAGGTTTGCAACCCTAAGAAATCAAGGATACAATTTAATTCTATCAAAGTAAATTGCAAGAATGTAAATGAGCACAAGGAGCAAACCAAACATGAGATAACACAATAACGTTTTCCCGTGGTGTTCGGAGACTTGCCGATTTCTCCTAATCCATGTTTAGGTAAGGCCAAACGAATTGAATAGGCTCCACAAATTAAGCCAATACCTTGAATCCACTAGGATCGCTCTCTTTCCACCCCAGAGATGATGAGCACTGAGCCACTCACAACACCTGGGTCTTCTCACAATCTTCTTTGAGAAGATCATCGACGCAACTCCTTCAACCCGTCTAGGTGTCGACAAACACCAAGAGTAACAAGTCGGAGATGCTCACTTGAACGAATCAAGTATTGAAGCTCGGTAGATACACAATCCACCGCATAGTGCAGCACATGCACAAGGATTTGCCTCTTCAAGCTCACTAACTGAAACACATACACAAAAGAGCAAAGAGGGCTTGCTCTTAACTCAGGGGAGAAGGAAATAGCACCAACACCTTCACTCAACCGGCCTCAAAGGGGTATTTATACCCCACACAAAGAAACTAGCCGTTTGGGGAAAGTTGCCTAAAAACAAGGGAGCCCGGTATGACCACCAACAACGGCCGGTCAGACTGGCTTCACAGCAACAGCTATAAAACTAGCCGTTATAGACTCAACTGGTCTGACTGTCCACACTAGGACCGGTCAGACTGCTTCACGGAGGAGCTCAAGCCAACTCCAAAAGAAACAACCTACTGGATAACATTGATGGGGGTAGGGGAGTGTCAGACTGAGGACCGGCCAGATTGGCTACACATGCCTGATCAGACTGCTCCTCAAGTCGGGCCGCAACCCTACTGGTGTAGGATCAAGGATAACCGACTAGAGGGGGGTGAATAGGAGGTTTTTAAACTTTTTTTGACTAATTAACAATTTAAGCCAATTATGAGCTAAGTCTAAAGTAGATACAATTCTAGCTAAGTAATTCTACACAAGATTAAATGCTAGAATTGTAAATACAGAAATAGTAAAGACAAGAAATAACCACAATTGAGACAAACAAGTTTTTCCCGTGGTATCGAAGACTTACCGGTCTTCACTAGTCCACGTTGAGGAAGCTTGAACTAATCAAGCCGGCTCTATGAATTAAGCCTTTCTTTGATCACTAGTGGTTGTTCTTCCTCCACTCCGGAGATGGTGAATACCAAACCACTCACAATCTTGGCACCGGGCCTCTTCACAATCTTCTTGAAGAGATCACCGTGCTAACACCGCCAAGCCATCTAGGTGTTTGGCAAAACACTAAGAGTAATGAATCAACGACCTTCGCTTGATGGCACTCAAGTGCAATGGATTAATCTAGAATGGATGCACTTGAATTTTGGCTCAACTACCTCACAATGAATGCACAAATGTATTTGAGGTATTGAAAGGATGCTCAAGGATGTTAAATATGGTCTAGCTTGCTGTCCTTGAGCAGGTGGAGGGGTATTTATACCCCCCACCAACAAATACGACCGTTGGGAAGAAAATCCCCAACTTTCAGTGAAATGCGGTACTACCGCCAATTATCATGCGGTACTACCGCACCTCACCTACCACCCCGTAACGGCTATAACAGTGGCATTAACTGCTCTGACATAGTCGTTGGAAACTTCAGCGCGGTACTACCGCCAACCATCATGTGGTACTACCGCCGACCGGTCATACCGCACAATGAAAGCGGTAGTTCCGTTTCACGTGGAACCCAAAAGGGTACCTACTGGAAAATACGTACCGCTCAACTTTCAAAAATACCGGGGTGCGGTAGTTAAACAAACAAGCTGATTACTACCCTCTCGGGGTTTGCAACCCAAATTAAAAGGTGTCTCTCTGGAATTTATGTACCGCCAACTCATTTTCAGAACAACCGGGTTGCGGTAGTACCACACCACGATCCCGGTCGTACCGCTGAGCGGTCGTACCGCTGAGCGGTAGTACCGCCAACACAATGCCAGTACTACCGCTCTCAGGGTTTGCAACCTAGCCGAAAAGGTGTCTCTCTGGAATTTACGTACCGCCAACTCATTTTCGAAACAACCAGGTTGTGGTAGTACCGCACCACGATCCCGGTCGTACCGCTGAGTGGTAGTACCACCAACACAACGCCGGTACTACCGATTGTCTTGACAATGCACAGTTGGTTTTTCAAAACAAATTCAAAGTGCATGCATGATCCTAAATTGATCCAAATGGCACAAGAACATGCTATCAAGCTACTAGTCATGATCTCTCTTAATAGTATAACATTTAACCTAAAATCCGGTCTTCCATCCATATCTCCTAAGACCGGTGAAATATAAAAAGGATCATAGACTACTTGTACCTTGTCTTTAAGCTATATTGATCTTCATGTTGTCCTTTAGCATGCATCTCCAAGATGTCAAACTCACCAATGGGGAAGAAGGCAGGAGGGGGAGGCTTGGGCCAGAGAGAGGATGGGCCAGGGGGGAGTGTGGGCTGAGCCCAGAAGGAAGGATGGATCGGCCCAACAGAGGGGAAAAATTTGAAACCAAAGTTCAAATTTGAAATTTGAATTCAAAGTTTGAAAGGAGATAGAAGCTTGAGAATTTTGAAAATACTTCACTAATTGAATTAAGGTTGAACTCCAAATGACAAAAGGAGATTACTATTGACCGTTCAAAAACGGACTGTTACAGAATTAAATTGAGTAAAGCTCAAAGAAATAGCAAATGAAATTGAAAAAAAAAATCCAAGAAAATTCTAGAAAATACCTTGGAACTACATGAACTCAAATAAATTAGTTTTGAATTTAATTGAAATTTGATTTATTCATATTAAATTGTTTTAATTTATGAAAATTCAAATTAAACTTTAAATAATTCAATAAAATTCAAATAGTTTCTTTTATTTTAATTTTTTTAAAAATACATTAAAATTGGGATGTTACGAGCAAGGTTTGGAAAACCGGTTTAGAAGCGAGAATCCGGTTCTTTGGTCAGAACAATAACCGTAGGTAACCCAGATGAATTTCGTTTATATTCGATTAAAAATTAGTCAAAATTTAAATTTAGAATTTAAATTTGAAAAAACCGAGAAAATCGGTCTGGATTTTTAATCCCGGCCCTCGGCCAGTAACCGATAACCGACGGTTACCGGCCGGATTTTCAATCCCTGGTTACGAGCACTATTTGGTAGAGAACTCACGCGGGGCAAAATGCCACAGCGAGGTCGATTTATATTGCCATGCCGGACAGCACTATTACCCGTACGAAAATACAGGACATGCCTTGTACGTCAAGATTTACATGATCAACAGAATCAGGGAATCAAGGAAGACAATATTACAGAGATTATGTACCAACTAAACATTTATGTACTGTTTAACAGATACTCCCTCCCTTTTTTTTGTTTGACGTTGACAAATATAAATTTCAACTACAGGACGTCAACTAATAATGACCGGAGGGAGTATATACTACATGGGAGCGCCTTCGGCCTAAAATTGGCCGAGAGCTGCTTCAGCACCGGTAGCACTGATCCTGAATCCGCTGTAGAAAGGAGATACTAATCCCCTATTGTTCATAAACCAAGTAGATGCAAAAGTAATCGACAGAACTGCCCTTTTACAAGCTACACCATATACCGGACACAGATAGTACCCTAGTTTGGCACCCTTTGTTTGTCAATCTTAAGACTCAGAAACCTTGGTTTGTTCATAGAGATTTTTGTCGGCCCCGTAACGCGGCCTTGTTGCCATTTTGCAATGTTTTCACCGTGGCCGGCCTGAATGGGAAGCTTGATGTCGGCCGGCACATGCATGTACCTTGGAGTGGTCGGTACAAGGGCGTAGAAATAAATACCCCGTCGTTCGCAGCATCTGAAAATGTACTGCATATCGCCATCCGACCAAAGTAAGAAGCGTTCGAGCGCCGCTCAACTCTGAAACGATCGACTTGCCGAGAAACAACCGCGCGCACCGGGCAGACAGGCGACCGAGACCGAGACCGAGACACAGACAAAACGCGGCAGCCCTAGTCCGCATGCGCGTGCGGAAACGAGGCTGGCCGCACGTCGTTCGCTTCACATCCGATCCGTCCCGGCCGTGTGTGAATAGTCTCTAGCTGCCGCCGCTGCGCGACAAGCGTGGGTGTCGCTGTGAGACCGGCGCGGAGCCTCAGGTAGCAACGGCAGTGCTGCTTCCGGCGTCCCTGTTCACGTTAGGCGACTCACGTTTTTTTTTCGCCCTCTCTTTCTAGAAATGCGTGAGGGTACAACATGTTATTGTCGTGACGTCCTCTTTCTTCTTCCCCCCCTCTGGTTCTACGGTGGACGTGTTCCGGGCCGTCGCTCCTTGCGACTCTACGAAGTGATATTTCGCTTGGAAGTGCGATAGATGCATGCGGATATATATATTTTCCACAGAAGAGCCTAAATTAGTTTGCGATTTTTAACTGCACGAACAAGGAGTACCGTTCTTTCTTTCCTGGTCAAACAGAAGCTGCCCAAAGTTGGAATCTTCAAAGGGCCAACGTTGACAAAGCCCACTGAGCTATTCGAATTTTAGAGTACCTAGAACTTCAGCATTAGGTTTCTCTTTTCCTTTTTGCGTCTCTTAGGGTTAAAAAAAGTCGCCTCACGTTTTCTAATTGGGAAAATTTGTTCCTGCCACTCAAAATATATGTAAATTCGGTTTTGCTATCGGAAATTTAACCATTTCGTTTTTGCCATTATTCGGTTAGTGCACATTTCGTTTTTACCACTCCGTTCAATTTTCCGGCAAGTCAACAGGGTTTGACCGTTAAGAAACATGCAAAATCATCATAAAAAGAGATTTTAAAAAATACTAACAAATGCAGAAAAATTTCAAAAATAAATAAATAAAAGAGCACAAAAGTTCCGTAGTGTAAATTTGTAAAAAATAAAATAAAAAAATTACACTAAGGAAAATTTTAGCAATGCTCCATAAAAGCTGAGGAAGATTAAAACAATTTCCTTAGTGTAAGTTTTTTGAGAAATTTTATTAGTGTATTAAAAAACAAAATTCTTCAAAAGTTATCCTTGAATTTTTATATTTTTTCTTTTTTTCTATGATTTTCTGTTTTCCCCCATATTTCTTGACGATCAACCTCGTTGACTTGGACGGAGTGGCAAAAACGAGATGTGCACTAACAGAAGAATGACAAAAGCGAAATGATCAGATTTTGAATGGCAGAACCGGATTTGCACATATTTTGAACGGCAGGAACACATTTTTCCCTTTCTAATTAGGCCTAAGACATTGTGGGGAGATTTGGAAGGAGGAGATTTCCAGAGGGTGTTATGTGCAAATGTACAAGTCAGCAGGCGGGAGGCTTATAAGCAAAATGTTCTGAGCTGACGTATGATTGATCTCGCTCGTACATCATGGATCCAACGGTCCATCTTGGAGTTTGCAAGTTTACACTCATTTTGCTGTTTCCATGGGATATTTTCCCTAAGAAAATATATATAGGTGCTTGTTTGGCCAAGTTCCAGCTCTATATTCTAACCGATAGAAATTGAAACTATGGATCTCTAGTTCTTTTAACCTTTTTTTTATATATAGACCAAGTAGCTTGATATATATTATCCGAAGGACTGCATCATGCAATAAGCATTCTTGCACGAATGTCACTGCCTCGTTAAGCCACGTGCACGGCTTATATGCTAATTTTGTGCACAGGTGGGCAGCAACATCTGCATGACCACACAAAGCAAAGATCAAAAGAACTAAATTTCTGCTAAGCTCCTGTATTTCTGCCAAGATTTGCAAGATCACCGCTCCAGGACCACGACACAGATTGACAGGTTCCTAGTAGTCGGTTTCCAATGGTACTCGCTGAACGTGGTATCCAAGCCAAAGGTCTGAGTTCAAGACCTAGTTGTTAAAATTTTAAGAAATAAAGTAATTGTGAGTAATTGTGATGGTTGAGGGTTCTAGTGGTGACACCAAGAGAGTCAGTCCTTAATGTCTTATTTGAGAAGCCTAAATTCTTGGTCTATCTCCGTGGATGGATTGAGATTTTAAACTAAAATCCTGATGGACCGAGGATTTGAACCTAGACATGGATCAGGCTCTGGCCTTGCTGGCACCATATTGTATTGTAAGCCTGATTGAGCCTATACATGAAGATTATTTAAATCTGTGTAGATTGTCAGGCTTCCTTAGTGAATTTGTTGGTGCATGAAGCCTGGTGCGTGGGATATATGTTTTGTTACCTGAAGAAGTGGGGTTTTACAAGTTTGTTTTCTTATAGGAGTCCTACCTGTCAATGGGCAGATGAACGACCACCAATACAAACTCCGAACGGAAATCGCCTAGCGCTAGGGGAGCGAACAGAATTATAACAGAAATTGCGTGGGAGGGGTGAATATCACAATATGCATAGGCCCACCTGTCGGCTCATTTTGTTTAGTGTGGGAGTGAGGAGAGTAGGGGCAGATGAACCACCATCACCAACTCCCTTTTTTAAGTAATAGAGATAGAGATATATAAAGACTAAATTAATTTGTCCAACAAAATTTAACGGTATTTTGTAGGGTTTTACATCATTACACAACTTTGCACTTGATACCGACCCATAGGAACGTAATTCATTCAGGAAGAACAAAGTACGATTGCTAGCATTGTCAACCTCATTCTTTTATCCAGACCGCGCAACCACATTATCTATTTCCCCTCTAAAATCTAGCCTAAAAAACTAGTAAGCTACTAACTGTCATCCCATCGCAAAAGCAAGCTGTCAACAAATGCCGACATGAAATTAAAATGGAAAAAAAAAAACAAACCCATCAAAAGGTGAAAACTAAAGCCTGAAAGATCAAAACGGCTTAAGAATCAACACAAGACTTAGCAGCACAACACAGTTACTCCAGATGGAAGTATTGCTGGTCCTCGAAGCAGGTGACTTGAATTCTATAGTTCCTGAATAGACGTTTCCATTTACAGAGGAGGAAGTCCGATTAGGTGCCCCGATGTTCTTGCATGCACCCATCGGTGCCGCAGCCTGCAAACATTTCTGGATGAGACTTCCAATACAGCAAATATGACATCCAAAATCGAAAAGATGGAACTTGTATGATCCCAAAAGAGAATTCTCTAAAATTTTCCCAGAAAAGATATGCTGATAAGTGTCACATGGTCCTACAATAAGCCTGATGCTAATGATCTCTGAAGCCAAAGAACATTCTCGGTGGAAAGGGCAAAAAATTATGTTATGTTTAAACTATTCATTTACTTATCAAATTCTGGCATTATAAATTTTGTTGAAAAAAATTCTGGCTTTATTACCTGGCAAGCGGCAATAGTGTTACAACCACATAGTGTGAGGCCATTGATTCTGTCTTGAACATCAAAAACACCGCCACCTACGCTTCGCTGCACAAGACATAGTAAGAAATTTTCCATTGGGAAAAACAGGTGCATCTTGTTTGTATTTGTGGGGATGAAGTACTACTGTATTACCATGTAGAAATTCACAGCTAGGAAGTTGGGGATTCTATTTCCAGCTGCAACATAACAAGCTTGGACCATCTGTGGAAGTCCAACAGAATTCTCTTTACATGCTTCATTCTCTACAGGAATTGTGGGGAAGTAATTTTGCAGAAATAAAGATGCAGATCTTGAGTTCAGTGGCTGTGATTCCTTTCTATTAGGACAAGAGCCAGGCACAATCCCTGGATCTCCAGCTGCCATGATCATCAGAAAGACAGATGGAATGAGAAATTGGATACAGGATAAGCTCTCTTATATTTGTTCTCGGTGGAAATTAGCTATATGCAGTTATGCATAGAAAGATGAAGTTATGAAAAATTACAAAATTAAAATTGGCAAGAAATTATAATTCTTTTATATGCTTAACACTAGTCGGGGATATGAATACTTTGATCATAACCATCAGATTCCATTTATATTCACCATGAAACAGCACAACACATACAATCTGTTAACAAATGCACTTCTAGGACTAAAACTCTAGATGAGGGAAATATCAAATATGCCCTTTTATGGCAGATTAAAAAACTGTGTTTCTACTAGTACTAGCAAATTGAGGACATATCATTGTCACAATTTTGACAGATGATATTGCACTATATTTCAGTGCTGTTGACAGCAAACATGACATTATTTGGTAAAACATTACTTTTGATATCAAACTAGGAGTTCTTGCATGATCCGCATGTAGAATATATTTTTGTGTTATGCAGGAGTGCGTATTTTGTGCTTGTCCCTTCAATACTGTTGCAGTTATCGTAGCATCCACTTTTTTTTACTATTGGTGAAGAAGCAAATTTTTTTTTTTAAAAAAAAACCTACTGTTATGATCTAACTTAGATCATAAGGATAAACATCGCCGAGAGGATGGCCGGACGACGGCGGCGTCCTTCAGGAGAGAAGGGAGACTAGAGATGGGATGAACTTTGTTATTCTTTCTTTTTTAATGCCAATGATTACAATATGCCTCCTTATATAGAGGGCTCTTTAAACAATTATAGATAAAATCAATCTAAATAATAACCTTCATAGCTAATAGATAGCCTTCACAATTAACTAATCCCTATGCAATGAAACTAATTAACAATTTAGGGAAATAGATATTCTTATTGAGGAAGACACTCACTTTCCTAATCCTAATGCTACAGTACCGCACGCTGTTCACACAGCACGCATCATGGATTCCGCGCCATAACATTACACCCCTCTTGGTGAGACAACTCGTCCTCGAGCTGTGTAACATCCCGGTTGTCCAGAGTTTCTATAGGACCGAGCCCTTGTATTCTAGTGCTGTAAGCCCCGAGAAGATGGTGCAGTTGGTGCAGCCTGCAGCACACCGGGTTCTCAAGAGCTATGCTTGCAAGGATAACCAGTGCAATGGATGCCAAGCCAGGTAGCTTGGAAGAAGCTTTTTTGAATCCGATCTTGAGGATTAAATATTTTAGGATTCGTTGCTATGAAAAGCTCTAGTGGATTCTAGGGTATATTGGTGGTTATGCTCTGATTGCGAATGGTTTAACTAAGAGCAGATTGGTGGGTTAAGCAGATTATGCCCTAGAAGATGATCTTGGAGCAAAGTTCTAATGGATCCTGGAGGGTATAGGATTGTGAAATCTTGAGTTGATTATTGAAAGGTATAAGATTACACTTGAATCCAGAGTAAATTGCAAAGTTTGGTTGGGAGCCTGGATCTGAGTATGTGGGTTTTACTGGATTTAGTTGGATTTGAGTGAATCAAGAATCAGAATTTGAAAAGAATCTTAGCCGGTTTATTTATATACCTTGATCAGAATATGGATTATATGTTTGAGGTTTACCTTTGATGGTAGAATCGATTAAAAACAAACTGCTGGATAGTTGGTGACAAGTAATGTGGTGGATCAAATTGAAGATGGTGGTTTAAAAGAAGACTTTCGGGAGAACTTTCTTTTCAAAATCTGGATTTAAGTGATCTTGGAAATGATTTTAGGATTATTGGATTGAAAAGTAAAGATTGGTTTGAGAATCCATTTGATGTGGGCAGAGAAGGAGCACACATTTAAATGAACAATTTGTGGAATTACTTAAGCTTATGACCAAGAAGGAATTGAGAATCATGTTGACTTACATATGTTTTGGGAGATTAATTGATTGACTGGTTTTCCAATTGGATAACTTTAAGATAAGTGATCTAGTGGACCTCTTCAATCATAGGTTTTGGACCTAGCAAAGATAGGAAGGCCGATTCCTGACTCTTGGCTAACACCCAGCCCTTGGTTGTGGCAAGTAGCTCCTGATGAAAGAGCTGGATGGAAGAACAAAGGCAACGTTGTCTTTGCTCTCCAAGGACATCTTGCTGGACTTCTTGAAGATCGGAGATCGTTTCGTCAGCCCAACCCTATAGCTTTAGTTGCTAGACTCCTTCTGTGTAGTGGTCCCCCTTTAGTTCCGTATCGTTAGTTGGCGCAATAAGACTTTTGTAAGAGGTCCTATTGCACCTTTTTGCTTCTTTTGGCCCTTAGGCCACTTGCTCTTTGGGGCTAACCTACCTTTCCCCGACTAGGTCGTTCCATCTTTCCCCCTTGCTCTTCCTCGTCTAAGTGCTTTTTCCCTCTCACCTATTGTGCTTTCTTCCCCATATCTATTAAACCTAACAGGTTTGTTTCAAGATGGACCAGACTAGCACCTCAGCAAGTCTCAGTGGATCAGAGGACCCCAATGCCAGTGTCAGCCTCCCTGCCCCACCTCCACCCAAGCGGCATCGATGGCGATCAAGGCCTGAGTCAATTTTTGGCAGCTCAGACCCGGTTAATGAGCACAGTGATGCAGAGCATGAATCAAATGATGGCTCATGAGAACCAAAACTGCTGCTGACCCTAGTCAACTTTGGTGAACCGGCGAGAATCGATCTATTCTTTGCTCTTATAGCAATGGTGAACCAAAACCCTCGGTTCTTTGCTTACCACCGCCATCACCAACAATTTCAGCATTGAAAGTCAGATCAGAAGAACCAAGTCCCAAAGAAATTCACCCTGAGACACTCGACCTAGAAGCTACCAGCTATTAGCAGGACCTCAGGCTCAAGGGGAAGAGGATGAATCAAAAACAAGAAGCAGCAACAAGCTCCAAGAATCGTGTGTTTCAGTCCCAGCCCAACAAAGCTCCAGCAATTGCCGTGCCAAAGGCCCCAAGATCAGCACCTTGTCCTCCAATGCAGGCGTCCCGTGACAATTTTGGTGGCCAAACTCAAGAAGACAAGGCGTCCGGCGAAAACTTCGGCGTTTCAAGTGCCGGGAGACGGACCATTTTGTCAAGGGTTGCCAGCAAGAACACCAAGAAATCACCCCGGATAGACTTCCAGAAGCCACTTTGATCGCAACCATAACACCAGCCGCAGGTGGCAAGAACAACAGAAGGATCTTGTCTCGGTTGTGTGCGCACAGAAGTATGAGGTTGCCACTACCTCCAGAAGCAGCCTTGGACCAGCCTGTTAGTTTGTTGCTCCCCAGCTCATCCTTGAGAAGCCCGTAGCCAAAGAAGCCCCCCTCGTGCCCCAGGTGTCACTGTTTAATTTGTCGGGAAAAGGGCATTTAGCGACCGATGCCGTGAAGAAGGCTTTACCAACAAAACCTCCTCAGACCTGTGGGGTAAGTGTGTCGCAGCCCGTTGCTCATCAAGGATCACCACAGCAAGCCAAGACATCTTTGCAACGTCAACACCCAGGACCTCCTGTCACCCTCAGAACCTCTGTGGCAGCACCTCATCCAGCTGCATCTCAGGACGTTCGTACCTTGGATAGCAGCACCAGCAGCCAGCAACCCAAAAATGTTAAGTTTGCTAAGGGTATTCAGTGTTTCAACTGCCATCAGTGGAACCATTTTGCCAAGCACTGCCCTTAACGTCACCAGTGGAAGCAAGCTCCTCCCCAAGCTTCAAGCCAAGCCGCCAGTCCTCCAGGTGGTTCTTGCAAGTCGGTCTCTTTTGAGCTCTCTGGAGCTCCTTCTTTTCCCTGTTTGCTTCGTGTTTTCCCCGTGGCCCAGTCCCTTCTTTCTCCTTTGGACCCTTCCTTGTATCTTTGGTTTGGACTCTGTTGGTTTGAAACTCTTTAGGTCCCTTTGAAATCCTTCTCTGTCCATCTGAACCTCTTCATGTTTATTTGGACCTCTTGCTATTCAATTAGACCTCCCTGCGTTCAATCGGATCCCCTTGTGACCAATTGAATCTCTTCAGTGTCCAATTGGGTCTCTTTGCGTTCCTTTGCACCTCCTCGTGTTCTCTTGGACCTCCCCCTATCCATTTGAACCTCATTTAAAAATCCCCTCGTGTCCGTCCGGACCTCCCGTTTGTTTCGGTCCTCTATCGCTTTTGAGCCGTTCGATTTACATTGAGCGGTTTGGTCTTAATAGACACGTTAAGCTCGTCCGAATGGCGATTCTGGCGAGTCTTTGGTCGGTCTGATGTTAGTTCGATTTTGCCTCACTCAAAAGAGAAAGTTGTTGAAAGAGTGAGTGAAACCCAGTCCCCTAACCTATTCTCTAGTCAGCCCGAATCTCGAGGACGAGATTCCCTTTAAGGGGAGTAGGTTTGTAACGCCCTGGTTGTCCAGAGTTTGAAAAGCTTTTCAAAATAAAAATAACCATTTGGTTTTGTTGATTGCTCAAAGCTTAACTTGAAGATTTTGGAAATGTGGAGATTTAACTTGAACTAATCAACTTCAATTAATTCCTCTTTGGTTGATTTGGAATTATTGTTGTTCTTTGGCTTTTAGCCTCTTTTCTCTGTTTGCCTTATTTGTCCTCCAGGCTAGCTTCCCCCTAGGTCTCTCTCTCTCCTTCTCTAGACTTTCCTCTTACTGGGCATTCCTCTATGTCCAGACCTCCCTTCAGTTGGACCTCTTTACAGGTTCAAACCTCCTTTGCTCTCTGGACCTTTCTCTATATCTTTTGTTTGGTCTTCCTTCAGTCCAGACCTCCTCTTTGCTGGTTTGAATGTCTTTGTGTTTAGACCTCCTCTTCAGTCTAAACTTTCATCTCTGTTTAGATCCCTTTGATCTAGACCTCCTTCTCTGCTCTGGACCTCCTCGTGGACATCTCAACGTTTATTTGAACTCCCTGAGTTCAGTTGAGCGCCCCAGGGTCCTTTTGAACTCCCTGTGCCCATATGGACCTCTTTGTGTCCATATGGAGCTTCTTTTGAACTTCCCAAGTCCAATCGGACCTCTCGGCATTTAGCCAGGACCTCCCCCCCTACCCATTTGAACCTTCTAGGGTCCAAATAGACCTCCCTGTGTCCCTGTTAGGACCTCCCCTTTGGAGATCTTAACCGTTCAAACCTCCCCTTGTTCAGATCTGACCATTAGGACCTCCCCTTTGGAGATCTTAGCAGATTCGAGACCTCACTTGTTCAGAGATCGGCCGTTAGGACCTCCCTTTGGAGATCTTAACCATTGAGACCTCCCTTTGGAGATCTTAACCGTTCGGACCTCCTCATGGAGATCTTAACTGATTCAGACCTCCCTTGTTGAATCGACCGTTAGGAGCTCCTCGCTGGAGATCTTAGCAGATTCGAGACCTCCCTTGTTTAGATCGACCATTAGGACCTCCTCGCCGGAGATCTTAGCAGATTCGGACCTCCTCTTGTTTAGATCGACCGTTAGGACCTCCCTTTGAAGATCTTAGCAGTTCGGACATCCCTTGTTGATCGTAGTTAGAACCTCCCTTTGGAGATTTTAACAGATTCGGACCTCCCATTGTTAGATGTGACCGTTAGGACCTCCTCATGGAGATCTTAACAGATTCGGACCTCCTTGTTCGAGATCGACCGTTAGGACCTCCTCCTGGAGATCTTAGCAGATTCGACCTCCCTTTATTAGATCGGCCGATAGGACCTCCCTTTAGAGATCTTAGCAGATTCGGACCCTTGTTTAGATCGTAGTTAGGACCTCCTCGTAGAGATCTTAGCAGATTCGGACCTCCGCTGTTAGATCGTAGATGGGACCTCCCGTTTGGAGATCTTAACAGTTCGGACCTCCTTTTGTTGGATCGTAGTCGGGACCTCCTTGAGAAGATCGGCCGTCGGGACCTCCCTTTGTTGGATCGTAGTCGGGACCTCCCTTTGTTGGATCTGGCCGTCGGGACCTCCCCTTTGTTGTTGGATCTGACCGTCGGGACCTCCCCTTTGTTGTTGGATCTGACCGTCAGGACCTCCCCTTTGTGGATCTGACCCTCAGGACCTCCCCGTTGTTGTGGCCTTTGGGCCTCCTATCCATAAGACCTCCCTGTGGTTGTGTCTTTTGGACCTCGTGTTCATAGGACCTCCTCTTTGTGACACTTTGGACCTCCTCGAATTCCTTCACTCTTTGTAGTCTGGACCTCCTTCGAGGTCTAGGTCCCTTTGTGTTAAGACCTCCTTGCAGGTCTAGACTTCTCCCTTGCGTTTAGAACTCTTTGCAAGTCTAGACCTCCCCTTTGGGTTTCAGATCTCCTGTGAGGTTTAGATCTCTTTGTAATCTAGACCTCCTTCTCTGTGTCTAGAACTTTGTGGTCTAGACCTCCTCTCTCTTGGTGTTTAGATCTCTTTGTAATCTAGACCTCCTTCTCTGTGTTTAGACCTTTGTGGTTTAAACCCCCTTCTCTGTGTTTAAACCTTTGAGGTCTAGACCTCCTCCTCTTTGTGTTTAGACACCCCTGATGGTTTAGACCTCCTCTCTTTCCCTTTTCTCTTTGGACCTCCCTGTTGTCTTTAGGACCTCCGTCCTCAAGACCTCCGTCCTCAAGACCTCCCTGCTTGTCTTCAGGACCTCCTCTAGACTTCCTTGTCTCCAGGATCTCCTCAGGACCCCTCTCTTGGTCCTTAGGACCTCCCTATCCTTTGGGCCTCCTTGTCCTCTCGGACCTCCCCGTGGCCTTTCTGTAAAGACCACTCTTGTGGTTTAGACCTCCTCCTTGAGGTCAAGACCTCTGGTCTTTCTGTAAGGACCACCCTAGTGGGCCATGACCTCCCCCGTGGGTCGTGTCCTCCCCTTCGACCTCCCCCTGGGTCCCGACCTCATCAGGACCCCTTGCCTTAGGACCTCCCCTTCGACCTCCCCCTGGGTCCCGACCTCATCAGGACCCCTTGCCTTAGGACCTCCCCTTCGGAACCTCCTTTGACTCTCACAGGACCCCCCCCCTCCTGTTCTCAACCAGTTCCTTTGACTGTCCTGCTCGTTTTCTCGATTCCTCTGCCTCAGGTTCTTAAGCGCATTTGATATAGGTTGAAGTCACATTAAAACGTTGTCCTTTCTATTGTACTCTTTTCTACTTTCTGTCACCTCACTTGCCTACTTTTGTCCTTTTTGGTACTTGCTAGCAGTGTATCTTTTGTACCAATACCTTGAACCTGGTCGCTCCCTTTTGTGGTGCTCCTATTTTCTGTCCTCTATAAATAGAGCACCAGGGGCATCCATTTTCTCTCTGTTCTTCACTCAACCTCTTCCCCCAACTCTGGAGTGGGTGCTCCAGAGTGGTCGTGGTTGAGGTCTTGGTCGTGGGTGCGACCAGACCTCCCACGAGTGGCCTTTGGGAGCTTTGGAGTGGGTGCTCCAGAGTGATCTTGGGAGAGGTCCTGGCCGTAGGTGCGTCCAGACCTCCCCCAAGTGGCTTTGGAAGTGAGCTGGTGCTCACTCCCCTTCCTTTCAAAACAACTGTGTATATGTATTATTGTTTTAACTTGAGCTTTGCAATCTACTTACGTTATTTCACTGTCAAATTTGCTTTTTGCAACTAACCATACAGCTCTCTTTTGGCAAGCCCTTCATGAATACTTATTACATGCTTTTCCCCACGGCTTGCTGAGTACATTCAAAAGCACTCATGGCTTGTGCCCTCTGTTTTAATCAGCAGATCAGAAAGTTCCAGGGAGCTCAAAGCTCCAAGAAGAAGAGATCTTTGGAGGCTATGCGTGCTAGGGAGACGTCCTCCACTCGATAGCTTTGTAAATTTGTCGGTTGGATTTGCTCGTGATGGTTCTTTTTGCCTGTTGCGTGTGCTCTCGGTTGTAAGCCCAAAGGGCAAACCCCTGTAAGAAGCTTGACCGAAAGGTCTTTATTAATATGTGTTAAGTTCTCTTTTGCTTCTTCTCAGTTGTTGTATGGATTTGATCACACCCTTGTTTGTCTGTGCGAGCTAGCTTGGGTTCTGGGGCCGCTCGGTGCACAGAGGCCAAGACCTCAGGGAGGTCTTGAAGATCTCTGGGAGGTCTGGCGGACCTCTCTCGGGATGAACCGCAAAGCGGTACTACGCTCCTCTGTCTTGATAATACCGACTTAAAAAAGAATCGGTCAGGTCCATGTATATTCCGAGAAGGTCCTTACAAGTTGCCAGGTCGCGGCCACAGACTAAGACCTTCGTATCCCCATGTCGACGAAAGGGCGCAATGACGACGTCGCGTCACGTGGACAAGGAGCAACGCACCTCCAATAGACAACAGCCCCTTAACGTGGCTTAACGTCACAGGAGTCGTCAGGGGCATGGGCAACCGGTGTGGGGCAGCAGTGACACCCTTCCTACCACGGAGCGCGATAGTGTTGGGAGAGGCGTGACGACGTCGCAATCCCCTACAAGGCATCCGTCGTGTTTTGCACCTCTGTAGGAACGATGTTGGTCGACAATAAGAAGACCACGAAACCACGACGATATTCCTCCTGCCAAGAACGCAAGCGATGGCGGCGCTACTTATGGCGGGCGTCGTGGTGGTGTTGGAAGTGTCTCCGGCGATGGAACAAGTAGCATTGGTGGTGGGGCCAAGGGTGTTGGCAGCGCAGTCGACGCCGACAACACCTCAGCCACCTCCAGATGTGATGCCGGTAGTGGAGGCGCGACCGTGAGTGGAGGTGTCGCCGGTTGTGGTGGCACGACCAGCGTAGCAGTACGCTACCTCTTCTCTTTCATGAATTCCATCTTGAGCTCCATCGCGAGCCTCGTGCACTCTTGGATTCTTGAGCGAAGCTTCGATGTAGAAACCCTCATGGCCTTGAGTTCTTGACATCGAATTGAAACCTAAATGTCGCCCATCATGGTGGAAAGGGCAGCGATTGGCTTTGATACCAAATTGTTATGAACTAACTTAGATCATAAGGATAAACACCGCCAAGATTAGAGATGGGATGAACTTTATTATTCTTTCTTTCTTAATACCAACGGTTACAATATGCCTCCTTATATGGATGGCTCTTCTAACAATTATGGATAAAATCAATCTAAATAATAACCTTCCTAACTAATAGATAGCCTTCCCAATTAACTAATCCCTATGTAAGGAAACTAATTAACTAATTAGGGAAATATATATTCTTATCGAGGAAGGTAACACTTTCCGAATCCTAATGCTACAGCACTCGAGTACTGTTCATGCGCGGCATTGCTACAGTACCACATGCTGTTCACACAGTCCGCATCGTGGAGTAAGTCACTAGGCAAACTTTTAGGTAATTAGGTATCAATGTGTAATGTCCCAGTTGCACTATAGAATCCTATCTATCAATGTAACCCATTTTGGCTGGTAGATAAAGGTTCTGAGGGAATCTCACGAAGAATCAAGATGAGGAAAGGAAGAACAAGATGGGGAAAGCAAGACTGAGTTTCTCCATTCATTCGATGAGTCCCAATGGACATACAGATCTGCTCTTATACAGAGCATAAGACACTGACCGGTGGGCCTCTTGGTCCATGCACTCAACCCACACAAGTTGAAACACACACCAAACTTCTCCATTTGAGTGACCCCACTGTCATAGGTTCTAGCTTCTGGTCCCCTTGCTTCCATGGTATTGCACAGGTGTGACACTTCCGCCCCCGCGAAAATCTTTTTGTCCTCAAGCAGTGAAGAACTGAAGAAGCAAGCCAAACTAGCAGTGACTTCTTTTCCTTCCTCGCGCCATGCCCATGGCGATTAAATCACGTATTCTGAGTTTGATTGAATGGTTGCAAAATTAGATTTCCAATTGATAGCTCAACCAACATAATAATTGCAGTAATTTGCACGACCACTATATGAGAGTTATAATGTGAGTTGAAGGCCACCTTTCCTCTTCTTTGCTCGCAATCCACAGTCAACTCCTGACACCCAATGTATGGTAGGACTTCTTCAAAAAGCAGTGTATTCGGTCCCCAAGCAGTGGTAAACATCAGAGAGGTTGCCCAAGAGAGTCTAACTAAGAATTGAACGAATTTCTTCAGCAGATTATATTGGATAATTGTCAGGTAAAGTACCAATAGCTCCAACGACCTCTGAACTATCTACTCAGTGTAAGTAGCCAATCCAGGAGGCATCCCAACGAACAGAACACCAATTTTCAGCAGGTATATATGGATCGCAGCTACTAACACCCAAGCAAAACTACCATGAGCAATGCACCGTGTGTTGTACCTCCATAAGCAAAGAGCCACGAGCTGCTTCAAATTAGTAGATAAGATAGTTTGCAGGATAAGCACCAGTAGCTCCAGTGACTTTTGAACAATCTGAATCCAACTTTGTCTTGTGCAGCCTAAGTGTCCCTTGTAGAGATCAAGTTGTTGGGCAAAAACACAATAAACATCACTCCATGACTTGTACCTTTTTGTGTTAGATGTCCCATCCATAATAGTAAGACCCATAATACCTAGATCCCACTGCACACCAGGCACATCTTCCTGGGGACATTTCAAACCCATATTTGTAACAACTTCAAGAAGTTGTTGCTGAGTCAGGGATGAGGACACATGTGCCTGCACAAATCTCTCTAGTATATCACCAACAAAATTGAAGCATTGGTTGCCCTTTTGAAACAATGTTGTTGAGCACATCATCCACACGAGCAATATTGTATAGCTCACCTCTAATAGGAAGGCGGTTTCTTTGTATAAGCATGTCATACGCTTTGAGGTACTTTCATGGTTTCTTATATCATAAGCGGATATCAAAATTTGAAAAGCTTCGTCAAGATTCCAATCTCTTATAGCTTCCCCTATGACATTATATGGCCCACTCTCAGAGTCTAATACACAAGCCTCCTTAAAATGTATCAATCTTTTGAAATTAGTAGGCGAGTACCAAAACACACCAAACTTGATGATTCTCCTTTGAAGCTTCCAGTTCGCTGTCAGAGTAGGTGGCGGCCATGGTTGATGCAGCAGTAATGCACTGTGGGTGGAACTTTCGAGTGACATCCTCATCTCAACCACCAAACTTTTCACACCAATTGCTTGATCAGGTTGGAGCCATGCCATGAAATTCTCTTGTGAAAGTAGCTCTTGCGGCTTGCCATCGTTTGACATTTCGACGAACACGACGTGGTCACCACTCACAACCAGAGTTTGCCACTGCCGTGTAGATGTGTAGTATCCTTCCTCCCATAGGGACAACCGTCGATCTTGCCTCTCCACCTTTGAGAGTCATTTCATCAAACACCTAGGTGGGTTGCTTGATGTCGAGCTTGACGGTGTGCTTGAGCTCAGTGTCAAGGACATCTCCCTATGCAGCATTGTCTTCCTTGACATCCGAGACCTCGACTTCACAATTAGAGTTGCCATGCTTGCTCCTCATGGCCCAACGCACCAGGCGATGAGTGATGCGCACCCGTGACACCCACTTGACGATGCTTTGGTGCACACCTTTGTGCTGTGTAGACAAAGCAACATCAGCTAGCTTGACAGTGATTGGGGTGACACTAGCACCACTCGTGCCTGGGGCGGCGCCAACAAGCGAATAGGTGGTTGTGTCTGCGTAAGTGGTTGTGGATGCCGCCGACGCAGCAAGAAGGGTGGATTTAGCCGTCAACTCGTTGGTGTTGTGGATGGAACATGGTGACGTCGAGCACTTGGCAGGTGTCATCATGTTGCTGCTGGTGAGAACTATGAGTAGCTAGATGTCCATCCAGCAACAGCCATTGTAGATGCATCGGCCATGCATCGCTTCTTGAACTTGAGCAGCTTCCTTGCATGATCGAAAGGTGATGAGAGCCACAATCCGGTCTGTCCTCTCGTACACGTACACATTATCCACCACTCCAAATGGATCAAACACTCGATGAAGCACTTCTTCGATCAGTGGATAGCGCACCTGGCTCATGATGACGAGAAGAATGCCTACTCTGGTTTTCTCCTGGTGACTTGGCATTTCGTCAAACACCTTCTGGGCACTTGCGATGCATGTCGAGTCTGGAGGGAAAACCTTGACATTGGAGGCGTCCTTCAACTCATGGAGCTTCTTCATCAACCTTGCTTCCATAGCTTCCCACTTCTCGATCTCCAAAGGATCCATGGTGCTCGAACCAATTCACTGGTAGCTAACCACCGTCTCGAATTCATCCTCCAAATCGCGCTAACCTTGGTCAGGATTTATGGTGTTCGCGCAAGGCAATCACCAACCCACCCTTGGATTCACAGCACAAATCGAGAGAACAATGACTCGTAGACGGCTCTGATACCAAATTGTAATGTCCCTGTTGCACTACAGAATCCTATCTATCAATGTAACCCATTTTGGCTGGTAGATAAAGGTTCTGAGGGAATCTCACGAAGAATCAGGATGAGGAAGGGAAGAACAGGATGGGGAAAGCAAGACTGATTTTCTTCATTCATTCGATGAGTCCCAATGGACATACAGATCTGCTCTTATACAGAGCGACACTAACCGGTGGGCCCCTTGGTCCATGCACTCAACTCACACACATTGAAACACACACCTAACTTCTCCATTTGAGTGACCCCACTGTCATCCCACTGTCATAGGTTCTAGCTTCTGGTCCCCTTGCTTCCATGGTATTACACACGTGAGACACAATGACAACATTGGTATGTATGGATCTTGGACAATGAATATTGGCAACTCAACTTGCCCTAATGACTTTCTAATAGTTCAAAATGACTTTAAAACTGAGAAACAAAAGCCAAATGTATGTGCCAAAACAATAGTACAGTCATCTTAAAAGAATGTTAACATTATCCAAGCAAACAGTGTTTGGTGATATTACTAAAAGCAAACAGTGGTTGCCATATTAATTTCAACAACCCAAGGGAGACAACAAAAATCACTCAGTGCCTTTTGCCCAAAAAAAAATACTCAGTCCTTCACTAGTTTTAGTTCTAAATCGGAAAATGTCTGATTCATACTAGTATTTGGAGTAAATCAATCATCACAAAAGAATCTCATGGTCCATCAAATTGGTCATTGTGTGGCAACTATCCAGATTAAATAAGGTTTTCAAGACATAAAAGTATTGTCATTGGCTTATCTCACCTCTGAACTAGGAAGATTTAGTAGTATAAATTGTATTTAAGGTGGTTTATATTGGCACTTCACAGATTCACAGTACGACATAGCTATCACTACCAATAATCGAAAGAACTTCGGTATAGATTTTATTAATGCACATAAACTTACACTCATTTTCCAGCAAATACCTCCATTGGTAAGCTATTCCTTCGCTAGCCTCCTTTGAAGCATCGGAAGTAAACACCAGCAACCTGTGGTTCTTTGCAACCATATCCGTGATGCTTGACCAGTCCTTGCCATTAATTGGCATTTCCGAGATGGGGTACCAATACTTCATCAAGTCAGCAGCAGTGAACACCTTGCTCAATCCCATTGGTGAATGGACATAATCCTCAATGAATATCGTCACAATCTCTGTGGGATTCTCAGATAGAAATGCTTCCACCTCTTTCAACGTGTCGATTGCTGGTTCCTAACATCATATTTCATTTGAACATTTCAGTTATGGAGCCTTGTGAAACTGCTCGCTAAGTTGATGATTAATTTCAGGAACAAATATAACTTCTATTTCCTATATTAATTCATTCCAATTGATTACCACAAGGAAGGATATGTTATTATCGAAAATTTGGTTCTGAACACAGTAGAATGATAAGAATAACAAAGAAACACAAGTGTCCGTGTTCATGAATTCGTAACTTTAACATAGGGTTACCAGAATCCAGAATATTACAACTAAATTGTATTTGAGATGGCCTAACTAAAATTGACATGGCAAATAGCTGGTATTCACAAAGAATTGAACTTACAAAAGCGGTGAAGTTGTAGCATTGCCCTTGCAGGGAGTGGCAGAGCCAGACATCATCGTTGAAGTCATACATATCTAGCATCAATCCCCTCACTCCATTCTGCAAACACCCCATATATGAAAAAAAATCAACTAAAACACACATCGTATAAATTCCTTAACATATAACCCAAGAATTGGCTCATAGATCCAAAAGTTACCCTCAATTGGTTGGTGACAGTGTCCTCCTGGTTATAAAATGTCACCCTCTCGACCCCGGTGCGTGACGGCTCACCAACAATGGAGAAGGAATTATGGGTCACCAGCCATGTGTACCTGTTGAAGGGCAGCCCCTTCACCTAGACAAGCATACCCCCATGGATCAAGAACAACAGAGAGAAGCAATTTCACAAGAGTAGCTGGCGAGAAAGACAAGCATGAGGTGATGCAAAGAATTACAATGGAGGTGGGCTGGATGGCCAGGTCCCTGATGCAGGATGGCCGGGTCCTGCCGGCGGCCGCGCAATTGCCGCAATATAGGCCCGCTCCGCAGTCGTGTGCCGACGAGCACGAATCCCCGACCTGCAAACAAGAACGAACTGAATCAAGCAAGCTGTCACCCACCCAGCAGTGAATTCAGGTTGCAAGAACCATTTCTAAGAACCAAATACCTCCCTAACTTCAGATCATAATTTTTAGGAAGAACGACATACTCGGATCAATTAAGTTCATGTATCAAGAACGGAGGCAGCAAGGATCAGATCGAATGGGACAAGAACTTGCTCGAGCTACAGATTACACCCAAGAATCGAAATTGTGATAAAAATCAGAACAAAGAGCCGGTTAAGGGGTAGTAGGTAGGTACCTGACAAGAGCAAGGGATTAGCAGCAGCAGTGCGATGTGGAACGAGAGGAGCAAGGAGGAGAGGGGCGCCATTAGTGGTCACTAACCACTCCCTCTACTTTCTTTCGCATGGAGTGGGAGAGTGAGTGATCTAGTTAGTGCTAGCTGGTGTTAGTGAGGTTTTGCGAACTTGCGAAGGGAAAGGAAGGCAAAAGACATGTTTTGGCTTTTTGCCTTTTCTTTGGTGGGTCAAACCGTCAACGCGCCTTTTGATCTTTGTTGGTGCGGCAAGCCGAGCCGTGGATGGTGTGGATGAGGTGGGAGCGGGGATTTCGTGTAGGTGAAGGATGACTGCAGACTCCAGAGCGCAGACCAGTCGCCACTCACCGCTCATCACGTCTCGCCGTCCTCTATCGAAGGAGTTCATACAGTAAATGGGTAATAGGAGTGGTCGTACAATCAAAAAAAATCCGTGGTCTAATGCTACATTTTGCTACAGTACTTTCTCGTCACAATATTTTTCCATTGTTGCTACAGTTTTCACTGTAGCGCTACGGACCACTGTTTACTTCTCAGAAAATACTATTTATATGGGACCTCTGTAGTACTGTAGATGATCCGTATCAAATTTGATGGGATGCATAGACAGAAGGGTCTGTTTGGTTTGCTGGTTGCTGATGCTTGTCTCGTCACCCGCGTTGATGTTGATCGAATGTAGCAAACATTATCATATTTGACAAGATTCGCTTCTCTCTTTGTTGTCTAGTTTATTTTCTTGCTATTTTATGGGCAAAACAGTACTAGTTAATTTGGTGATCAATTTTTAGTAAAGTTTAGTGAGACAAATTTATCAACAAAGTAAACAGCCCCTAGATCCAATCTCTTCCTATGCACAAAAAAAACGATGGTGGCGGGTGTCCCTCTTCTGTCCTCTAACATATGGGTGGATCTCTCTCTCTCTCTCTCCTTGGCATTGAGTCGTGTTAAGTGCCTGAGTCATGAAAGTTTTGTTAGCTTAGTTGCCCCGACTCGTGGACACGATGCCAATAGCTTAGAATGTTTCTTAGGATTTTTTTTTAAAATAATCTATTTTTATTTGAAATTATAGAAATAATACTATCTTATTTTTTTACCAGAAATAATCATTAGTCGCCGTACCGTTGGGCGACTTACTCCTAGTCGCTCAACCATTGAGCGACTGACCATAGTCGTCTAACCACAGAGCGCCAAGCGTTAGAATCGCCTGGTAGTTGAGCGACTTCACTAAGTCGCCCAGTAGTTGAGCGACTAAGTATAAGTCGCCCAACCACGGGGCGATTTGAAGTATTAAATCTGCTATTTAATAAATCCGGTTGGAATAATTATGTGAGAATAAATGTTACATTTTGTAAGTATTATATTTAGAAAATCCTGTTGTAGGATGTTATTTTTTTTATAAAAGGGTGGTGACAAAGTTGGTTGGTCCGTTTGTGATTTTCATAGAATCTGAAGGGTACGAAATTTGTAAAACTCGCAATAATATTTTGTGATCGTCGTATGTTGTTCTAGTGCGCTAAATTTATAAAGAATTTTGTGAGGACGATAGATGTAGCAATGATTCGTAAGTACGAAGGTAAGTGATATTGCGATGCGCTAGGAAATTCATGCACGATGAACTTTGGAGAAATGGTGCAACGATAACAATACGATATTTAATCCGACAAGGGGTTACATGGCAAGTAGGCTAACGAATCAAGGACGATACATGCATGCCTTTAGGGAATTAGAAATACATGGGACACATAGATGAAGAGGGTTGGACTACTGTGTGAACCGGGGCCATTTGCCCTTCCTTGCGAGCTCGGCGTTGTACTCCTCGCTGGTCGCCTTGGCCTCGGCTGCCCATTCCCTCCTTTTCTCGCGCTCCCTCTCGCAAGCCTCGCGCTTCCTACGCTTGCACGCCTCTAGATGGGCCTGCGTCTCCCGCCGGATACACTGGTTGTGTTCTTCGTTGTGGCGCTCCTCCTCCCTCCGCTCGCGGTCCCTGTTGGCATCCCACTCCTCGCAGTCGAGAGTCCACTGGTCGTGTGGGTGGATCTCTAGGTTGCGATAGCCACATAGCGGATCCGGGGACTGCGGGTGGACAAAGGAAGTTGTTAGTGCGGACTTTGAAAGAGAAATGGTAGGAGAACATAATGCTACATCTCTTTACCGGCGGCCGATAGCATCTCGTGTCCCAACGGCGGTCGGGATAGTCGCTGGAGTAGTTTGCGCAACCCTAGTAACGCATACCCAAGCTTAGCCAGTGCTTGGACTTGAATGACTTACATATGTCCCCGCACCAACAGAGGGGTGGCGTCTCCCCCTAGGGCGGGTGTTGCGGCAAATGCTCGGTTGGAATGTTGTGGTAGGGGTTGCTGCTACGGGGGGCGGTGTCATTGCGAGGAGGTGGCCTCCTGGCACGCTCCCTTTGTTCCTCCTAGGCCGCATACTCCCTTTGCATTTCGCGGACCTTCTCCCAGTGCTTGTCCATCTGAACGAGATTGTGTTGAACTCAGGATGCAGGAGAACCCAGCGTGGAAGGGGTAATACTTATATGTCGAGTTGGCGCTGCGTACACGACTGAATTGTAATTCAGTTGAAAGAAATTCGCGTCCGCGAGGCAGCATCCCGTAGGAGACTCGTTGGGTCACATCGTCCTTAAAAGCTGCCTCGTCGGGTCACGTCGTCCTGAAAGGCTGCCTCATCGGGTCACGTCGTCCTTAAAGGCTACCTCGTCGGGTCACGTCGTCCTGAAAAGCTAACTTGTCGGGTCACGTCGTCCTGAAAAGCAGCCTCGTCGGGTCACGTCTTGCTTTACAGAGAGTGGTCACATCTTGTTTGGTAGAGAGTGGTCACGTCCTGCTTCGCAAAGAGTGGTCTCGTCCTGCTTTGCAAAGAGTGGTCACGTGGTGCGCTGCCGAGCGAGGTCACGTCGTGTATTGCAATTAAGACGAGAGATTGACACTTCAAATAAAGTTAAAATTTGCAATTACGATACAATTAGCTTCATAGTGCTTACAACAAGCAAAGTACTGACTGAAGTACAATTTACAACATGCTGAAGCACAAGTCGGTATTCCTATGTGTCGGCAGGTGCCTTGCAAGTTCTCGTAGTGTGGCCTTCCTGGCGGCAGCGGCCGCAACGTCTACCCGCCGCTCCAGCTTCCCCTTCGTCCATATCGTTCCTAATGCGACGACTCTGCCGACGGCCCTTCCCACCCTTCAATAGGTCTAGATATAGAATTCAAGTCCTCTGTGCAATATCCAATGTGGCGAAGTTGCCCACAACCCTAAAGCCTCTTAGCTCGCCGCACCACGTCTACTGCACCCTCTCCTTCATGAAGTACTCCGATATGAAGTTCGATGGGTCCATGTGGATGGTGCCAAACGCGGCGAGGACATGAGAGCATGGCTTATGAATGTTGTCAATGAGCTTTAGCTTGTTGCATGTGCAGCTATGTTCATTCACATGGTCTCCAAGGCATACCTCGTGGGTAACAAGAGACTGAGCCGTTCCAAATCCGGCTCTATCTCGAAGGACCACGTCGAATCGATGCTCCGTATTGCCCATTACGAAGACCGTGTATGACTGAGCCTTCTCAGTCTTGGCCTGCTTGTACGCTGTAGTCTTCGAGTAGTACGGTGTATGTGGGTTGGCTACATGAAGTGCCGCATTTGCATGTCTTTCCCTGAAATATCTGATTGTACCGTGCAGAACGCCTTTCAAGATGGTGACGAGAGGTTGAGAACGGAGGCCCCTAATAACCTAGTTGTACACCTCTACAAGGTTAGTGGTCATTATGCCGTACCTTGCACCGTCCGTGTCATGCAGCAAGGACCATTTCTTCAATGGTTCAGTCTCAATCTAATGAGAGAAACACTCGATGTCCCTCGAGGTCCTCCGCGTCAAATAGGGAGGGTCGAGCTCCCGTAGTGGTGTGAGGCGTTCAGACTGCGCCGCCCCAGGAATGAGGGGACGCTTGTTCCTCTCGACGACATGCTTCCTGGTGTACTCGTCCAACATCCCCCACAACGCATCAAATTTATGCTGCTGGTTCTGCATAGCAAGCCTCTTGAACAGCTTCATCAACGGTTGTTGCCTGAACTGTTTGAAGAAGTTGACCCCCAGATGGCGAATGCACCATCTGTTCCTCATGTCTTGCCAAGGGAACGACTCATCGGGGTCTTGCTGAAGTTTTCGGATGGCCTTCATCATCCCGGGGTGGCGATCATGGATTATGCAGACATCAGGACGTGCCCCAACTACTCCCTCCTTCAGATGTCGATGGAACCACAACCAGCTGTCGAAATTCTCACTTTCGATGAAAGTGATGGCTAAGGGAAGAATCTGATTGTTGCCATCAACGCCAATTGCTGTCAGGATCATGCCCTTGTATTTCCCAGTTAGAAACATCCCGTCCACTGAGATCATAGGCAACATGTGTTTAAATGCATCGATACAGGGACCGAATGCTAAGAAGGCCCTCTGCAATACCATAAAATCTAGCGGCAGTCTTTTGGATGGCTTGTCCTTCATAGCAATGTATGTGCTTGGGTTCCTATCCGTAGCACCTGGAGCATACGAGGAAGGTTATCGTAAGACGCCACGAAAGAACCGAACCTCCTTTCCAAAGTCTTCTGCTTAGCATGCCATGCCTTTGCGTAGCTAATCTTATACTTGATGTGCTTGGCCTCCAGGTCCGTCTTCTTCACTATCTCTCCGTACATCACATTGGCTATGAAGGTGGACGTCAAGTTGCGATGCCTCGGCAAAACACTACTGAGTAAGCAGGAGTACGCCTCCACCTTGGAGACAATCCAATGAGTATCGTACTTGGGTCTCTGTGCGTGCACACGCCAAGGACACCCAGCCTGCTCACATACCACGGTGTACTGCTCCTGGCTAGATTTGAGTACACGAAACAACCGCTGCATGGACAAGGCCTACAGCTTAATGGCATCCTGCAGTGATCCCTTGTCAGCAAATATTGCATGAAGCCGAACCTCCGTCCCATGGTACTCCCACGGTGATTCGTGCTCGTTGTGCACAACAAGACCCTCAACGTCCACCCTATTCCATTCCTGCGGGATGGGACCTTCATCCTCCTCAGAAGAGTCATCACCATCCTCTTCTAAAGCTTCCTCCTCCGCCCGAGCTGTCAAGTCATCAATCTCCATCTGACGCACTATGCTGTCGATATGCTCCCCTGCATCTGCCTGAGCACTAGGCTGAGTGTGCGGTGTGCGATATTCCTCTTCTACCTCAGCAACATGGGTCACCGCCTCCTCTTCTACCTCCACAACATCGGTCACCTCGTCCTCTTCTGCCTCTGCAACATCGGCCACCACGTCTTCTTAGTGAACCACGCGCTCCGCGTCCGAGCTGCTCCGACCAACCCGACGATTTTTGTCGGAAGGGCCTCCGACGACTCCCTTCGGACATGGTTGCATAGTATGCCTTTTCGTATACACGACGGTTCTGACCTTCAATCCGTTTCATGCAACCGTGCGCATCAGTCTGGTCAACTCCCACCGAATGTACGTGGCAGACTGACTCCAAAGCCCTTATACGATGACACTCCGCACCTCGGGGTCCAAGGAGAAGCTTCCGGTGAGCCAGCGTAGGACATCTCCGATTCGGGCATCCTTCACATCCGGGTGTACCATAGTGACTTGCTAGAAACCACTTAGGTCAACACCATGTGGACCTTCATGAACCATACCAACACAGTAATGCGCTTTCAATCTTGTGGGCTCTGACATGACTGATTTATCACTGCAAATATTTCAAAAATTTGCAACCAGCGATTTCTCAACATACATTCCCCAAATACATGCTAAACCAACGAGTAGCTACACGTCGTCTACATTCGGCCGAGAATAAGAACAAAAAAGACTATTACCTTCACGCGAAGACCTTCTCTTTCTATCAACGAGCTTCCTTCGTCTTTCTCTTTCACGTCTCGAGCTCCTCTCCTCCCAAACCGCCCTCTCCCGAGCTCCACTCGTCCCCTTGTGTACCTCTCCCAAGCTCCTCTCCTCCCCTTGTCTCCCTCTCCCTACCTTCTCCCCCTTTTCTCCTCTCCCGATGTGCTATGGTTGTCTGTCGAGAGAAATGGTGAAAGAAACTATGACGGGACCAGGTCTGGCTTTCTATACGACCGTGTAGTCGCTCAACCGCTGGATGACTTGGCAGCAAGTACTGGCCCAACGGTTGAGCGACACGTGGACTAGTCCCTGAACCGTTGGACGACTTGGCAGCAAGTATTGCCCAACGGTTGATAGTCGCTCAACCGTTGGACGACTTAGCAGCATGTAACATCCCAAACAATGGTTTGTGTTTCAAATGTATAAAAATGAGGAGGAATTAAAACTTTCGATGCCTCATGATGTCATTTGATATTTTCTGGAAATTTCCCCTAAGGGTTTCCTAATTTCAAAGGCCAATGCTTCAATTGATGAACCATAATCCTTGAAAACTCCTTAAGCAAATCTTGTGATCATCCTTTGGAAATATTTTTCCTAGCTCCTAGATCATAGGAACTAGAACAACATGGCGGAGGCCAAACTGGCGCATCACCCTGTGCACTGCGTAGTCCTCGACGAACAAGTCGAAGACGAGCTTCTTCTGGGTCCACCAGTACGCTCGGTCGCACTAGCACAGTGTGGACAACCCCCCAGGAGCACGACCCTTCGTCTCTGATCGAATCTGCTCGGCGCCCAACAAGACGTCGGTGGTGAGGCGGTCCGGCTACTCCACGAAGTGCTCAGTACACATGTGTGACCTACATCGTGCATATCCGTGCCTCTGAGCGAGCAGTGGTTACAAAGGATGACCATGTCTGATCAAGTAAATATATAGGGAAGTACGCACCCATCTACGGCACCAAAGGGACCCTACGGTCGGCCGGTCCACCACGTCCCCATGGTACATGTCCTCGTCGTACGTACTGGAGTCTACCAATATGAGTCGTCCGAGATAGAAGCGCTCGAACGACCACAGCTGCCGCAGGAGGGGGCAGCCTGCGAGGATATGTAACATCCCAATTTCCCGAGCTTTAAAAATCCTTTAAATAGTTGGTAGAGAGAAAATTCACCATTTGGATTTATTTGAATTTAATTCAAAAGCTTAAATATGGACTTTGAGTAACAAACAATTTAATATGACTAAAGTCAACATGAACAATGGATAAAACTATTTTATTTGGATTCTATGTGCTTGGATATATTTTCTAGAATTTTTCCAAGTTCATTTGCTAATTTCTATTGTTTATTTGAATTCTCAGTATTTTCTAAAGTGGAAAAGCTATTTAAAATCTCCATTTGGCTTCGGGCCGAATTTCCTTCGACCCATTCCTATTCCATCCGGCCTAGCTTCCTTTCTCCACACGCGGCCCATCTCTGCTGCGTTCCTCGCCAAGACCAACCCGCTTTTCACCGTGGTCGTCCGATTGAAATCGTGCGGTTGGATCAACACGGCAGCTCAAACGCGCGCCTCTGCATCCCGCTATCAGGTGGGGTCGCCGAGGTCGTCGTCTTCCTCGGTTCTCCCTCGCGATCGGCCTTCCGCGTCGCCATGTTTTTCTTGCCGAGCTCGTCCGACAAAATCGCATGGCCCCCAATTCTTGGCATGACGACGCCATCTAGAAGCTCTATCCTTCCCGCACTCGTTTCAAATGAATTTGAATTTCGAATTCGCCTCTATATCCTATTCCTTCGCATTTTCATTTTCGGGTTGTTTCGGTCTCCACCGTCGTTACGCCGCCCTGGCCATCCCCGACGCCTGTAAATAGCCCTCGAGCATCGCCCTGCCACCCTTTGCAAAACCCCTCACCCAATTGCCCCTCCCGAGCCCTTGCGCCGCCGCATTTCCCCATTTAGGGTTTTCGGCCGCGTTTCGTCTCCGTCGAATTGCACCGCTGTCATGACTGTCGCGTCGTCGTGGAGCACACCGCCGAGTCCGCCGTCACAGCCTCTACCTCTAGAGCCCCTTCGCATTGCCGGAGCACCACCGGAGCCCTCGTCCGACAACAACCGAAGCTCACCGCCGCCTCAAGCTCGACGCCGGCCGCCACCGACGTCCTCGACCACCCGGGAGCGCATCACCAGGCGCGCAAATAACCCGGGCTACACGCCTGTACCACCCACCGCCGATGAGACGCCACTGCTTGCCGTTGCCATTGGGATCTGAGCGCCACCGCCCTCGCCGTCATCCACGTCAGCTGCCACCTCAACACCGTGCATGCGTGTCATCCTATGTGGCGTCGCGTCAGCGCCACGTGTGCGCGTGTGTGCCACCTCACCTGAGCTAGATCCAGATCGGTTCGGTGAACCAAGTTCACCGTGAGCCAAGTCACTGACGTGTGGGCCCCACACGTCAGATTTTCCTTTTTATTTATCTTATTCCGAAATCCCTTCGCTGACGTCAACGTTGCGCAATATTCCGATTTTTCTATTAAGAAATAATTCGGATTATTCTGAAAATAGGTTTTTCTTTAGATTCAAACTTCCAAAGCCCATATCTTTTGCATCCGAACTCAAAATCAGTTCATTCAAATTTCTAAATTCCTATAAATTCAAGATCTATTTATTGGAGATTTTTATTTAATTTTTGGAGTTGTTTTGCTTCTGTTATTTATTTAGTTTGTTTGTTTGCTTCGTTTACGAGTAGACTTCGACACTTCTGGAAGATTTGAAGAAGAAGGAGCACTTCAAGACCAAGATTAATTTCTAGACCTGTTCCAAGGCAAGTTGTACCTTTGATCATATTGAATCCTAGTATTCTAAAAGTATCTTGATTCAAATTATTGCATTTACTTTAAGTATTTATTTAAATGCTTTTGGGTTTAGTTAATAATCCAAATTGTTATAACCTCCTTGTTTACTTGTATGTCTTAATCTTTTGTCACCCTACCTTGGTTATTTATTAGTTGGTATTATTGTAGCACTAACGTGGGTTGGTTAGATGCGATTAGATTGCTTAGCCATGCCATGAATCACCTTTCATGTAAAGTTGCAATTATCAACTTGACTAAGTGACTATGGAACTATGTGATAAAACTGTGTGTACTGTATGCTATTATGGCATGTGTTGCATTTAACCAACTGGGTGGGAAAAGGTTTAGACTGAGGCAAGTGGTGGAAACTGTGTGACATGGTGGCTATGTGATATGGGAATATGAATCTGTGTGTCAAAATAATCTGTGTGCCTTAGTTAGAAATTGGAAGTCTTGCCTTGGTCAATTAAGGACTTAACTTTGTGCGTCATTGAACTGGGCCTCTCGTACAACCACATACCTGGTATGGGACGGACCTAACTTAGTAAGATACGAATTCTTGACATTGAATGCTCAGGTAGTAGGTTAGGCTATGTGAAAAGGGTGGAGGTGTGTGCTACCATGTAGTCGCATCGCGGGACGGTTCGCCGCTTCTCTGTCCAACAGTGTGTATCGTACCATCCACTGTGTATAGTTTGGTATGACGTAAGCACATCGGGAGTGTCAATGTTAAGATGAAGTTTACGAAAGGTTACTTGTGATCATTCGCAAGTTGATTGCATCTTGTGGGTAAAGTGTACAAACTCTGCAGAGTGTTAAATCAATCTATTCGAATAGCCGCATTCACGGTCATGGACATGCTCGGGGATTTCACACGAGGGGTAGATTTTCATAAAACAATTGGGAAGGGAGCTGTGTGATCTAAATCATATGGCTATGTGAATAATCTGTTTAGGCTGTGTGTTTTTGTGAAATCAAACTGTTAAAATTAAATATTGTTTATTTGTTTTACTGTATGCTTTCAATGTATTATTTGTATTCAATTGCAAATATTGTATTTCTGCAAAATAACCACAGAAGCCATTCCTTTGGAATAAGCCTGCATGTATAATTGCATTTCTGTGGTGTGACTTGCGAGTACGGTTGTGTACTCATGCTTGCTTTAATAAATCAAGCAGAAGTGAAGGAATCATCAGTCAACAAGGTCTACTTCAAGGATCGTAGAGAACTAGGTCGCGCACCCCAGCCGATTGCCTGTGGGCATATGGACGGGCTTCACTGAAGTTATTCCGTTACGTTCCGCTGCAGCTTATTTGAGCTTTTCGCCTTCTGAGGCGTTAATTGTAAGCTCTGACCTTAAGGTCTTTACTCTGGTATTTATTGTATTTGCCTATTTACTAGTCATCTTTGTATATGGAATTGATATTTCACTGATGTTGTCACTGTTTGCACTAGCGTGATCCTGGACTAGTGCAGTATACACAGAGGGTCCAGAATTGTATTTTTGGGTCCCGATAGAGGTGGTATCAAAGCCATACTGACTGTAGGTCTTGACCTTAGTTAGATCGGCCATTTGAGTGTCTAAATTATTTTCTAAAGAAAAATTTAACTTGCAAGACTAAATGAATTGCTTAACTCCTCTCACATCTTTCTTGACTCATCTCTTGCTAGAATTTTTCCTTTCCCCGCTGTTTTAACTTGGTTCCTGCCTCTTGTCTGTCTTAACAGATGCCTTACCTTCAGACCTTCGGAGATCGCAATGGAGGACTTGCCGCAGAGCTTTGGAAGCTACTGCAAATGCTTGGAGGCTTCGACTGCCCAATGTACCGTGGCAACGAGTACCTGGTCAATGGGCGAGATCGTGGTGTGATCTGCCGTCTGACAGTCTACGCCAGAAGGAACACTAGAGCCAGCCAGCCGTTGGACATCTCAGTCAGGAGGATCACCTTTACGCAAGGAATCCAGGAGTCGTCATGCCTGGCCATCCTCCGAGTCTGCAACGTCTACGCGCAAGAGCTACAGAACACCGTCTTCCGCTACCATCCCAGATCTTCTTCAGTGGAGCTATCTGCTCACTTTCCGTCTACAAATGGGGAAGGCAACACCACAGTGGTGCACCTTGCTCAGTTCACAGCTGCTCAGGAGGAGTCACTGGAGTTGGTCGCCACCGAGCTGGAGTGCGCCTACGAGGCCTGGGAACAAACCGAGGAAAGGATCGCCGTCCTAGAGCAAGCTCTCTACGGTCAGCATGAGCCCGAAGATGATCCCGAAGAAGATCCAGAGGAGGTTTCAGAGGAGCCAGCAGGAGCTGCACAGCCAGAGGAGCCAGCAGAAGCTGCAGAGCCGGAGGAGCCAACTAAGCTTGCACCTAGCACGCCTGCTCTTGCTGCACCAGTCCCGAGGCATCAGGATCAGTTCGCGAGGATGCTAGCCCACTTCCAGGTCTACAACAGGCGGGAGTGCTGCCGTGGCAGTGGAGGCTTTCTTGAGTAGTTCATTTAAGTTCCAGTTTAGTCAGGCTTAGCCAGTTTAAGTTTACGAGAGTCGCCCTTTAGGCGGTAGCTTGTGTGCTTAGGTTCGTCTTATTTCCTTGTGTGCAAGTATGAGCTGCAAAGACCCTTAGGCATTTGTTGCAGCCATGCTAAGACCCTAATAATAAAGTTATTTCATTTGAGTTTCTTGAGCTGTGTTTGTTGGGTTTAATCTACTCCCTTGTTTAGTTCTTAACTCATCTTATGCTTGCTCCCTTATCTAACCCATGGAGCTTCATCGGATGGTTCGGACTAAATCACCTTCTTTGCAAGTGGATCCCAGCACCCAAATATCAAGAAAATGATCAAATCCCCGCAGGAACAGTGACACCCCAAGCACCCCCTCTCGACTTACAGAACTTTGGAGCCTTCATGGCAGCACAAATGCAGATAATGTATACCATGATGAACCAGATGCAGGCTATGAACAACAACAACAACAACAACAATCATCATGGAGGAGCCCCAGCCGCTCATGGTCACCAGGGACCATCCAAGTTGACTGAATTCATGAGGACCCGTCCGCCAACTTTCTCTGGACATGTCTCGCCAGTAGAAGCTGATGATTGGCTTCACGTAATTGAAAGGAAGCTGCTGATCACTCAATGCAGCGATCACGAGAAAGTTTTGTATGCCACTCATCAGATGGAGGGTATAGCTGCTGAGTGGTGGCAGACTTTTTGCACAGCACATGAGGCACCGTAGAATATCACTTGGGAAGAATTCTCCGCAGCCTATCGCCAGTATCATGTTCCTGAAGGGATCATGGATTTAAAGAAAGATGAGTTCCGTGCTCTTAAGCAAGGAGCTATGTCAGTGACTGATTACCTAAATAAGTTTTCTCAGCTAGTTCGTTATCTTTGCGCAGAGGACGCCGCCTTCGACAAGGCTCGTCGAGTCGCTTTCTTGAAGGATTGAACTCAGACTACATGTCAATCGCTTGCCCACACTTTCCCGATTTCCAGAATTGATTAACAAGGCGTTGGTTATGGAGGACAAACGCAAAGAACTGGAGGACCACCGCAAGCATAGGATGGTTCAACAGGGAAGCCACAACATCAGAGAGCAAGAGTAGTGCCACAAGAGGTTTAATCGTTTCCACCACGAGTTCTTCAGACACCTGCACCGCCTTGACACCTCGTCCCAAATTGCTTAGAATTTTCAGTAACTCAACACCACCAACCCTACCCGAGGAACAACCGCGAGAATGAACCAAGAGTGTGTTACAGTTGTCGTCAACCAGGACATTTCGCCAATCAGTGCCCTCAGAAGGGAACAATCACTCCAGTCCGCTTCAACCTTGGAGCAACACCTGCCAAGACCCCAGTGTAGAGCAACC
Organism: Phyllostachys edulis; assembly: GCA_036346405.1. NCBI lineage: Eukaryota > Viridiplantae > Streptophyta > Magnoliopsida > Poales > Poaceae > Phyllostachys > Phyllostachys edulis. Next base: position 56,098,328 of record CM070562.1, on the reverse strand, counting down.
AAGGAGTTTCTCAGGGAACCAATCAACCAGGAGGAGCGCCGATCGGCTTGTTAGAGGTCGTGTTAATCACGCCACTCGAAGGAGCCCAGAAGCACCGGACGTCAGACTTTGGGTAAGTTCATAGTAAATTCAAGACCAAAGATCGATTACATTTGATTACGAGCTTCAGATTCGCTTTGTTTCTGGAGTTTTTGCAACTAAGAATAAATTAGAAGTTATGCATCTTAAGCATACTTTGTTAGTCCAGTCGCCTGGAGCAGAGCTAAGTTCTAAAGTGGGTTGTTTAGGGGCTAAATTACTCATAGCTGGAGTGGAGTTTCTAGCTAACCTAATTGTTCTAGACACCTAAACCTTAGATGTTATTCTTGGCATGGATTGGTTAACCAAGCACAAAGCCATGCTAGATTGTGGCCGAAGAGCCGTTACAATAGAGGATACTAAGGGAAACAAGGTAGAGTTCCAAGCTACCTCAGTGCGTAATGGACATCTGCTAGTCAATAGCATGAAGACCGTTGCTTGCCGAAGGAGGTCCGATGGATTAGAGAAGAGGTCCCGAGAGCTGGTCAAGGGAGGTCTAGAGGTTTGAGGGAGGTCTAGAGAACAAGCTGTGGGAGCCAGAGAGCTAAAATGAGGAAAAGGTAAAGGAAGAGAGCTTGCCCAAGCTTATTGTGAGGACCCCGGTTTATTTGGCTTGTAATGTTTAATCATCCATTGACCCTAACATCACAAACAAAATAACCCGTGTCTTCGAGATATGTATACTCCCCAGAAATGTAGTATACACACCCCTTTACAAAATCGTGCATCAATATCATACAAGACATAGAACCAAAGCACGAACTGGATTAAACCAAAGACATACATAATATAGAGTTATTACAAAACGGGCCGACCGGCCAAATAACAACTAAGAAAGATAAACACAACGGAAGCAAAAGCCATAAGATGGCGATAAACAAAAGAAGGCCACATGGTTTGCCTTTAGCCCACAAGGCAACCGACCGGGCCGCCTAGCTAGTCTTCCCAACCGCAGCACATCTCACAAAAGTAGGGCCCTCTGCAACAAAGTTATTAAGCAAAGCAAATGAGTACAAAAATGTACTCGCAAGACTAACGTGTAAGGGTAACAGACATATACATATGCTACATGCAAGCTTTATTTAAGTGGAAGGCTTTAGGTTCATTTTAGCATAAAGCAAGTTTTCATTTGCAATATTTAAATAGATTCAAAGCAGTTTTGCAATTCATTTTTAATTTGCAAGTAACAACGAGACAAGTAACATAATAACAATAGATAGATGACAACAACAATCCTGGAAGTGACTAACCCAATAGCCACCACAATATTAGCATGAATTACCCATTCATACCACCCATGTCAAGTTTTAATTAAATGGTTGAGTCTAGTTCTTGCACGACCTTACCAAGCATGTCCATAACCTAGGACGAGGCTATTCAATAGTTTTAACCTGCGCAGGGTGTACCAATGTACCCACACGCCTGATCGCTTTTTAAGCCAAGCTATTTAGCACACTTCCTTTGGTATGCCGGCACGGCTAAGTCCTACAAGACATTTTCAATGGGTGATGCTAATTAAGAGTCACGACAACCCGGAGGGTAGGATACACCGGCCTAGCCTAAGCAACTGCGGGTGCTCCCAATCCCTATAAAAACATTTTAACCACCATCGACTCAATAATTAACACCCCCAAAGTACTTAGTCAAGAGAGGTCCCATATCCCCCTCGTGTGGTTAGCACGCAAAAGCGCTTGGCTTAGTGACACAAGTAACTCGGTCCTTGGGGACTTAGGCACCATTCCCTTCAAACCCAACAAATCACACCAACATCCATTGTGCCCAAGTCATGAAACAATTTAGTTTTCATTTTTGTTTTATTTTTTTACAAAGTAACAAAGCACAAGAGATGGACATAATGGAAGAATAATTTTTGTGTGATCAAGGTCATCGACATAATGTCGACAACCACCCATTTCTACCGTTATCTAAGCATTTCTAAGCATCATCAACGCAAACTACTCAGTGATAAGAGTCCATCCATCGGACTCTAAATCACAGCAAGATAATCCTAGGCTTAGTAGTAGAGAATGAACATTTACCTACAGAGTATGCATCTATAGGATCACTAATCGATATCATTTAACAACAAAATAGCAATGCATACATACAAGTTAAACAATATATTAGACTTTAAAGTAAAGGGACATAATGGATATGATCAAACTGCTTGCCTTGCTGGGGCTGCTCAGTTTGCTGCAGAGTATCGCTCATGGGATCAACACACTCGTCGACACCTAATCGAAAAGGCGAAAAGAATCGATAAGAGCGACGAAAACTGAAAAGACGCAACAGCAAACTTTAACCAAATGCTTTGAAATTTTTACAGCAGCAAGAGCATGATTTTTAGAGAATTTAGCAATAAGAACCAATTGATTTGGATTCTCAATGCAAAAGATATGGCCAAAACAATTCTGCTCAGCCTGAAAAAAGCTAGAAAATTCAAATCGGTTACTGTTCATCCGAATTAAATTCCCTAGCACAATTTTCCAAAGAGGTGCTGCACCTGGGATTTTTATGGTAAGACCAGCACCTCATGAGATGAATAACACAATTGAGTTCACCTCATTTGGAGCTAGGATGCATGTTTTATGATTTTTCAAAGACATGCAAAAGAGCTCAAGAAACATGCACCCACAATTCTTTTGAAAATAGTGACATGCCTAAATTCTATTTTACCATTTAGTGCACTAGCAGAGGAAGCCAACACAGTTGGATTCACTCAAAAATGATCTATAGGGAATTACTTATGCATTTTACAAGTTAATTGCAATTTTTAGAGCACATTAAATGTTAATTTTGAAACCAATTTGCAAATCCATGTTCTGGAGCCGAACCAAACTTACAACCATTTTTAGATTAAAGTTTAGTTCAAACCAGAGCCACCAAAATTTGAATCAACTTAAATGGAGCTAAAATGAATTAGTTATGCAATTTCAAAGTTCATTACCTTTTTCAGTTCACAAATAAATCCACCCGGGAATTTCTAAAATCAAAACGACGGGAGAACCTGGGCGTTGATCTGGATCGGACGCCCAAGACCTCCGACAACGTCGCGCGTCGCTCATGGATCGACGAACGTGGGCCGTGGATCCTGGATCCAACGGCTCATGTCCTCCCGGCAACGCGCGCTTACGCCCGCGCAGGTCCAACGAACATGGGCCGTTGATCTTGAATCCAACGGCTCATGTCCTGCGGTAGCGCTGCGCGTTTGGAACACGCGCGCACGAACAGGGCGGAGGTCGTGGCCATTGATCGTGAGATGGACAGCTCGCGACCAACGCACACAGCGCACACGCGAACTCCCGGGCCATCTGAGCCCTAGATCTAAACACGGACGGCCCCAAGGAGGTCGCTATAGTTGTCGGTTTCGTCCGACAACGAAACTGACAGCAAGATCTGGTCATCACCGGCGTTCTCACGCGGCGGACGAAGCCGCGCCACTCACGGTGCACAATAGCAACGCAAGACCACTGGGTACCACCTCACTGGGGGTGGACGAGCGCCGTGAGCGAGAGGGGCAACATGGCACACACGGCCAGAGGCAAAAATGAAAGGAAAGCTCCGCAACATCCAGACAAGTGGGTGCCCAGCATCTAGGGACTACCAGGAGGTACCTGGAGGTCGCGGAGGTGCCGAGGAGGTCGGGGGAGAGGAGGACCGGCGATGGTGACGAAGGGTGCTCCACGGCCGAAAAGGGGAGAAGCTCCAATTAGGCCACCTCTGCAAATGTCCAAACCAATTAGGTTAGGGGTTTGATCACAGAGGGGAGATGCTCAAATTGAAGCAAAGAGAGGGAGAGAATAGCCACTGGGGCACTGCCTTCACCGAGAGCTCCAAGGTGCATCAATGGCGGCCAAGGAGGTCTGTGGAGAAGGAGCTCAGCCAAGCACAGTGGGTGCAAGCCTGAGCTCAATGGTGTGTAAAGGAAGCCAAGGGAAACCAGGGGAGGTCTTATAGCCCAAGGAGCAGAGGTCATGAGCTAGGGCTAAGCTCTGTGGTGAGCTTAGCCCATGGCTCAGTCCATGGCTCCACCAGGACGTGGAGGTGACCGGGGGGGGTAGGTCTGAGCATGGCCTAAGGGGCGGAAAGCTGATTCGCATTAAATGCGTGCAGGCAAAGAGCTGTTGGGGAAGTGACAGGTCACTGCCCTCCTCCTCTGCCATGGCGCACGCGTGCGCCCGAGGAAGGAGAAGAACAGGACCTCACCTCCACCGTTGGATCAGCGAAGGGAGAGGTCGTGACCTTTAGATTCGCAATGGTGTGATCTGGAAAGGCACGGGGGAGGTCGTGACCACCGGATCTGCATCGTGCGGTGGCGCAAGGAAAAGGGGAGGTCGCAGCCATGGGATCTTCATCGCACGGTTGCGAAAGGAAAGGGGGAGGTCGCGCGCGATAAGGGGATAGGAGGTCGCGGCCGTTGGATCTGAATCCAAAGGCGCGGAACCGATGGGGAGGACTTAACTGATGCGCACGACACAGACAAGGGATGGGAGGTCATGGCCTTTAGATTTACATCCAAGGGCACGCAATGATGAGGGGAGGTCGTGGCCATTGGATTTACATCCAAGGGCACACAACATTGAGCGGAGGTCGTGGGCTTTGTGCACGACACAAAGGAGGTCGTGGCGGTTGGATGTTGATCCAACGGCAACGAACGGAGGTAGGAGGTCATGGCTGTTGGATGTTGATCCAATGGCGCACAACAATGGTGGGAGGTCTGGCTGGTGCGCACGATGCGACGGGAGGTCATGGCCAGTGGATCTTGATCCAATGGCGACGAGAGGATAGGGGAGGTCGTGGCTATTGGATCTCGATCCAATGGCGACGAACTGAGGCACGGGTGGTCTTGGCCCTTAGGCAAGACCCTGAAAAGGGAAGGGGAGGTCGTGGCCGTGAGATCCTGATATGACGGCAACGAGATGAGAGGGGAGGTCATGGCCGGTGATGTTAATCCAACGGAGCACGACCTCGCGCGGGTGGGAGGTCTGGTGCGCTTGATAACGAGGGGAGGTCGTGGCTGTGGATTTTAATCCAACGGCGCACGACGCATCGCACGGGGGAGGACTTGGCTGAGCTGGAACAATGGGTTGTGGCGGAGGTCGTGGCGGTTGGATCTTGATCCAATGGGCACGACCTCACGCGATGGGGAGGACAGGGCCACGGTTGGTTGAGGCGGAGGTCGTGGCTGTTGGATTTTGATCCAACTCCACGACCTCATGGGAAAAGGCACGGCCGAGCTGAGGCGCGGTTGGGTTCGACCCGCTTGGAAAGCGGCTCGGACCCAAGGAACAGTGCCTGATTTTGAATTCAAATTTGAAGGCTGAGGTTGGAGGAATTTTTAGAGGTAGCAAACTAACTCCAAAAATTCCAAAATTTTAACTGGAGCTTCCTCACTCCAGGATTAACCTTACATAAAATTTCTAGAGGTTTTTGTGCACTGCATTTTTCTCAGGAAATTCATCAAGGATATTTTAGGGTTTGACTTACCTCCAAAATCAATCAAATAATTTCTACAAATTATGAAATAATTTAGAGGGTTCACGCATCATCCATAGGACCAAGGGAAAATATTTCCCCAAGTTTGGCACAAGATTTGTGACAAAGTGGAATAAGGGTTTGACTTTAGTCAACAGGAGGTTTAGGTTTTTGAACTCCACATCTCTTGATAAGGATTATGGCATTGTTCAAGAGTTTCAAGATGTGAGAAAAAGTTTTAATTTCTACACATTTGCTTACATTTGAAACACACACCTGTTTATACATTTGGGATGTTACAAAATAAAGCTAGAGTTGCTGGGAGGTCCAAGGCACACGTGGTTAAGAGCAAGTGAGGAAAAGATAGGAGCTAGTACAAGAAGTGACACAAAGATAGCACGGGTGCTGCAAAAAGGATGGTAGCATTTAATGCAACACAACATGCATTAAATGTAGGGAGACTCCCATGCGCAAAGGACACAGTCAAAGGATAAAGAAAGAGGAGAGTGACTGCCAAATGGGGCCAGTAAAAGAGTAAGGGGAGGTCCTGCAGAGACCTTGAGGAGGTCCCACAGAGGTCAAGGGAGGTCCTTACCCACGGGGGAGGTCCAAGCACAGGACCGGAGGTCCAAAGACACAACAATGAGGAGGTCCTATGGACAGGAGGTCCAAAAGACCTTCTCACGGGAGGTCCGAAGGTCAAGATCAAAAGTAACAGGGAGGTCCTGACGGTTAGATCTCTAAAACGAGATCCCAACAGTCAAGATTGAGGGCAAGGGGAGGTCCTGACGGTTAGATCCACAAGGAGAAGGTCTGAACGGTTAAGATCTCCAAAGGGGAGGTCTTAACGGTTAGATCTAACAATGGGGAGGTCTGAACAGTTAAGATCTCCAAAGGGGAGGTCTTAACGGCCAGATCTAACAAAGGGGAGGTCTGGACGGTTAAGATCTCTAAAGGGGAGGTCTTAACGGCCAGATCTAACAAAGGGGAAGTCCAAATGAACGTGAGGGAAGTCCTAAAGGACACAGGGAGGTCCTGAAGGACATTGATACCACGAGTTGGGGGCGGTAAAACCGGGTTGGCAGAGGAGGGAACTTCCAGAGAGAGTTACATGGATCAAAGCAAAGAAGAAGTCCACATGAACACAGAAAGGTTCGAGAGAGTGTAGAAGGAACTCAAATGAACCCGGGGAAGGATTAGGCCTGGGGAGGTTTAGGCCAGAACAGAACCAAAGAGGGAGGTTTGGACCAAGGGAGGTCCAAGCACTTGGGAGGTCTAGACCTAAGGAGGCCTGGACCAAAGAAGACAACACAAAGGAGGTCTGGACCCTTGGATCCAAATGAGGGAGAGGTCTGGACCATCAGATCCAGACGATGGGTGGTCTGGACGGAGGGTTTCAAGGGGAGAGGGATCCAACGGAGGAGATCCACAGAAAGTGGTCCAAAGGAGGTCTTAACGGTCAGGATAAATTTAAAGGTGATCCCAATGGTTAAGAGGAGATCAAGGAGATCTCGACGGTCAAGACCAACACGAGGGAGGTCTCAACAGTCAAGATGAAGCCAAAGGAGATCTCGACGGTCAAGACCAACACAGGGGAGGTCTCAACGGTCAAGATAAAGCCAAAGGAGATCTCGACGGTCAAGACCAACACAAGGGAGGTCTCAATGGTCAAGATAAAGCCAAAGGAGATCCTTACGGACCCGGGGAGGTCCAAAAGAGGTTCAGATGGACACGGAGAGGTCCAAATAAACTCTAGGAGGTCCGACTGTACCCAAGGGAGGTTCCAAATGAACCCGGGGAGGTTCACTTGAGCACACAGAGACCCAATTGGGCACAAGGGAGTTCATTTGAAAAAGAAGCGATCTAGTTGAACACAAAGAGATCCAATGGACAGAAGGTATTCCATTTGATTAGAGGGAGATCCAAATGAATCATTGGGCATTCCAGTGAACAAGAGAGGGGTTCAATTGAATACTTGGAAGTCCACATGAACTTAGAGGGGGTTCCAATGAACACAGCGAGGTCCAAGGGATACAGAGGAGTTCACAGGATCCAAGAAAGGTCCAAGTGAACACAGGAGGCTTAGATGAACCAACGAGAAGTTCAAATGGACACAAGGAGGTCCAGATGAACTAGAAGAAGGTTCAATGTAGCCTAAAGATGTTCAATGTGAGCACCAAGGGCTTCAAATGAACCTGAGGAGGTTCAAAAGAACGCGAGGAAATCCAAATGAACATAAGGAGGTCCAAACCACAGGGGAGGTCTGAACCATAAAGAGGTTCAAACCAACAAGTAGGTGCTCGACTAAAGGAAATCCAAACCAAAGATATGAGGGAGGTCGGAGGGGTCAAGTGAGGTTTGATCGAGAAGGAAGGATGCGGGCGTGGGCAAATATCCAACTCAAGGGGAATTTGGACATAAGGGCATGTCTAGACAGAAGGGATGTCTGGACATAAGGAAATGCCCAAATAAGAGGAAAGTCTAGAGAGAAAGGGCTGAGCCAAGGGAAGAGCAGAACAAGCTGAGGTGAGGGATTTCAACACAAGAGCTCTAATAGCTCCAAAGAACCAACTTTAGGATTAGTTGAAGTTTAGCTTAGTCCTTTTAAACACTCCAAATTCTAAAAACTCAGGTTAAGCTTTCGAATTTCAATAAAACCAAATGGTTCTTTTTATTTTAAAAATTTCCAAAAAGGCTCAGAAAAACCAGGGTGTTACAGAACACATGTCCTAATTAAACATAGGTATGTTAGTAATAAAGTAAATAACAAAGAAATTAAAAGCATTAATATTAATTCAACATTTTAATTATATTCCAATGGCAAATAAATCATATTTGGTATGTTCTTAGTGGCACCAAAACACTTTGCTCGAACACAGTGGTAATAAATATACAATTTCATGAAACCCAAGTGGTAAACACGTAATTTTCCCTACAAAATGCTATATTACGTTAACACCTGTACTGGCTGCTATGGATTGCGATATACTTAAAACATCATCGTTACTATGCATATTTATAATGGGTGAAGCTTTCATGAAAAAAAAAATCAAAATTTCACATGTTTTGGAATCCTATGGGTTTAGAACCATGTATCTGTGATTTTTGTCTTTGTATTTTATAACTCCTTAATCCAACCAAAACTATAAATAAAATGTTATCAATTCTTTATTGTGCAAATAAATACATGTATTTAACATTCTATAAACTAGCATTTGCGAATGCACGGGTTATCGACATGTTTCTAGAATACAAAAGTAACGCATTATCGTTCATCAAGCCCGGGCGTAATTAGCGCAGCACGCAAAATAGTACAACTGAATTAATTTTCACTGACAAAATTTTCCTTCATACGAACTTCAAAACTAACTGTATTAATAATGCTATCTCCAAACTAAGATTTTTGAAGCTAACCTACCATTATTTTATTTGCTAACAATATATCAATACACATGATGTTGCTTGCTAACCTACCATGGTTTAAAAAATACACACATATAAAACAATGCTAGAGACTAACCGTCGTCGTCGATGCGAACAAACTTTTTTTCTTCCTCTTCCTCTTCCTCTCCTCTCTTTCCCTCTCCCTCTCCTCTCTTTCTCTTCTTTCTTCTTCTCGGCCGTCGCTCCCTCGAATGGTGACTGTTCACGGGCGGCCGTGCACGCACGGTATAAAAAGACCTTTTTCTTCAGGATCTCCTCGAGACCTTTTTCCTTGTCCTCAGGACCTCCCCTTCAGGACCTCCTTTGACTCTCACAGGACCTCCTACTGTTCTCAACCAGTTCCCTTGACTGTCCTGTTCGTTTTCTCAATCCCTTCGCTCAAGGTCTTAAGCGCATTTGATGTGGGTTGAGTCACATTAAATGCTGTCACCTACCTTTGTACCCATCTCTACTTTTTATCACCTCCTTGGAGTGTTTTAGTCCTTTGTTGTACTTGCTAGCAGTATACCTTTTGTACCAATACCTTCAACCTGGTCACTCCCTTTTGTGGTGTACCTATTCTCCTTGTCCTTTAAATAAAACACCAGGGGCATCCACTTCCTCCTTGTTCTTCACTCTAAACTTCTCCCTCGGTTTCTCCCTATCCCGGTGAGCTCTCCAAGCTCCTCTGGTTTGGACCTCCCTCTCGTGGGACCTCCCTCTCGGACCTCCTCCTATCAGTGGACCTCATCTCTTTTGTTTCAAGTAAGTTCTTTTGGATTTCTTGGAGTTTCTTTATTCATTTGGTTTCTTTACGAACGTATAGATTCCAATTGTTGCTGAGGAGCTCGAGGATCAAGCCACCCCTACCAAATCTTTCTCTCAACAGAGGCAAGTCATGGACCTTGATCATCTTGATCCCATTTTACAAAAGTATTTTGATTTATCAAACTTGCATAGCTACTTTTATAAGACTAGTTTGGGCAGTAGCTATTCACCTACTTGACAACATGCCTCCTTGGTTATTTGAACTTGACAAGTTGACATGAACTCCTTGGTCACCTTAGAATGGGTACTTTAGTTGGTCTTGTTTGATATTGCCAACATGGAACCGTATGTTATGCTTAGCCTTGCTTTAGAAACCGAGGGTCTGTGAATCATGCTTCATCCTTAATAATCTTGACTAATGGAACTATGGAACTGTGATTGGTGCCACTATTAAGCAGCTATGGTGCTGATGCCATAACTGTGTTGATTATGGTGTGAGGCCACCTTGTTAAAAATTGTTGTGCCAGGACTGGGTGGTCCAGTGGTCGGGTTGAACCCAAAATATTTTCACACTCGGGCAAGTGATCGTGCAGTAAATGGGGTGCCATGTGCACAATGGGATGAAGTTGCCTTGCCTGAGTGGATTAAGGATCTAACTTTGTGTCTGTGGATCCGGGTAATCCGTGCAACCGCAAGGTCATTTTATGGGGATGGCCTGGGCCGAATAATTGGGAGCGAGCTGGCTTGGTTCTATTGTGGTGGAAGCGTCTTTGAGTCTTTGGCGCAAGAGGGGCACCCAATAACCCTGCGAAGTTTATGAAACCTTAGCGGGCAGTTCCGTGCCAGTTCAAAGCTTTGTAAAGGCCTTGCCACGCTCTCTAGACTGCTCACCTTTAGAAGTGAGCAAGGGTCTTCTCGGGAACCCATCCCGCTAGGGAGATCGTGGATTGTGGGTAAAGTTGTACACCTCTGCAGAGCGTAAAATCTATTCGAATAGCCAAGTCCTTGGTTATGGACATCTCCCGGAGAAGTGGTGCAAAAGGGTAGACTTTTATAAATTGTGCCCCTGGGTGCTTCTGCGAGAGGCCGTGACTTTGCCTCGAAGAGACCTTGGCTGGCTTTAGAGGGATCATGGTTGGCTCGAGATGAGGTCCAGGGACTGGGTGTGGCAGCTCTGGAGTGGGTGCTCTAGAGTGGTCGTGGTTGAGGTCTTGGTCGTGGGTGCGACCAGACCTCCCACGAGTTGTCTTTGGGAGCTCTGGAGTGGGTGCTCCAGAGTGGTCTTGGGAGAGGTCCTGGCCGTAGGTGTGTCCAGGCCTCCCCCAAGTGGCTTTCGAAGTGAGCTAGTGCTCACTCCCCTTCTTTTGAAAACAACTGTGTATATGTATTATTGTTTTAACTTGAGCTTTGCAATCTACTTACGTTATTTCACTGTCAAATTTGCTTTTTGCAACTAACCATACAGCTCTCTTTTGGCAAGCCCTTCATGAATACTTATTGCATGCTTTTCCCCACAGCTTGTTGAGTACATTCAAAAGTACTCATGGCTTGTGCCCTCTTTTTAATCAACAGATCAGGAAGTTCCAGGGAGCTCAAAGCTCCAAGAAGAAGAGGTCTTTAGAGGCCTTGCGTGCTAGGGGACGTCCTCCACTCGATAGCCTATGGGCTGATCGGCTGGACCTGCTCGTGCGGTATTTGCGTTTGCTGCAAGTGCTCTTTTTGTAAGCCCAAGGGGCAAACCCCTGTAAGATGCTTGACTGAAAGGTCTTTAATAATATTTGTTAAGTTCTCTTTTGCTTCTTCCCAGTTGTTGTATGGATTTGATCACACCATTGTTTGTCTGTGCGAGCTAGCTTGGGTTCCTAGGACTGGCTCAGTGCATAGAAGCCTCGACCTCTAGGAGGTCTTGAAGATCTCCTGGGAGGTCCTGGCATACCTCCTCTCGGAATGTACTGAGCGGTACTACCGCTCCTCCGTGCGGTAGTACCGCAGCTCAAAAAAATCAGTCAGTTTCATGTATATTCCGAGAAGGTCCTCACAAGGTGGTATCAGAGCTCCATATCGACTGCAGGACGTAACCTTAGTTAGCATGGCCGTTTTAGTCAATTTCAAAGAAATTATTTTCTAAATCAAACCAACTTGAAAACCAGATTAGTGGTTCTTCTCTTGTCTTGTTCTGCTCTAATCTAGTCTTGTCTCATTCTTTTCTCCTCGTAAACCATTCCTTTCTTATCTCCTTCTCAGATTCTTGAATCTTACCCCTTCTTGAACTCTATTTTTGAACTCGATTTGACCTCCTTATCTCAGCAATTTCTATAGGACCGAGCCCTTATATTCGTGTGCTGGAAGCCCCGAGAAGATGGTGCAGTTGGTGCAGCCTGCAACACACCAGGTTCTCAAGAGCTAAGCTTGCAAGGATAACCAGTACAATGGATGCCAAGCCAGGTAGCTTGGAAGAAACCTTTTTGAATCCGATCTTGAGGATTAAAGATTTTAGGATTCGTTGCTATTAAAAACTCTAGTGGATTCTGGGATATAGTGGTAGCGGTCGTGGGGATGGGGTGCAATTAATGCGAGTAAGAATGGCACACAGTAAGGGCGCGGCATGGCGCTGGTGGCAAGGGCGTCGGTTCGGGTGCGAGGGCGGGGGACTAGCGTGGCGTGGCCAAGGTGCGGGCTAGTGTGGTCGGGACCAAGAGGGGGGGCTAGTGCGGACGAGATCCAAGGGGTGGCGCACGGTGCTAGCATGGTCAGAGGCGGCTCGGGGCAGAGGTAGGAGGAAGCCAGTTGAAAGAAAGGAAAAGAAAGGAAGGAAGGAAAAAGAAAGAAAAAGGGAAAAGAAGAAAAGGTGAAAAAGAAGAAAAAGGGAAAAAGAAGTGGGCCAGAGAAAAAGATTTGGGCACGACCCAAAGATATTTCGTAGAAAAATTCAAATTACGAAATTTGAATTTGGATATGGAAACAAGATTTGGCTTGAGACAATGGACTTTGGATTTGAAATGGAGGTTTGAATTTTGGATTTGATTTAATTATCATAGACATGAGCAAGAACTCCAAATAAAACTCAAACTTTAAAATAATTAATTTAAATTAAATTTTACATCAAAGGAAAGAAATTTTGGGAAAACAGAAAAGAAATAAATTGAATTCAACTCAAAGAAATAGCAAAAGAACTTGGAGAAATCCAAGAAAATCCAAAAAATACCTTGGGTCCAAAAGAACACAAATAAAACAGTTTTGAATTTAATTGAAGTTTGATTTATTCATATTAAATTGTTTTAATTTTTAAATTTCAAATTAAGCTTTAAACAACTTAATGAAATTCAACTGATTCCTTTTATTTTAAAATTTTCAAAAAGACCTGGAAAATGGGGATGTTACATCCGGAAAGGTAGAAATGCGTGGCTTGACAGTGTGCTGTTTTTTCGGTCTGAAAAGGTGGTGTTGCCTAGTTTGTCTTTTCGTTCTGAAAAGGTGTCGTGACAGAGTGTGGTCATTTCAGTTTGAAAAGGTAGCATCGCAGTGTGCTATCCTCTCGGTCCGCAAAGATCCAATGTGTGTGCCCTGATAGTGTGCGATCATTTCTGTCTTAAAATGTAGCGTCACAGTGTGTCGTCTTTTTAGTCTGCAAAGGTGGGAGTGTGTGGCATGACAACGTGCGGACTGTTCGGTCTGAGAAGGTGGTGTGGCACATAGATGTCTTAAAAGGTAGCATCGTAGTGTGTTGTATTCTCGATATGTAAAAGTGTAATACCAAAGTTCATTCGTGAATCCCTTGTCATGTTACATTCATACAGACCCAGTTGGCAAAAGTTAAAGACTTCTCGCAATTCATAAAAAGCATACAACATCGTTCATACACGAATCCCTTATGCAGAAAACCACCACTACTTAATACATATGGAACACACTACTAGAAGGATACACACACACATAAGTTTCTCGAGCCACTTCAAGTGGTCAATAATCTTATCAAAACGCTCATCTACAGGTGGCATGTTCACCATTGGACCATATGGAAGTACATGTCGACATTTAATCGCTCTTTCAACCACAGCACCAGCCGAGTCTTCCCACTGAAAGTATTTGCTACCCCTGGCTTGAAAATGACACTAAATAGTAAAAAAGAAGTGACAAACAAACCGTAAGTCCAAATACCAGCATGCGCGGAAATCGAGCTCACCGAGAAATACAGACACTTGTAGAACACACGCCCCCTGTTCTCTTCAGTGTTGGAGTACCAAACATTTTCCTAGACACCACAGTACTGGCAGTTCACACGCCTTGCACTCACCAGCGCCACCGCTCTTCGGCTCATTGAACTAGATGACTGAGACATGGTGCTTAGTTGAGAACAGGGAGTATGTTAGAAGAGAGGGCTGGAGTTTAGTTGTTTGGGTGGGCTTTTGTAATGGTGGGGTTCCAGATGCTGAGTAACTTTTTAATATTAAAATTTAGGCAAATCTCCATTCAAAATGGCGATAGGGATCTCGGATCCCACAACTCCCTATCGCCATTCCAAATGGTGACACAATCTCCCCTATAAAAGACCCCTAAACCCCTAAAATTCAGGCAAAACTCACTTTTATTCAGAAAAAGAGAAAGAGGGATGGGAGAGGAGCAGTGAGGAGTAGAGGGGATGAGAGTAGCTTGCGAACGAGCATTTGCTACTGCTTGTTCGGCCGTCCGCCTTTGAGGTAATTTTTTTAGCTTAACAGATTACATAGTTTTAGATCTATGGTTACGTAGTGTAGTATGTTGTAGATACTCCTCTTCAGTGGGTAGTTTAGTCTTAGATATGTTGTTAATCGTGGAAATCTTGTTTATGGTGCAGTACGTCAAATATGTCAGACGCAACCAATTTCAAAATTTACTACGGTCAATGGACTATTCTGGAGGGTCATGAGGGGGATTGATTTGTATTATTTCCAATCTGCGACCGTAACCCTAGCAAGACTAGATCATCATACATGGGGCACTGTGATGTGATGGTTGTTCCACATATTCGACTTGGACCATGCTGTGTATGATCTGAAATTGAGTTGCCTGGCCAACCGAGCACAATAGGGTGCATATTGGGAGTTAATGCAGCTCAAGGGAACTAGGTTATGGAAGTCTTATGTATGCCCGACGAGGGAGGAAGGATGGGATTTGGTCCTTCTAACCTAGGCATATGCCAAGGCCATTCGTACATCGGTAGCTGAACAAGTAGGTTGTGGTGATGCTGAAGAAGTTGGGGACTCCAGCGCGGCAGGAGGTCGAGGAGTTGTTGATGTTGTCGATGAAGACCATGAGGATGGAGCTCCTTCCATCAGGCACGCTAGTGAGATTTCTGACTACCAGGCATTGTCAGAAGATGAATGATCTGATGAGGAGAATGCTGTAGAACAGTAGACGGTTCCATCCGAGTGGAATACATACTAGTTTGATAAACTCATTGTTAATGAAGGCTCCTGTGTACCGTGGGAGTATGACTAGAACGAGGTCAGGCAATGAGCCTTGAGCAAATGCAAGAAGGCCGTGCAGGAGGCTGTCATATTCTAGGCCTTATCGGACCGACGTACATTCATAGTAGTGAAGTCCAACCCAAGATGCTACGACGTGAAGCACGGCATAGAGGGATTCCTTTGACGAGTGCATGCATTCCAGCCTAAGTGGGACACCTACTGGAAATGCCCTATAGTAGTCCCTCACACATGTGTCATGCTGAATCAACGCAGTCCCACAAGAACCTGTCATCATCCTTTATCGCAAACATCCTATATGGTGATATCGTGGATAATCTAGATTTTGAGCTACGATCCATCATTCGGGAAATAGAGATAAGGTTCCAGTACACAATCAGTTATGCTAAGGTGTGGAGGGCAAAGCAGAAGGCGTTGGAACCAATGTTCGGTATGTTCGAGGACTCTTACCACAACCTCCCCAGCCAACTTCGAGTCATACAAGACAGAAATCCTGGCACTCATGTCGACTCAAGATGGCACACATCCGTAGTGGGAACAAAACAGAATAGGGTACTAAAGCGAGCATTCTTCACTTTTGGTCCATGCATCAATGCATTGCATCATTGCCGTTCAATCTTGTGCGTGGATGTCACATTTCTGACTAGGAAGTACAAGGGGCAAATACTTACTGCAATAGTGTCAGATGGGAACAATAAGGTTCTTCTCGTGACCTTCACATTTGTTGAAAGCGCGAACACAAACAGTTGGCTATGGTTTATGAGGAATGTGAAGATCTCTGCTATACAGGGTTGTCCTGACATATACGTCATACATGATCGACATGTGGGCTTGTTGAGTGCAATAACCTAGCTACAACAAGGGGAGAACGAGGCACTTCTGTGGGTGGATTTGTAGAGTTGGTGGTGCATGAGGCACTTGGGTGCAAACTTCTACAAGTAGTTCCGCAACAAAGACTTGATGGACCTGTTCAACCGTCTGTGCAACCAAAACCAGAAGAGAAATTTCGATGCACTCTAGAAGATCTTGGATGAGCGTACCAGGGTGCACAGAAGAGAGGCAACAAAAAAGCCGTCTGCAAGCGCTGACCAGGACCCCGAGGCATTGCCACAGATACCCATAGATGCTCCTGGTGTGACGAGGAAGGCGGGGGTGCAGGTAAAATTCTTATTGGACTGGATTGAGCACAAGCCTAAGGAGAAGTGGTCGCTACTACATGATAAGGACGATACTCGATATGGTGTCATGACAACCAATCTAGCCGCGGTGTACAATTGAGTCTTACGCAGCGCCAAGAGCCTCCCTTTGGTTGCAATTGTGGAGGAAATTCTTCGGGGTACCACAAAGTACTTCGTTGACCGAAGCAACAACGCATCACTCTCCATGGCAAATGACAGAGTTCTGTACTCCACCATGATCACCAAGTACATGGAGGAGAAGAGTAAGAAGGGTGAGATGCACCGGGCACTCAAGATGAGCACAAGGGAGCCTCACTTCGTGATCATGTGCAGGGAGAAAGGATGCCACGAGACGAACTGCAAGAGGATCATCGACGAGTGCACGCTATGCCGTGCTAGTTGCGTATGCACCTGCAACATGCCTCTTCTTCTACATAGGACATGCTCACATGTCATGGCTGCATGTTTGACAGTGGCGCAACATCCCGGTCAGTACCTTTCCAAATATTTCACCAAGGAAGAGGTGATGCAGACCTAGAATGCAAAGCTGTATGGCTATGGCATAGTTGGCCATTTCACTAGCCGTCGTACCTAGAAGCAACTCATCTGGGCTGCAAACATTGCAAGGCTGAAGGGAAAGGTTGGCTAGTGGTAGATACGGCTTATCAAGAATGACATGAATGAAGCAAAAGCGCAGCGTTGTACAAAGAAGTGCTCAATTTGCAGGTAGTCCGGGCATACCTACAAGAAATGCCCTATGAGAAGTGCACAGGATGAAGGAGAGGTCGACAGTCTGGACGGCAGCCACTATAATGGTTTGCCTTGTCGAAATATATTATGTTGAATGTTTTGTATTGTCATTGAGAATTGTTGAAAAACTATGTGATGATGTTGTGTTGGAATGTTTTGTACTAGCATTGTGATTTATCGAAAACTATGTGATGCCATTTTGCTTAAAAATATGTTGTGCTAATATTGTTTCCTATGACTATCTAATTCTGTTTCTTATTATGATGTGCATCTAATTGTAATGTGTAACTTACCTTCTTTCTTAAACCACCACCATTGTCTTCGCCAGCGGCGCCGTTGGTGGTGGTAGTTTAGTTGGTTGGTGCTGTGTGGCAATTCGGACGCTGGAGTGGAGCGGTCGGAAATAAGTAGTCCAAAAATAATGGTTGAAATTGAATAAAACAATACTAAATATATAGGCTGAATTCTACATACAAAACTTTAAAAAAAATTCAGGACCCTACCACCAGATGAACTGGGAACAGGCCTCTCGTCGCTAATTAAAACGACGATAAAGCCCTATCGCCAGTCCAATTGGCGATAGGATCCCTAACGCCAATTAGACTGGAGATAGTAGCATAGTTTTACAAAAAAAATGACTATTTAATTTTTTTAATTAAATTAATATTGTTTTTTTAATTCCAAGCTTGGCTAGGTCCATGAATGTTAGTCACTAAGGATTTATGCACCCAAATGGCCCTAGCAATAGTTTTAGGTAAATTAAGATATCTAACGACCACATATAATTTCTATCCTTTCTAAGAAAATAATGATCATTATAGGGAATAGGCTTAGAAGTGTTACCCATATGACAATATTTTCCGAGGTCCCTTCTCCCGATAATTGTAGCTAGCTGGGCTTTTGCTCCCACACCTTATCTTCTTTTCTTGCTCCTTGCAGGTTTGCCTCTTTCTTGATGATATTGACTTGTGATCCACTTGGTTATGGCACAAGGAGGCAAAATGTCACTTCTCATTGCAACCAAAGCACTTGATATTTTTCGAGTGTCTTGCATTGTGCCTTGCCTTGCTATGTTTTTTTCTTGGGGGCAAAGCCAATTCCTCTCTTGTCATTTGAATTCTGTTGCTTGCTCAAGATATCATCAAGAGAGGCCTTGCCCTTGTAGCACCTTTCCAAGTCATTCTTAGTTTCTTGACTTGGGCCTTGAGTTCTTCATTTTCCTCTACAAGGTTAGTCTCACAAAGCATAGAGTAAGTACAAACATCCACACTAGAGCTACAAAGAATATCTAGCAAGTCATCACAAGAGGTGGATATGCTAACCTTAGATGCAATGCAAGGGCTAGCAACTACACAATGCATGTCATTTAATAAATCACATGTAACGCCTACATCTACCTTGGGTTTAGTGAAATCCTCAAGGAGAAGAGACTCATGCTCATCCTTTAGTTCACTATAAATATTTTGAATAGAGACATACTCTTTCTTCAAAACCTTAAATTTGGCCTTCTCCTTCCTAAGGTACTCATTAAACTCCTCTAGCATTTTCATCAACTCATCATAAGAGTGCTCATCATCATCTTTTACCTTATCATTACATTTTGCTATGAAGCATGTAGATATGTCAAAAAGGGATGTAGCCTCATTTTCATTTGAGGTGGTTGATGGATCATCCTTGACGGCAAGCCCG
This sequence comes from Phyllostachys edulis, assembly GCA_036346405.1. Classification (NCBI taxonomy): domain Eukaryota; kingdom Viridiplantae; phylum Streptophyta; class Magnoliopsida; order Poales; family Poaceae; genus Phyllostachys; species Phyllostachys edulis. The sequence goes on along the minus strand of CM070562.1, from coordinate 56,079,502 downwards.
ACAAAGTGTCTTCTTTTGCCATGCTTCTTCTTTCTTGATGATGACTTGGGCTCATCATCCTCCTCCTTGTTAGGACACTCTGAAGCAATGTGTCCTTTTTCTTAACATTCATAGTACTTGAGAATCTTGTAGTGCTTTGTCTTGGAGGCTGAGCTTCAATTTTTTGGTGAGCCAGCCTCTTCATGAGTTTCTCTATTTTACTCATGAGAGTGACCATTTTCTATTTGGTGTCACCATCTTCCTCATTTTGACACTTCTTATCCTCATCATCACTTGAATCATGATAGGCCTCGAATGCATGAATTATTTTACTTGAGGTTGAGGTCATCTCCTCTTTATCTTTCTTATACCTAGGTGCACTATCTCTATAGTCGCCATCCTCTCTTTGTGGGAGGTGAAGCCTAATGAAATGATAGACCAAGCTTTGATACAGTTGTAAGGTCGAGGAGGACTACTAGAGGGGGTGGGGGTGAGGGTGAATAGGCGCTTTTAAAATCTATTTGGCCAAAACCAGGTTTTATATGCAGAAGCATAAATCAAAACGGTTTTGCGCAATTAAGGCCTAAAATATCTAGTCTCAACTATGTGCACTAACAACCCAAGTCTATGTCAAGATTTGCAATCCTAAGTGACAAGCAATCTGTAACACCCCGGCCCAACACTGAGCCCGGAATGCCACTAAACTACACTATCTACTAATTTTAGCCAAGGTTCAAGAAAGCACTAGGCGCTAGGCAGGCGGTGGCCTGGGGCCTAGCGCCTAGGCGGACTAGGCTGCGTCTAGGCGGTGACTAGGCAGTGCCCAGGCGGCCGGCTTGGCTATGGTGTAGATAAGCCCACAACAGGAATAATTTGATGAATTGAGCAAGCATCAGGCATCAAATTGAGCAATATAGAAGGAAAATAACCTGAAGAAGCAAGACATGTGCAATTTAATGTAGTCATGTAAATTATCTCCCCTCCAAGGCTCCAAGAGCTTGATGTAAACATGTATGTATTATAATCAAATAATGATGTAAACCTGCATATTTAATCAATGATGAGTTATTTTGCTACTGTGTTGTGTACTTGTGTGAAAGAATGAAAGAATGAATGATTGATGAATGAATGAAAGTATGAAACATATGCAGCCACACATCTCAAAGACTTGAGCGGGGCCATCTTCAGAGGAGTTGGCACAACGGAACCATAGTCTCGAGTTGGCGGCAAAGACTGGCCGACTTCGGGTTCTTGTCTCATGAGGTGATGTCCTTGACCAACTTGAGTCGGGGCACCTTCGGAGGAATCAGCAAAGTGGTACCATCGTCTGCATTAGCAGCAGCGCCAGTAGCAGCAGCGCCAGTTGGCTTTGGGGTGATGTGAGAACCCGGGGTATTTAACTTGTAATACTTAACCATCAAGTTGGTCCTAGCATTAGAAATCAAATATCTCGACTCTCGGCGTATATGTACTTCCCAGAATTGCAGTACACATACCCCATGCAAAAATTAAGCATCCATTCCATACACAAGTCATTACATTACCAAGTCTACAAGCGTACAATATAAAGGACATACAAGTTCATATTACAATAGTAGGGCCGACCGGCCAAATGACAAGGTAAATAACCAAAGAAGCAGCGAAAACAAAAGCCATAAGATGGCGATAAATAAAAGCCAAATGGTTTGTCATTACCCACAAGGCAACTGACTGGAAACGTCCAAGCTAGTCGTCGAAGGCAAAGTCAAAGTCGGTCTCACAATAGTTAACCCCTTGGGGGTCAACCTCCTCTGCAACAATTAAGCAATGCAACTGAGTACAACAACGTACTCGCAAGACTTACGAGTAACAAGCCTATACATAGCTATATTCAAGCTGAATCAAAGGAGAAGGTTATATGGTTCATTTGACGCATAAAGCAATTTTTCATTTGCAATAATGTAATAGATTGAAGGCAGTTTGACAAATCTATTTTTATTTGATAAAATAACAGCGAGACAACATTTATAAGCATAAATAACATCCTGGAGGTGACTTCCCAACAGCCACCATAACATAGCACGAATTACCCATTGGTACCACCCGAATTCAAATTTTATCAAAAATGTTGTAGTCTAATTCTTGCAGGAAATAACCAAGCATGTCCATAACCTAAGACGAGGCTATTCGAATAGTTTGTACCCTGCAGGGGTGTACCAATATACCCACACGCCAGACCGCCTCTTTTGCCACTAGATTAAGCACACTTCCGAAGCCATGCCGGCAAGGCTAAGTCCTATGAGACATTTCCAATATTGCGCATTAACTACGAGTCGCCCGTATGATAGAAACCATACGTTGTGTCAGAGTCATTGGCAGAGAGAGAGCTTACCGATGCTCCTCGGGGTAGGGCCGGGACTTAAAACCCAGAACCCATTCCATCACGCCCAACACACACATGGATTAATTCCTTTTTCAACACAACACACACAACCTCCCGCGACTAGGAGCTAACACACGTCAAAGTACTAAGTCAAGAGGGGTTCCCAATACCCTCATGTGATTAGCACGCAAGAGTTCTTGGATCAATAGCGCAAGTAATTCGGTCCTTGTTGACTTGGGCACCATCCATTCGCACCCAACAATCACACCATCAAACCAATGTGCCCAGGTCTAAAACATTTGATTTTTTAGTTTTAGTTTCTCAAATACAATACATACATGAGTACCCTGACCCAAGTAATTTAATGTGATGATATATAATAACCATCGCCGAAGCGATGATCCCTATTCTACCGTTCTAAGCAATTGCTAAGCGACATTAACTCGTATCCTACATGTAAAGTGACTAGAGCCCATCCATCGAGCTCTAAACCATAGCGGATATAACCTAAGCTTAGTGGTAGAGGATGAACATTTACCTACAGTTTATGCAACTATAGGATCACTACACGCTCGATAATTTAACATCAAAATAAAGCATGCATACATACACTTTGCAAACAAGATATTAGAATTTGAAAGTAATGGGATCAACATGATCAAATGGAAACAACTACTTGCCTTGCTGGAGATAACTTTCTTGCTGCAGAGGATCACTCTCGTAAACAATAGAATCGTCGGAACCTATCGAAAGAATCGAGAAGGACAAATAAGAACGAATAACATCGAGAATACTCAAAAATTCAAAGTCATCCAAAAATCATAAAAAATTCACAGTAGGTAGATCATGATTTCAGATGAATTTAGGTGAAATAATTATTCCGTTTGGATTTAGTATGAGAAAGTTATAGTAGTTTGAATCTCAGATTTCAGGAAAATCAAAATAATTCTCATCTGTTACTGTTCACCAAAATTAAATGTTTTGGCAAAAATTTCCAGAGAGGTGGTGTCCATGAAATTTTTATGGTAGATAGAGCACCACATGAGATGAACAATGCAATTTGATTCAACTCATTTGGAGTTAAAAATGCTTTTTCTATGATTTTTCAAAGTCATGAAAGTAGTGTACAAAACATTTGTAAAATAAGATTTTTAGAGATAGTAACATGCCCAAAACCTATTCTACAATAAAGTACACTAACAGAGGAAACCAAAAAAATTGGTTTCACTTATTTTGGAGTTACAGAGAAATACTTATGCAATTTTGAAGTTTAACCAATTTTTAGTTTACAAATAAAGCATTTCGGATTTTATATAAACATAAAATACTTTTTATACCCAGACTCACCTAGCCACAGTCACTGACCAGTGGGGCCACGGTCAAATCGATCCCAGTCAGCGCTGGCTCGGTCAAAATGGCCACGGGCCCACGTGTCAACGTCTCAACAGAGCTTAAGAGTTAAAGGAATGTTTTTACTGTTTTGTCGGTCCCGCATGTAAGTGAAACATTAAGACGGCTAAGACACACTTAAAGCTAATCATCATTAGTTAATGCTAATGACTACGCTTCTGATGGTCGCTCGCGTCGACAACAAGTGTCTCAAGCGCTTGCGGAGCCTCACCGGCGTTCCCGGCCTCGGCGGCACGAGCCAAGGGTATGAATGGATCCACAATAAGCTCGCGCACCTAATGGTGGCATTCATGGCAGCTGAGCCGGCCTGAAGCGGCAGCGCACTGAAGAGAGGCGGTGGTGCTAATATGGTAATCAAGCAAGAACGAGTAGAGCTTCGTGTTGTCCAAGGAAGCAGGTGCCCGAGCTACTACTGAGCCTAAGGAAGCTACCTGAGAGATGGTGAGGCTCGGGGATGGTTGGAGCTAAGCCGGCGTCGAGGAAGGTGACAGCGGTGCGGTGCTTCACCGAGGAGAGGTCATTCTGGTGAAGGAGGCAGGGAGTGAGAGGTAGAGAGAGCTTAAGTGAGGCCCACAGATGATGTGCAAGCAAAGAATCGACAAGAGGCTTACCACACCGGAGATGGGGAAGAAAGGAAACTTTTCGGCCGAAAATGGATCAAGCTTCAAATTCCCGGGCTCCTATCAAGCAATGTCAAGATTGGGTGAGGGGAAATCATCGTCATGCTCAAAGGCATGATATGACGCGCAAAGGCAAGGACAAAACTCACCCGGACACAAAGTTGGCTCGGCGGCGGCTCCGGGTGCACGCTTTGGACGCTGAAGAAGACACGACGTTGGACCAAGAGCTACAAGCTAAGACAAGGGCTCACATTAACAAAAATGGAGACGGTGATGATCGGAGATGGAGAAGGTGGTGGAAGCATGAAGCTTACCCGAGAGGGAGCCGAGTTCTTGCCTCCTTTCCCTCGGTCATCGAGAGGGAAAGTGAGGGATCGCGAGAGAACGAGGGTGGGTTATAGCGGAGCAACGGTCAGACAAGCAATGGCATTAACGGGCGAGTCCCCTGGTTGGGCCGCGGGGGTGGTGGATTGACGCTGTGCCCTGGCACAGACGGAGCAAGGTAGAGCGGCGCTGCCGCGTGGAGCGCGACTTTTGCGCGAGCGCCAGAGGAGGAAGACGACCCTGACCAGCGGGGCCCGCTGGTCAGCGGCACAAAACGACGCGAGCCGGAGTCTGGTGCGATCAGTTTTAAGTGGGGTTCGATTAAGTCAAGTGGTGCGGTTCGGACTCGGTCGGACCAGAGGAATAGTAAATTCCAGTTTTTAATAAAAAGGCTGAGAGGATTAGGGAATTTTTAGAGATAGCTCTGAAGCTCCAAAAATTCTAAAATTTTTATGGAAGCTTTCTGGATCTGAGGATCACCTTGTATAATTTTTCTATAAATTTTCCTGCAATGCATTTCTTTCTAGAAAATTCACAAGTGGCTGCCCTAGGGATTTGACCAGAGCTCTAACTGGTTTGACTATTTCTTATGAAATAGCAAATAAAATCTAAAAATTATGGAATTTTTTGGAGGAGTCACTAGGATGATCTAAAACCTAGGAAAAATATTTCCAGAGGATGATCACAAGATTTGGTTAGAAATTTTTAAATTGTTTTACTTCTAGTCAATTAAAGCATTTAGTTTTGAAATCAACAATTCTTTTGAAAGAATTTCCAGAAATTTCAAATAACAACAAAGATGCATCAAAAGTTTTAATTTATCCTCATTTTCATACATTTGAAACACATACCCAAGATTTGGGATGTTACAGGTGACCATCTCCAGGGCGATGTCATTGACCAACTTGACACAGGGCACCTTTGGAGGGATCGGTGCATCTGTGCCATCGTCTGTGTTGGTGGGACATCCATCTAGCTTTGAAGTGGCCATTCGCAAGGTGATGTCCTTGACCAACTTCAGCTGGGGTACTTTTAGAGGGATCGGGACAATGGTACCAATGTCTGCATTGGCGGCAGCCCCGCCATTACGCAAGGTGTCCTCTGGTGCAGAACTTTCTAATATGCCTTCTCTTTCCGGTGGTTGAAATTTCTCCGAACCAACGCTATCAAGGCCTGAGGTCACCGAAGGAGAGAGTGAACCACCAAGCATTGTGGCACTCCTGGTGTTGGAAGGTGTCTTGTGGCCAAAGTCAGCGGTCATCAAGATGGACCTGCCGCCAAATCTGTAAAAGAACGGATCGATCAATGCATGCATAGATTAAAAATAGAATAATTAACATTAAAAAAGAAGTAACAAAATTTCAATCTGTAATAGCTTAATTGGTCATAACTTGTGCATCATCTTGGCAACAACTAACAATGAATAAAATTCCACACAAAGAACAAAGAATCGCAATCTATAGAACAAATCAGAGAAACCTAGTATCATACAAATCTGATGCTCGAGGTTTCCGAATACAATGTTGTCCCCAGGTTTTCTTAGTTGAATAATGTAATTCGTTGTACAATGACTCAGAACCTGCAGTACTACTCCAATATTACAAGAATGCAAACATTTAAATGGAGCTACCTCAACCTGATCAACATCAACTTAAGAAATTGTGCACACAAATGCTGATAGTTAATATGAGGAAACTTGTAGCATAAGTTCAATACAAAATTGGTGGTAAGAGACACTGTTTGTATGAACATACTAAAACACACGAACTTGGTAACATGAGATGCAAACCTCTTCTTGTAGCAGTAGCACCTCTTCCTGATACAAAATAGTTCATAAGCAATGCCGTTATGCATATATGTTTTTACCTTGCTTCTGAGGGTCTGAGAACAGAACATGAGAGTCTCCAAATTCTCGCATTCATCATGAAGTAAACTATCACCTACTGCATATTGAGCAGAAAATAATCAAAACAACTGAAAAAACATCAAACTTTCAAAGAGAGAAGAGAAGGAAGGTGCAAAGAAGCAGAGACCTGAGGGGAAAGGGAAGAGAAGGGAGGGAGGGTGGCAGCATGAGGGTGGAGCAGAGAAGGGGAGGTCGGCGGCGCTGGAGAACTGAGAAGAGAGAAGGAGGGGAGGGTGGCGGCGCGGGAGAATTGAGCAGAGAAGGGGGCATCGAAGGAGGGGAGGGCGGCGGCGTGGGAGAACTGAGAAGAGAGGAAGGAGGGGAGGGCGGCGACGTGAGAGAACTGAGCAGAGAGTGGAGCATCACGGGGGGAGGGCGACGGCGTGGGAGGGGGACCAAGGAGGGGAGGGCGGCAGCGGGGGACCAGAGAGGGGAGGTCGGCGGCGGGGGAGCATACGTACCTCGATTCGATGGCAGGGATGACCGCGAGCTCGATTCGGTGGCGGAGATGGTGGGGTGAGCTCGACTCGTCGGCGGCGAGGTCCAACCGACGGCCGGAACCCGGGCGAGCTTGAGTCGGCGACGAGGGAGGCCAAACCCTAGCGCGTAGCAACGAGTGGACGAAGTGGTCGGGAGTCGGGCGCTTTCTTCTTATCTTCCGCCTTGGCGCCCGCCTTGCCTACAGCCGCCGAGCGCCACCGAGCGCCGCCGCCGACCGCCGTGGACCACCTTGGTGCCAATCCCACCTGGAGCGTCGCCTTGGTGGAAAGCGCAGCGGGAGAGGCCCGACGAGCGTGTAGTCAGCGCCTAGGCGCCGCCGAATGCCGACTTTTACAACCTTGATTTTAGCAATACTTTACAATAAATTACAGCAAACAATTCAATAATAAAACCCGTCCACGGGTCACAATAAAACATGAATAATGACACGTCAAGTATAGGTATCTAATTACTAGATAGCAATGTGAAATAATAATCCGATAATTAAGTAAAACTATCCATAAAGAGTTTATTGAATGAATAAACAAGTTCCAACCAATCATCTAGAATTATTCAATGTTTATCAAATCCTAATGGAAATAATCATCACACTAATATGACTGTTCTCATGACAAAGAATGAATCAATAATGGTAGTGATTGTGTCAGGACCCAAATATGAAAATCTGGACTCTCAGTGTATACTGCACTAGTCCAGGATCACGCTAGTGCACACAGTGACAACATTGATAAAATATCATTTCATATGCAAAGATAACTAAGAAATAGACAAATAATAATAATTATCAGAGTAACGACCTTAAGGTCAAAGCTCACAATTAATACCTCAAAAGGTCAAATAAGCTGCAGTAGAAGGAAACATAATAACTTCAGTGAAGCCCATCCATATGCCCACAGACAATTGACTAGGTAGCACGACCTAGTTCTCCATGATCCTTAAAGTAAACCTTGTTGACCGACGATGAACTGTTGTAGTTTTTATCCACTGAACAACATTGTTTATTACAAGAATGAGTACATAGAGTACTCAACAAGTCACACCATAGAATGCAATTATAGATGATGGCTTATTCCAAAGGATGTGACATCTATGGTTCTTTTTCATAAAAGCAATAGTTGCAGTTGAATATGAATAATAGATTGAAAGTGTAATTTAAAACAAATAACAATAATAATTTTAACAAGTATTTTTTGTAAAGTTGACATAACATAATCAATTTCTTCCACACAGCTATATAAGTTTACTCATATAGCTGCCCCTCACAATTGTTTTATGAAAATCTACCCCTCGTGTGAAATTCCTGAGCATGTCCATGACCGCGAATGTGGCTATTCGAATAGATTGATTAACACTCTGAAGAGATTTACACACTTTACCCACAAGATGCAATCAACTTGATCGGAGATGATCACAACAAAACCTTTCTGAAACTTTATCTTGACAATTGACCCTCCTAATGTATTTTACCATCGTACCAACCCTGACGAAGTGCTTTGGTGTGATGCACATTGTTGGACCTGGAGAAGGTGAACCACTCAAAAGTGTGTCCTAACATAGTAGTACACACTTCCACCCTGGCACACAGTCTAACCTACATGTCTGAGTAGTCAATGCCAAGATTCCGTCGCTTATTAGGTTAGGCCTGTCCCATACCAGGCATCTGGTCGTACAGTTATGGCTCAGTTCAATGGTGCACAAAGTTAAGTTCTTAATTGACCAAGGCGGGTGTAACGTCCCGTTTTCTTTTAAGTCCTTGCCAAGTTTTCAAAATAAAAGTAACCATTTGGCTTTATTGAGAATCCAAAGCTTAACCTGAGATTTTTTTGAATCTGGAGAGTTCAATTGGAATTAATCAAACCTTCACTAAGCTCTTAGTTGGTGTTCCTTGCCAGTTGTAGCTCTCTGTTGTGTCTTTGCTGCTCTTGGGTTGCTTTGTGTCCCCGAGCCTCCTGTGTGCCCCGGGTTTTGTCTTCTCTTTTAACTTCCTTTGTTGGCTTGAATCTCTTTGAGACTCGGACCTCCCTTCTCTCTCTCTCATCTTTCCCCTCTGTTGGACCCCTCCGTGTTTGGGTTTTCTTGTTAAGAACCCGGCTCGGGTTGGTGTTTCTAACCTCTTTGGTCTCTTCAAGCCACGCTTGGCTTTTGCTTCTTTTGGACCTCCTGTGGACCTCTCCACGCCTCTCGGAACCTCTGAGTTCTCTTGGGCGCTCGAGTTCCTCTGGACCTCCCAGTGCCCCTTTGGGACCTTTCTAGACCTCCTTGTGGCTATTTGGACCTCCCTTGTGTTCAAATAGACCTCCCTTGTCCCTCGCAGACCTTTACATGTCCTCACGGACCTCCTCCGTGTCCTTTAAGACCTCCCTTGTTGAGATCTAGCCGCTCAGACCTCCCTTGTCGAGATCTAGCCGCTCGAGACCTCCCCATGATGAGATCTAGCCGCTCGAGACCTCCCCTTGTTGAGATCTAGCCGCTCGAGACCTCCCTTGTTGAGATCTAGCCGCTCGAGACCTCCCCCTTGTTAGGATCTCGCCTTTAGGACCTCCTCTCTGGAGATCTTAGCCGTCCGTGTTCTCCTTTAGTGGGATCCAAAGGTTCCACCTCCTTAGGTCCAAGACCTCCTCCTCGGCCCTTCTTTGGTCTTTTGTAAAGACCACCCTCCTAACCTTGAATATTCTGTTGGTCGACCTCCTGCGCCCTTTGATCTGGACCGTTGAGGTCCTCCCTTGAGATCTTGACCGTTAGATCTCCTTTTGGAGATCTACTCGTCGGGACCTCCTGCGCCCTTTGATCTGGACCGTTGAGGTCCTCCCTTGAGATCTTGACCGTTAGATCTCCCTTTGGAGATCTACTCGTCAGACCTCCTGCGCCCTTTGATCTGGACCGTTGAGGTCCTCCCTTGAAATCTTGACCCTTAGACCTCCCTTGTGCAGTCCGAGTGTCGTGGCCTCCTCGTTGAGCTTTGAGGACCTCTTGACTAGGGCCTCTTCTTGAGTCCTTGGACCTCCTGTCCAGGACCTCCCCCTTTGAGTGTCTTGGACCTCTTGCCCAGGACCTCGCGGTGGTCTTTGGCGGGAATGACCCTTTTTCGGTGAGGCCACCTCTTTGACCAGATGGTGCACCCTTTTGGTCGGCCCCACTTGCAGCCCCTCTTCACCTTGTAATTATTGCTCTTGCCTCGAACTCAGGCGCATTTAATAGGTGTCGGGTCACATTAAATGCAATCCCATCCGAGGTACTTTATTTCAATTCTTTTGGGCAAGCCCCGCCTAAGTAGTCCCGATTGCCAACCGTCTCTAGGTTTCCTTGTGGTGCACACCACCAACTCCGGCTATATATAGCCCGGGAAGGCGAGCCTTTATAATCTTTTTGCTCATTTCTTCCTTTCTGCCTCCTCTGCTCGGTTCTTCCTTGCGCAAGACCCTCCCGGGGAGCTCTTTGAGGCGGTGTTAAGCCTCTTGGTTTCCTTTTGGCTGAGTTGGTTTGAGTTCCTTTTGGTTCTTTTGTTGTTCTCGGCTTAGTGTGGTTTTGCTTATTTGGTTCTCTTGCGAACGTGTAGATCACGAGTTCGAGGAGATCTTGGACCCGCTCTTCTTTGCGAGAAGGCTCTCCACCGCTTGACCAAGGCAAGCCACAGACCTCCTTTTGATCATCTTGAACCAAGCTTTGCAAATGTATTTGGTTTAAATTATCATGCATGGCTATGTTTATAAGAAAATGGTTTGGGCTATAGTTACTTGCCTACTTGTTTGTTATGCCTCCTTTATACCTTGTCTCCATCATGTTGTCATGTTCACCTTGTGAGCCTTAGGGTGGATAATTTAGTTGGTGTTCTTTGTTATTTGCCAACATGGGGGCGTGGGTCTTATATAGCCTCGCTTAGAAAATGTGGTTTGAGCGTATCATGCTTCATCTCCTATAATCTTGACTAATATGTTATGAAATGTGTGGTTGGTGCCATTGTTGAGCAAATGGCGGGATGCCTAAGTTGTGTCGACCGTGGTGTGAGACCACTTGGTTAAAATTTGTGTGCCAGGACTGGTGGTCTTTTGGCATGGGCTAATACAATTGTTTTGCTAAGGCAAGAAGGCAGGAGTGAGTAGTGGTCTTTGTGCACACTTTGGTTTGTGGAAGTCTTGCCTTAGCACAATTAAGGACTTCACTTTGTATCTGTCGAACTGGGCCAATTAGTGCAACCACAAGATCATTTTATGGGAATGGTCTGGGCTGAATAATTAGCAATGAGATGGCTTGGGGCTGTTTTGGTTGGCGTGTGATTCGTTGGCGCAAGAGGGGCACCCCATAACCTGTGGATTTCTAGACCACCGGAGGGATTATAAACCTTAGCGGGCAGCCCTAGTCGGTTCAAAGCTTTGTAAAGGCCTTGCAAGCTCTCTAGATCTGCTCACCTTAGGAAGTGAGCAAGGGTGACCGGAACCCATCCGCTAGAGAGATCGTGGATTGTGGGTAAAGTTGTACACCTCTGCAGAGTAAAAGATCTATTCAATAGCCAAGTCCTTGGTCATGGACATGCTCGATGAAATGGTGCAAGGGGTAGATGTTTCAAAACTTGTGCCATCGGACACTTCATGAGATGCTTTGGCTTTGCCTCGAAGAGACCTTGGCGGCTCCAGAGGGGTCAAGGTTGGCTCGGGTAGTGGTCCAGGGGTTTGTTCTGACCTCTGGAATGGGTGTTCAGGTGGGTTTTGGGTGAGGACACCATCGGTGTGATCAGACCTCCCCAATTTTTGGTTGTGGCCGTGAGTTGGTGCTCACACCACCTTTTATTAAAACATCAAAAGTATTATGTATTATGGTTTTACCTTCTTTGCCTTTCAATCTATTATTGCTATTATTGTCAAATTTGGCTTTATGCAAACTAACCATACTGACTCTCCATTGGTAAGTCCTTGCATGAATATTATTGCATCTTTGCTCTCTGTGACTTCTTGAGTACATTCCAAGTACTCATGGCTTAAGCCCAATGTCAAAGCAGATTATGAGGATGACCAAGTGCGAGGCGGTCTGAGACCTCTTGAGGAGGAATTCTTGACGACTAAGATGCCTAGGGCGTCCTCCACCCGACAGCGACTGTGGTGCTTGTTGGATGGCTTCTGCGTGTTTTGGTGTTTGAGCCCTAGAGCTCCTTGTCGCCATTGTAAGTCCTCGTTGGTTTTGTAAGCCCTCGGTGGCGCACCTCTTGTTAACAAGCTTGACCATAAGGTCCTATTATATAAAGTTTAATTTATCTCGCTTCATCTTTGTTTGACCTCGTGGTTGTGGTATTGGCTTGTGTTCTTGTGCGAGCTAGCTCGATTGTCCCGGGACTAGCTCGGATGCAGGCGGGACCACCAGGAGGTCCTACGGGACTTAGCCTGGGAGGTCCTGCCGGACCTCTCTTGGTGATGTGCCTGGAGGTGCTACCGAGCAGGTGGCGGCCACGACCTCCAAGAGGTCCTCAAGACCTCCTGGGAGGTCGGTGGCGGACCAAGACCTCCAGGAGGTCCGCAAGACCTCCTGGGAGGTCCTGGCAGACCTCCTCGGTAAAGCTCCATGCGGTGCTACCACATCCTTCCGTGGTGACTTCAGCATAAAAAAAATGGTCCTCCGGACCTCTTGCAGTACATCACGGGTTGGGTCGTCACGCTTGGTATCGAGCCTAGGTCGGTCAGGGACGTGGCCATAAGCGTAAAAGTCGATTTAGTTTTTATCCAAAAGTTATTTTCTAAAGCAAGTCAACTTAAAATTTGTTTAGTAGTTCTTTCCTTGTCTTTGGTTCTATCTTGCCCTTATCCTCGCTTAAAATCTTTTCTTGTCTGTTCTACTCTCATCTTAACTCCTCCTTAGTTCCTTATCTTATCTCTCTGGAACCTTGATTTTGAATCTAACTTGACTTCCTTGCCTTTATAACTTCAATAGGGCCGACTGTAGAAAGGTTAGGATTAGTGGTCCTATTCTGAGTCTCGCTTAGCTTGGGTCTTGAAGACCTCTGTTTTGAAGCTTCTGTTGCCTCTTTTGGCCTCCTGGCCTTTTTGGTTCTCTCTTGGGTTAACCAAGTCACCCCTAATAGCTGCCCTATCTTTATTTCTCTGTATCCTCTTACCCTTTATGCTTTCCTTCTTACCTATTAAACCTTTAGAGTTTTGTCCAGATGGTGCAGAACTCGGCGATCCACAAGTCGAGGTGAGCCCCGAGCACGCTTGCCTCCACCCCCACCTCCTCCAGTGGCAGCAGCAGACCCGGGTTTTGGGCAGTTTATGGCAGCACAAGCTCAGATGATGAGCTCTATGATGCAGAATATGAACCAGATCATGGCTCAACAAAGCCAGACCACCAATGCTTTACTTGCCATGATGAGTCGAGAATAGTCGGTGCGGCAGCCACCACCTCCACCCCCACTCACCCTCAATCAAAGGCCGCCGAGTTCATGAAGACACGCCCGGCTACATTCGAGCTCTCCAGAGCCTTTAGATGCAGATGATTGGCTGAGATCAACAGAGAAGAAGTTGGATATTGCTCATTTGTGAAGGCAGGGAGAAGGTTTTGTTTGCCTCACATCAAGCTGGAAGGACTGCGGTGAGTGGTGGGACACATTTTGTGCCTCACATCTTGACCCCAGGAGGATCTCTTGGCGAGTTCTCTGCGACTTTTCGCCACTCCCATGTCCCGATGGGAAGGTAGAGATGAAAAAGGAAGAGTTTAGAGAGCTCAAGCAAGGCAAAGATGTCGATGAAGTGAGTATCTCACTAAGTTCACTCAATTGTCGCGTTATGCTCGCGAAGATGTGGCTACGGATGATGCTTGCAGCGTTTTAAGCGAGGCCTCCATCCCACTTAAAAGTTCAAGTTGTGAGCAGCGATTATCCCGATTTCCAAAGATATGGTGAACAAGGCAATGCTCATTGAGGAATCCCAAGAGAACTCTCTGAGTCCTACAAGAGAAAGGTGCCACCCTCCTGCTCGGCAAAGACCTCCCAGCGCCACAAAGCTTTTGTGCAAGACCAACCAAGCGCCAAGGACCTCCTGGACCTTCCAGACCTCTGCCAAGACCTCCCCCACTGTCCTCGCTTTCAACAAGCATCACTAGCAAACCAAGACAACCCTAACGACCTCCACAGAGTTGGGATCACACCTTCAAGTGTCACCAAGTGGGGCATTTTGCTAATCAATGCCCACTAAAGACAGAGCCAACCACCAAGACCTCTACTTGGACCTCCCTCGGCCAAGACCCTCAGTCGCAGGACCTCCTCAAGCAGAACCTCCCAAACTTTTGGAAGGGCCGTGTGAACCATGTGGCGATGGAAGAAGCACAGACCTCCTCGGGCGTGGTACTAGGTATGTTCCTAGTAAATTCAAGGCAGTGCGGCTTTTATTTGACTCTGGAGCTTCCCATTCGTTTATTTCTCGGAGTTTTGCCGCAAAGCACCAGTTTGAGTTGTTGCTCTTAAGTCTACCTTGTTGGTTCAATCCCGGCTCGAGAACTAAGCACAAACCAGGGGTTGTCCACAAGTGAAAATGGTCATAGAAGGAGTAGAATTTCTAGCCAACCTTATCCTTTTGGACACGAGTCCCTAGATGTGATTTTGGGCATGGATGGCTAGCTAACCACCATGCCATGTTGGATTGTAGTGGCAAAAGTATCTCTTTGACCAGCCCTAGTGGTGCCCTTTGTGAAGTTTTCGCCACCTCGGAGAAACTCCAAGGAGCCCTATCTTGTAGTGCTCAAGTTCAAGTTTTGGAGGATGTCCTGTTGTTAAAGAATTTGTGGATGTGTTCCTGATGAGCTCCAGGTGAATGCCCCAGACAGAGACCTTGAGTTTGTCATAAACCTTGTCGAGGGACCTCCCCATCTCCAAAAGGCCCTCTGATTGCATGTTGATGATCATGTGGAGTTGAAAAGCAGGTTGGAAGACTTGCGAGCAAGGGTTTTATTAGACCTAGCTCCTCACCTTGGGGAGCCCCAAAGATTTTGTGCCTAAAAAGGATGGCACTCAAAGGATGTGTGTGGACTACAGAGCTCTCAATGATGTCACCATCAAGAACAAGTATCCTTTGCCAAGAATTGATGATTTATTTGATCAATTGAAGGGGTTTCTTGTGTTTTCCAAGATAGATTTGAGAACGAGGATATCACCAACTTAAGATTCGCAAGGAAGACATCCCTAAGACAGCTTTTTTTCAACTAGGTATGGGTTATTTGAATTCATTGTTATGTCTTTTGGGCTGACCAATGCCCCCGCCTATTTCATGAATTTGATGAACCGAGTGTTCATGGAGTACCTAGACAAGTTTGTCATTGTCTTTATTGACGACATTCTAGTGTACTCCAAGAGTGAAGAGGAGCATACAAGCCATCTCTTTTCGGTTTTGGAAAAGCCGAGAGCTCATCGACTTTTTGCCAAATTTAGTAAGTGTGAGTTTTGGCTAAAAGAAGTGGTCTTTTGGGGCATGTTTTGTCAAAAGAAGGAGTGTCTCACAACCCTAGTAAGGTTCAAGATGTGCTCAATTGGGAACCCCTAGGACCGTGCCTCAAGTTGAAGTTTTCTTGGCATGGCGGTTATTCTGAAGGTTTATTGAAGGCTTCTCCGGATTGCAAAACCTCTCACTCAGCTATTAAAGAAAGAAAAGAAGTTCCTTTGGACCTCAGTTGTGAACAGAGCTTCCAAGAGCTCAAGAGAAAGTTGACCTCTGCCCAGCTTTTGGTTCTTCGGATGTCGGAAAGATTTGAAGTTTATTGTGATGCGTCAAAGCAAGGACTTGGTGTGTTCTAATGCAGATGAGAAAAGTGGTAGCTTACGCTTCAAGGCAGTTGAAGCCTCATGAAGCAAACTACCCTACTCATGACCTAGAGTTGGTCTGCTTGTGGTTCATGCCTTAAAATTTGGCGCCATTACCTCATTGGTAATAGGTGTGAAATTTACTTGACCACAAAAGCCTAAAGTACATCTTTACACAAGCGGATTTGAATTTGAGGCGGAGAAGGTGGCTTGAGCTTATTAAGGACTACAATGTGGAATTCACTACCACCTGTGCAAGGCCAATGTGGTGGCGAGATGCTTTGAGCGTAAAAGTTTATGTCAATACTTTGATGGTTAAGGAGAGCCAACCCGCCCTTGTATGAAGAATTCTTGAAGCTTAGACTTGAGTTAGTGGAAGAAGGGTTTTGGCAACTCTTGAAGTGCAACCTACCTTGCAAAAAGCAGATCAAGCAAACCAAGATGGAGATGCTAGCATCCAAGAGATTAAGACCAACATAAGAGAAGGGAAGGTGCAAGGTTTTCTATGGATGACCTAGGTGCGGTTTGGTTTGATAAGAGGCTCTGTGTGCCCAATAACACGGAGCTCAAGGGTATAATACTTAAAGAAGCCCATGAAGCTTTGTATTCTATACATCCAGAGTTACAAAATGTACCAAGATGTCAAGGAATTGTCTTGGTGGCGAAAATGAAGAAGGAGATAGCAGATTTTGTGGCCAAATGTGACACTTGCCAAAAGGTTAAAGCGAAGGCACCAAAGACACGGAGGACTTTTAGTGCCCTTACCCATACCCGAGTGGAAGTGGGAAGAGATCGGCATGGATTTTATTCTTGGTTTACCTCGTACCCAAGCTGGTTTTAATTCTATTTGGGTCATAGTGGATAGATTAACAAAAATGGCTCACTTTATTCTGTGAAGACTACTTATTCGGAGACAAGCTAGCCAAATCTACATGGCAAAAGTGGTGTGCCTTCATGGTGTTCCAAAGAAGATAGTCTCGACGAGGATCTCAATTCACCTCCAAGTTTTGGCAAAAGCTACATGATGCCTTGGGCACCGACCTCAACTTTAGTCTGACATACCACCCTCAAGCAGATGGCCAAGCCGAGAGAGTTAACCAAGTCCTTGAGGACATCTTTGAGAGCTTGCGCTCTAGAAAGACAATCTAGTTGGGACAAGATGTTACCATATCTGAATTTTCCTATAATAACAGCTACCAGCGAGTCTCCAAATGTCCCTTTTGAAGCTATTTATGGGAGAAAGTGTAGGACTCCTTGTCTTCGAGAATCGGGTGAAGGCCAAGTTCTTGGCTTGACTCGCTGAAGAAGCCGAGGATCAAGTGAGATCAATTAGGGAGAAGTTAAAGACGGCCCAAACTAGGCAAAAGAGCTACGAGATGTTAGGCGTCGAGACCTAACTTTTGTCCCAGAGACCAGGTCTACCTCAAAGTTTCACCTCTCAAAGGTATGCAATGGTTCGAGTTAGTGGGAAGCTTGCTCCAAGATTTATTGGACCCTTTCCATCCTTGCAGAAGGGGTGAAGTAGCCTACCGTTGGACCTCCCTCCTCGACTTCTTTGGAGTTCACAATGTGTTCCACGTGTCACGCTTGAAGAAATGCTTGCGAATGCCAGAGGACCAAATGCCTTTAGAAGTCAGGACCTCCAAGAAGACCTCACTTACAGAGAGCACCCCATCAAGATTTTGGGCGTGTCGAGAGAGTTACCAGAGCAAGACCACCAAGGCTGTGCAAGGTGCAATGGAGCAACCACTCGGCCGAGGCAACATGGGAGCGAGAAGAGGACCTCAGAAGGAGTTCCCCACCTATTCCCTAGCTCGGCTGAATCTCGGGTCGAGATTCCCTTAAGGGTGAAGGTTTGTAACGCCCCGTTTTCTTTTAAGTCCTTGCCAAGTTTTCAAAATAAAAGTAACCATTTGGCTTTATTGAGAATCCAAAGCTTAACCCGAGATTTTTTGAATCTGGAGAGTTCAATTGGAATTAATCAAACCTTAACTAAGCTCTTAGTTGGTGTTCCTTGCGGTTGTAGCTCTCTGTTGTGTCTTTGCTTTTCTTGGGTTCTTTGTGTCCCCGAGCCTCCTGTGTGCCCCAGGTTTTGTCTTCTCTTTTAACTTCCTTTGTTGGCTTGAATCTCTTTGAGACTCAGACCTCCTTCTCTCTCTCTCATCTTTCCCCTCTGTTGGGACCCCTCCGTGTTTCGGGTTTTCTTGTTAAGAACCCTACTCGGGTTGGTGTTTCTAACCTCTTTGGTCTCTTCAAGCCACGCTTGGCTTTGCTTCTTTGGACCT
Source organism: Phyllostachys edulis (assembly GCA_036346405.1). NCBI lineage: Eukaryota > Viridiplantae > Streptophyta > Magnoliopsida > Poales > Poaceae > Phyllostachys > Phyllostachys edulis. The sequence continues at coordinate 56,061,342 of CM070562.1, read as the reverse complement.
CCTGTGGACCTCTCCGCCCTCTCGGAACCTCTGAGTTCTCTTGGGCGCTCAGAGTTCCTCTGGACCTCCAGTGCCCCTTTGGGACCTTTCTAGACCTCCTTGTGGCTATTTGGACCTCCCTTGTGTTCAAATAGACCTCCCTTGTCCCTCGCAGACCTTTACATGTCCCTCTGACCTCCTCCGTGTCCTTTAAGACCTCCCTTGTTGAGATCTAGCCGCTCAGACCTCCCTTGTTGAGATCTAGCCGCTCGCACCTCCCCTTGATGAGATCTAGCCGCTCGCACCTCCCTTGTTGAGATCTAGCCGCCGGACCTCCCTTGTTGAGATCTAGCCGCTCGGACCTCCTTGTTAGGATCTCGCCTTTAGGACCTCCTCTCTGGAGATCTTAGCCGTCCTGTGTTCTCCTTTAGTGGGATCCAAAGGTTCCGACCTCCTTAGGTCCAAGACCTCCTCCTCGGCCCTTCCGGGTCTTTTTGTAAAGACCACCCTCCTAACCTTGAATATTCTGTTGGTCGGGACCTCCTGCGCCCTTTGATCTGGACCGTTGAGGTCCTCCCTTTGAGATCTTGGACCGTTAGATCTCCCTTTTGGAGATCTACTGTCGGGACCTCCTGCGCCCTTTGATCTGGACCGTTGAGGTCCTCCCTTGAGATCTTGACCGTTAGATCTCCTTTTGGAGATCTACTCGTCAGACCTCCTGCGCCCTTTGATCTGGACCGTTGAGGTCCTCCTTGAAATCTTGACCCTTAGACCTCCCTTGTGCAGTCCGAGTGTCGTGGCCTCCTCGTTGTGAGCTTTGAGGACCTCTTGACCAGGGCCTCTTCTTGAGTCCTTGGACCTCCTGTCCGACCTCCCCTTTGAGTGTCTTGGACCTCTTGCCCAGACCTCGCGGTGGTCTTTGGCGAATGACCCTTTTTCGTGAGGCCACCTCTTTGACCATGGTGCACCCTTTTGATCGCCCCACTTGCCACCCTCTTCACCTTGTAATTATTGCTCTTGCCTCGAACTCAGGCGCATTTAATAGGTGTCGGGTCACATTAAATGCATCCCATCCGAGGTACTTTATTTCAATTCTTTTTGGGCAAGCCACGCCTAAGTAGTCCCGATTGCCAACACGTCTCTAGGTTTCCTTGTGGTGCACACCACCAACTCCGCTATATATAGCCCAGGGAAGGCGAGCCTTTGTAATCTTTTTGCTCATTTCTTCCTTTCTGCCTCCTCTGCTCGGTTCTTCCTTGCGCAAGACCCTCCCGGGAGCTCTTTGAGGCGGTGTTAAGCCTCTTGGTTTCCTTTTGGCTGAGTTGGTTTGAGTTCCTTTTTGGTTCTTTTGTTGTTCTCGGCTTAGTGTGGTTTTGCTTATTTGGTTCTCTTGCGACGTGTAGATCACGAGTTCGAGGAGATCTTGGACCCGACTCTTCTTTGAGAAGGCTCTCCTTTGCTTGACCAAGGCAAGCCACGACCTCCTTTTGATCATCTTGAACCAAGCTTTGCAAATGTATTTCGGTTTAAATTATCATGCATGGCTATGTTTATAAGAAAATGGTTTGGGCTATAGTTACTTGCCTACTTGTCGTTATGCCTCCTTTATACCTTGTCTCCATCATGTTGTCATGTTCACCTTGTGAGCCTTAGGGTGGATAATTTAGTTGGTGTTCTTTGTTATTTGCCAACATGGGGGCCGTGGGTCTTATATAGCCTCGCTTAGAAAATGTGGTTTGAGCGTATCATGCTTCATCTCCTATAATCTTGACTAATAAGTTATGAAATGTGTGGTTGGTGCCATTGTTGAGCGACTATGGCGGGATGCCTAAGTTTGTCGATCGTGGTGTGAGACCACTTGGTTAAAATTTGTGTGCCAGACTGGGTGGTCTTTTGGCATGGGCTAATACAATTGTTTTGCTAAGGCAAGAAGGCAGGGAGTGAGTAGTGGGTCTTTGTGCACCTTTGGTTTGTGGAAGTCTTGCCTTAGCACAATTAAGGACTTCACTTTGTATCTGTCGGCTGGGCCAATTAGTGCAACCACAAGATCATTTTATGGGAATGGTGCAGGCTGAATAATTAGCAATGAGATGGCTTGGGGCTGTTTTGGTTGAGCGTGTGATTCAGTTGGCGCAGAGGGCACCCCATAACCTGTGGATTTCTAGACCCTTTGGAGGGGATTATAAACCTTAGCGGGCAGCCCTAGTCGGTTCAAAGCTTTGTAAAGGCCTTGCTGCGCTCTCTAGATCGCTCACCTTAGGAAGTGAGCAAGGGTGACCGAACCCATCCCGCTAGAGAGATCGTGGATTGTGGGTAAAGTTGTACACCTCTGCGAGTAAAAGATCTATTCAATAGCCAAGTCCTTGGTCATGGACATGCTCGGTGAAATGGTGCAAGGGGTAGATGTTTCAAAAACTTGTGCCATCGGACACTTCCGCGAGATGCTTTGGCTTTGCCTCGAAGAGACCTTGGCGGCTCGGAGGGGTCAAGGTTGGCTCGGTAGTGGTCCAGGGGTTTGTTCGGACCTCTGGAATGGGTGTTCGAGTGGGTTTTGGGTGAGGACACGCCACGGTGTGATCTGACCTCCCCAATTTTTGGTTGTGGCCGTGAGTTGGTGCTCACACCACCTTTTATTAAAACATCAAAAGTATTATGTATTATGGTTTTACCTTGCTTGCCTTTCAATCTATTATTGCTATTATTGTCAAATTTGGCTTTATGCAACTAACCATACAGACTCTCCATTGGTAAGTCCTTGCATGAATATTATTGCATTTTTGCTCTCTGTGACTTGTTGAGTACATTCCAAGTACTCATGGCTTAAGCCCCGTGTCAAAGCAGATTATGAGGATGACCAAGTGCGAGGCGGTCTGAGACCTCTTCGAGGAGGAATTCTTCGACGACTAAGATGCCTAGGACGCCCTCCACCCGACACTGTGGTGCTTGTTGGATGGCTTCTGCGTGTTTTGGTGTTTGAGCCCTAGAGCTCCTTGTCGCCAGATTGTAAGTCCTCGTTGGTTTTGTAAGCCCTCGATGGCGCACCTCTTGTTAACAAGCTTGACCATAAGGTCCTAGTATATAAAGTTTAATTTGTGCGCTTCATCTTTGTTTGACCTCGTGGTTGTGGTATTGGCTTGTGTTCTTGTGCGAGCTAGCTCGATTGTCCCGGGACTAGCTCGGATGCACAGGCGGGACCACCAGGAGGTCCCACGACTTAGCTCGGAGGTCCCGCCGACCTCTCTTGGTGATGTGCTGGAGGTGCTACTGAAAGGTGGCGGCCACGACCTCCAAGAGGTCCTCAAGACCTCTGGGAGGTCGGTGGCGACCAAGACCTCCAGGAGGTCCGCGAAGACCTCTGGGAGGTCCCGCACCTCCTCGGTAAAGCTCCATGCGGTGCTACCACATCCTTCCGTGGTGACTTGGCGCAAAAAAAATGGTCCTCCCGGACCTCTTGCGGTACATCACGGGTTGGGTCGTCACAGCGGGACTGCCCAATTTCTAACTAAATTACCAATAGTAATATTTTCCTAAGCACAGAGTTCCACCATATCACAATTCTTTCCACTCACCTCAGTCTAAATCTTTTCGCACCCTGTTGGTTAAGTGTATCACATGCCATCAACAAGTAACAACATACTGCATACAATTTTTACACAAAGTTCCATAATCACTTAGTGAAGTTTAGATTTGCAACTCAAAATGATATCAATAACCCGTTTCATGACTAAGCAGACTATTCGTGTCTAACCAACCCACGTTAGTGCTATAATAATATCAACTAATAATTAACCAAACTAGGGTGACAAAAGATCATGGTAATATAATGAGCAAAGTGGATATAATCAAATAAGTGTATAGCTAATCCCAAAACATTTAAAGAAGTAGGTAATTGAAGTAACATGCAATAATTTGAATCAAAGTAGTTTTGAAAAACTGGGTTCAACATGATCAAAGGTAAAACTTGCCTTGCTATAGAAATGATGTTCTTCTTTTATCTTCGATCTTCTACTTCCTTGACCTTCAGTTCCTTTAGACGATTCTAGAACTTCAATGTCTAACGAGAGAGAAAGCGCAAAACAAACAAAACTCAAAAATACAAATCAAATATTATTTACATTACAAGGGCCGACCAGCCAAATAAAAGCTTAAGTGTTAGAGTTCACAAATATAACAACGGAAGCAAAAGGTAATAAGAGTTCCAAATTCCAGTGGCATGCCCATCCAATCCCTCAGGCAACCGATTAGAGACAAGTCCTAACAGGGCCCGTCACCGAACCCACCGGTTCCGGCTGTGAAGAAAATATCGTCTGGCGTAGGCTCGCCCTCATACTCTGAACAATAATTTAAGCAAGATTGAGTACAATGCATACTCAGCAAGACTTGTAGTGTATTGCAAATTTTATATAAATGCAAGGCTAACAATTATATGCTACAAGTTGTTTTCAACATTAAGCAGATTTTATTTACAATACCAATACGTAGTATTTTGCAACGGAAATTTTAAGAGCAATTAAATAGGTAAAAGACAATAAGTAAGTAATTGAATAAACCACAACTCGCAACCCTCCTCAGCTGCGAGCAACTTTTAACTTTCAGCCATAGACATGGCATTCAACTCAAATGTAAATCAACAAATCATTCCCTCACTTTCCAACAAGAAATATTTTTTCAAAAACCAAGACTATACCCATTAAGACTACACTTAGCACACTCATGATCGCAAGCATGGCTATTTAAATATATTTTTCACTCTGCAGAGGTGTACAACTTTACCCACAGCACACAAATTCTCTAGCTTGTTTGGCATCTGTTGATACCACCGCTTACTACCTTTGGTAAGCAATCTAGAGCACATGTCGAAGCCTTTACTTCATCTAGTCCTAACCTTGCACTAGCCCGACGAATGAACACCCTGACTTCGCCCGGGTACACCCCCGTCAAGTGAGACATTCACAGTTGTGTCGACAAGTGTTGTGCCCAACGCCTCAGTGAAGGGAGCCCCTTCGAACATGCCTACACCGGTCATGCCTGCACTACTACGGCCTACCAACATGTAAATCTAGTTTTCAATGACTTAATTAGCTAATGTCGTCCCATACCAGCAATCTAGATTCTCAACGTCTAATCAAAAGAGAGCCGGAACCAAATTAATTATAATAAAATAATTCTAACAGCAAAAAAATCAAAATATTTTTGCATATTCGGATAGAGCATGATTTTATATGAATTTAGAAAAAATAATCATCTCATCTGGAGTTTTTACGCAAAAGTTATTAATGATTTCATTTGGTTCGGTTTGAGAATTCCAAGGAAAAGAAAGGGGAGAGAGAATCCTCTCTGACAAGTGGGGTCCATCTATCATGGGCTCGGTCCATGTGAATATTGTATGGACCAGAGATCCATAAGCACTGTGCTGGTCCATGAATGTGGTCTATATTGTGCACTTAAAGTGGTAGGGCCCGATTGTCATAGGCTCATGATCAAAACCGATTTTAATTATTTACTACTATTAATTCTTGGGCCACACGTCAGTCTAACATAGAATTAATTAATTCAATCCTTAACACAGCTCAGCCCTAATGACCACCATGATTACGTGCTACATGGTCGGTCCATTTCGAACATTGCTACAGGGCCCGTCTGTTTCAAACATAGCAGAGCAGCTAGGGTAGGGCTCTCTAGTGATGCTCGTCGCTAGCGAGCCAAGCCACAACAGTGGTTGGGGAAGCCCAAAATGGGTTGCCGATGGGCTAAGCGTGCTAGGGGTGACAATGTCGTGGCTCCGACGGCTCTGCGGCGGTACGGCGAAGGCACGCGATGACCGGCCATGATGGAGAAATGGGGATGGTGGCATAGGTTGTTATAAGGGGAAAATTAGAGGGAGCATGAGCACTGGGAGTCATGTGGAGCTCACCGAGGTGGTTGGATAAGGCGGAGGGCGACCAAGGTAGTCCGGCGTTGCGAACCCTAGGTGACGGAGCGAGTTCCATGGTGGCAGCAACCTCGGGCAGAAAATAACTCAAATTAACAGTAGGGGAAATTAAGGGGTGTTATGGAGATGCTCTGGGCGAGAAGAATTGGCATGAGGCTCACCCAATAAGGAATGGTGGCGGCGGAGGTGATTTCAGCCATGCACGAGGAAGAAGACAATGGCAAGGTGCTCCTGCGGATGAAAGACAAAATCAAATGAGGGGAAATGATCCTCAGGTGCTGGAACATGTCGTGACACGGTCCACCAAGGAAGAGTCTCACCAGGTTGGCCGAAACGACGAGTGGAAGTGACAGCCACATACTAAGCATTGCCGGGCGCGGAGAAGAAACAAGTGTTCCCAGGACTTCGGCTGCAGAGGAAGAAAAAGATGGTGAGGGATGTAAAGAGGACATCGAGGAGATCATTAGAGACATGAAGAAGAATGTTAGGGTCCATTAGTGCAACCGGGAGACTTGATGGTGGCGTGGCCATGGCTGACACTGACCTTCGGCTCCGAGCTTGAATGGAGCTCGGGGAAGAGAGAAATGAAGAAGGGAAGTGAGGGGGAATGGAAAGAGTGGCAGGCGCACTCAGTGCTTGTGTATATGGGCAATGGTCTTGAATGAAACGGTGAGAATCGATGGCATTTGCTACGGAGGTGACACACGGGCATGGGTGACACCGAGCAGGGCGTGGGTGCTCGATGCGACCGGGGTAGGGCATGGGCGAGGAGACGAAACTGGGGGCGCAGTCCAAAATCAATGGCTAAACCGTTGCGCTGGCCCGGTTGCACTGGAGTGGCATGGGCGTGGGCAGTGCTAGCGAGCGGAGGCGCTGCCTCGCATCGAAGAAGAAGCCCGGCGGTGGGGCCGGGCTGTCAGCGAAAGACGAAAAAGAATTCTGTTTCCATAATTTCTGAAAAGACTGTTGTCAGACCCGGGAGTAACACCCCCAAATTCCTTATGTATTCTGAACCAGTCCTATGATCAGTAGCTAGTTCACACAGTAAATAGGTATGGTTGTTGGGCCACGGGGTAGGCTACAATAGCTACAAATCAAAATTTCTACCACACAAACCAGGAAGCCAAGCAAGTAGATGATCATAGATCATTACCACCAGACACGCAGAGCAGCGGAAGAAGGGTTGGAGCAGCCTGGTCCAACGTAGAGCACGTCGATGTAGTGGTCGTAGTTGATCGTCCAGCATCCTCGCGAATCGATCGTCTCCTCCAGCAATGTCTGCAGTTCCTTGTGAAGATCGCGAATCGTCCTCAAGCACAACAATTGTAGTAGCGCCTCTGCGGTATCCACACGTCCAAGGAAGGAACAACCATGCGTCGGTGTACTAGCACCAGGTCTCATGGCAGAGCTCTCAGGAAGATGGTGGCTAGGGTTTCGGTGGTGATTCACGCGTACCTCCCAACAGCCTCATGCATCTCCTTATATAGTGCTCGTGACGGATCCTATCCAAACACGTTTGTCGAATCGTATTCATACTGGTTTGTTCCAACTCGTTAAGTGTGTGACCCTATAGATTCATGCGTAATCGGTTGTGACTCGGAAACCCTTTCCGATCACTAGTCGTAGTGGCTCTTAGCAGAACATAACGATTCCCAAATACACACAAAATATATCGGACGAACCTTAATGCAATATGATCTCGACCAGGTCCTCATCACTTACGACCGTGTCCTATCTCTATCGACCGATTCGTATTTGGTCACGACCGATTCGTAATTCCTTACGACGATTCGACCACCACAGGACTACGTTCGACCGATCTCTGACGGCTCGTATCTCCATATGACCAGTCCATAACTGTTCGAACTAAGCGACCTACTCGTGTATACTCCCTTTGCCTCATGATGTCCGGTTGAACTCCGGTGAGATGTTGTGTCATCCATGGATATGCTCAATACTTTCTCGTCGAGTGTCGGATTACTTCACGTGGTGAACACTTCGACTACTAGTGACATGGCCATGCACTTTCTTTATCCGACCACAACGAGGGGCCCAAAGACATCTCTCCTGTAATGTTAGGAGGGGCAAATCCCCTATCCGACCAGTCACATTCCTCTACATGTTTCATAGCATACCCGAAAGCTACCTTTATAACTACCCAGTTACGGTGTAGCGTTTGGCAACCCCTAAGAGTGCTATTACACATGTAGGAAACCATGCTGATCTCAGGTCTAAGGATTATACATCATCATTGCTTGAGACCAACTAACAACACATAGAATCATAACAATCTCAATAGTGTCTCAAGGTGGGTCTAATCCAACATCATGTTCTCTAACATGTGTCCATATTATTGGTTTGATATCTCCATATCCATGACCCATGAAACATAGTCATCAACCAATACATATGCTAGTCTATTCATATGTGTCCTCATATGTTTCCGACCAGGGATCGTATAAGAATAATTATCGCAGAAATATAGAGTTTCACAATCAAGTCACATACTTGATAATCAGTATTAACAATATTATTCTTGGAACAAGATAACATTTTATCCAATATTATGAACATAAGGAAATATAATCATCTCTATGATTGCCTCTAGGGCATATTTCCAACAGTCTCCCACTTGCACTAGAGTCAATCATTTAGGTATCTAATACCGATAGCTCTTGTGTGTGCCTCATGCTTTGGCTGTGTGAGAGGCTTTGTCAACGGATCAACAACATTCAAATCCGTATGCACTTTGCATATCTTAACATCTCCTCTATCCACCAATTCGCGAATAAGATGATAGCGCCTGAGTATATGCTTGGACTTCTGATGGGATCTAGGCTCCTTAGCCTGCGCAATGGCTCCATTGTTGTCACAATGGAGATCCATTAGGCTCGAGGCACTCGGAACCACACCCAACTCAGCAATGAAATTTCTTATCCAAACACCTTCTTCACAGCTTCAGAAGTCGCAATGTACTCGGCCACCGTCGTGGAATCAGCAACCGTCTCTTGCTTGGAACTTTTCTAGCTCACTGCTCCTCCATTCAAAATAAATACAAAACTAGATTGCGAACGATAATCATCTTTGTCGGTTTGAAAGCTTGCATCGGTGTAACCATTTACAACGAGCTCTTCATCACTGTCATAAACTAGGAACACATCCTTAGTCCTTCTTAAGTACTTAAGAATGTTTTTCACAGCTGTCTAGTGACCTTCACCGGGATCAGCTTGGTATCTGCTCATAACACTTAGAGCATATGATACATCTGGTCGTGTACATATCATGGCGTACATGATAGATCCAATGGCCGAAGCATATGGAATATCACTCATTTTGTCTCGCTCATCAGTGGTCATAGGACACTGATTCTTGCTAAGATTAATGCCATGTGCCATGGGCAAGAATCCTCTCTTGGAATCTTGCATGTTGAACCGATTCAACACTTTATCTATGTATTTATCCTGGCTTAATCCAATTAGCCTCTTAGATCTATCGCTATATATCCTTATTCCCAAGATATATGTTGCCTCCCCTAGGTCCTTCATGGAAAAACTATTTTTCAATGATAACTTAATGGATTCTAGCATAGGAATGTCATTTTTAGACCGGAGTATGTCATCTACATACAAGATCGAGAATAGCAAGCGCTCCCCACTAACCTTCATGTAAACACAAGGTTCTTCTTTGTTCTTGATTTAAACCAAATCTTTTGATCTCCTCGTCAAAACGTAAATTCTAACTCCGAGATGCTTGCTTCAACCCATAAATGGACTTTTGAAGTTTGCATACTTTACTAGCATTCTTTGGATCGACAAAACCTTCAGGTTGTGTCATGTACACATCCTCGTCTAGGTTTCCATTAAGGAAAGCCGTTTTGACATCCATTTGCCATATCTCATAGTCGAAATATGCAAAGAATTGCTAGAATGATCCGAATAGATTTAAGCATCGCTACCGGTGAGAAAGTCTCATCGTAGTCAACTCCTTGAACTTGTCGAAACCCTTTTGCGACTAGTCGAGCCTTATGAATGTGAACATTTCCATCCATATCAATCTTTTTCTTATAGATCCATTTGCACTCAATGGTTTTAACACCAACAAGTGGATCGACCAGGTTCCAAACCTGATTTTCTCTCATAGAGTCTATCTCGGATTTCATGGCTCCAAGCCATTTCTCAGAGTCTAGGTCCATCATCGCTTCCTCATAAGTCTTAGGCTCATCATTATTCAATAATAATATGTCATGCCCATACCTTGTAGGCAATTGACGCAGCCTTTTAGATCTATGTGGGGCTGGTGCCTCATCTACAGGTTCAACAACATTTTCACTACTAGAAAAAGGCTAATACTGGACGCCTCATCACAGACGGTTGACCAAAACCGTCGGTATTACATTCAATCATAGACGGTTTTAGTTTAGAGACCGTCTGTGCTACTGGCTACGCTAAAAACCGTCTATGAAGAGGTAATATCACGCACGGTTCATGTTAAAACAAATGCGTGAAGTATCACGAGCGGTTCTAAACAAGAACCGCTCTGTGATATTAATTAATATCCTGAGCGGTTCTTAACAATAACCGTCTCGTGATCCACGGTGAGTTTCTTCATCGCCGTCGCGTCTGTTAAATCGCCATCCGCTTCGGCTCCCGATCGTCTCTTCATCGCATTGATCCGCTTCGCTCCCGATCGTCTCTTCGTCTCACGCTCGAATTTATTCCTTGTTTTATAAAAGGATCATCGCCATCAAGATGATCATCCCACATACTTATAAAAAAAAATGGCTGCCTCTTCCTTGTCGCGGTATTGATGGCCTTCCCGGCGCCTTTGTCTGAGCACCTCTCTCGGTGTAAGTTGAGCCGTCTTCGGAAGAACACTGTTTGATCAACAATGTCTTCACTCCTCTGCCGGCGGAGAATTTGCGGAAGCGGTGGCAACCACCTTCCACCGTCTTGACATCCTCCTCCGCCGTGTCTTAGGGTGATCTCCCACTTTAAATCCGAGTTTATCGCGTCATCGGCGTAGTCCTCCAAAAGCGATGTTGCCGTCTCCGGAGGCTTACCGTCACTTGGACCGTGTAATCGAGGCGATGGCGGCCGAGTCGACGGTAGAGACCCTCAAGCAAGGAAGAGAGCCTATGGGCTCAATTCTTCTTAGTTCAACGATCGAGGTCTTGGGAGACACTCGAGCAATGGCGTCAGCGGGTGGGCGCATTTGAGCTTTGTTCGCTGATGATCAGGAACCGTCCGATGCCGACACCGTCGCCTATGAAGTATTACAGATGGAGATAGCAACCTACCTCTACCACTAGAAAAACCTTGTTTAATTATAGGTTTCTGCTTTTTTTAATATAAACATGTAATTTCTTCATGTCATGTAATTGTATATACAAGATAAATATACTTGAGAAAAAACCATTTCACGAGCGGTTCCATTATGGAACCGTCGTGATATAGACATATCACAGACGGTTCCATAATAGAACCAAATCTGTGATAAATCTCTTTATAAGTAGGAGCTACCCGGTGGCGCTAGGGTTTGCGCTCTAACTCGTCACTCCTCGGCGACCTTACTCTCGTCCGTTCCCTCCCGTCAGCTTGATGCGCCATTCTTCCGTCATCGAGCGGTTGTAGCATCTGGTGACAACGCAAAAGACACTCGTGCGATAAGAGTGTCTTTTGCGGCGTCACACCAATGCCAACTAAATGACGCCAAACTCGTCACACTCCCAGCTCACTTAGGGTTTGCGCCCGCCTAACTCCGTTCCTCCCCACCTCGACGCCGGTTGCTCGACCTCGTCGCCGTCGCCGCCCGACCCCTTTGCGCCCGCTAGGGCCCCGACTGTGCTTTGCTTTCCCCATCCTCCTCTATTCTCCTCTAGATCTGTTAGCTTAATGTCTTTTGTTGAGTTTGATTTTTATGCATGAGCCTTAAGTTGTGTCTGATGTTTGTGTGATTTATGCAAGGTAAAGGAAATGGATGAGGGTTGTCTTTGGTGGTGGGGTCGCCACCGTGGTTCTTGTTGTACTAAGGTCCTCTCTGTCTCTACCCCTTGCTCTGTGATGAAAATGGCTAGCTAGTGCTCTGCGATGGATCTGAGGGCTACTCTTTGGTGTGGTGGGTTTGGACACCCTTGGTCTTGTTCTCTTGCGATGAACCGCTCAATGATGTTAATAGTCTTATGCTGAAATTGAATTGATAATTAGTTCATATTAATAGTCCCTTGCTCGTGATGTAATGATGTCAATAGTCTTATCTTTGAAATTGAATTGATAATTAGTTCATATTAATAGTCCTCTTCTTTGTGTGATGTAATGATGTCAATAGTCTTATGCTGAAATTGAATTGATAATTAGTTCATATTAATAGTCCCCTTGCTCGTGATGTAATGGTGTCAATAGTCTTATGCTGAAATTGAATTGATAATTAGTTCATATTAATAGTCCCTTGTTCATGCTTGGTCAAGTTCTCCTACCTCTTGCGTGCAGTCGTCCTACCATTCTATTCATAATCTCTTCTCTATAAAGTCTCCAGCGTTGGTGCTTGTGCCATTAAAACCGGCATCATATTATATATATATATATATATATATATATATATATATATATATATATATATATATATATATATATATATATATATTATATATATAGTATTAAAGATCCTCGGCCACTTTAGGGGTCATCCACGCACATGAGAAGAATGAGACAAGATCCACGGGCAACCTCATTGAGCCTGTAAGTTTAAAAGTATGGATGCAAGGAGGCGTTAGGACATCCAATTACGGATTGGGCGTCGATATGTTGAAAGTGGCGTTGATGCGCTTCTACTCCGGCGGAAGTGGCATCATCTATCGACAACCAACAATTCTTGAGCATGTAATTGTCTTTAAAGCCAACAAGAACACCAAGCAACAATTAAAGATGATTACATGCTCAAGAATGGTTGGTTGCTAATACATGATGCCACTTCCCACCGGAGTACGCAAGATCAACGACACTTTCAACATAGCCACGCCCAATCCGTAATTGATGTCCTAACGCCTCTTTGCATCCATACTTCTTAAACCCGCAGGGCTCAATAAGGTTGCCCGTGGCTACCGCCTCATCCTTCTCATGTCAAGGCGTGGACGATCCCCAAAGTGGCCGAGAGACTACTTAACAATATATATAATATATATTTATGATGCCGATTTAATGGTACAAGCGATCCGCTAGCTTTATAGAGAAAAGTCATCACAGAGCGGTTCTCGCCACAAGCCGTCGTGATATGTACTATCACAAGCGGTTTGTGGTGAAACCGTCAGTGATATGTACTTATCACGACGGTTTGTGGATGAAACCGTCTGTGATATTATTATCTCATGACGGTTTGAACCACAAACCGTGCAGGAAAGTATACATCACGAGCGGTTCAAAACCGTGCGTGATGACCTCATGTCATCATCGACCCATAAACTCAGACGGCTCACGAAACCGTCTGTGATGACGTTTTTGAACCGTCTGTGAAAGCCTTTTCTGTAGTAGTGTTTGTTCATCCAATAGAGGTTCAGTAGGAGTTGAAACACTTTCAGATGTTTCCTGAATTTCTTCGAGTTGCACATTTCTCCCACTGACTCCTTTTGAAAGAAACTCTTTCTCCAAAAAGACACCATTTCGGGCAACAAAAACTTTGCCTTCTTTCTGGTTGTAGAAATAATATCCTTTGGTTTCCCTAAGATATCCTATAAAGAAGCATTTATCTGACTTGGGTGTGAGTTTGTCAGACGTCAAACTTTTAACATAAACATCACATCCCCAAATCCTTAGAAAAGACAAACTAGTACTCTTCCCAGTCCACATCTCATACGGTGTCTTATCTACTGATTTAGATGGTACCTTATTTAAAATGAAAGCGGCAGTTTCTAGAGCATAACCCCAAAAATACAATGGCAGATCTGATTGGCTCATCATTGATCGAACCATGTCCAACAAGGTCCTATTACGCCGCTCAGACACACCATTCCATTGTGGAGTGCCCAGTGGTGTAAGCTGTGGAACAATTCCACATTGTTTCAAATGATTACCAAACTCATAGCTCAAAACCTCACCTCCACGATCAGATCATAAAGATTTGATTGTCTTGCCAAGTTGATTCTATACCTCATTCTGGAACTCTTTGAACTTTTCAAATGATTCCGACTTGTGCCTCATTAAGTAGATATATCCATATCTACTATAGTCATCGGTGAAAGTAATGAAGTACTGAAAACCACCTCTAGCTGCCGTACTCATTGGCCCACACACATCAGTATGTATGAGTGCCAACTGGTCGGATGCCCTTTCACTCCGACCAGTGAAAGGTGTCTTGGTCATCTTTCCGACCAGGCAAGATTCGCATGTATCAAATAATTCCAAATCAAATGAGTTTAGGGTTCCATCATTATGGAGCTTTTTCATGCGTTTCTCACTTATGTGACCCAAACGACAATGCCAAATAAAAGTGGAATTCATTTCATTAGGCCGAAACCTTTTCGCATTAATATTATAGAAGGATGCATCAACAAGATTTAAAATAAACAACCCATTCAAAACAGGTGCATAGCCATAAAACACTTCATTCAAAAATATAGAACAACCATTGTTCTCAATAATGAATTTATAACCCTCTACCAAAGAAACATGAGGCGTAGATAATGTTTCTACTAATGGTCGGACGTAATAACAATTATTCAATTCCATAATAAATCACGAAGGCAAAAGTAATGGCAAAGTCCCGACGGCTAATGCAAAGAACCCTTGCTTTATTCCCGACGCGAAGATCCATCTCGCCCTTTGCAATTCTCCTACTCTTTGTTAGACTCTGCATCGAATTGCAGATATGAGCAACCGATCCGGTATCAAATACCCATGAGTTAACAGAAGAGTCAGCAAGAAAAAACATCTATAACATTAATACCTATAGTGGAAGTTTTAATCCCACCATTCCTTTTCTGATCAGCCAGGTATTTCTTGCAGTTCCTCCTCCAATGGCCTAGCTCTTTGCAGTAAAAGCATTCATTCTCTTTGTCGGGACCCAAAATATGCAATTCTGGACCCTTTGTGTATACTGCACTAGTCCAAGATCACGCTAGTGCACACAGTGACAACATCAGTGAAATATCAATTCCATATACAAAGATAACTAATTAATAGGCAAATACAATAAATATCAGAGTAAAGACCTTAAGGTCAAAGCTTACAATTAATGCCTCAGAAGGCAAAGAGCTCAATGAAGCTGCAGCGGATCGAAATGGGATAACTCCAGTGAAACCCATCCATATGCCCACAGGCAATCGGCTAGGGTGCGTGACCTAGCTCTCCATGATCCTTGAAGTACACCTTGTTGGCTGGTGATTCCTTCAGTTCTACTTGATTCGTCGAAGCAAGCGTGAGTACACACCGTACTACAAATCCCTATGCACACAGCTTATAAAGCCCATGCACACAGCTCCACCAAAAATAGCACACAGCTTATAAAGCCCATGCACACAGCTCCACCATATCACACAGTATCCACCACTTGCCTCAGTCTAAATCATTTCCCACCCCGTTGGTTAAGTGCAACACATGCCATAATAGCACACAGTATACACAGTTTTATCACATAGTTCCATAGTCACTTAGTCAAGTTAATAATTGCAACTTTATATGAACAGATGATTCGTGGCATGGCTAAGCAATCTAATCGCATCTAACCAACCCACGTTGGTGCTACAATAATACCAACTATTAAATAACCAAGCTAGGGTGACAAAAGATTAAGACATAACAAGTAGACAAGGAGGTTATAACAAATTTGGATTATTAACTAAACCCAAAAGCATTTAAATAAATACTTAAAGTAAATGCAATAATTTGAATCAAAGTAGTTTTTGAATCAACTATTAAATAACCAAGCTAGGGTGACAAAAGATTAAGACATGATCAAAGGTATAACTTGCCTGGCTAGCAATGACGATATTATTTAACTTTTAATCTTCTACTTCCTTGATCTTCAGCTCCTTCTTGATCAACACTTCTCGCAGTATCGACGTCTATTCGCAAACAAGCAATTAAACTAAATAAATAAATAACAGAGAGCAACAACTCCAAAAACTAAATAAATAAAATCTCAGATGAATAGATATTGAATTCGGATGAATTAGGACTTTGAATGAACTCAATCGGAGTTCGGATTGAAAGGATATGACTTCTCGGAAGGATCACAAGAAATGATGAAGTCGAGAGATAAAAGAATATTCAAATAATATTCTTTCGGATTAAATCATCAACTAGAATTGGAGACTTACAAGTGGGGTCCACTGGTAAGTGAGAGAGGACAAGGATAGTGAATGACATGTGGGACCAACTGGATAAACGGATTTCGGAAATTAGATGAATTTCCGAAAACAGGATTAGAGGTTGACGTGTGGGCCACTGGTCTATGGACCAGGTCCACAGAGATATGCTAGTCCAAGGTGGACCAAGCTCATGGCTAGGGTTTGACCAAATGTTGACTGACCTGTGGGACCCGCATGTAAGAGAGAGAGAAATAATTAGGGTTTCTAATTGAGAGGATGACATGGGGTCCACACGCAAGTAAGAGAAATAGATATGGATGTGTGGCTTGGATTGATTTGATGACAAAGGGCCAATTCCTAGAGAAGGAAAGGAAAGAGAGGAGAGAGACTTCATTAGCGGCCGACTTCAACAGTAAAAACAGAACAAAGAAGATAGGAAACAGGAGGCATAGTCAATGGCGACCCATGGTGCGGTGACTTCCACTTGACACCGAGATAGGAAAGCAATGAGAGAAAGAATTAATTAGAGAGCAACAATTGGGAACGACCAACCTAACATACACATTCTAATCAAGAGAAGAGGGCGAAGCTCCTGCAGCTTATTCCCTGCAAGGGCGCAAGAGATGGCAAAGGCAAGGAATAAAGAAGGAATAGACAGCAGAGATAATCAACAGAGAATAGAAGGAAGCCGAACAAATCCTAGAGACAACACACCCGGAATCGTAAACAGGCGCCTACTGTTCATGCGCATGGTGGCCGGGCTTGGCATTGAGTTGGAATTTGCATGGCAAGAAGTGATATAGAGCTAAAGATGTTGGTCTCCATGCAAGGAGATTAGAGAAAGACAAAGCATGGATTAAGGAATTAATTAATAGAGAGAGTAGGGATCAAAGAACAAGCCATATACTCACGTCATCGATGCTAGACATGAACAAGATCCGGCTACGGTGATTTATTTTGATGCAAACAGTGGCGACTTGGTACGCAACGATTAGAGGAGAATTCACAATCAAAATAGAGAATGCACAAGGAACAGGAACAAGGAACCGATCCCAACCGAGATACACATGCACACGCAGCCATGAATAGTGATCGATGCATGGTCGATGATGAGGCGTGCTAGCGTGGCACCAAAGGAGAAGAAACAGCGCATGTAACCGCTGCAGGTCCAAGGTGGCTCACCCGGCGTGGCATCTCCAGCGGGTTCGAGGCGGCGGCGGCACTAGACGCGCGCCGCCGGGGTCGCCAGGGCGAAAAGCGGCTCAGCTGGCTATGCGCCCGCACAAGGAGCGGCTGCCAAGGCTTGGGCTTGCTCCCATGCGCAAAAAGGAAAACCGAATCGAAGCAACTCACGTATGGATGGAGGGCTGCTGCACATACATGAAGGAGAGAACAAAAGGCTAAGCTACAGGACACATGAAACTACAGTGTCATGCATATACAGTGCGCACGGTGGCCGACGGCCGGTGGCGACACGGCGGCAGCGAAGGGGCAAAACGGAAAGGAAACGACGAGCCGGACGCAATGGTGCGATCAGATTTTGGAAAAACTCACCGAGGAAGCGGGCAACGCGACGAACGTGGTTCGGCTCTACAGCTTGACGTGGCTCGCGATCTTTGGGCGGCGGATGGTACCATGACGAGAGGACGACGACGCTGGCCAACGCCGCAGACGGTTCGCCGGCAGACGCCGGATGAAGGCGAACTCGCCGGAGAAGACTTTTGGGAGGAGCTCGGTATTCTACAGATGGCGACGAAAATAGATCTGTTTGGAGGAAACCAATTCAGGGGATTGAAGAGGAGATCAAGACGAACGCGTAGGCACAGACGGTTCACTTTTATATGCATCGAGGAGAAAGATATGGAGATCTGAAATTTGAGTTTCAAACGAACGCGTACTGGATCCGATCGGTTCGGCCGGCTGGATACGTGAACAGCGCTCGCGATTTACTGCAGCACCGAATTTGGATGAACAGTGCCCGTCGGGTACTGTAGCTGTGCGGCAGGAGAGAGAAAAGAGGATTTTCGGAATTAAAGAAAATCCCAAAAATCAAGGAGATCAAATAAATAGCAAACAAATCCAGAAAAATCTCAGAAAATACCAGAAAATTCCTTGGAACACAAGGAAGCCAAATAACACAGGTTTTTATTTAATTGATGTTTAGATTAGTCAAATTAAATATTTTTAATTTAGAAAATTCCCGATTAAGCTTTATTAAATCAAATAAAACTAGTGAAATTTTCCAGGGACCTAAACTATTTAAAAGATTTTTGAAAAGCCAAATTTTGGGACGTTACAAACCTCCCCCCTTAAAGGAATCTCGCCCCGAGATTCAGTCAACTATAGAATAGGTTAAAGAATTCAAATTTTGGGTTCTCTTTCGCTTTCAAACCGATTTGCCTTTTGACAGAATCGCTCTAACTTTGGCAGGATCGCTTCTTGAACACTTATGGACAACGCCTTGCTTCTTGCTAAACTTCGCTTCAACAAAACTTGACAAAGCGGCTTTGGCAGAAGGCTTCTTGAAACTCGATTGCTTCGACGGGCTACTTGATCGGTGCTCAAGACACTTCGAGTTGAGGAAATTTCGCCATCGTCTGTAACTCCGCTGACAAACTCTTCTTCGAAGCCAAATCTGAGATCGACACATCTGTCACCTCGCATTACATAACTTAACGCAGTCTTCACAGTATCCTCAAGATAGACATGACCGTGAGGGTGATAATCTACATAATCCGCGTAGCTTTTCTGTTTGAACTAAGCTACTTAAAATCCCTTCTGGATTAAAGACTCTTGGTCTTCTGCTTCATGATTGGTGCAAAAATCTACATACTTTTGTGATTTGATCTGCCCTTAGCTGAGCAAATGATTTGCTATCAACCACTACAAATTTCAGATGGTGACAATCATGAATCGACCGCAATTGGTGTTTGAGGAGAACTCGCACTTTAACACTTACTTGCTCGACCTGGTACTATGAGTTAAGGCACACTCATTTTTTTTTGTCCACAGATGCAGGGTGATACACACTACTGAATTGAAACGAGCATCCAAAGCTTCATAGGTACTCTGTCGCTGACACGAGGTAAACTGGGATCCTCGGTCTAATGCTAACTTTTCTGACACATCGTGCAAACTGATCATCCCTATCGATCTGGCACTATACCAATTTCGGTGAATACCATCTCTGTCGTATGCCACTTTGCTAGACGACCTACACACTCAGTGATATTAATAGGAATGAACGGCATATTTCTTTGACAAACTTTCTGGTCGAGACTGATTTTCTAGCATCAGTTTGACTCTGGGGTTCAACAAATATCTTGTCAGACCGATCAAGACTCGACTTCGATTCCACAAGTAACTTTAGCTGACTGAACAATAGATTATTGTGGTAGCTCTTCTGAAATTCTCACTGATTCAGTTCACTTCTGGCGACCTAGGCGATCTTGTTCTTTTACAATGAGGAGGGGTCTTGGCTATCTTGAAACGACTATCTCACCGATCTTCAACTGACACTGACCTGTTCACAGATGATTCTGGGGAGAACTGAAATTCTGACTCAAAACTCAAACAAGCTGACTCTGAGGTACTGAAGATTAACTTCTGCATAGACTGAGATTCTCGCACAACTTGTGTTAATAATCATCATGACAGCTCACATTGGTGCTTGACAAAATGGAAGAACTTGATTTGACACTGCCCATATTTGAGGGAATCCTTTGCTCTATCATTTCTGCAAACTCTTTTAACAACTTTTGTCATAGATCATCTCTGATGAAATTCCTTTTGGCATTCTGGTGTCTCGAGTGAGTGACTGATTCTTCTGAGGACACTGGCTGATGTAGTGACCTTTTCCGCGACAACTGTATCATACACGGGTCGAACCTTGTGACTTTTCTGACGAGACTATGGTAGAACGACCATCTTTCTTGAAGGTTGAAGCTTGTCGCTTTGTAGGGCATTGCTCGGCATAATGACTTTTCTTACCGTACTCGAAACAACCTCTTGACGATACTGACTTGCTTCTCTTTTGAGGTGGGTTGCCAAGGTTAACATTCTGCTTTTGTGATTCTTCAGCTGATATATCCTATACTAACAACGGTTTGCCTTCTTTTGCTAATGCTCTGACTGTGGCTCGGAAATTTTCTCGCTGACGTTGTGTTGCAGAAACCAACACTGAATACATGGGGCACTGGCTCAGACAATGATCATCGCCTTCACATAAGAAACATGTGATCTTGCTTATTGGCGCTATGGCCTATTTCTCCACAACGAATACATGCACAACCTTTTGACTTATCTGGTTGGCAGCACTTCAAATGACAACGGCTGGATTTGGTGTAGGATGTCGGAATATCAGGTTTCTCTTGATCACTCTTGCTTGATATCGCATGCTGTTGATGAAAAGCAGTGGTGAACTCTGACCAAGTGATGGTCGGCTTGTCCTGATGGGTGGCGTGAAACTTTTCCCACTAATCTAATGTAAGTCCTTCCAATTGACGAGTAGCATAGAGAACTTTCTCATTATCGTTGCATTGCACAGCAGTTAGCTTTTTC
Source organism: Phyllostachys edulis (assembly GCA_036346405.1). Classification (NCBI taxonomy): domain Eukaryota; kingdom Viridiplantae; phylum Streptophyta; class Magnoliopsida; order Poales; family Poaceae; genus Phyllostachys; species Phyllostachys edulis. The sequence continues at coordinate 56,040,574 of CM070562.1, read as the reverse complement.
TCTATGGTGCGAATCTAGGATTCTGCATCCTTGAGTACGGTTGATCCTTCAAAGACGGCGGCTTGGTCATCATGAGCTTCACAAACTTGGTCTGAGGGCATGCCGCTGGATGGCAACGAGCTGTGCATCATTGCAGATGTTACTACTGTTCGACGGTTGCATCATCGCTGGCGTGAGCTGATTCTGGGTGGTAGGAATCGCTCAGTTTGATGCATCACTATCGGCGCAGTTTGATGCATCACTATCGGCGCCAAGATAGTTGTTGGTTGTCGCCCGCCTGCATCGACATCGTGATGGGGCGACGGTCCGCCATTTGATTATTCTGATCCATCAAATTGACTAAGGTAACGGTGGTCTGATTCTGTTGGGTCATCACGTTGTTCATGTTCGTGCATCGCGCCAAGAAATGAGTCCGAGCTACCAAGAACTGCTCCATGACCGGATCTCGCTACTCGAGCATCGCAATCGCCCACTCGGGTTGATGAGATCTGGTAGCCGCATGCATCGCCTCAAGATTATTGACAAGGTTGGCTTTATTGAGGCTCTCCATCCGCTTCGACCTGTACGATAGATGAGAGGGAAAAGCGCAAGGTAAGGGAAGATAATCTACTAAGGGAAACAGGTTTAACCCAAAGAACACCAAGAAATGCATAAATAGCCTAAAGCTATTAGGAAGCACAAAACTCACAAACAAACTACACACAAGAGAAAGAAGATTTAAAAACTAATCGTCTAGTCGATTAAACTCTAACTTAACTGGGTAACTTGGCTCAACACACGGGAGGAACCAATGCTGATTTATCCTATATGGCTGGTCTGAAGACAACTTGAATTGGTTACAGTCTTCATCAAACGTCAGCGGCTTGCGATCCTTGTAGGCGAATCTTGGAGAAGGCAAGGGTGACGTACAACTTCTTCTTAACCTTCGATTCGTGTGACGAACTTGTCTTGAACACTTGGGGAGATGTCGATACGTTGTTGCTGGTTGCACGGTCTTCAAAGAGTTGTTGAAAACAGCTGTTGGGCATCCACCGAGATATTTGGTACAGATAACGACAACTATAGAAGTTATGAGGGAAGCGAGTCCAATTTAATACTCAAAACGGTGAGGAAGAATATAGATGAGAAATGAATAGAATGGAAGAGGGTAGAAGTTAGATAAGATGAGAATAGCACATCATTAAGATTTTCCATTTGTAAAATAACTTTTGAAGTTTTCCTTAAACAACGGCCATTCTCACTAAGGTCACGACCTACAGTCGATATGGCTCTGATACCACCTCTGTCGGGACCCAAAATATGCAATTCTGGACCCTTTGTGTATAATCGACTAGTCCAAGATCACGCTTAGTGCACACAAAGGACAACATCGAAATATCAATTCCATATACAAAGATAACTAATTAATAGGCAAATACAATAAATATCGAGTAAAGACCTTAAGGTCAAAGCTTACAATTAATGCCTCGTAAGGCAAAGAGCTCAATGAAGTCATAGCAATGAACTAAACGGATAACTCGGTGGAAACCCATCCATATGCCCACAGCAATCGGGTCAGTCGCGTGACCTAGCTCTCCATGATCCTTGAAGTACACCTTGTTGGTCAAGATTCTTCATTACGCTTGATTTATCGAAGCAAGCGTGAGTACACACCGTACTCGCAAGTCATACCATAGAAATGCAATTTATAGATGCAGGCTTATTCCAAGGGAATGGCATTCTGTGGTTATTTTGCAGAAATGCAACATTTGCAATTGAATACAAATAATAGATTGAAAGCAAGTAAAACAAATAGATAATCATAATTTAACAATTTGATTTCACAAAGACACACACAAATTTAAACAGATTATTCACATAGCCATATGATTTAGATCACACAGCTCCCTTCCCACACAGTTTATGAAAATCTACCCCTCGTGTGAAATCCCCGAGCATTGTTCATGACCGCGAACGCGGCTATTCGAATAGATTAAATTACACTCTGCAGAGTTTGTACACTTTACCCACAAGATACAATTAGTGTTGCAAGTACTAATCGTAACAAAGCATTTCAGAAATTCATCTTACTATGCTAGGCCCGTCCCATAACAGGCATGTGGTCGTACAGATGGGGCTCAGTTCAATGGCGCACATGGTAAGGTCCTTAATTTACCAAGGCAAGACTACCACATGTTAACTACAAATCCCTATGCACACAGCTTATAAAGCCCATGCACACAGCTCCACCAAAAATAGCACACAGCTTATAAAGCCCATGCACACAGCTCCACCATATCACACAGTATCCACCACTTGCCTCAGTCTAAATCATTTCCCACCCCGTTGGTTAAGTGCAACACATGCCATAATAGCACACAGTACACACAGTTTTATCACATAGTTCCATAGTCACTTAGTCAAGTTAATAATTGCAACTTTATATGAACAGATGATTCGTGGCATGGCTAAGCAATCTAATCGATCTAACCAACCCACGGTTGGTGCTACAATAATACCAACTATTAAATAACCAAGCTAGGGTGACAAAAGATTAAGACATAACAAGTAGACAAGGAGGTTATAACAAATTTGGATTATTAACTTGACGAGGATATAATAATCCTCATTTTATCTTTTATCTATAACTCCTTAACCAAGTAAATATGACGCCATATGGTCCCTAAGTATACCCTTAAATGTTATAAGGAAGAGCCTCTTTGGATGGTCGTAAGTTCTTCTACGACCACCCCCATAGTCGTAAGTTATGCTACGACTACCCCATAGTCGTAAGTCTTGCTACGACTACCTTATAGTCGCAGGTTCTTCTACGACTAGGTCAGCTATGACCACCTTATGATCAATTAAACCTACAGATAAGTAGGCCCAATTGATTAAGGGATTCAAACAATATCATACGTTATTTCGCCAAGTAATAGCACGTAATGCTCCATTATCTCTGGTATATAGCTGTTAGGCGACGTGGAGGAGTTAATACGCCGGTGATTACTACCAACGAGCGCCAGTTACAGGATGTGATGAGGCGCCGCTTCACTGAGAAACCGCCGCCCTTCACGCATTATATAAAGGCGTAATCGAGAGGGAAGGGCGATGAGAGATACAAGCACTATCGCTCTGTAATAGTCTCGAAGTTTTTCCTCGATTGTTCGTAATACACTCAATACCATACACACACAGAGTAGGGTTATTATTCTCTCGAGAAGGCTCAACTCAGTATAAAATCCCGTGTCAATCTCTCTACGTGATTTCATTCTAGGAGACCCCGAATCAAACAATTTTTACATAAGTTCGGTTCTAAAACACCGGCGGTTGGCGCCGACCGTGGGGATCTTCCGTAATCTCTTGTCAACATACTCTCGCTTTTCCAAATCTCATGCACTCATGGCGGAGAATGGAACGAGAGAACTGGTTCGACTTGGCAGACACGCAGACGCCGACATGGATGCTTGCTTTCGATTCTGAGCCGAGTGATGACTCATCCGATGGTATCGCTGCCTCCGTGATCTTCCCGCAGATCCAGGAGACAATGTTGCGTGATGGAGTTGAGGAGGATCCATATCCCCACAACAAGACGCCCAAGAGAGGAGTCTACCCTCTCAAAGGACAAGGGTCAATTTGACCAGACTACACCTGTGGACTCACAACACGACGAGAGTTTTACTCGGCGTCCGAGTCCCCTAAGGTGGTCCGACTTGGTGAGGCAAGTTCTCGCAAGCCACAATTCCAGGACTTCACCAAAGATCGGTGATTCTCTCTCTCGTGATGACGCCAGAGAGAGTGGATCAAGCATGCTTTTCCTACAATTCGCCATCTCTCCGCAGATCACGCCGCTAACGGAGACGATTATAACCCTGACTTCCCTACCGGAGGATTACTCCAAGTCGCCAGATGGTGTCTCTCGACGACTCCTCAAGCGAGGAGGCCTCGAGCGCAAGTGAGAATCATCAACGGAGGTCTTCGCCCTTCCTCGATCAAGGTCACTTCCTAGAGACCGAATCGAGACCTCCCGAAGATCACACACTGCGCGCCTCATGGCAAGGGCAAGAACACCACCGATGGCGACACGACCAACACCTTCATGAACGCCAAGGAAATCCTCGACATACTCGACTTCATTGAGGTAGTCTCAAGAGTCCGACAGGAAGATCTTGAAGCTACTCGACGAAGGAAGATTATGACATAGAAGAGTTTACTCCGGCGATCCAATATCGGGTCGAGGAAGCTCAAGAACTCCAAAGACATCGCTGATTTGCTCGAGAATCCAACTCGAGAGCTCGCCTGAAGGCCGGGTACGACCTCTTCGCTGAAGAGATCGCACAAAGGTGTCGGCTCACGATGGAAAAGCCGAAGCACCTCGCCGCATCATTCAGAAATCGTAGTAATACGACTTCTTCACTACTAGTCGGCCGATCATATCACCACAAAGGAATCGATTTAAACAAGAAGTCACATCAATCTCCTACTCAGAGAAATATTTTTCTAACGATCGATAATCAACAAACCTATCGGAGAGGTGATCGCTCACCATACCGACATAGGAGTCTCTGCGAAGAATAGATGAACTACGAGGAGTATTCCTCAGAGGACCGAGACCTATTATAGGTCAGTCAACCTATTATCGGGTATCGCCGAGTACGACCACCGATGATATCAACCCTTCTTTCTTGCAAAGGAGGCGCCAAGAAGTCATTATCGATGTCGGGCATTCTCGCCTATCTTCGAAAGCAGCGTTTGCCACCTCGCCGACCAAGAATATGGAGAAATTTGATGGATCCCAAAATCCTATCAAATTTCTTTAAATCTACACAACAAAGAAATCCGAGCAAAGGGGAGGAGGAGAACATGTGATGGCAAATTACCTTCCAACCGTGCTCGAAGGGTCCGCTCGATCGTGGTTATTAAACCAACCACTCGAGTCGATTCATTCTGGCAACACCTCTCGCGATCTTCATCGGCAAACTTTCGGGCACTTACAATCGCCTCGAAGGAGGATGACTTGCACCGATGAGACAGAATCGACAACGAGACCTTGCGCCAATTCATCAAGCGCTTTAGTCGTTCGAATTCAATTCAAAGTTTCGATTCATCTATCATCGTGGCTTTCAAGCAAGGAGTCCGTAGTAGAAGGATAACGTAAGATATTGCTTTAAATCCGCCTACCATCGCCATCAACTCTTTGAGATGGCCGATCGATATGCAATCGCCTCGAGGCGGTCGAGGGAACAACACAATCGATCAAGAAAACAATACCTCTCGAGAGCCAGTGATATTGGTAAGAAGAAAGATAAGAAAGCAAAAAGTCCAAGAACAAGGCGAAGGGTCAAAACTCCAAGTCGCTAGCCCAAAGAGGTCTTGGTCAGAATGATAAAGAGCCACGCACCTCAAGCCACATTCCGACCGAGGCAAAGGTAAGCACCGCGATCGAAAAAATGATAAGCCTAAGTGGTGTCCTTTCCATAAAAGGAGGGCATGACCTTCAAGAATCGCCTGTGTCTTTCAACGAAAGCTTGAAGACTACTACAACGGAGAAGGACCGCTTCCTACTCGAAAGCGTAGGGCAAACGAGTGGTCATAAGACTTCAGATGACGAGGAGGAGATGCTGCTCCAGATCCGCAACACACCGCCGAGCACATCTACGAGGATCATCGGATATGAATCAAAGCGATGTGCCTTAAAGTCTGCCGAACGAGAGGTAAACTCCATAGATCCTCATCTTGTCAATAAATTATCGAAGTGGTCAAGTCACCATCTCCTTTGAGAAGAGTGATCGTCGATTCTTCGACTCGACCGTGCCAGATCCGATCGTGGTCGAACCCACCATCAACAATTGTCGAGTCAATCGAGTTTTGTTGATGGTGGCACTCGTTAAATATTTTATTTACGAGTGCCCCGGACGAAATGCAAGTACCTGTGATTAAGGTAAGACCGACGATACTCTTTCCATAGAATCGCATCGATCTTTGGCTAAACCGATTGGTCAAGTTTCTCTTCCTTAACATTTGGTTCACCAAGTAATTTCAGACGAGAAAATCTCCTTTGATGTGGTCGATTTCGATACGATATAACGCCATACTCGGACGACCAACTTTGGCAAAATTCTTAATGGCTACTCATTATAGATATCAATGTATTAAGATGCCAGTCCCAAAGGAGTAATCACAATTCATTGTGACAAGAAGATGGCGATACCGCGATCACGATCCTCGAGATGGTTGGACAAATACCACTCGAAGAAAGTCACCTTCGACTAGTAAGTTGAAGCCTAAAGTCTGCACCAAGTCGAACGACAAGGTCAAAGAGGTTCCTCCGACGCAGGGAGCCTCAAGATCGCTCGCATTGGGGAAACTTCCGACCCCAAATAGGAAGACGCCTCATCACCTTCCTCCGAGCTAACGCAGATGTCTTCACGTGGCAAGCATCCGAAATGCCCGGAGTCCCTGTGGAGGTGATCGAGCACAAAGCTTTACTACCGACAAAGTACCAGTAAAACAAAAATTGCGGAGATTTGCCCCGATCGACGAGATGCTATTAAATCGAATTGATAAGCTACTTAAAGCGTGCTTTATAAGAGAGGTCAACTACCCAGAGTGGTTGGCTAATCTCAGAATGGTTAGAAAGTCAAACGGCAAATGGCGATAAAGCGAGACTTTATCGATCTTAATAAAGCTTGTCCAAAAGACGATTTTCCTTTACCTCAGACGATCGGTTGGTCGATTCTATCGCAGTTGTGAAATGTTAAGTTTTTAGATGCATATTCGATACCACCAGATCAATATGTGTCTAGACGATGAAGAAAAGATCGCATTTATTACACCATTTGGTATATTTTGCTATGTCAAAATGCCAATTGGTCTAAAAATGCCGGCGCTTTTTTTCAACGCTTGATGCAAGCAACTTTTTCATCTCAATTAGGCCAAATCTAGAAGCCTATGTTGATGATCTAGTTGTTAAAAGCATCAAGAGACTTAATCATATTATCGACCTACAAGAAACATTCGACAATCTCGTAAAACATCGCCAAAACTCAATCCTAAGAAGTGTGTGTTCGAATCTCTTCAGAAAATTGCTTGATTCCTAGTATCTATACGAGGAATCAAGCAAATCCCGAAAAGATCAAGGCTATTCTCCAAATGCGCCTCCAACCACAAGGAAAGAAGTTCAAACTCACCGGGTGCATGGCGGCTTTAAGTCGCTTTCATCGCACGATCGGGAGAAAAAGGACTACCTTTCTTTAAACTTCTAAGGAAACACGAAGGTTTTGAGTGGTCAAAGAGGCAAACACCGCTTTTGAGGATGTCAAGAGGTACCTTACGAGTGCTCCTATTCGCCCTCCGGCCGTAAGAAACGCTTTAATTTACCTAGCCGCCACGCCACAGCAAGAAGTGCAAGATCGTCGAGAACGTGAAAACGCACAAATGATCGCTTTACTACGTGAGTGAAGTTTACACGGCCTAAGGAGCGTTACCTCAGTCCAAAAGCTTCTATATGCCCTCCTCATGTCTTCGAGGAAATCACGCATTATTTTCAGCGACAAACTAGTCAGGGCTGCCCGAGTTTCCTTTAGAACGATCCTCCACAATAGGGAAACAATGACGATGGCAAATGGTCACGAACTTGGGGAGTTCGACATCCATTTCGTGTCCCGAACGGCCGTTAAATCCCGTGATCTTGGCGGACTTTGTCGCCGAATGGACAAATCTCAACTGCTCAGATCCCCAAGACGATTCCCACGCACCAAGGGATCTATGTACTTTGACGGTCGCTTACTTTAAGTGGCTCGGGGTCAGGTGGTCCCGTATCTCCAACCGAGAGACCTTAAAGTATGCCATACAATTAAACTTTCGTGCCACTAACAACGTGGGCGTATCACGAAGGTTTGCTAGGCGGCATACGAAAAATGAAAGCGCTCGATTCGCCGACTACTCGTGAGAGGAGACTCTCAACTAGTCGTGAATCAAGTCGAAAAAGAGTAATAAAGGTTCTAATCCGACAATGTCTCGGTATTTATCGGAAGTGCGTAAGCTAGAAAAGCATTTTTTGGTTTCGAGGCACAATTTATCCTCGAAGGATAATTTCCTCGCACTAGCCTTGCTCGAATAGCTTCTTCCCGATCCAAGTACCAAAGGAGTCTTCTTGAACAACCTGTGCCGCCTCTAGTCGATGAACCGTAGACACCTCCTATTGAGACGGCCTCTAGAATACGAGGATACATGGATGACGCCTATCTATGAGTATCTTCGTAAGGGTTCAAGATTCAAAGACGATCTCGAGGCAGATCGTTTATCCCGAAAAGCCAAAATATATATTTTGGTTGAAGGAGTCCTCTATAAACGAGGTACTCAAGGGGTGCTCATGCAATGCATTTCGCAGAGCGAAGGATTAACACTCCTTCACGACATACATGATGGCATCTGTGGAAATCATGCTTCCTACTGTAACGCCGGTCAAGAAGGCTTTTCGACAAGGTTTTTATCGCCAATGTACTTTATGATGCTAAAGAGTTGGTTAAAAGTGTGTCCAAAGCGGCTTTCATAGCGAGCAAATACACCAACCACCATTTCGCATTACAAACAATACTTATCTTGGCTTTTTATGACACTGGGTCTCGATATCCTAGGACCGCTCCCAAAGCTCCGTGGAGGTTTCGAGTTCCTTTTGTGGCTATTGACACGCTCACAATGGATTGAAGCCAACTCAGGATCGATAACAACGAAGCGGCAAAATGGTTTATGATGAGATGCGTGATTACTCGATTTGGAGTACCGAGTCGAATAATTACATATAATGGTAAGCAATTTTCAAGCGCAAAATTTCAGGAATTTTGCGACGAGTTGGGTACCAAATTGTGTTATGCTTCTGTGGCCCATCCCCAAAGTAATGGGGCAGTCGAACGTGCAAACGGCCAAATAATGAGAGGAATTAAGACTCGAGTCTTCGACCAGCTCATCAAACGCTTGGGGGCTTGGGTACAAGAGTTACCCTCCGTATTATGGGCAGTTCGTACGACTACCAGTCGAGCTACAGGTGAAACACCATTTTTCTGGTCTTCGGAGCTGAAGCCATGCTTCCTCCTAACTAAAGATAAGGTCAACACGAGTCTAAACTTTCAAAGACTCCAACCAGAACAACTTCGAAAGCAGATGATATTAATCTACTTGAGGAAAGGAGAAACCAGCCTTAATCCGCTCAAATAGCCTACCAACAAGCCCTCGCAGATACTACGATCGTAAGGTCCAACCTCGCACCTTCTTGTCAGGGTGACTTGGTATTGAGGCTCGCCAATCCAAGTCTAATCGAACAAACTTTCTCCCAAGTGGGAAGGTCCTTACAAAGTGGTCGGGTTACTCGTCTGTGGTCGATGCGATTGGCAATGGAAGACGGCGAGTTCTCTCGAACTCTTGGAACATCGACCAGTTACGCAAGTTTTATGTGTAACCAATCATTCAGACAATAAAAACTCAGGTTCTCTCTACCACTATTGTCTTACTTTTGAGTAGTGCTTTCATAATCTTTCGACTATATTCCTGTCGGTGTTTTAGAACCGAACTTACGTAAAGATTGTTTGATTCGGGGGGTCTCCTAGAATAGAATCATGCAGAGAGATTGACACGGGAATTTTTATACAGGTTCGGGCCTTCTCCGGAGAGAATAACAACCCTACTCCTGTGTGTGTATGGTATTGAGTGTATACTGAACAATCAGGGGAAAAACTAAGACTATTACAGATAGTGCTTGTATTCCTGATGGCTCGATCCCCCTCCCTTTCTCTAGTTGCCGCCTTTTATAGTACGTGAAGGAGCGGCAGTTACTCCAGGTAAAGCGGCGCCTCATCACCTCAGAATTCAGCGCATGTTGGTAGTAATTACCGTGTATTAATTCTCCACGTCGCTCAATGACTATATACCGTAGATAATGGGTATTACGTGCCATTATTCTCGTAGAATAACAACAGATGATGATCGCTTGAATCCCTTAATCAATAAGACCCACTTGTCTGCAGTGTTCATTTGATTATAAGGTGGTCGTGGCGACCTAGTCGAGAGGAATCTACGATTATGAGGTAGTCGTAGCAAGACTTACGATTATGGGATAGTCGAGCGTAACTTACGACTATGGGGGTGGTCGAGAAGAACTTACGACCAGCCATTTGGTTCTTCCTTCATAACATTAAGGGTACACTCAGGTTCACATGACATCATATTTACCTATAATAAAAATTATAGATAAAAGGTAAAATGAGGATTATTATATCTCGCCATCTAGCCCCCACTTCAAGTGAAAGCAACTTACTTGGTAAAGGGTTCTAGATGGTCTTACGATCATGAGAGGATCAGAGAAAATAATCAAGGAAAAACTCTTCGATTGTATACTACTTTGACCGTAAATGTGCTTGGTCAAGAAAATTGCTTACGACTCATCAAGTGGTCGTAAAAGCATTTCTACGATCACAAGGTGGTCATAGTATAGTGATCGGAAGAAGGAACTTTCCGATTATCATTTCCTTTGGTTGAAAAGATCTAACCAAGGAAGTAATTTCGCTTGAGATGTAAACGCAAACCTGAATTTCTCGAGCGGACACATTTGGGGAATCTCAAACGACGCTCTGCTAGCTTTGTCTGTTGAAGCGGTTCCCGAGACGGTGGCGACCCTTGGAATGTCACGCCTCCGGCTCAAGGTACGCGGTTATATATACTCACCGGAGGGTAAAACCTAAGATCTTACTTTTCCCCCAAATTGCTCCTGCTGTTCTTCAAGCTCTTGCCTTCTCTGCCGAAGTCGTTTTGCCTTCTCCGCTGCCACTCCAATTGTGCCCTCTTTTTCGACCCAAAATTTCCTGTTTCCAAGAGAGATGGCCAGGAAAGTTTCTGAGTGGGAAGAGTCGGAGATGGATGCGGCGAAGATTCAAGCCCTAGTTGTCGCCGGGAAGATTCCAGAGAAGACTCTTGTGAAATGGCTTCCGCAATTGGGCAAGATTACCGTCAGGAGAATGGGCAAATTCCGCCTTCTAGGCTTATTGTGAGTGTGGCCTTCAACGCTCGCCACACCCTTTCACTCACAGTTTCGAAAGCATTTTGGGGTGGAGTTAGTGAACCTTGGTCCTAACTCCATCACCATGCCGAAGTTGCCAGATATTTGTGCGAGGCGACTGGGAATTCCCATGACCTTGAGCTTTTCCAATATTTCTATGGAATGTATCGGCAAGCGGGATTGCTTTGGAAGTTGTGGTCTAAAACTCCACGACGGAAGTCGAGGGAGTATATTCAGAGTTTCACCCGGTCTTCGTGGCGGGGATGGAGGAAGAGGTGGTTTTATCGAAAGTCACCTCGTAAGACGACCTCTCTTTAGTGGGAAAGGTCATTAAAAGAAATCTTCATGGGATTCGACTCAAGATATCACCGGATTGCCCTTATGTTCAAGCTATCAAGGACTTGAAGAAGGAAGGGTCGATCAATGGCATGTGGTGAAAGATTTCATCACACGCCAATTAGTCCTTTGAAGAAACGAGCATCCCTATGTGGAGATACTGGGGCTATGAGACCCAACCAGGACTACAACGACGGTAAGTGAATTTTCGACTTAGCTCTCAGTTTGGTCTTTCGCAGTTGTTTAAAAGATGCCTTTATCTGCTTGAACAGATCTTTCACCAAATGAGATTGACGTTAGAGTCAAACTTCTTAGAGAAGTCTCCGCCACTTAGTGTGGCGGTTCCTAAAATCCTTGCGGCCGATCCGCAGAGGAAAGGATGGTTCGCCTAAAGGTAATCAAGAGTTGATTTTATCTTTAAGACTTTATAGTCGTAGAAAGAACTTACGACTAGAGAAATGTTGTAGAAAAAACTTACAACTTAGTCGTGACCGTAGGAAATCTTACTTGCCGAGGAAAGGTCGAGAAAAACTTACGATTTTCTATCGGTCGAGAAAATCTTACGACCGCTTAGTAATTCTTCTTTTGCTTTTGCTTTACGTAAAGTAGGCATGGAAAATCGCTTGATGATGAAGAAGGCAGATCGATAACCATCGGTGCAGGTTGACAAAGGACAAAGGCTCAGCTCCTTCATCCAAGAGACGCCGACTTTTAAAGGGTGACGACAAAGGAGGGCGAGCTCAAGTTCTAGTCCTTCACCTGCATCCTCTCGCAAAGCTTGTGGCGGAATATAGCCGCAACTAAAGCCGAGGCTAAAATAGTCAAGTGGAGGAGGTCAAGTAATCGAACCTCTAAAGCGCAAACCTCGCAAGGCCAAGGTACCCTTCTATTATGACAAAAATCTTTCGCAGCTTCGCCACTCGGTTTTGTTAAGCACTTGGAAAAGGAGAACTGGAAGGATTTTATGTCTTTTGTGAAGGATAATACCGCTCAAAGAGAGCCTATGGCGATGGCAATGTTTGCTCTTGGAGTGGTCGAGACCGATCTCGGCCATCCAGAAGTCGAGAGACCGAGAGATGGTCCTCGTTCAAAATCCACGACTCAGACGTGGTCGTGGCTAAGCCCATTCTTCAACTCGAACTTCACCGAATGGTCGAGAGAAGAAGAAATCTTCCGCTGGGAAAGTGACTCCCAAATTCTGCTTAGGTCCATAGGTGAGGTATGTGAAATATACTAAAGTGTAAGAACAGAATTTACCTTTTTCCTTTTCACAACCTCAATTGCTTTCCTTTTGCTGTTTTTAGCCCGACTCCTTCAAATTTCGAGAATGCTTCCGTTGAGAAGTTTATTGCTATCTCTCCATTGCTGAAGAGACAACAAGGAAGTGGTCGAGGATCATCCTCGCCTGTGGTAGAGGAAGTCGTGGCGCTGAAGTAGTTACGACAACCAATGAGGTACTGTTGTACCCAAGAAGGTAGCGGCTACAACCTCTGAAGTAGCAATGGTGACCACAGAGATGGTCGTGGAGACTCCAAAGAAAATGCGACCACCGAGATGGTCGTGAAAGCTCCAAGAACACCGCGACTCTCGAGGCGGCCGCCACGACCACCGAGATGGTCGTGGATAGAACAGAGGTAGCCGCAGCCTCTAGTCAAGATGGTGGCGTTTCGCCCACCGTCTTTAAAGGAGATCGTTGCAGACGTTCCTCCCTGCACCCAAAGAGAAACCGGTTACCAAATCAAGAAGAAGAGTATTTCAACTTCTACTGACTTCTTTGGGCTCGCTTCCATCGTAGGGTCTTCGCTTTCGATCTCGCGATCGAGTCCCCCATCCCAACGATATTCCCAATAGAGGGATACCTTTGATAATGAACGCCTTGAGAAGGTTTGGTGGGACCAAGTCACGAGGGTAGACAAGTCAAGATCCCTGAGTCGGTTTACTCGATGTTTGCTCGATCAACTATGAATGTAAGTACTTAATCGCACTTATATATACAGTATAATCTTCTCTTGTTTCTCATCGTCTTTTCATCTTGCGTAAAGCCATAGAGCAAATTGTCGTTGTCGGTGAATATCATCGACAACTTCTAGAGTCTACGACAGAAAGAGGAACTCGCAAACAGCAGAGAGGTGGTAAGTCATCGCTATTCATAGTCACCTTGGATTTGACTACTTATATAGTGCTTACGGGATTTGTCATGGAAAAACTCACGACTAGGTAATGGTCGTAAAAGACTTATGACCAAAGGGTTTTGTCGAGAAGAACTTACGACTAGGTCAATGGTTGTAGAAGAACTTACAATCGATTGACCCATGCTCATGTCCACTGTTATCCTTTGCGTGTTAAACAAAGGACGCTAAGACCTTAGCCGACTCGCCGATTATGAAAAAGAGGAGTCGAAAAAGTTTAGGAAGAGGTATTAGACCTCCTGAGAAAGCTTAAAGAAGCTAACTCGCAACCATGAAGTCGCAGAAAAATTAAACAATGAAGTGCTTGAACTTAAGATCTTTATATCTATGATCTTTACCTAACTCTTTCTTTTTTTTCGTAAAAAGAAGACGAGACGAAAAAGCTCCGAGAATGAAGTTAGAGAGAAAACTTCAGCTTATTCACGAGCTTACTCGTATGTCCAAAAATAAAGATCAAAACCTTGAGACGCCGAGAACTCTAATATCAAGTAAGTAATTTTTACCGCAATTCTTTACGAAGTTATTTCCTTTTCTCACTTCCACTTCCTTTCTAGCAATGGACGTTAAATTGAGAGAACTTGAGATCAAATCGCGGATAAAGCCGTGATTTATAACTGCACCGCCCTTATTGCAAAGAAGAATGTAGAGGATATTGCATCATGGGAGAAAAAGTATGCCGAGACCGTTGCTTCCCATAATGAAGAGGTCAAGAAGTTGGATTCTCAACTAGTGGGTAAGAAATTCTTTTACCCGTGATTATTTTTGTTTTTTTTCCTCTAGGAGTTTATTTTTGTTTGACCAATCTTATTTCTTCAGAGCAAGTGGTCGAAAAAGCTCATGAGGCTTCGACTTGTACCCAACAGAGATGGAAGCAATGAAGATTAAACTTCAAGGAAACATCACGCTCTGAACAATGTGCTTGGTGAGCTACATAGTGAGGGAAAGACTCTCAAGATGATACAATAGCTGCTCACACAAGTACCATTGGGGATCAAGTCGATTTTGCAAGATCCGTGACCACTCAAGGCCAACCAAGTCAATCGATAAAGGAGGCGGTCGAACTGCAGAAGTTATGCATTAGCAAAACTTAAAGCTCATGACCCCAACCTTAATGTGCAACCACTCGCCGACTTCAACCGCTCAAGCGGAAGGAAGACGTCGATGGAGGAGATGCAATCGGTGGTTTAAAGTTTCAGAGGAGATGCAGATTGGGCTCTCCTCTTGTGAGTAGTCTGAATGAACTTGTGAAAAAGCAGTCTTTTGTTGATGTAATCCATCTTGTTCCTCGCAAATCATCTTGTCGAGTAGTTAGTAACTCAAAAGATAATTAACTAATTTAAAGACTAAGAAATGAAGTCAAATGTAATGACTTTATCCTAGCCCCCTAACTATTTGCTTAGTTTGTGAAAACTAAGTAAATAGTTTTGTCTCTCGCAAATCATCTTGTCGAGTAGTTAGTAACTCAAAAGATAATTAACGAAATAAAGACTAAGAATTGAAATCAAATTATTCTAGCCCCGACTATTTGTTTGAGTTTGTTTAGACAAACTAAGTAAATAGTCTGTAGAAAAGGGTTTCAAAACAGAGAGGTTTGTTTAACTTGTAGTTTTTGGGTCTCAATTGTCATGCATCGTCGAAAGGGTGGTAACGAAGTTGACACTAGGAAGTTCCTTCTAGTGGGCGGGACCACGCAGAGAGAGAGAGGCTTCGACTAGGTAATGTTAACATCTCCGACTAGTTTAATCAAATCGAGAACGGCAACTTGAGTTAAGCAAACGCTCTAGAGGACTTTAAAATATTTACTCGTCCTTCTCCCATGGACTCGATAAGTCTGCCCCGTAGCAAGAGTAGGAAACCGAACAAAGCTAGAAGCTCCTTCCAGCAAGGTGACCACGCAGAGAGGAGAAACTTCGACTAGATGTGTCTCTTCCTCCCACCAGCTTGAGATGAAACGAGTACACCCAAGACGGTTAAGCAAATCGAGAAAGTGCGCTTTCTTAGAGTATTTTTCAAATTAATCAAGAAATAAACTAAGGTGAAAAGAGTTGGCCTTCAAAAATATTTCGACTAAATAAAACCCGAGTTCTTTGTGTTGGCCATAAAAGCGAGAAACGAGTCGACACTAGGAAACTCCTTCTAGTGGGCGAGGACCACATGCAGAGAGGAGAGGCTTCGACTAGGTGATGTTATTCGCCTTCCCACCAAAGGTAAAGAAAAGCGGGTGTTTAAAACATAGTCGAAAAATAATGAAAGCACTACTCAAAAGTAAGACAATAGAGATAGAAAAACCTGATTCTTTATTGTCCTAATGGTCGGTTACACATAGAACTTGCGTGAATCGTCAATGTTCCAAGAATTCGAGAGAACTCCGCCGTCTTCCATTGCTAATCGGACCGACCACGACGAGTAACTTCGACCATCGTAAGGACCTTCCCACTTGGGAGAAAGTTTGTTCCGATTAGACTTGGATTGGCAAAGCCTCAATACCAAGTCACCTACAAAGAAGGTCAGCGAGGTTGAACCTTGCGATCGTAGTATCTTCGCAGGCTTGTTGGTAGATTGCCGAACTAATTAGGGCTTGGTTTCTCCTTTCTTCAAGTAGATTAATATCATCTGCTCAATTTGTTCCCGGTTGGAGTCCGTGAATGTTTCACTGTGTTGACCGTATCTTTAGTTCCGGAGGAAGCATAGCTTCAAAGACCAAGACTAAAAAGAAAGATGTTTCTCCTCAGAGTCTGATCAGTAGTTGTACTGAATCGCCCATAATACAGAGGGTAATTCTTGTACCCAAGCCCCGAGCGCTTGATGAGTCGGGTCAAGACTCGAGTTTTAATTCCTCTCATTATTTGGCCGCTTGCATCGCTCGATCGCCCCATTACTCGATGGGCCATGTATATAACATAACTTGGTACCAACTCGTCAAAAATTCCTGAAATTTTATGCCAAAATTGCTTACCATTATCTCGTAATTATTCGACTTGGTACTCCAAAAATTCTTCTTGATCAACACTTCGCAAAGATTTCGGCCTATTCGCAAACAAGCAATTAAACTAAATAAATAAACAACGAGAGCAACAACTCCAAAAACTAAATAAATAAAATCTCAGATGAATAGATATTGAATTCGGATGAATTAGGACTTTGAATGAACTCAATCGGAGTTCGGATTGAAAGGATATGACTTCTCGGAAGGATCACAAGAAATGATGAAGTCGAGAGATAAAAGGATATTCAAATAATATTCTTTCGGATTAAATCATAAACTAGAATTGGAGACTTACAAGTGGGGTCCACTGGTAAGTGAGAGAGGACAAGGATAGTGAATGACATGTGGGACCAACTGGATAAACGAATTTCGGAAATTAGATGAATTTCCGAAAATAGGATTAGAGGTTGACGTGTGGGCCACTGGTCTATGGACCAGGTCCACAGAGATATGCTAGTCCAAGGTGGACCAAGCTCATGGCTAGGGTTTGACCAAATGTTGACTGACCTGTGGGACCCGCATGTAAGAGAGAGAGAAATAATTAGGGTTTCTAATTGAGAGGATGACATGTGGGGTCCACACGCAAGTAAGAGAAATAGATATGGATGTGTGGCTTGGATTGATTTGATGACAAAGGGCCAATTCCTAGAGAAGGAAAGGAAAGAGAGGGAGAGAGACTTCTGTTAGCAGCCCGGCTTCAACAGAAAACAGGAACAAAGAAGATAGGGAACAGAGGCATAGTCGATCGGCCACCCATGGTGCAGGTGACTTCCACTTGACACTGAGATAGGAAAGCAATGAGAGAAAGAATTAATTAGAGAGCAGTCAATTGGGAACAGCCAACCGAACATACACATTCTAATCAAGAGAAGAGGGCAGAAGCTCCTGCAGTTATTCCTGGTGCAAGGGGCGCAAGAGATGGCAGTGCAAGGAATAAAGAAGGAATAGACAGCAGAGATAATCAACAGAGAATAGGAGGAAGCCGAACAAATCCTAGAGACAACACAGCCCAGAACAGAAACAGGGCGCCGGCCTGTTCATGCGCATGGTGGCTGGGCTTGGCATTGAGTTGGAATTTGCATGGCAAGAAGTGATACAGAGCTAAAGATGTTGGTCTCCATGCAAGGAGATTAGAGAAAGACAAAGCATGGATTAAGGAATTAATTAATAGAGAGAGTAGGGGATCAGAGAACAAGCCATATACTCACGTACTGGATGCTAGACATGAACAAGATCCGAAGCTACAGGCCGATTTTGATGCAAAGAGGTGGCGGCTTGGTACTGCAACGATTAGAGGAGAATTCACAATCAAAATAGAGAATGCACAAGGAACAGGGAACAAGGAACCGGGATCCCAACCGAGATACACATGCACACGCAGCCATGAATAGTGATCGCATGCATGGTCGATGATGAGGCGTGCTGGCGTGGCACCAAAGGAGAAGAAACAGGCGCACAGAACCGCGCAGGTCCAAGGTGGCTCACCTGGCGTGGCATCTCCAGCGGGTTCGGAGGCGGCGACAGCACTAGACGCGGCGGCCGCGGGATCGGCCAGGGCGAGTGCGGCTCGGCTGGCTATGCGCCCGCACAAGGAGCGGCTGCCAAGGCTTGGGCTTGCTCCCATGCGCAAAAAGGAAAACCGAATCGAAGCAACTCACGTATGGATGGAGGGTTGCTGCACATACACGAAGGAGAGAACAAAAGGCTAAGCTACAGGACACGTGAAACTACAGTGTCATGCATATACAGTGCGCACGATGGCCGGCGGCCGGTGGCGACGCGGCGGCAGCGAAGGGGCAAAACGGAAAGGAAACGACGAGCCGGACGCAATGGTGCGATCGGATTTTGGAAAAACTCACCGAGGAAGCGGGCAACACGACGAACGTGGTTCGGCTCTTCAGCTTGACGTGGCTCCGGTGATCTTTGGGTGAAGTGGATGGTACCATGACGTAGAGGACGACGACGCGAAGCCAACACCGCAGACGGTTCGGCCGGCAGACGTCGGATGAAGGCGCAACTCGCCGGAGAACACTTTTGGGAGGAGCTCGGTATTCTACAGATGGCGACGAAAATAGATCTGTTTGGAGGAAACCAATTCAGGGGATTGGAAGAGGAGATCAAGACGAACGCGTAGGCATAGACGGTTCACTTTTATATGCATCGAGGAGAAAGATATGGAGATCTGAAATTTGAGTTTCAAACGAACGCGTACTGGATCCGATCGGTTCGGCCGGCTGGATACGTGAACAGCGCTCGCGATTTACTGTAGCACGGAATTTGGATGAACAGTGCCTGACAGGTACTGTAGCTGTGCAGCAAGAGAGAGAAAAGAGGATTTTCGTAATTAAAGAAAATCCCAAAAATCAAGGAGATCAAATAAATAGCAAACAAATCCAGAAAAATCTCAGAAAATACCAGAAAATTCCTTGGAACACAAGGAAGCCAAATGACACAGGTTTTTATTTAATTGATGTTTAGATTTGTCAAATTAAATATTTTTAATTTAGGAAATTCCCGATTAAGCTTTATTAAATCAAATAAAACTGGTGAAATTTTCCAGGGACCTAAACTATTTAAAAGATTTTTGAAAAGCCAAATTTTGGGACCTTACAAACCTCCCCCCTTAAAGGAATCTCGTCCCCGAGATTCAGGCTGGTTATAGAATAGGTTAAAGAATTCAGCCTTCGGGTTCTCTTCTGGCTTTCAAACTGATTTGCCTTTGACAGAACTGCTCTGACTTTGGCAGGACTGCTCTCTGAACACTTGCGGGACAACGTCTTGCTTCTTGCTGAACTTCTCGCTTCAACAAAAACTTGACAAACTAGCTCTTGGCAGGAAGGCTTCTTGAAACTCGATTGCTTCTGACGGGCTACTTGATCGTTGCTCGAAGACACTTCTGGAGTTGAGGAAATTCTGCTACTGTCTGGTAACTCCGGTTGACAAACTCTTCTTCTGAGCTTCGAAATCTGAACAGACTGACACATCTGTCACCTCTGTCGTACAATCCTTAACGCAGGTCTTCACAGGTATCCTGAAGATAGACATGACTGCGAGGGTGATAATCTGCATAATCCGCGTAGCTTTTCTGTTTGAACTAAGCTACTTAAAATCCCTTCTAGATTAAAGACTCTTGGTCTTATGCTTCATGATTGGTGCAAAAATCTACATACTTTTGTGATTTGATCTGCCCTTAGCTGAGCAAATGATTTGCTATCAACCACTACAAATTTCAGATGGTGACAACTGCGAATTGACTGGCAATTGGTGCTGTAGGAGAACTCTGCACGGAACACTTACTTGCTCGACCTGGTACTATGAGTTAAGGCACACTCATTTTTTTTTGTCCGCAGATGCAGGGTGATACACACTACCCTCAGTTAGCCTACATCCAAACAAGTTCTTTGAGATCTCATATCTCTCAGTTCTTGCTTATGTCTCAAACATGCCTTTGAGCGCCACGATCATATCGTAGGCCTCAATGTTCTCAAACTTCTTCTGAAGGTTTGAGTTCATCGTAGCAAGCATGAGACAACTAACATCAAGGGATTCATCACATGCCTTTTTATAGGCGGTTTTAAGAGTAGCAGCAGCATTCTCTTGTAAGACCCTCAAATATTGGAATGTGCTGAATTAAAATTATACTGGTAGCATAATTCTTAATTAAGGAACAGTGTAATTCCCTCATTAAAAATCATACTAGAAGCATAATAATAACAAGTAACAATTCCAATATTCAGGTTCCCGGATATATGTCATGCAATAGTTCCTGTGATTAGTGACTATTAAGCATATATCCTTAAACAACATTGCATCATACACATACAAGTCATACATTCACATAATTATACATGACAAAGTTACATCTTGGTTCGGTTGCTACAAAGAATAGATTTTGCTACAAGAATGATGCCTTTGGTCATCACAAAAGTTTAACAACTAAGCAAAATAAACAACAAAAACCACCAATGGCCCCATCCCGCAGGCTATTGCGTGGAGACTAGAACTAGCTTCACTCGTTAGCGTCACCCTGATCGGCGCTAACGGGCATCTCATAAAGATAACCGTCTTCACCTGCAACAAGAGGTCATAAACCCTGAGTACGAAAGGTACTCAGCAAGACTTACACAAACTAATAAAAGAAAGTGTTTGATAGAACCTACACAAAGGAATAGAAATTTTACATGCATAAGGTTGATAACAGAAAGAATTGAATGGTTCGATTTTGCATAAAGCAATACATCTTAACCTACAATTGCTAAGTTTTGACAAAGCAATTTTAAGAAATCAATTTGGACTAAAACAGTAAGTAATTAAGAGCATAAGCATAAACAGTAACAATAATAAGTCACAGATCACAATCAAACCGTGCATGATAACCATCATGCCGAAATAATTCCCAAAACCAAATTTAGAGCAAGGTCTATACAGGTGACATCAATTCAAGTATTGTCTGTAACCGTGGACACGGCTATTCGAATAGTTTTAAAACCCTGTAGGGGTGTACATCTTTACCCACACGACTTAGTTAGCCCGTAAGCCACCGGAATAATAGCACACTTCCTTTGGTATGCCGGCCGGGTAGACTAAGATTTGGTATTTTTCAACAAGTCGACGCTATTGAGTTGGACAACCCATGTGAGACTGATCCCGCTTAAACGACGGTCGATAGCATCGGCTTAACCGGGCCCATATGTTGTGTCGGGAATGCCGACCCGACCAATTAAATGCAAACTCGTGTTAGCTGGACATATTAGACCGCTATCGGGGCCTCAAGGTACGTACATGTGATGGAACACATCTACGCCTCACCCTTCTAAGAACATCTGATATCGATATAAACTCCACATGGCATACGACACGTCCCGAAGACTTAAGCATCTATGCCATATGAAATCAATACACATGTCCTTACTCTCCGCTCCCAACTCAATAGCATTAACCTTTTACTTAACCAAACAAAGGCCCATACCTTTGCGTGTGGAAGCACGTTGGGGTTTGGATTAGGCCGTCGAGTTCACCCTTAATCAACCTGCATAAGACATCCACATTTCCCAATTCTCGTGTACAAAGGCACCATCACTAGCATCCACTTGCCCAGATTTGAAATCAGTTTATCACCAAGATTTAGAGTCATTTCAGATTTAAATAAACCGAACAAAGAATTTAAACAAATAAAATTTAGTTGTTGTTCCTGTGTTTGACAAGATAAGCTTGCCAAACACTACCGCTCTATGGATTTGCATGGCTAAGCAAAAACTAAATATTATAATACAAAAGACTACCTTAGGTTGAGGGTATGATCAGATTTAGGGTAAGCCACAAAGATTGGGTTGTAGCTAACTAGAGACAGAGCACAAATAATTTTTTTTTAGAAAATTGCGTGCAACAGTATCACTGTATTTTGTAAATCTACAGTTCACAAATTTGGGATCAATATGGTGCAGAGAGGAAGCTTGCCTTGGTATTAATAAATAACCTCTTGTTCAAGTTCTTGCTGCTCAACAATAGACTCAACCATCTCAGAAGAACCAGTATCTAAAAGAAAATAAAATCCAATGAACACAGAGAAAAACAGAGAACAGCATGCATAAAAATAATACATGGTCAATGGCTTAATGCATTATTAGCAATATGCTTAAGGTACATTAATTTAATTAGGAATAATAAGCTACCACTAACCTTTGCTAGTACTATTTACTACAGTTTGGAGTTTGGATTGAGCTACAGCTCCAGATTTAAGAATTGAAACAGGACATATTACCAAAGGATGATTGGCTAATTAAAACATGTAGTAAATAATTAATGTTCTTTAGACTAAGAGTATTCAAAGCTGATACTGTGATTTAACTCATCATTTAATAGCATAAAGTGACAAAAGTAAAGGACTAAGGAGTTTGATGTGCATGTTGTCGGCCTGAACAACAACAAAAACAGCAAGACCCTTTTTACCATTTTCGGTTGGCTTGGAAAACTACACAATATAAAGACTTTAAAGTGGAGTTACAGCTATCTGGGGAGTAATTAATATCACAACCCATTATTGCTAATCCTTAATTGCCCGGTTCACGGAAAGAAAAGAAAGAGTGGACTTTTGTCGGTTTTGACCGACAATGACCAACCGAGAGGGAATGTACAACAATAATTAGGTGGGTGACATTAAGGATCAAAAGACAGACTACTCATGATATCAGGGTTTAGCTAAGGCCTAATTAAGCTAGTGCACTGGCAGAGAAACCCTAGGTCTTGAAAACGATATGAAAGACCGAAAAGTTATAAAAACAACTTTTCGCTTAAAGTAAGATTGGAGCATCGCATGAACATGTGAGTGACTCATGTGAGCTAAAGATGTTCTTAGGGAGCTTAAGATGACAAGAATCCGTGTCTAAACTTACCACTAGGGTTGGAGAAGATGAGGTCAAGTCCTTGGTCAAAACAGAAAGATCCAAGTCCTTTTCTTTGGTCGACCAAAAGCGAAAATGATGGAACTTAAGCTCTAAGACCACCATACACGCTTCTTGATAGGAAAGAATGGAATCTAAATTACCAGGATGAGGTTTTCACCGAAGTGGTGCTCCAACTTGCTTAAGTCGACAGAGAGGAAACCCTGGTTCCAACCCTACAAGAGATGCCCAAAATCCACATTAATATGAGGTTTAGGCATGCTCAAAGCTGAACAAGGGTAAGAGCAAGAAAGCTTCACTGGGAAGGAAGGCAACTAGTGGAGCTCTTCTTGGTCAACAATGGCAGAAGCTCCACAGTAGGGTTTATATAGTGTTAGAGCCCCTAGAGCAAACGAGAACTCTCCAGAGCTAGTGAGGTGGCAACTAGGGCTAAATATCAAAGGAATATTCGTATATTCCCTGTTCAATGCCTCTACTCCGGCAGCAACACCGGCGGTGGCGCACAAAAGCAAGGAAGAAAGGAAGAAAGTCACTGGCGAGTGGGTCCCATCGCCAGCCACAGCACCCTCAACACACTGCAAGCTCCAAGGAACAACCACCGTTCGATTTAGAAGTGGGCGGCTGCGATAAGGTGGCCAAATAACACTGAACCGGTATCCTTCAACATGGGCCATGCGATCTCAATTGAACGGCTAGGATTGAGGGGAGGTCCAGGTGGTCCGAACGTCACAATCCACAAGGGCCGTTCGATCATAAGCCAACGGTCCAAGATTTAATGCGCACTGGTGAGCTTCGGCCCAAAAAGGAAGTCACCGTTGGATCTAAAATCAACGGTCAGAATTGATGGGAGGTCCGGATGGTCCGAACGGCCCAATGGATGTGGTCCGTCCGATCAAATTTCAACGGTGGATATCGCTTGGCACCTTCGGCCGGTCCGAACGGCCCATCTGATCAGGTCCACACGTTGAGGATCCAACGGCTCACACGCTTTTCAATTTCTGCCATCTAAAATGGCATAACCTGAGGATCGCGCGCCGCACATTTTTGATCCTACGGTCAATATTGAAGGGCGAATTGGAGTGGTCCGAACGGCCCATCTGATCTGGTCCGTCCATTGAGATCTAACGGCCACGTGTTGGAGGCACGCTAGGGTTTCAAGGAGGAGGCTGGATGCGGTAGGATGGAAATCCAACGGTGGAGATCGCGTCGTGTGCTAGGATGGCCTGCATAGCGCTGCGAATCGCAACCGTCCGCGAGGATATCAACGGCTCACGAGCACTGAAAGTTTGGACGTGCGCACGAGTCGTGACAGGGCTATACCACGCTGCACTGGTTTGGACCCAACCTAGGTGGACTCGGGTCGCTACAGTGCCAGAGACAAGATTTAGGCCGGAAAAGTTGACCGAACCTAATTCAAATCTTCAAGAGTTTGACCGGGACTTAATAAATAGCAAATAAATTTGTAAAAATACAAAATTTTGCCAGGATGCTATTGGGATGATATATTCCCTGAATAAATTTTTAAACCACGGTTTCTCCTTTTGAAATACATAAATAATTCATTTAGACCGAATAGGTTTTGTTTAAAGACATATATTTTTCTCAAAATCAAAATAATTTCTAAAAATTCAACAAAATTTATTTTTGGCCAAAATAATTCATCTGGCTTTTAAATAAAATACTTCTCGGTCTTAATACCAACATTGAGTGGTATTTTCTTTTGAAGCTTTGATCAAGTTGGAGTTTTTAGTTAGAATTTGGGGAAATTAGATTGTAACATGTTGCCTAATTTGCCAAAATAAACAGTGATACTATGAACAGCATCTTATTACTGTTTATTAGGGCTGAGGCTGTTACATCTCTGTAGGCACATCTGGAATTGGTTCCTCTAGAACATGTTCCTTTTTATCTTGTCTAAGAACAATTCTTAGGTTGCGGGACCAATCCGCAAAATTTGTTCCATTCAATTTTTTCCTTTCAAGTATCGAACGTAAAGCAAAACTGGATGTAGGTACAGCAGTAGGTGCCATGATCTACAACATAAATTATGCAAAACTAAGACATATGTTCAATCAAAGTAACTTCTATTAAACAATTTAACAAAGATACTCCCACTAAATACCATATCCCTCTTATGACATTTAATGATTCAAGATCTATAATCATTTAATCTACTAGTGAGCTTTGGCATCACTCCTAGAAGACTAGTGAAAATGGTAAGCAACCTTTGCTAATCATATCTCTATATGACTCTTGTTGTTGGGCAGCATCTCTATGTTTCGGCACCCAACCTTTATGCCCCAAGGTCCACAACTATTATGATAACCTTGTTAAGTTAAACCAATGCCAGCGTGTAAGTGTCTGACACAAACCCATCTAGTCAAGTAGAGTTAATGGCACTCTGCTTTGGCAAGACCTACCATTAAAATACATGACTTTGGATGGTGCAGCATATTTGGGAGGGCATCAACTTAACTTAATATTATGTGAGGGAATTTTACTTCTACCATGTCAAAAGCATTTAAAGCAAAAAAAACATGTATAGAAATAAATGAACAAGAATATAAAGGCATTCACAGACAATCAAATTGCATTGTGATATAGTATGACCCTTCTCCATGGTGATCCCCATCGCCATGCATCCTGTTCGCCGTGTCTCCAAGTGGTCGACTCCTCTAAGCACTCCCACTAAGCCATTACTCCTAATAGCGCTAGTAATGAATTACAAGGAGTAAAGAAGCATCACAAATCGACACGCGGGCCGTTATACAAAACTATAGACAGCCTTGGGCTGCAATAAGCATGACACGCAGGTCATGAAAATTACATACATACATGCATCTCATACATGAATTATTATGGGTCATACTATTCACATTAATCCCTGCAAAAACAAGTTATGCACAGAATCCAATTCTATCGGACGACATGAGCACATACCACCTAAAACATGCGGTACGATTAGCCAACACGGTGGTCCCGCTAGCCGGTTAGCGGGCGGGGTTCGAAGGGGCAACGCCCCCGCTGGTCAAGGGCAGCGCTCTCGGAACCTTTTTCCGGAACACGAATCTTATTCACTTATCCGAGCCTTGGAAATCATCGGATTAATCATATTAACCCTATTCCGAACCATCCGATCATTGCCTTGATTCGACCACACACTGCGGCATACTCCGATGGCGGAATTTCAACCAGTAGGAGTGTTATGCAGAGTGGTCGTGAACAAGCGCAATAAACCATCTGGTCCTTATAAGCTCATACCTCCTCGTAAACCCATCTACTACCACCGAGAAACCGATTGATCATATCGACCAGGGCCTAAATCGTTCCATCTATATGAACCGATCTAGGTTACCAGACCCAACCAGTAATAGATCAAATCTACTACTACCACATATCAAGTATATGCGATCGATCTAAATCAAAAACTACGCAGGATGGCTCTGATACCACTGTTGGGCCATGGGGTAGGCTACGATAGCTACAAATCAAAATTTCTACCACGCAAACCAGAAAGCCAAGCAAGTAGATGATCATAGATCGTTACCACCAGACGGCAGAGCAGTGGAAGAAGGGTTGGAGCAGCCTGGTCCAACGTAGAGCACGTCGATGTAGTGGTCGTAGTCGATCGTCCAGCGTCCTCGCGAGTCGATCGTCTCCTCCAGCAACGTCTGCAGTTCCTTGTGAAGATCGCGAATCGTCATCAAGCGCAACAATTGTAGTAGCGCCTCTACGGTATCCACACGTCCAGGGGAGGAATAACCATGCATCGGTGTACTAGCACCAAGTCACACGGCAGAGCTCTTAGGAAGATGGCAGCTAGGATTTTGGTGGTGATTCACGCGTACCTCCCAACAGCCTCATGCATCTCCTTATATAGTGCTCGTGACGGATCCTATCCGAACACGTTTGTCGAATCGTATTCGTACTAGTTTGTTCCAACCCATTAAGTGTGTGACCCTATAGGTTCATGCGTAATCGGTTGTGACTCGGAAACCCTTTCCGATAACTAGTCGTAGCGGCTCCTAGCAGAACATAACGATTCCCGAATACACACAAAATATATCGGACGAACCTTAATGCAATATGATCTACGATCAGGTCCTATCTCTATACGACCAGTTCGTATTTGGTCACGACCAGTTCGTAATTCCTTACGACCAGGTTACGACCACCCTGTGACTACGTTCAACCAATCTACGACCAGCTCGTATCTCCATACGACCAGTCTATAACTATTCAAACTAAGCGACCTACTCGTGTATACTCCCTTTGCCTCACGATGTCTGGTTGAACTCCAGGTGAGATGTTGTGCCATCCATGGACTGTTCAATACTTTCTCAATCGAGTGTCGGATTACTTCACGTAGTCGAACACTTCGACTACTAGTGGCATGGCCATGCACTTTCTTTATCCGACCACAACGAGGAGCCCAGAGACATCTCTCCTGTTATGTTAGGAGGGGCAAATCCCCTATCCGACCAGTCACATTCCTCTACATGTTTCATAGCATACCCGAAAGCTACCTTTATAACTACCCAGTTACGGTGTAGCGTTTGGCAACCCCTAAGAGTGCTATTACACATGTAGGAAACCATGCTGATCTCAGGTCTAAGGATTATACATCATCATTGCTTGAGACCAACTAACGACACATAGAATCATAACAATCTCAATAGTGTCTCAAGGTAGGTCTAATCCAACATCATGTTCTCTAACATGTGTCCATATTATTGGTTTGATATCTCCATATCCATGACCCGTGAAACATAGTCATCAACCAATACATATGCTAGTCTATTCATATGTGTCCTCATATGTTTCCGACCAGGGATCGTATAAGAATAATTATCGCAGAAATATAGAGCTTCACAATCAAGTCACATACTTAATAATCAATATTAACAATATTATTCTTGGAGCAAGATAACATTTTATCCAATATTATGAACATAAGGAAATATAATCATCTCTATGATTGCCTCTAGGGCATATTTCCAACAATGGTAACATCCATAAGTTGCTCAACTTTATTAATAAATATCAGAGTTTATTAAAAGAAAGGCTTACGAGCCAACAATAAAGAACACAGCGGCAGACGAAGAAGACATAGTAGAGCCCAGCTAATCTGCCATAGGCATTTGACTGGGAAAGCGGCCTAGTCGTCGAGATCCACACTAGTAGCGAAGTCCTTCTCCTCTGAACAACATTTTATTAAGCAAGGGTGAGCATAAACAACCGTGCTTCGCAAGTTACACCCATAACAGAGTTAATACATGCATGTATATTATCAAAGGAAGACTTATAGGGTTATTTGTTCAAAAGCAATATTTGACATTTTAAATACAATACTAAGGTCAAAAGCTCAAATTTTACAATATCTAAAATTGAGTTTTAACTAAATTAATAAAGCTAGTGTAGGCACCAACCTAACACTAACTTAAATACGAGCACCAACTCGGGGCTTCAACCCACACTTTTCTCATGGACACCAATCCATAACATAAACTGTTTTATAAAACATTTTCAAAACAAAAACAAAGTCTAACTTTGAGTGGCTTTGCTCAGCATGTCCTTGACCGTGGACATGGCTATTCGAATAGTTTTATACTCTGCAGAGGTTGTACAACTTTACTCACAAGAGATAATCAAATTTTAATGTCTGCTTCACACACTTCCGTAGGTGTGCGACTAAGTGATTATCACAAGGCCTTTACAATGCGCCATTCGAAAGTAGTTATGCTTGCTAAGGTTTCACTTCCTTTGGACTAACCATCCACCAAAAGCCTCCTCTTGTGCCGCTAAGGTCTCACTTCCATAGGGCTAACCACCCGCCGAAAGCCCCCTCTTGCGCCTAGTGGGAATACTGTCTAACTGACACCTGCACATAAACATGTCACAACTAATAGTGGAACATTGCAAATTATTTAGCCTGGTTTATCCCACTCCAGACTTGTGGTAGTACGGTGGATCTTTACAAGATGCAGCTCGAAGACCGGTCCTTAATTAACTTGGGCAACTTCCAAAATAACCCTCAGGCCTCATACATTCCCGAATTGAGCCTGTGCATAAACCTGCACCCACCAACTATCCATTTCGCCCAAGTCCAAACTAGATTTTAATTTTATTTTATTTTTCAAATCAATTATAAACTTCCATGACACACCAATGCCATGAATACAGTTTAAACAACATTTGATTTTTGGCTGTAAATTCCCAAATCAAATATTTCAGGTCTAAGCATGGCTAAGCATAATTTTCCCAAAACTGTTCTAGTTCATACTATTACATAAACTAGATTTTCATCTAAGGTGACAAGGAATGTTTGATTCTATGTCAAAATTGGCTATACAATGGGAATAGGATTAACTACAATTTAAAATAGGAATTTAAATTACATTGAATAGAAATAAGCATGCAGTAATAATTTAAAATAGAATTTAAATAATTTGAAATAATGAGATTCAAATATGATCAAAGATGTAACTTTCCTTGCTTGATTAATCGTTGTTCTCCAACGACGTCGAAATCCGACTCTCCGAAGTCATCGAAATCTATACGCAAAAATAAACCAAATTCAAACAAAATACAAATAAACTATAAATCAAATAATTTTGGTTCAAATAGCTAGATTTTGATTTTATATGAATTTAGGAACAAGAATCGACGCAATCAGAGGTCGTATGAAGGAGAACGAGCATCCGAAAGTTTCAATTTCACATGAAATGATAGAAATTTGGAAAATTAACAAAGGAAGAATCCGACATGGATGGTGGCGAATTATTGCAAAATTCAAAATTCTATTTGAATAGAAAGGTAGATAATATTGAAAGGAACATGTAGGTAAAAGGGCTCGCGCAAATACACAACGGATGAAGAGATCGGGCTCGACAGAGTTCTTGCTGGACTTGGGGAAGAAGATGTGGCCGGTGGTGAAAAATTAAGTAAATAAAAATTTCACTTGAATAGAAATGTGGAGAATCTCAAGAGGAACTCACCGACAAAATTTGGTGCACAATGGAGCAACGGATGAGGAGATCGGGCTCGCCGGAGTTGAAGAAGAAGACCATGGGTGCTTTTGTGGCTGCGGTGAACCAATAGGGTAATCAAAATTCGGGTCAAATAGAAATGTTGAGAATCTCAAGAGGAACTCACGGGTAAAATTTGGTGCATAACGGAGCTATGAATGACAAGATCGGGCTCGTCGGAGTTCTCGCCGGAGTAAGAGAAGAAGGGCTAGCAGAGGGAGCTCCGGGAGGCTTTTGGCAAAGCTGAGTGAGAGGGATGTAACATCTCGTTTAATTAAATAAATAATTGAGGGATTAGAAGAGGTATTAATAGTGAAATTTCATAATTTAGTGAGTTGAGGAGAGTAGTGGGCCGCTGGCCCATAGCCCAACTGGGGGAGCCCAACTTAAGAGGGAGGGGGAGGCAAAACCCTAGCACCCTGCTACAGTACCACCGCCTTGGTACTATAGCACCGTCGCATTGTAGCACTTCCCTTCCCTACTGCTATGCCAAGAGGAGAAAGGAAGGAGAGGAAGGAGAACGAAGAGGAAAAGAAGAAGGGAGGGAGATCTCTTGGTTGTTCTTGCAACCATCAACATGTTATCCAAGGGTAACCCTCAATTTCATTTGATTAGTCTTGTAGTTTTGCGATTTGGCAATATTGGGTATTAAATCGATTTCTGGTAGTCTGTAATGCTCGGCAGTTTTAGGGTTATTAACTATGAATTTCGGTCGGCCATCTCCTAGAGAATTGTGGGTAGCGTCTTTAGCTTTCCGTAGGATCTTAGATCAAGTCATTTGGATGAACAGATCGTACGTTATGGTTTTTACAACGTCGCTATTCAAAGGCTCTGTCAGAATTCTGGCAGTTGGTATTAACTGGTTATTAGAAATTAGCTAACGAATTATTTAGATGATTTCACCAACATAAAGTTGTATTTTATTTACTAAGGTTTCCAGAAATCTAGAGAACATAATTTTTGGATGATTCTACTTAATGTCATGTACGTTTTAGTTCTGTTGTCCAGAACCTCTGCCAGGGTTTAGCAGTTTTAGTAATCTGTTTAGTAGAGATAGAGAATTACAGAATCTGGGAATCTCACCAATTAGTTTTATGTGGGTAAGTTAGTAAGCTTTCCATAGAATCAAAGAACACCATTTTTGGGTAAATAGACGAAACGTTATGATTTTTAGAAGAAGTCTGTTCTGTTTTGGGACATATCGATGTTCATGGGAGTTGGTGTTTTGGGTTGCGCTAGGGAGCGTAGTAAATCGTATATTTTTTTAGCAATATCATGTTCAGAAATGTCCTCTTAGTGTGGTTGTTAAAAATTTTCAGGTGGTGGTTTGATTCCGGGGGCAGCGCCCTCTTCACGTCATCAAACTTCACATAGTTGAAGCAAGTGTAATTAGTGGGTAGAAAAATTAAAGTGAATGCTTGTATTATGATTATGCTCTTTACTCATGAATGTCGCTACTGGTCGTTACATTCTTATGTTGGATAAATGAATAGACTCATATGCATCATGTCATTATCCTTGAGACTTGGCCCCGTGGTGACCAAGTATTGATTTTGAGGTCCCCGTCATATATTAGATGGGCTTGAGGTTCCCACACTCGTGGAGTGTGGGCTTATGGTCCTTGTGCTAGAAGGCACAGACATGGGTATGGATCGACGGATGCATACTCTATATTGCCGGTAAATGCAAAGAGAAAAGAAAAAAAAATGTATCTGTGGCATTTGCATTGCATGAGCTTATGAGTTGATTTGGTATGAAGTATTGTGATTGGTTGATTTGTGCCAAAGTTGTATATTGGATTAATGTCTTATTTGTACTTTGTTGAGTCATGGACTCATACTTGTTATTTGTTTATATTTTTAGGTACCTTTTACACGGACGTCATACATGGGAAGGGCTAGTAATAAGAACTGATGCACTCTACCACGAACCACTCATGAATGATAAATTTTGGATTATGATTTCATAATTGAGCAAACTGTTAAAATGTTTTTATGAACGTTGGACTAATCTAGCCCCTTAGCATCTTTTATTTCCATTTCTAGCCCCCTTAGCGCATAAATTCGATTATAGCCCCCCTGACGACTCTGCTGCTTGAAGGGACAATGACAACCTAGTTCTTGTCGCCGAGTGGAACGGCGAAGAACTAGGTCTTAACCCACTCTCAAGCGGACCAAGTTGTTCGCTTCACCCACTCGGCGACAACTTTGTTCGCCTTACCGCATACACCGTTTGTCGGATTAGGGTTTTGGATTTGATTAAAAATCGATTAGGGTTTGCAAAATGGAGAGGTTTGGAAAAAAGAATGGAAAAGAATTTTTAGGGTTTGCAAAAATGGGGAAAAAATTATGGTTTCGGTTTGGGTTAGCGGTTTCTGAATCTGAAATTTTGTTCACTCATTTCAATAAGGTTTTGAGCGGGCATTGATATTTGTAAAAAATATTCATTAAGAAATACTGCACGCGAGGTTTGTAAATTAGGGTTACATTTTGTACAAAATCAGGAATTGTACAAAGGGCGTGATTGTGTACTATTTGAACAATTTGATATGTGTTATGGAATTGTCTAAAAATTTATGATTTAGGTTGCGAAAAATTGGATAGGTTTTGGACATTAGGGTTTTATGATTTTATGTGACTTGGAATGTATGGAAGAGAACGCATTGCAACTCAATCGAGATATCGATATACAATATGGCGAGTACACGATAATGATCGGATAACACCTGATCATGATTTAATAGTATTTAGGGTTTGAAAAATGGTATTAGTTTTTAGATTTGTTATTAGGGTTTGCTAAAATGCGACAAATGGTATTTAGGGTTTGAAAAATGGTATTAGTTTATACATTTAGTATTAGGGTTTTGCACTTGGTATTAGGGTTTGGAAAAATGCGACGAATGGTATTAAAGTTTTCAGTCATTCGAATAAGGGTTTTAACGGGCACTAATATTTGTATAAATACATTCATTAAAAGTATGGGCACCGAGGTTTGTAAATTAGGGTTTCATTTATGCAAACTCGTGGTTTCGTCATGATTCTTGTATTTGTTTGTTGACGAAATGAGTTTACAAAATTACTGAAACCCTCTGTCATATTGTTGTTGCTTTTGTAATTTGTGTATTATTTTATGCGTTGTGAAAGGATGATTAAAAAGCACATCGGATGAGGTATAACCTTGATGATGTAATGGCGTATTCGATCTGTTTCCATCCCTATGATTTTGAAGATGCCCTAAAACATGGGCGAGTCGATGTTAAATGCGCATGGTTGTTTACGGGATTGCACTAGAAGAGGCATACTTGCAATATAGGCTTAGTGGAACCACACACGAGTATACATAAGAGTCGTGAGCGAAGCACGTTACATGTAGTGACATGGCATGATGGTTCGACTAATCGCAGTAGTCATCATCGGTACTACTACTAAGGTACCTGACCACACAAGCATCCGAACCATATAAGTATACATGCCGTTAGGGGATAGTAAAAACATGGGGTAGGGCGCGGGACTACTACGTAACAACATAACCTCTCGCGGATCGGGCCATTTTCCTTCCTTGCGAGGTCGGCGTTGAACTCCTCGCCGGCCTTCCCCTTCCCTTTGTCGCGGGAGTGTCCACGTCGGGCTGGTATGTCGAAGTCGTCCATATCCTGCGATTCCATGATGTAAGTGCACCGTATAGTGCAAATCGTAAGAAGGATGTAAATTATTGATAACCCACATCGTTGATACGGAGTACGCCCGGGCGACCGGATACGCTATGGCGGCCGGGCTCAGCCGCATGAGCCTTTCCCTTGCCCTTGTCGCGGGACTGTCCACGTCGGCCTGGTATGTCGAAGTCGTCCATGTCCTGCGATTCTATAATGTAAGTACACCGTACAGTGCAAAACGTAATAACGATGTAAATTCTTCATAACTCACGTCGTCGATATGGATTACGCCCGGGCGAGTACTGGGCTCCTTCGGTGCCTCCTCAACAGGGTCCGGTACGTAAGGTTTCCACCGCACGAAGTTCTCGGCCCGCACCGAGTAGTTCAGCATGTACTTCTGCTGGATGAATGCCCTGTCGTACATCTCCGGGCCGTCGATCCACTGGAAGAAGTGGCAGCGCATCTCGGGCTGCCATTACGTGGGCATGAAGTTAGAAAGTTAAAGAATTCAACGTTGGGAGAGAAAAATCGTCGTGTTAAAGCGCTTACGAGATAGTGCCCGCATGTGTAGTACGCCCGGGCCGCGGTGTCTGGGTGTGTGGACTGAATGATCTCTGCTGGTTCGCCACACACACACTGCGGGATCGGAAAACGTGGTGGTACTAGAGCATCTTTCATTGATTTATCTGGGTATTGCGGCTGTTTCCTCTTCTACTTAAGCCAGTTTTGCTTCTGCAACATCCTCGCGTAGAAGTGTCTCGAAGATTCCATAGGTGGGTATCTGTTGTGTAGTGTTGTGTAGAGTTTGGTTTGGTTCAACACCCTTTTATAAGCCCATGGTTGGCATGGTGTGCGTAGTTTCATGCGGAGGAGGGAGTCATGTTTTTAATTACGAAAAGTCATCTTATCGGTCCGAAAAGTCAAGCGAGTGTTGTCTTTTCGGTCTTAAAAGTCAAGAGGTGGTCGGGGTTGTCAAGTCGATCTGAAAAGCCTAACCCTAAACCTAAACCCTAAACCGCACAAAGTCGCCTCCTTTGGTCTTATCACCGCATAAAGCGCCTCTTGTGGTCTTGTCCTTTGCGCAAAGTGGCCCGTATGGTCTTATCACTTTGCAGAAAGTTGTCTCCTTTGGTCTTATCATCGCGCAAAGGTGCCCGTGTGGTCTTATCACTGCAGTAAAGTCGTCTCCTTTGGTCTTATCATCGCAAAAGGCGCCCGTGTGGTCTTGTCACTTTGAAAGCTATCTCCTTTGGTCTTATCATCGCGCAAAGCTGCCCGTGTGGTCTTATCACTGCAGAAGTCGTCTCCTTTGGTCTTATCATCGCGCAAAGTCGCCCGTGTGGTCTTCGCCTTTGCAAAAGTTGTCTCCTTTGGTTTGGAACCGAATCTTTGATTTGGGCGCAAATTTGCGATCTCAAGGAGCAAAATGATGACCTCCGCCAACAGATGCAAGGCTTGAGAGGGGCAACGAGGAGGTCGTGAACATAGGAAGTTCGTATGATCCCACATGTTGCTGCGCCAACCCTAGCCAGCCACGTCCGAGGCGCCCAACTGGAGAACACCCTATGTAGGTAGCGAGAGGCACCTTCTACCATTAGGCACAGACGGACAAGCTTGTACCTCCGTAGTCTCCGTTTGTACGCGCGTATGTTCAATCTTGAAAGCATGTAACTAAATGGTGGATCGTCGTTATGTTGGCCTTTATCGAGTTGACATGTTGCATCGATGTGTCGCGTGCTTTCGGTTATCTGGCGTCGATATGCATTCAAACAAACGCATTCATGGGTACATAATGTTACTAGTTTATTGTCATTCACGACGGAGTGCGATGCATACATAAAGAGTGGACATTAAAAGAAATTACAACTGAATTTCTACTTGGCAACAACAAGAAATAATAGAAGAAAGACCGCAAAACTAATTAGCTTAACTAATTTGTTGAGTGTGTTCTCAACTCTTTCCATCCTTTCATCCAGTCGTTTGAGTCTATTCTGTTCATTCTGCGTTACTGGTTCGGAGGGTGCAGCCACTGGACGAAATGCAGCAACACCACGAGAGTCATCTTGCAAGGCTGCAATTTGCATTGCAATATCTTGAAACACTGGGATAGCTTCGTCAGCCCACTGTCACAACACCACCAACTACACCTCCCGTACCAGCTTCTCCGTCTTGCTCGTCTTGCTCGTCTTCAGAACTAGCTGTTTGCACGTCCTCCTCCTCGCTTTCCACATCTTCCGCTTTGGTTGGCGGTACTCGTGGCAATCAATACGGCTGCCCACCATCGCTCCACTCCTTCGTTGGGCTCGAAGTTGTCGGCACGCCCTCCTTAGGTCTCCATCACCCACTTCCTGCTTTGCGTCTCCTCCAACACCGGAGACCAACGCAGGCTGCTCCTCCTCACAAGCAGCTTCACTGGAACCACCAACGCCAGATGTCCCCGCGCTCTCCACGAACTGAACATAGACCATCGGCCGCGCATATATCACAGCCTCAGGGTTGCAAACAGCCTCCATGTAATAGGCCCATGAAGCGTCACTTGTCACCTTCATAAGTTGCCAAAAAATCTCGTCTGCACCACCCACCACCGAGGCATACAACGCGCCTCGTCGTAGCTTCTTCCTTGCGGTTGTGCGATCGAGCGCGAACGCACGCGTATCGCCTTAGATCCGACAGCTCATGTCGCCAGACCGGCGCCGGATCACGGTCCGGCCACAATTTGACGGGTCCGCCCCGTACGGCCCGTCTCGTACGAGAGCTTCCCCGTGGAACACGAACAGATCTTGAATCTCCGCCATGAAGTACCTAACACAGGTGCATATTAAACAACTGATATTTTGAAATGTTTGGTTCAAGTTCCTCACACTTCTGTAATTTGTTCACAATCTAGGAGTTTGGACTGATTTAGCCCTGTAGCAGTTTTTAATTCCAGTTTTAGCCCCTCTAGCGTCAAAATTCCTGGTTTAGCCCCCCTCAAACACGTGTTGCCGTCCCGGAGGGCAGCAACCGAGTTGATGCCGACCGGGAGGCAAGAACTAGTTCTTCGCCAACCCGACAACTTCGATTCTTGCCGAATCGGCGGCTAACTAGTTTGGACCGATTTTGCATGTAAGATCGATTCTTTGCCGACCGAGCGACAAGCAGAAGTTCTTCGCTGTCGGTTGGCGACAACTAGTTGTTGCCCTCGGTCGGCATCAACTCGGTTCTTGCCCTCGGGACGGCAAAGACGCGTACGAGGGAGGCTAAACCGGGAATTTTGACGCTACGAGGGCTAAAACTGGAATTAAAAACTGCTACAGGGCTAAATCAGTCCAAAATTCCACAATCTAATATAATGCACATTATGTTCAATTCTATTTCTATTTAAACATCTCTTATAAAATTACAGAATTATGTACGGAATAAATTTTCATGAAAGGTGCAAACAAACCTCATTTTTTGTCAAAAGAAAGGTGCAAACAAACCTGATTTTTTTACACATCAAAAAACCCAAAAAAAAAACTTGCAACCTGAAAAGATTTAATTAGAAAAATTGAATATAATTGAAGTTTATTTTATTCTTTTAAATTATTTTTTATTTTCTAAAAGACTCTGAAAAACGGGAGAATTGAAAAAAATAATATCTTCATCGCTACGGTTCTCGATCACGTTACTTCACCATGGTGTAGTTAAAGCAGAGTACTTTATGGAGCTTCTACAGAATACAATTGAAGAGGTGAGATTTGCAGCATGATTATGAACATACCCTAAAACATGGAGGATTCAATGTCCGTGTGAGTGGTTCTTTCGGGATTCCACTAGAGGCATACCGACATTGAATCCTCTATGTTTTAGGGTATCTTCATAATCACAACGAAGCGTTCTCAAATCTTCAGCTTGCATTCTCAGAGAAGCTCCATAAAGCACTCTGCTTTAACTACACCATGGTGAAATAACGTGATCAAGAACCGTAGCGACCAAGATATTTTTTTTTCCATTCTCCCGCTTTTCGTAGTCTTTAGAAAATAAAAATAATTTAAATTAATAAAATAAACTTCAATT
This sequence comes from Phyllostachys edulis, assembly GCA_036346405.1. NCBI lineage: Eukaryota > Viridiplantae > Streptophyta > Magnoliopsida > Poales > Poaceae > Phyllostachys > Phyllostachys edulis. The sequence continues at coordinate 56,002,915 of CM070562.1, read as the reverse complement.
ATATTCAAATTTTTTAATTAAAACTTTTCATGTCCAATTTTTTCCTTCGAATTTTCTGATTTTTTTATAAATGGTTGTTTTCCACTTTTCTTTCCTTTCTCTCTCTAGCATGATTTGAATTAAAAGCTAATCACATTGCTAACTACTAAGTCTCGCTAAGTCAATAATTTTACATTCTTGACTACTAAGTCCTAAAATATTCACGATTAAAATTATATATACTATGATTAATTTTACATTTTATTTATCCCGCCTTTAATTATCTATTGTCGGGTCTCTCGCTATTTGACTTGTACGCGGCTTAATTAAATCGTTGGTCTAAAAACATACACCTTATCTCCTCACCAATCGAAATGTCCTAGCTACCATCCTTCCTTCCCAATCGTTCTTTCCTTCCCATTTCTCCTCCAAGGCTTCTCTCCTTGGAGTTATCTCCTCACCGGAAGGTACATTACTAACTCTATTTAATTTACAACACTAACAATAATAAGTCTGCTAAGTCAACTAATTACTGCCTAATCACATTGCTAACTACTAAGTCTGTAAGTCAATAATTTTACATTGACTTCTACTACTAAGTCTTCAAATATTTCCTAACGCCCCCGATTATTTAATTAATGTCCTGAGTTTTATTGCTAATTAATTTTCTTATACATACTATGATTAATTTTACATTTTATTTATCCCGTACTAATTATCTATCGCCCCTCTTCTTTGTTTTTTACTAAATGCTGCGCTTAATTAAATACGTTGGTCTAAAAAATTACACTGCGTCCATATTTAATTTTACTACTGCCTAATTACATTTGCTACTACTAAACTGTTAATACTACTACTAATTTGTTACTTCCTAAATTTCTCCATCTCACCTAATCTCATCCCTAATCCTACCACTAAGTCATAAATCCTTTATTAATACTACTACTAATTTGTTACTTCCTAAATTTCTCCTTCTCACCTAATCTCATCCCTAATCCTAGCAATCAACACTAAGTCAAAATACACCATCTGTACAACTATAACTACTTGGTTGGTACAATAAGAAACTACAAATCATCTAATTATATTCTAATGACATTGCTCAAACTAAAGCCGAATGCGAAGGACACTAACCTTTTCTAGATGCACAACTTCCGTAATTGAACTTGAACTCCTTCTCTTCCCCGACCTCTCTTCCTCTCTGCTTTCTTCCTCTCTGCCTTGTTTCTTGCCTTGCTTCTTCAAATGGCGCCGCCACCGCTGCGTTACGGCGAAGCCCTCCTCTTATCTGACATTTCGAGTGTAAACGCAGCTGCTGCAGTAGCAAGGCAATGGCGAAGCGCTTGAGCTGGCGAGAACCTGTGTGGCTGCTGGCTTGCCTGTGTGTGGTCGGGCGCCAGGCTGCGCACATGGCGCTGGCATGTGTAGCCTGGCGATGCAAGGTATGGCAGCGTGGCTGGTAGGCGCGTCTGTGCGTAGCGCATGGTCCGGCGGGCTCGGCGGCAGTCTGGCGTGGTGTGCGCTACAACATCTTGCCGACCCACTCGGCGAAGACTAGGTGTTCGCTGAGCAGGTAGCAACAACCAAGTTCTTGTCGCCGACTTGGTTAAGACACCTAGTTGTTCTTAGAGTGGGTCGGCACGACGTCGAGGGGGCTAAAGCGAATTTATGCGCTAAGGGGGCTAGAAATGGAAATAAAAGATGTTAAGGGGCTAGATTAGTCCAAACTTCTGTTTTTATTGGTTATGTCTTTATGCATCTGTTACTTGTAATAGAGACGATTAGTGTTTCATGGAAGTTTCTATGATTACGGATTAAGTTGGATGTTTGAAATAATTGATTATGTTATTGACAATTGTTGGAATCTTTTGTATGGTTATCTATACAAAGGAGGTTCTGCCGAAATTTAACATAAAGTCTTAGAATTTAAACTGTTACCTTGTTGTTTTAGTAACATTCCAGGCTCATGTTGGGCTGGGGCGTTACAAGGGATGTGAGGAAGGAGGTGGAGAGGTTACGATTCAATTTATAGGAGCAAAGCAGTAATGGTTTGCCGGGAATTGCTCACCGAAGTTATCGCCGAAATTAATGTCGTGGTTCTTGTTCATTCATTACTATTCTTGTTGGAATATTCCAAGGAATATTTCTTTTGAGAAAACCAAAATACACTAATTAATTTGGAAAAATAGTAGATAAATTTTTAAAAATCCAATAAAAAATCTCAGATACTAAATACAACATATTGAGATCAAATAAAATAATAATTTTATTCTTACATAGTAATTATTTTTATAATCTTTGAAAATTCTTTTTAAACTTGAAAAATAGTAATATAGTTTGTAAAAATTCTATAAATTTTTCAGAGCGGTTAACAAGGGTATTTTGAGCTTAAATAAAATATTTTCAACACAAATTTAGTTTTTATTTGTGAACAGAAATTCATTTTTAATTGCTAGAAATTACATGAAATTAAAAGTGACTTTTAGAAAATAGCAAACAGAGTTAAAAAAATTCTAGAAAAATTCACAAACATTCTTGGAATTATTTTGAACTTAATAAAGTTATTTCAAATTAAATTTTCTTTTATTTTTGCAAATAAATTATTTTTAATTTCTAGAAAATAGGAAAAGCCTTTTTGAAGACCGAAAATTCAAGAAATTAATTAAAATTTTCTTTTTCACTTTAAATCCAAGAAAATCCTTGCAAAATCAATAGATTTTATTTTTGACTTTAAAACCAAGAAATTATGTAAACGATTTTTTTCTATTTTAAGCAAGAAAACTCTTTTTAAATTACAGAAAATCAAGAAAATTCTTTAACAGCCAGAAAATCTAATAAAATAATAACTTTTTTAATTTTATTTTTGGTAAAATAACTATGGGATGTTACAGCTGTGGTATTTTGTGGACTTTTGAATATAGATGTCGAGCTCCAAAAATTATGGAAATTTTTTGGGAGGCTCATGACATAGTGTATATTATTATGAAATTGTTGCATAATTTTATGTTCTCTGTATGTTTCTCTAAAATTCTTTTAAGCTTCTATTTGTATGCATTTTTATTATATGACTTGTGGAAAGTTTCAAAACATGCTTTAAATTTTTTCCATTTTATTGACATTATAATTACACCAAGTTTGGATTTTTAGTAAAAGCCCAAGATATCATCTACAATTATTAACACTACAAGGTTCTATCTCAAACTCAAGTATTTTTACCATCTAGGCATCACGATTACACATTCGACAATAAGGTAATCATAATTTCAGCAAGCTAGTTAAACATAATTTAATTATAATTCAATCTAAGTAATTATCAAGGGCCACACATATAGATTTCATTTAAGGGAAAACATCTACTAGCCATAACATCAACCATGAGAAACTAAGGGAACCACAACCTTTTCAGTTATTACAATGTCTGAAATGAATGGATCATGAAATGTAGTGAAGTGCTTTTCAAGTCCAAAAATGCATGTTCTACTTTCTCCCAAAGTGTGTCATCCTCAACATTCACCTAAACATTAAACATTAAATAAACAAGCATGAGTCCAAGACTCAACAAGTACAACTAAATGGCACACGAAACCTCATATCAATGACAAATCATTCTCATTTTACAACATATGAAACTTTAAAGCATTGACAGATCATTCTCATTTTACAACATATGAAACTTTAAAGCATTGACAGATCATTTTCCTTATCTCAAATACATAAGTAAATGTCATGAATGCAAATCATGTAAATGACTCCACTTCTCTTCTGCATATACCGGTATAGTCGATTGTAACACCTGTCAGTGTTCATGCATACTCGCATTCTCAAAATATGGGGATCTATTGGCTGTATGAAGAATATTTCATATGGGGATCTAGTTGCCCATATTGAAAATATGGGGATCTCAATACCCTCTCCTGTGGGTTATGCATAAATGCTTGAAATGAATGAAATGAAATGAAATATATGCCATACTTCAAGTGTGCATCATCAATTACAAAAGCATATAAACAACTAGATGTACTCGGCATCCACATGAATAATCATAACCACGATCATATAACCAATTTGTACCACCAAACTGTTGGAAATATGCCCTAGAGGCAATCATAGAGATGATTATATTTCATTATGTTCACAATATTTGATAATATGTTATCTTGTTCCTAGAATAACATCATTAATATTTATTATCAAGTATGTGACTTGATTATGAAACTCTATATTTCTGCAATGATTATTCTTAAACGTTCTCTAGTCGGAAACATATAAGAACACATATGAATAGACTAGCATATGTATTGGTTGATGACTATGTTTCACAGGTCATAGATATGGAGATATCAAACCAATAATATGGACACATGTTAGAGAACATGGTGTTGGATAAGACCCACCTTGAGACACTGTTGAGATTGTTATGATTTCATGTGTCATCAGTTGGTCTCAAGTAATGATGATGTATAATCCTTAGACCTGAGATCAGCATGGTTTCCTACATGTGTAATAGTATTCTTAGGGGTTGCCAAACACTACTCCGTAACTGGGTAGTTATAAAGGTAGCTTTTACGTATACTATGAAACATGCGGAGCAATATGACTAGTCAGATATGGGATTTGCCCCTCCTAACATAACAGGAGAGATGTCTCTGGGACCCTCGTTATGGTCGGATAAAGAAAGTGCATGGCCATGCCAATAGTGGTCGAAGTGTCGACCACATGATGTTATTCGAAACTCGATCGAGAAAGTATTGAACAGTCCATGGATGACACAACATCTCACCTGGAGTTCAACTAGATATCTTGAGGCAAAGGGAGAATACACGAGAAAGTCTTTCAGTTCGATCAGATACGGACTAGTCATATAGAGATACGAGCTGGTCATAGGCTGGTTGAAACCTGGTCATAAGGAGTTACGAATTGGTCGATACCAACTATGAACTGGTCGTATAGAGATACGAGCGGGTCGTTAGTGATATGGACCTGGTCATAGATCATATTGCATTAAGGTTCATTCGATATATTCTATGTGTGTTCGGGAATCGTTATGTCCTGCTAGGTACCGCTGACGACTCGTGGTCGGAAAAGAGTTTCCGAGTCACAACCGATTACACATGAACCTATAGGGTCACACACTTAAAGGGCTAGGATTTGATTTGGATGGTGATTCGAATTCTTGTAGGCCACGAGTTCCTAATGGGCCTCAATTTCGAGACTCAATATGGATGCCCATATATAGAGGGAAGGTGGCATGGGGTGGAGCATGATCTTTTGGAAGAACTCCTGAAACCCTAATAGCCACACCTTCGTCAACCACGCCGTCGGTGCTAGCACTCCAACGCTTGGTGTCCCTGCCCCATATGTGTGGATACCTTGGAGGTGTTGTTGCGAAGCATCAGCACTAGGATGATCCACAACTCATGACGATCACAGGAGCAGGAGGAGAAGACGCACGGTGAATACGACCACTACTGCATCAACTAGAAGACGTGCAGCGCGTACAACTATGACTGCATCAACTCGCTACATCAGCTCTATTTCCGCTATGAGTCAGTGCTTCTAGTGGTAATCTCATGATCTATTACTAGCGGAGGCTCCTTGGTTACGCGATAGAAATTTTTTGTTTTGTGCTATCGTAGCCTACCCGTACCCCAACACAAACATCCACTATTACCCTAAAATGTACTTGCCTTTCAATTGAAAAGACCGAAAGAGACCGAAGGTGATGTCAATCCCTTAACCACTATGCCTACAATAAACAATCCAATTAAAACAAGCCAAGGCAAGGCAAGCAAAACAGCGATTAACATACAACACTCCTACTCGTACTCAAAATCATAATTCTGTCCTGACACTGAAACTAGCATAACTTTCAGCTCCCATAACGAAATAATATAAACCATGCCATTATGGAATCCTTATACAATAGGCTACAACTTCCCAGGTGATCAAAAGTTCAGATTAATTAGTCTAGCCCCCCATTTTTAACCCTGAAGATAGATCTGTCATCTTTGGTAAAATCAACTTAGAAATTCCATAACTTTTAATCTGTTCAGCCAAAAATAATGAACTAAGCCATTCCAGAACCCAAAAGGGATCATATTTCATAATAAATTTATTCCAATTTTCTATTCTGCCACTATCTTTGCTAATTTAGCATTTTCCCAAGATTGAACCCAACAGAAAGTCAGATCTGGAATGCCTACTTAAAAGTTACATAACTTCTATTATAAATGTCCAAAAAATTTGTTATTAGACTTCCTGGAATCATTGGAAAGTTATATGTCTATTTCATGCCGATCAAAATCACAAATTTACCCATTTAACAATTTTTAATCTATCAATTACTATGACAGCTAGAATCTGATAGAAACTTTGGACAGCAAGATTAAATTAATCATAACTCTCAGTTGGTTTAACCAAAAATTGCATTCTTAGACGTTTTGGAAATATTAAGAAAATATATACAATAAACATGTTGGTCAACTTCTCTGATTAGGTCATTAGCTATTTTTAATAAATCGATCACTATAATCTACCAGAACCCGACAGAACCTCTCGACAGTAGCATTGTAAAAATCATATCTCGAGATCTACTCAACCAAACAAGGTGAACCAAGATTCTATGAAAAGCTAATTATATTTCCCACAATTATCTAGGAGATGACTGGACCAAATTTCTCCTTTACAGAATCCGAATCTACAGCGCAATAAGATCTGTCTACAACCAATCTGCTACCCGATATTGCCCGAATCGCAAAAGTAATAAACAACGCAAAGGCAATTCATTCATAACCCATGAAGACCATGCTGGAGCCCACTGAAATCCCCATGAGAAATCCCTTCTCCTCTTCCTTTATTCTTCTTCTTTCCTCTCTTCCTTGGCCAACAACAGCGAAGGGCAACGCCAACAGGGAGAGGGGTGGCGCAAGGGCTGCAAGGGGAGGGGGTGCTACGGTAGTCTGCGCTACAGTAGGTGGTGCTACAGTACTTGGGGATGGCTAGTGTTTGGCTTCCCCCTCTTAAGCCAGTTCCCACTTGGGCCAAAGGCCCGAGTTCTAATACTTCTCCTAAATTCTGAATTTTTCTTTTCTAATTCTATTAATTTCAGTTTTAATCACTTATTTGTTTTATTTTTAAATAGGATATTATATTCTACCCCCCTTAAACAGAATTTGACCACGAATTCTACTTGTTGTTCCATTCGCAAGAAAACCACAATGAAAATTAATCACAATTAACATGTACCCAAAGAGAACTCTGGATTCTGCTCGCGCATCCGAGATTCCAACTCCTAGGTCACTTCCCTCTCAGACTTATGGGACCACATCACCTTGATGGATACCAACATCTATACCTCATCTCTCTCTCTCTCTAACCTCTCCAGTACACGCATCGGATGGGACTTGAAGGTACGGTCTTACTCATTGGTCAAGGCTCTAACGAATTCTCAAGCCATGGACCTCTCATTCTCAAGCCATGGACCTCTCAGGTACTCTCTCAACAACAAAACACAACAGATGCATGAACTCGAGATAGTTCTAGTGACACACCAACTGTCAAAACCCCACAACTTTCAGAGACAAACCGATGTACTTTGGGCCAACTTTCTCTTTCGTACCAAACCACACAACCCGCACAAATCACACGAAACTCTTGTTCCCTCCCCCCAATCAATCACTTCCCCTTTGCAAAGAGCACCTCCTTTAACTAGGGACACATAACAGAACTCGTTGAAAACAAACTCTTTTACGACAGAACCCAACTGAAAATAAAGAATTCTTATTGCAACCACGCATTACCCAACTCCCCACCAAAAGAGTGAATTCAAAAAAAAATGGAAGATTCATCATGAAAACCTTTCCTCTTTCCATGTGGGCAGTTTTACAAGTAAACACCACGAAAGCCAAAGGAGAAAATCATTTGAATGCCCAATTCAAACACTTCCTTTGTTCTTTTTGAACCGGAAAGAAACACACACACCAATATAAAGCCAAGCTCAATTTACGAAAGACATCCGTCATAAACACATAGCTCAAATAAGAATCAAGGGAGTATTTCAATACTCGGGAAAATACCATTTTCTCATTCTTTCTTTTAAGAATTTAACTTCCCTTAAACCATGATATTCCAAATCATCGCATAACACTCTAACTCATTTATCTTAAATTGGCAACCTCAACGCTATGCCCAAACCGAATACATCATTCACACCTTGGTAGAGAGACTTTATTGACCCCACAAAACATAATCTAGCCAACTTCTCTACCAATGGAGTTACTTTGAGAGATGATTCCCAAAGCATCTCAAAATACATCTCAAACGCAATCACATCACCTCAATCCTTTAAGAATAAACAACTCGGAATTCACATCACGCACACTCATGTACTACATCAAAAGGGTTCTATCAAAGATCATCCCACTATTTGGAATCCACCCTTATTCTACTACTTCTATACAAAATCATTGGACGACCAAAGTTCTAGCATAAAAAATGCAAAGCCCAAATTTAACCTCCAAGACTCCTACAACGAACTTCTCATATAAAAGATGGAGAAATCCTTAGATTAAATCCCTAAAATTCCCACAATCCAAACATGCTCAATCGTTAACATCAACATGGAAACATTTTTCTCGACCAAAATATCTATAGAAAGATTATGACTCCCAGAAGGTTATTCACTAAAGCCAAGGCATACTTGACAATGACTCAACACTCACTACTATCCCATCAATAGCCATTTCAATTGAAATGACCAGAATAGACCGAAGGTGATGTCAATCCTTTAACCACTTCACCTACAATAAACAACCCACTCAAAACAAGCCAAGGCAAGCAAAATAGCGATTAACATACAACGCTCCTACTCGTACTCAAAACCAAAATTCTGCCATGACACTGAAACTGGCATAACTTTTAGCTCCCATAACGAAAGAAGATAAACCATGCCATTATGGAATCCTTATATGATAGCCTACAACTTCCTAGGTGGTCAAAAGTTCATATTAATTTGTCTAGCCCCCCATTTTTAACCCCGAAGACATATCTATCATCTTTGGTAAAATAATGTTCATCCAAAAATAATGAACTAAGACATTCCAGAACCCAAAAGGGATCTTATTTCATAATAAATTTATTTCAATTTTCTATTCTGCAACTATCTTTGCTAATTTAGCATTTTTCCATGACTGATCCCAACAGAAAGTCAGATCTGGAATGCCTACTTAAAAATTACATAACTTCTATTATACATGTCCAAAAAACGTGTTATTGGACTTCCTGGAATCATTGGAAAGTTATATATCTATTTCATGGTGATCAAAATCCCAAATTAACCCATTTAATAATTTTTAATCTATTAATTACTACGACGGCCAGAATCTGACAGAAACTCTGGACAGCAAGATTAAATTAATCATAACTCTCAGTTGGTTTAACCAATAATTGCATTCTTGGACATTATGGAAATCTTAAGAAAATATATACAATAAACATGTTGGTCAACTTCTCTAATTATTAGCTATTTTTAATAAATCGATCACTATAATCTGCCAGAACCTGACATAACCTCTGGACAGTAGCATTGTAAAAATCATATCTCGAGATCTACTCAACCAAACAAGGTGAACAAAGATTCTATGAAAAGATAATGACATTGCCCATAATTCTCTAGGAGATGACCAGACCAAATATCTGCTTTACAGAGTCCAAATATACAGCGCAATACGATCTATCTACAACCGATCTGCTACCCGATATTGCCCGAAACGCAAAAGTAATAAACAACGTAAAGGGGATTCATTCATTACCCATGAATGCCATGACAAACCCCGCTAAAATCCCTATGAGAAATCCCTTCTCCTCTTCCTTTATTCTTCTTCTTTCCTCTCTTCCTTGGCCAGTAACAGCAGAGGGCAACACTAGTAGGGAGAGGGGTGGCACAAGGGCTGCAAGGGGAGGTGGTGCTATAGTAGGATGCACTAAAGTAGGCGGCACTACAGTACTTGGGGATGGCTAGGGTTTGGCTTCCCCTTTCTTAAGCCGGTTCCCACTTGGGCCAAAGGGCTATGGGCCAAAGGCCCGAGTTCTAATACTCCTCCTAAATTCTGAATTATTCCTTTCTAATTCTATTTAATTTTATTATTAATCACTTATTTGTTTTATTTTTAAATAGGATATTACAGTATGGCTTCGTCTAAGATTCGAATCGGGTGCTCCCGATAAGAAAGGTTCAGATGGAGATCGAGGTTCTCAATATGTGGAAGACATCGTGCACATTTAAGAGTTGTGGTGGCAACTCCAGTTGGTATGCTACTTCGCCTTTCCTTTCGATGATTCTGTACGGTCCGATGTACCGAGGTGCCAACTTCCCATGGACATCGAAACGGTGGATGCCTCACAGCGGTAAGACCTTGAGATAAACACAATCATTTACTTCAAAGCTTAGCTCGTGGCAACGACGGTCGACATAGCTCTTTTAACGTGACTGCGCTTCCCTCAAGCATCCTTTTATTGCGTCAACGTGCTCTTGTGCTTCCTGGATGATGGTCGGTCCAAATAATTTTCTCTCACCGACCTCAGACCAGAACAGGGGTATTCTACACTTCCTCCCATAAAGTGCTTCGAACGGGGACATCTGAAAGCTTGACTGGAAGCTGTTGTTGTAAGAAAACTCCGCAAACACTGAGCATTTCACCCAATTCATGCTATAGGACAGCACACAAGCCCATAACATGTCTTATAAAATTTGATTCGTCCTCTCTGTTTGACCTCTCGTTTGTGGGTCGAATGTCGTGCTAAAGAATAGCTCGGTTCCCAACAGCTTGTGTATGCTATCCCAAAACCGTGAGGTGGACTGGGGTCCTCGATCAAAGGTTATTGTCTTTGGTACACCATGCAGGCGGATGATGTTGCTTATGTATAGCTCCACGAGTTTGGTGCCACGATATGTGGTGCTAACCGGAATGAAGTGTGCCACCTTGGTTAGATGATCGAGAATAACCCATATGGAATCATGTCCATTTCTAGTCTTTGGTAGCCCAATTATGAAATCCATGCCAATTTCATCACATTTCCACTCGGGAATATTTAGAGGTTTGAGTAATCCCGATGGTTGCCGGTGTTCCGTCTTAACACGTTGACACACGTTGCACACGACAACTTGTGCAACGATGTCCCGCTTTGTACCAGGCTACCAGAACTGCTTTTGGAGGTCCCGATACATCTTGGTACTCCCGAGGTGAATGGAGAGTGGTGAATTGTGAGCTTCCCTGAGGATTAGGTCCCTGATATCACGATTATCTGGGACATATATCTGCTGTCCACGCATAACCACTCCATTTAGTTTTTTCAGTGAATTCTGATTTCATGCTGTTCTGCAAGTCGTGCTTGATTTCGGCAATAGTTGGATCTTTGAGCTGAGCAGCTTAGATCTACGATTCGAGGGTAGGTTGCAATACTAGGGCAGCAACATAACCCTCAACCACTTCTAAATTTAGCTTCTAAAACTCTTCATGTAGCACCAATTGATTTGCTTCAATTGACGCGCGTAAGCAGCGAAGCTTCCGGCTAAGGGCATTGGCTACCACGTTGGCCTAACCAGGGTGTTAATGAATGCCAAGGTCATAATCCTTGATTAATTCAAGCCATCTTAGCTACCTTAGGTTCAGATCTGGTTGCGTGAAGAAGTACTTCAGGCTTTTATGATCGGTGTAGATTTCGCACCGATTGCCGATGAGGTAATGTCTCTAAATCTTGAGAGCATGAACCACGACTGCTAATTCCAAGTTATGTGTTGGATAATTAGCTTCATAAGGCTGCAACTGTCGTGAGGCATAAGCCACTACTTTTCTTTCTTGCATCAGCACACAACCAAGGCCGTGGCGGGATGCATCACAATACACAATAAAGTCTTTGTGTATGTTGGGCAGAGTAAGCACTGGGGCTGTTGTGAGCCTTTTATTTAATTCTTGAAATCTCTCATCACATGATGCTGACCATTCGAACTTCTTCTCCTTCTTTAGAAGTTGTGTCATTGGTCTTGCGATTTTGGAGAAGTTCTCGATTAATCGGCGATAATATCTAGCCAAACCAAGGAAACTTCAGACTTCTGGAATGGCGTGAGGTTGTTCCTAGGCTAGGACATCTTGTACCTTGCTCAGGTCTATGGCCACACCACCTTCAAATAGAACATGTCCTAAGAAACCGACTTCCTTTATCCAAAATTCATACTTGCTGAATTTTACGTACATTTGATGCTCACGTAGCTTCTCGAGCACCATATGCAAGTGTTGCTCGTGTTCTTCTGCGTTCTTGAAATAGATAAAAATATCATCGATGAAAACCACCACAATCTGGTCCAAATACTCCATGAAAATCTTGTTCATAAGATTCATGAAACTTGCGGGAGCATTGGTAAGTCCTAATGATATTACAGTGTACTTGTGCAAACCGTAACGGGTAGTGAATGCAGACTTTGGAATGTCTTCAGGCCTAATCTTGAGTTAGAAAAAACCAAGCCTTAGATCAATCTTGGAGAAGACACTAGCACCATCATTTGATTAAAAAAATCATCAATCCTCGGGAGGGGATATTTGTTCTTGATGGTGACTTCGTTCAAGGGACGGTAGTCGATGCACATTCGAAGGCTGTCGTCTTTCTTCTTCACAAATAGTACGGGGCTTCCCCTTGGTGATGAGCTAGGACAGATGAATCTCTTGTCCAATTGCTCCTTGAATTGTTGCTTCAACTCAACCAACTCGTCGGATGCCATTCGATAGGGTCGCTTGGACATAAGTGTTGTCCCGGGTATTAAATCGATGACAAATTCCATATCACGGTCCGACGGTATCCCCGGCAATTCATCCGAAAACACGTCAGGATATTCACATACCACGGGCACCTGACTAAGCCTTGGGATTGAGATGGAATTGGGTGTGGGCTGCTGCGATGGAGCGACATGTGTGGAGGGGAAAATGATCCATTCTCCGTCAGAGTTGACGAGAGAGACAATCCGTTCTGCACAATCGATTACTCCCTTGTTTTTGGCTAGCCAATCCATCCCAAGAATTACATCTAACCCAAGGGTATCTATCATAATGAAGTTGGCTTTGAATCCTACCTCATCGATTTCAATTTGAACATCTAAACAACCGAGTTTTGCCTTCATGATAGAATCGGGCGAGTAGACTACCATGATGCTCTCTAGAGGTGTATTTTTTATCTGGTACTGTATGGAAAACTTCTTAGAGATGAACGAATGAGAAGCTCTAGAGTCAAATAATAACAATGTAGGTATTGAGTGAATGAGAATCGTACCCATCATCACATCAGGTGATGCGTCGGCCTATTCGGCGGTTGTATGGTTTAGACGACCACATTCGAAACCTTGCACTGGTTTGGGGCCTTGCTATCCTCCCTAACCTCGTGTGGGGACCTAGGATCGTTGCTGGACGTGAAGGTGTTGAGGTTGAGGCGCTGGAAACTTTCTCTTCGAGCACGTACTAGCAAAGTGCCCGCGCTTGCCGCTCTGAAGCAAGTGATGTCTGCTGCCCGGTTTTGTGTACCAGACGACTATCCTACACGGTTATTGTAGGACCGGAAAGGCGACTAGAGGGGTGTGAATAGGAGCACTATTTATTTTTCGCTTTGATCGGATTCAAACATAATATTGACTCCAATAGCTATGAGAACTATGAAGATCAATATATACAAGCGTAGCGGAAGTCTTGTACTGAATCCCCTTCAAAACCCCCAAAAGAAACGACCAAAAACACACAAAAAATAGCCTAATGAATAGTACCGGTTGAACCGGATGAACAGTGTCGGTTGTACCAGAAATTGGATCAACCAAATGAACAGTGCCGGTTGAACCGCGTGAACGGTAAAATCGGGTGAATGAATAGTAAACAGCCTGAAGACGAAATCAAAAATGGACGTAACTTTTGATCCGTAACTCCAAACTTCACGAAACTTAAAACACACCTTCCTAAGGATGTCAGGAACCTATTCCAAGCGACGATCGAGAAGATCCACATCAAAGTTTTGACCTTTTTTCAATTTACCGAAGGAGGGTTCAAAACCAAGCAAAAATAAAAAACTTGATCCAAAACTTTTCGTGGGAGATTGATGATCTAGATGATCCAAAATGTATTTCCACATATCACAGCAAGGTAAATGAGGGCAAGAAACCAACCAAAAACCATAGGATCAAGGAAGCACCCAAAATCATCAAAAGAGAAGGAAGAACAAAAGAAGGGAGCTCACTTTGAGAAATCATTCATAGATTGATTCATGATGTTGCTGGTTACAGCCACTCCCTCAAGGAGGATAAGAGCTCAATCCATGAGCACACACTCAACTCATCTCTCTAGAGCCTAAGCCTCTCCTTTCCTCTCTAATCCCTAAGACAAACTAGGGTTTCTCCAAATGAAGTGCTTAGAGCTGCTGTGAACAGCACCCCTCCTATTTATATGAGGCCTAGACCTTCTAGAAGACAAACCCTAATGGGCTCCCGTTAAGGCCCAATACAAATGGGCCATACACGCACATATTTTAAAGCACTGTTTTCACTTCCACTTGAACTAAACCACTTCACCATGCGCCGACTCGCGCCGCGGTTTAGCCAAGAGTCACAAAGGCGGTATTTGGTAAAATTACCAAAATACCCCTTCTCGATCCTTCTCCGTGGACCGAGTCCAATCCTGTCGAAGAAATCGTCTGCTTCGCCACGTGTAGGTTGATCAACGGCTCTCATCATGTCGGCAAGTCTCTCCCGTCCGGATCCCACCGGAACCTCCATGGCACTTGCACCGACCCCCGCGCCGCTTGATCCAACCTGTCGCACCGAACTGCCCGTTCGGTCATCCTCGTCCATTCTGCGCCACGCTTGAGTCCATTGACCTCACCCGGCATCCATGATCATTCTGGACCTCAGCTCTCCAAGCTTAGTCCCGATCCTCCTCGCCGTTGATTGTCATTGACCTGCAAGCCACCTGCACAGCAATAGACCAAGAAATCGTCTCCGGAAACAAGTTCTTCACAACTTGACCCACGTTAGCTCAAAACATGCAATATGCAACACATATACAAAGATAAACACGGATATGACCTATCCCAAAACCAAAACTCCAAAATGGCCGACAATCGCAACACAATCGGTACAACCGCCAGTGTTACCGGCAGACTACCGATCTTGATCGTCTGCATCTCAATAATCTGCAATCGTTCGATTTCCAATGAAGACCAAAACTCCCAAAACATCCTCTCTGGAAATAAGCTACCACCATCTACCAATCGGTATAACCGCGATCCGGTACTACCGCCACACAACTTGCGGTCGCATGCGCATCGCTGTCAGATTGCTCATGATCGTCATCGCCCTTTAAACGCCGGTTCTACCGAAAATCCTGATATTTGCTGAAAACTCAAAATTCAACAAAACTCAAATGCTATTGCCAATTGTCTAATCACCTAAGATCATGAGTATATCTCCATGATATCCACAATCTCCCCCTTGATGAACACATTAGCAATTCCTTAGAAAATGTAGTTTTGAGGTTTGAAAATGAAAATACTCGACGTTTTCGCGCAAAGGCACAACTAAAAGCAAAGGAAATGACCAAGCTGGCTCCAGAATAGCATAGGTAAGTGAGATAAGGCAAAGAAAGTACAAATCTTCAAATTCCAGAGAATAGCCAAAAATCTCACTTAGGTCCATATAAAAGAACAATTGTTCTATTTGACCTTTGATCATTGTGAGTCTTCAAGAATTGCAATTCAAATTCAGAAAAGGAAAATAAGACCAAAAGAATGCAATTGAGATGCTCCCACTCACTATGATCACCAAGTTTCCAAAAAATCCATTCTCTCCCTATGACCCCAAAAAGCTCTCCAAAAAGCTCTAAAACAACATTTTTACCAATCTTTCTCCCCCTTTGACAATGAATTCATCAAGGTGCATGGAAGAAGATAGAGCATGAATGGAATGGAATGGCTGCAAATTTTTAATTTTTTTGTTGTTTTGTTTTTTTAAAAAAAAATTAACAAAAGGAGCCATGAAGATTATCCATGAAAACTGTACAAGTATGACACCAAGCCATATTATGTAAAGAGACTATGTTCAATCATGGCAAAACATGTACAGCAAAGCTAAGGCCAAAATAGCAATAATCTGAGATTAAATAAATCGACAGCATGACAGGGTGCTCAAGATCACAATTTAACTAAAGGTATCCAAAAATGAGTCAGGCCATGTCTATAAGCAAAATGGAGCCAAAAGCTAGAAAATGAGTCAATTTTGAGTATTTTGAGATCAATTGTGAATCAATTTGTTCAAGCATTTAGAATTTAGCACTTTCAGCACTTTGCTGAAAATGATTGGTTTTATCTTAGTAAAGCAAGTCTTGGACTAGGAGCCATCCACAACTACCTCCTAAGCTTCAACCAATTGCCAATTTGTTTTCTTAGCATTGTGCTAGATCTCAAGCCTCACTGCGACCATCCCAAGCAACAAAAGCTTAAGAGAGTGGTCTAGGTCATCCAAAACTCCCCCTGAGTTCATGCCTAGTGCAATGGCAAGCCGTCTCATAAGAGAGAATTGGTGAGATCAGTTTTTTCGCACAGAAAAGCTCATTTTTCATTTGCTTGACTTAAGAATTATCATAGCTCAATTTAAAACTCAGAATAAGTTCAAGACTCAATTAAGCCTATATGACATGGCATGAATCATGAGAGGATCACTAAAACAAAACTAGTCACAAGATCCAATAAGTCATATTATGATTCAGTTTGCTCATAGATAATAAAGCTAGCATGGCAAAAGCTAAGCTATACATAAAAAGCCATAAAAAAAATCTAGCAAGCTAGCACAAGACATGGCAGGGTATAAAGCATGAAATCAAGTCATACAAGGATAATAATCAAAGCTCTACAAGTTTATATTACAATGCAAGTTGTTGAATTTTAAAATGCATTATGATACAAATAAATGCAAAAAGAGCAAACTCCACCTCAAAACAGGCTAAGAGGACTAACAACCCCCAACTCTCCCCGCAGAAAAGCAAAACGAGAAGAATCAAGAGCTTTAGTGAAAATATCTGCAACCTGCTGCTCGGACTCTACAAAGTGAAGCACAACATCACCCTTCTCAACATGGTCTCTAAGGAAATGATATCTAACGTCAATGTGCTTAGTCCTAGAAGGCTGCACTGGGTTTTTGGCAATGTTAATGGCAGAAGTGTTGTCACAGAAAAGAGGAACACTACCCAAAGACAACCCATAATCCCGCAGAGTAGACAAGATCTAGAGAACACCGAGGCAACTCTCGGTCATGACTACATACTCGCCCTCGGCGAAGGATCAGGCAACAGAGGACTGCTTCCTAGATGACCAAGAGATAAGAGATGTGCCTAAGAAATAACAAGTGCGTAAGTACTCTTCCTATCCACTCTACACCCGCAAAATCAGCATCGAGAAAAAGCCCGAATAGATAGAGCGAAGAAGAAGAATACCAAAGTCCAAAGTCAAGAGTGTCTGGGCGTACTCGAATATGCGACGACCGCTGCACGATGAGAAGCTCGAGGGGAAGCCTGAAATCGAGCACACAGACACACAGCGAATTGTATGTCCGGCCTCGACGCTGTGAGGTAGAGGAGGGAGCCGATCATGCTGTGATACTCCTTCTAGTCCACGGGCTCTCCATCCTCATCAGGGTCCAGCACGGTGGTCGTGGCAATGGGAGTAGACATTGGCCTACTACTTCCCATGTCGAAGCGCCAAAGAAGGTCCTTTGTATACTTACTTTGATGAATGAAGGTGCCTTCTTTCAGTTGCTTGACTTGAAGACCAAGGAAAAAGGTCAATTCACCCATCATGCTCATCTCAAACTCCCTGCTCATAGAATCTGAAAATCTGGACACCAAAGCATGAGAGGAACCACCGAATATAATGTCATTCACATAAATCTGAACCAACAAAAAGTCATTGCCATGCCTGAGAGTGAACAAGGTTTTATCAACCAATCCCATTTTGAAATCATTTTTAAGCAGAAAACTCTTAAGCCTATCATACCAAGCTCTAAGGGCTTGCTTCAGTCCATACAAGACTTTGAAGAGTTTAAAAACATGGTTTGGGAACTTGGGATCTTCAAAACCAGGAGGTTGCTTGACAAAGACTTCTTCTTCCATGAAACCATTCAGGAAAGCACTTTTGACATCCATTTGAAATAGTTTCAAACCCTTGGATGCCGCAAATGCTAGCAAAATGCGAATGGCTTCTAATCTAGCTACAGGAGCAAAGGTCTCCTCAAAGTCTAAGCCTTCTACCTGGGAAAAACCTTGAGCTACAAGCCTAGCCTTATTGCGAACTACCAACCCATCTTCACTTTGCTTATTTTTGAAAACCCATTTTGTTCCAACTATATTATGATTGGGTGGAGGTTCAACTAAGGTCCAGACTTTGTTTCTTTCAAAATTTTCAAATTCTTCATGCATGGCATTGACCCAAGAGGCATTAGAAAGAGCATGGGTGACATCTCGGGGTTCAAAAGAAGCAACAAAAGCAGAATGTGCATGAGAATCAAGAGAAATAAACCTGGAGCGAGTGACTCGCTCATGGAGATCCCCAATGATCTGCTCTGGTGGATGCCATCGCTGAATGTGAAGAGGGGCTCCTGGTGCAGAAGTGGCCTCTACCTCACGGGCTGTGGAGGTAGGATCAGAGCCACTCTGATCGTCGGTGAAAGTAGGAAGAGGCTGCTCATCTGAAGCTAGTGTAGTAGAAGCAGGCTCTCCAACCATGTCAGAATGGACTTGAGGATGGATTGGGTCCTCATCCTCAGAGTCATCATCGATGAAGATGCTCTCAGAAACCTGTGTACCTGCATCATCGGGTCTAGTACCAGGACTAGCCTCATCAAAAGTGACTTCGCAAGTCTCAACAACTTTGTTAGTGTCAAAATTAAATACACGATAGCCACGAGAATGAGCAGGATATCCAAGAAATATGCCATCAGAACATCTAGATTCAAATTTATTAAGGTTGCCATGTTTAAGAATGAAGCACTTGCAACCAAAAATCTTGAAATGGGAAACTTTGGGTTTATGACCAAATCTAAGCTCATAAGAAGTCTTGCCAATAACAGATCTCAAGAAAACCCTATTAGAGATATAACAAGCAGTAGAGATCGCCTCAGCCCAAAATCTCCTAGGTGTGGAATGCTCATCTAGCATGGTCCTGGCCATCTCTACAAGGGTCCTATTCTTCCTCTCTACAACACCATTCTGCTAGGGAACTCTAGGTGAAGACAACTGGTGCTCAATTCCCCTATCAGTGCAGAAGGTGGCAAAGGAAGAATTCTTGAATTCTGTCCCATTGTCACTCCTAATGGCTCTCAAAGCTCTAGGAAGCTCAACAGCAAGTCTAAGGACCAACTCTCTAAAGAAGCCAAATGCCTCGTCCTTAGAAACCATAAAATAAACCCATGAATACCTGGAGTAATCATCCACAATCACAAGCACATACCATTTCCCACCCAGCAGATCAACTCTAGAAGGACTAACTGTGTCTAAGTGTAAAAGCTGACCAGGTCCATCTGTCATCACTAAGGTAAGAGGTGGATGAGAAGCGAAAACCATCTTACCATGTCTACTGTGTTGTGCACACAAGGTCTCTAATGACCTTGACCTAGGCAAACCTCTAATCAAATCCTTACTCTCGACTCTAGTCAAGTGGTCGGGCCTATGTGACCAAGCCTCACGATGCCACAAAGACTAGATCATGGGAGTCGGTTACAAGACACCTAGGGCTAGAAGCGTAAGATATACTGAAATCAGCACAAAAGATCCCCTCGAACCTGGAGATCTTAAAGACAAGCTCACCGGAGGGATCTAGAACTCTACACTCACCTACTTAAATCTCACCTCTAGACCCTCATCAAGCAACTGAGAAACAGATAGTAGATTATACCTCAGCTTACTTACCAAAGCGACGTCCTTGAGCATGAACTTGTTGTTGACGCGCACTGTGCCCTTGGCTGTCACGGTCCCAGTAGAAGCATCCCCAAATGTGATCAATTCATTACCGGATGCACGTGTGAGGGAGAAGAACCATTTAGAATCTCTGGTCATGTGTCGAGAGCACCCGGAGTCAACAAGCCATATGTCCTCCTTCCTCGCACGACGGACCTACAAAGCACGAACAGGAAACATCTGTGCCTCAGTACTGAGGTTAGTGATAAAAGACTTGGGAATCTAGTACTGAGTCACACGATGCTTGGGCAAAGTAGTAGAAGCAGCAGTAAAATGGTTAGGTGCAAAATCATAAGAATGCACACGATAATCACCTAGACCTCTCCGAATCGACCTACCAAAAGGTCGGTACTCCCCCTGTCTAGATGCTACTCATGGTCTCTGCTCACGATATCCTAACCCAAAGCGCTGCCTAGAGCCACCAAAAGAGTCAAAGAAGTCCTCTACGAACCTAAGCCTATGTCTAACAGGAAGGACAGGCTGCCTAGCTCTAGGGACTACAGCAAGTGAAGGAACTCCTCTAATGGTTCTCAAAGCACTCATCCTCTTCTTCCTCTCAATCTTGGCTCTACGGAAGCAGAACTCAACAATGTGGCCATCCTTCTTACAGAAGGTGCAATGGTACTTGACCTTTTGAGAGGTCTGACCTGATGAAGCAGAAACACCTGTCTTGCTAGAAGGAGTTTGGGCAAAACCCGCAGATCTAAAGACTATCTTGGATGGCTTAGGGGGTTCTACCTCAAACAGACCACTCTCGACAGCTCTAACAACCTTAGGTGGATGATTCTTGGAATGCTCTAGAGAGTTGAAACCTAGGCCACTATTCTTCACACTCACCTTAGATTTATCAAGGATCATGTTGAGGTTCTTCCCACCAGTAAATCTCTCAAGAGTCCTGTTAAGGTAGTCAATTTCTTTGACTCGCTCCTCACATGAGGCACACTTATTTAACTTGACAGCCCTATCATACCTTTCCTTATAGTGAGCTACCTCAGCTTTCAAAGCCTCACAAGGCACACAATAGTCATCTCTAATCCTATCCAACTGCTCTTTGAACTTAACTCTAAAAGCTTCTTGTATCTTATCTACATTATGCCCAATTTCAATGCAAAGATTACAAGAATTAGAATCAACAACTTTCTTGGAAGCAGTCATGGACATGGATTGTTCAATTTTAGCTTTCTCCTCTAGAGTCTTGTTTAAGGCATCATTCTCAATTGTGAGTTTAAGACAGTTTTCACATGAAGCAGTTTTAGAATGAAGAACGATTTCAGTCATCGCCTTCATTTTAATCCTACTATCCTCACAATGAGAACACATGTGACTAGCATCAAATTTCATCAATTCTTTTGTAGCGCTATCCAATTTTAATTCAAGCAAAGCACAATTTGAGCAAGGTAAAGGAATAGCATCTACAGCAGTCACATCAAGAGCAATGGCATTCATGCAAGCAAGACTAGACTTGAGAGTTTCTAGTTCATCAAAAGCATCTTTCAGTTGATTAGCAATAGAGGAATGAGCAAATTTCAAATTTGCTAGTTCATTAAGCAAGCTAGAGCAAGAATCACAATCATCAGTAGGATTTATGGATTTGAGCCTATCAACTTCTAGGTTCAAGTCATCAATCATGGCATCATGTTTCCTAATCGTTCTTTCTTACTTATTCAGTCTCTTTTCAGCAAAGGCTAAAGCACGTTTCATATTAGCAAGTGAAGGACGTACCTCATTGGAATCGCTGAAAAGGTCGTCATCGTTGGAGGAGTCGACGTCATGGCTGTCCCTAGCCATGAAGCACATACTGGTGAGGTCCTGGGCCTTCTTCTTGCCATGAGAGTTGTCGTCGTCGTCCTCCGTCTCCGAGTCCACATCGCTCATGTCAACACTCTCAAGAGCAGTAAGGACTTGGCTGACGAACTTGCGATAGTTGGGCTTCTTGCCTTTCGCATCCCGAGCTTGAGGATGTTTCTTGAAGTTCTTCTCCTCCTTGCCCATCAGCTTGGGGCATCTGGAACGAATGTGGTTTGGCTCACCACACTCAAAGCAAGTGACCGAGCCACCCCTCCTCCTGTTCTTCACCTTGTTGTAAACTCTCAAAAATTTGATGGGTAGGAGGGCTAAATCATCCTCAGGTAGCCTCTCTAGCTGCTCATCGCTCAAAGAGTGTAAAGCGGACAAAGAAAAACCAGATGAACCAAAATCAAAGGAATCAGACGAGCTACCCTTAGATGGGTCAACCACCAAAGCCATCGACTCTGTCTTGGGGAGACGCGAGATAAAGTCAATCTCATGCGTCTTCAACCTCGAATAGAGCTTATCCATGGTAAGCTCACTCAGGACAGTGTTGTCAATGATGGATGTGATCTTCATCCCCGAGACCTTCACATCAAGAGCACCCAAAAGCTGGCGTGCATTCTCAGACTCAGTGAAGACAAGATCAACAGCGCGAAGATCATGAAGAATCTTGGCGAACCTCCCCCACAGCTCATCTAAAGACTCACCTGGCTTTTGCTCGATCTTTGAGTATTCTTTCTTGAGCTGGTTCTGTCTCACTTCCTTGATCGCAGTAGAGCCCTCGTGGTAGTCACAAAGGGTCCTCCAGATCTCGTGGCGGACCTCAAATGAGCCACGCTACCAAACTCGACGACTAAGACCTTGGATCAGAAAGTTCCGAGCCTTGATATTAGCCTCAACATCTGGAGTGATCACATCGTCATTGGCTGGCACGACATATGGATTTTTGACCTTAAGCCAAATAGTGTGCCCTTGAGCCTCGATGTAGGCATGCATGCGTGCCTTCCAGTAAGCAAAATCAACTCCATCGAAAACAGGTGTTTGGTGGAATAATTGTCAGTCATCATGGCTCCAAAGACCGGTTAAGATCTATGAGAAGAGCTAACCGGGCTCTGATACCAATTATAGGACCGGAAAGGCGACTAGAGGGGGGTGAATAAGAGCACTATTTATTTTTCGTTTTGATCGGATTCAAACATGATATTGACTCCAATAGCTATGAGAACTATGAAGATCAATATATACAAGCGTAGCGGAAGTCTTGTACTGAATCCCCTTCAAAACCCCCAAAAGAAACGACCAAAAACACAAAAAAAACAGCCTGATAAACAGTACCAGTTGAACCGGATGAACAGTGCCGGTTGTACTGGAAATCGGATCAACCGAATGAACAGTGCCAGTTGAACCGCGTGAACAGTAAAATCAGGTAAGTGAATAGTAAACAGCCTGAAGACAAAATCAAAAATGGACGTAACTTTCGATCCGTAACTTCAAACTTCACGAAACTTGAAACACACCTTTCTAAGGATGTCAGGAACCTATTCCAAGCAACGATCGAGAAGATCCACGTCAAAGTTTTGACCTTTTTTCAATTTACCGAAAGAGGGTTCAAAACCGAGCAAAAAATGAAAAACTTGATCCAAAACTTGCTCGTGGGAGACTAATGATCTAGATGATCCAAGATGTATTCCCACACATCACAGCAAGGTAAATGAGGGCAAGAAACCAACCAAAAACCATAGGATCAAGGAAGCACCCAAAATCATCAAAAGAGAAGGAAGAACACAAGAAGGGAGCTCACTTTGAGAAATCATTCATAGATTGATTCATGATGTTGCTGGTTACAGCCACTCTCTCAAGGAGGACAAGAGCTCAATCCATGAGCACACACTCAACTCATCTCTCTAGAGCCTAAGCCTCTCCTTTCCTCTCTAATCCCTAAGACAAACTAGGGTTTCTCCAAATGAAGTGCTTAGAGCTGCTGTGAACAGCACCCCTCCTATTTATATGAGGCCTAGACCTTCTAGAAGACAAACCCTAATGGGCTCCCGTTAAGGCCCAATACAAATAGGCCATACACGCACGTATTTCAAAGCACCGTTTTCACTTCCGCTTGACCTAAACCACTTCACCATGCGCCGACCCGCGCCGCGGTTTAGCCAAGAGTCACAAAGGCGGTATTTGGTGAAATTACCAAAATACCCCTTCTCGATCCTTCTCCGTGGACCGAGTCCAATTTTGTCGAAGCAATCGCCTGCTTCGCCACGTGTAGGTTGATCAACGGCTCTCATCATGTCGGCAAGTCTCTCCCGTCCGGATCCCATCGGAACCTCCATGGCACTTGCACCGACCCCCGCGCCGCTTGATCCAACCCGTCGCACCGAACTGCCCGTTCGGTCATCCTCGTCCATTCTGCGCCACGCTTGAGTCCATTGACCTCACCCGGCATCCATGATCGTTCTGGACCTCAGCTCTCCAAGCTTAGTCCTGATCCTCCTCGTCGTTGATTGTCATTGACCTGCAAGCCACCTGCACAGCAATAGACCAAGAAATCGTCTTCGGGAACAAGTTCTTCACAACTTGACCCACGTTAGCTCAAAACATGCAATATGCAACACATATACAAAGATAAACACGGATATGACCTATCCCAAAACCAAAACTCCAAAATGGCCGACAATCGCAACACAATCGTTACAACCGCCAGTGTTACGGCAGATTACCGATCTTGGTCGTCTGCAGCTCCAATAATCAAGGTCATTCCGATTTCCAATGAAGAACAGATCTCCCAAAACATCCTCTCTCGAAATAAGCTACGCCATCTACCAATCGGTATAATTGTGATCCGTATTACCGCCACACAACTTAAGGTCAGATACCATTCGCGATCGTGCCGCCCTTTAAACGCCGGTTCTACCGAAAATCCTGATATTTGCTGAAAACTCGAAATTCAACAAAACTCAAATGCTATTGCCAATTGTCTCATCACCTAAGATCATGAGTATATCCCCATGATATCCATAGTTATATTGCTGAACCATGGCTTGCTAAGGGTGGAGACCTTGGTCTTGGAAACTCGGAGGTGGTGGTGCTGAAGGACGTGCATTTGAGGGTTGCCAAATGCACGGTCTTGGCGTGTCGCTGCTTGCTAATTTCTACACAAGCCATTTGCGTTTGTGGCTCTCCATAACATCTCGGGTGTTGTCTTTAACCTGAATGGCCTTGTTGATCAGGGTCTGGAAGTTGGGGATGCCATGAGTAGTGAGTGACCACCTCATCTCATCGTTAAGGCGCTCCCTGAATAGAGCCACCTTCCTTCCTTCGTTCAGTATCTCAGAAGTAGCGTAGCAGGCAAGATAGTTGAAACGATGGAAGAACTCCATCACTGTCAGGTTCCCTTGCCAGATTTCATAGAACTCCCACTTCTTGATGTCCATAAGGCCCGAGGGGATGTGGGCATCATGGAACGCATTCTTGAAGGCAGCCCATGTAAGAGTCTGGCCCTCTGGAAGGATGGTCTGATGATTTTTCCTCCAGGCATCTGTCGCGCGTTGCAGCTGATAGGGTGCGTACAACACCTTCTCCTCATCATTGCACTGGGCAATGAACAACTTGCTCTCGACGGTGCGGAGCTAGTCGTCAGTGTCGAGAGAGTTAACAACCGATGAGAAGGCCGGCGCCCGAGTTCGCATGAACTTGCCCATCCTGGACTGTGGTTGGGTTCCAGCAGCTCTGTTTCCTTCGACAACAGTGTCGAGGGCATCGGTGTTCTGCACCAACTATTGGAGTAGGAGGGTATTCATCTGTCATCCTTGCTCAATCATGGCCAATACTTGTGCCATGGTGGGTGGTGGCGGTAGAATTTCGGGTTCTTCGGTAGAAGCAGGCTGAGGTTGCTCAGCTTGCATCAGTGATGTAGAAGGATGCAGTGGATTGGAACATGGAGGATTAGGAACCTTGCCTCCCTGTTGTTGCGATCCGGAGGTAGCTCCCGTTGCCATGAGCTGACGAACGGAGCGTGTTACCGGTATTCTGTTCATACATCCATAACTTTAACATATGTGCGCAAGGTGAGAGGGAATAAGCATAAGTTAATTGGGTTAGCAAGTAATATCACCCCAACTAAAATAACTTGTCTAATATGAAAATATGCATGTTTTTAAACCATAAAGGCCGCACACATGAATTTCAACATACTAGTCAAATAATACATGGTTCGCATACCCGTTGCTTAACATTACAAAAGAAGGCAACTAAACCAACATAAGTAGCAATTTATATAGCAATATCTTACATGATTCCAGCCTAAAAATACCCAAAAGTGCTCACGCTAATGTTCTACAAGTGAGCTCTAGACTATCCACCTCTGTCTAGTCATTGTGGTCGCGTCGTGTAGCTCCTGAAGACTCTGGGCCAGCGGAGGATGGAGGGTCAAAGTACTTGACTGTAACATCCCAATTTTTTTGAGCTTTAAAAATCCTTTGAATAGTTGGTAGAGAGAAAATTCACCATTTGGATTTATTTGAATTAATTCAAAAGCTTAATATTGGACTTTGAGTAACAAAACAATTTAATATGACTAAAGTCAACACGAACAATGGTCAAAACTATTTTATTTGGGTTCTATGTGCTTGGACATATTTTCCAGAATTTTCTAGAATTTTTCCAAGTTCATTTGCTAATTTCTATTGCCATTTGGAATTTCTGGTATTTTCTAAAATGGAAAAGCTATTTTAAATCTCCAAATAGTGTTCGGGCCGAATCTCTTCTACCATCTCCTTTTCTCCTACAGGCCCACGTGGCGGCCAGTCATGACATGCAGCCAGAGCCGCAGCGTCATCCCTCCACTTTGACGGGTGGCCTCCACCATCGATCTCTCTCTCTCTCACGCTCTACTCAACCTCCACTGCTCGATCAAGTTTGGACGGTCCGATGCCGTCGTGCCGTGCGGCCGGTCCGAACGTCACCTTGTTTTTGAGCCGTCCGATCAGGGTTGGACGGCCAGATCTTCGCCTGCGCGTGCACGCGCCTCACCCGCGCCTTTTTCCACTCGCCCAAGCCTCGGCCGGCACCAAGTGGGCCCCACCCCCGTTCTGTTCTTCGTCTCCGAAAACGTCGCGGAGTTTGTTTGCGCCATCACATGCCGTTTAGCGTCCGTGCCTAGACGCTCTGAGCCGCCGCCTATATAAGGGAAGCAAGCCCTCGCCCGCTTCCTTTCCACCGCCGCCTCGCTCGGCGCTTAACCTAGCCGCCGCAGAGCCGTGATCCAATCTCCGCCACCTACTCCGACGAGCAATTCCGCCGAGCCCGGCCGGAGCCTCAACGCCTACACCATCGACATCACATGAAGCGAGAGGAACCTGAGTCACCTTCGCTTAAATCGGAGGAGCCTCTATTGCCGCCGCCGCCGAGCCCGGCCTCCCCGCCGCTTCGACCTCTGGCCACGGCCGCCACCAGCTTGTCCTCAAGCACCCCGAGCTCACCCTTCGCACCTCTACCTCCTGACCACCCACCGCCGGCGACTCGCCGCCGTTCGCCAGAACCCTTGGTTCCCATGCACCACCGCCCTCGCTGCCATCCACGTCACCCTCCACCTCAACGCTCCCGCCTCCGTGGCGCGTGCGTGTCTGCCACGTAGGCGCCGCGTCAGCACCACGTGCGCACGCCCGCCACGCTAGCCCAACCCAGATCCAATCGGCTCGGTGGACTCGGTCCACCGTGGGCCAAGCCACTGCCTCATGGGTCCCCTGTGTCAGATCTACTGTGCTGCGAATCCGTGAGCCATGTCACTGACATGTGGGTCCCACATGTCAGCCACCGCACCATTTTCTCCTGATTTATTTTAATTCAAAATTCCCAGGGCTGACGTCATGCTGATGTCATGCTTGCGCAATATTCCGATTTTTTCTGTTAAGAAATAATTCGGAAATCCAACAAATCCAATTTCTAGGGTTTTCTTTAGATCCAAACTTCCAAACCCCATAACTTTTGCATCCTAACTCCAAATCAGTCCATTCAAATTTCTAAATTCCTATAAATTCCAGATCTATTTAATGGAGATTTTTATTTATTTATTTTTTTGAGTTGTTTTGCCTCTGTTATTTATTTATTTTATTTGTTTATTTCTGTTTGCAGTAGAATTAAACATACGGAAGATTTGAAGAAGAAGAACACATGAAGACCAAGATCAATTCCTAGACCTGTTCCAAGGCAAGTCATGCTTTGACCATGTTTGAATCCCAGTTTTCTAAATATTATTTTAATTCAAAGTATTGCATTTTATTTCAAGTAATTATTTAAATGTTTTTGGGATTAGTTATTAAATCCAATCTGTTATGCCTCCCTTGTATAATTGTTATGCCTTGATCCTTTGTCACCCTAGTTGATTTTTAGTTGGTAAATATTATAGCACCAACGCGGGTTGGTTAGTGCGATTAGATTGCTTAGCCATGCCACGAATCACCTATTCATGTAAAGTGCAATTATTAACTTGACTAAGTGACTATGTAACTTTGTAATAACCTGTGTGTACTATGTGTCTTTGTGGCATGTGTTGCACTTAAATCAACTAGGTGGGAAAAAGGTTTAGACTGAGGCAAGTAGAGGGAACTGTGTGACATGGTGGCTATGTGATATGGGCTTGTGAATCTGTGTGTCGTATTAATCTGTGTGCCTTAGTTAAAACAATGGAAGTCTTGCCTCGGTCACTTAAGGACTGAACTTTGTGCGCCATTGAACTGGGCCCTCCAGTACGACCACATGCCTGTTATGGGACGGGCCTAGCATAGTAAAATACGAATTCTTGGCATTGGTTGCTCAGGCGGTAGGTTAGACTATGTGAATAGGGTGGAGGTGTGTGTTACCACGTAGTCGCATCGTGTATGGTTTGGTATGACGCAAGCACATCGGGAGCATCTATGTTAAGATGAAGTTTCTGAAATGCTTTGTTACGATTAGTGCTTGCAACACTGGTTGTATCTTGTGGGTAAAGTGTACAAACTCTGCAGAGTGTAAACAATCTATTCGAATAGCCGCCTCGGTTATGGACAATGCTCGGGGATTTCACACGAGGGGTAGATCTTTAAAAACTGTGTGGGAAGGGAGCTGTGTGATCTAGATCATATGGCTATGTGAATAATCTGTTTAGGCTGTGTGAGTCTTTGTGAAATCAACTGTTAAAATTATTATTATTGTCTATTTGTTTTACCTGCTATCAATCTATTATGGTATTCAACTGCAAATGTTGCATTTCTGCAAAAGAACCACAAAATACCATTCCCTTGTAATAAGCTTGCATGTATAATTGCATTTCTGTGGTGTGACTTGCGAGTACGGTGTGTACTCACGCTTGCTTTAAAATAAATCAAGCAGAAGAGGAGGAGTCTTCGCCAGCATTCGAGGAGGAGTTTATCGAAGGTGCCTGATCGTGAGGTCTTGATCCCAGTCGGTTGCCTGTGGTGAATCGATAGGATGCCGTTGCCGTTTCTGTTTCCGCTGCTTTATTTCTCTATTAGCCCTGCGTGGCTTAAAAATTGTAAAACTCGACCATAAGGTCAAACCATTATTTATTAACCAAACTATTCGTTTATGTTACTATTCACTTGTGTGGATCGATATTCATCTTTGTTGACACTGTGTGCACTAGCATGGTCCTGGGCTAGTGCATTAAACACAGAGGGTCCATAATTGAAATTTTGGGTCCCGACATTGACCTCCTTGCATCCGTCGTGGAGAAGATGGTGTCGTTGTAGCATCCGCGAAGGCTCCTCCGTCCCTGCTCAAAGGGCCATCACCCGACGGCGGAGTCCGATCGCAGACATGCGGGGACGTCAGGTACCTGTTCGGATGCGGATGATGGGCTCCGGTAGCTCCTCAGTAGGTGCTAGTACGGCATCCTCCCCATACAATAGCTCCCACGAGAAGAGCCCCTGGGCCAACATCGGCACGATGCTGTCCTTAAGCGTGGAGATCCTTCGTTGGGCCTACAACAGCTCGCGGGTTATGTGATGAATGTATCCGTTGAGTGACTGTGACATCCCAAATTTTCATTTTTGGCAAAAATAAAATTTTAATTATTTTCCTTGTTTTTTTGGACTTTATTTGCCATTTTCGAAAAAGCCTAATTATTTTCTTGTAATTCAAAATGTATTTTAAATTCAAAAATTCCCTTTGGGCCGAATTCTTTTTTCCCCGGCCTCTCTCTCTCTCTCTTTCTCTCTCTCTCTCTCTCTCTCTCTCTCTTGCAAGGTGACCCCACCTGATCGGCCACTCCCACTCTCACTCACCCGCCCCGACCCCACCTGTCATCTCGGTCATCGCCTTCGTCTTCCTCTCGCCAATTCAGAGTGCCGCCACTCTCGGTCGTTTAACCGCATTGATGCGTCCGTTCCTACTAAAGATCATGCTCAATTATTGCCATGATCACCTTCCACTCACTGCCGCACTCAACCGGCCACTTCTTCATGATTGAATCGCATTTCTCTTCACCGCCGCGTCGACCGAAAACACTTGTGCATGTTACCGTCGTTCCAGCTACACTCTAACCCTATAAAACGGGGCATGGCCTTCGCATTTCTCCCCTCATCTCATTCCCCGCAACCCCTCTACTCATCTCTTGTTGCCAGAATTTGAAGTTGAAGCCTCGCCGCTCGAAGCTTTTCCGCTGTCGATTCAGCCGCCGACAAGCTCACTTCGTCACCTTCGTCTACGTCCCCAGTATTTCCTTCATCCTCTCGTCCCCATGCGCGCACTCTCTCGACTGGAGGACCACTAGAATGCCCTCGCCGCTGTCGACCTAACTCCACCACTGCAAAACCTTTCGCCGCCGGCCACTCTGTTGTGCTCCGCCACCGCAAGGTAACACATAAGGTTCAGCGTCAACTTCCCGTCATTTTGTGCACCTTCACGTACCTCGTCGTGGCGCGTAGCGCTGGCAACCGTGGGGACCCGTGCCACTCCTGTAGTTGAAACTTTCTTCAACCAGGCGGTCATAGCTTCTTCGACCAGGTGGTCGTAACTTCTTCGACCTAGTGGTCGTAGGGTCTGTTTGGTTCTTGACCCTAGCTAGCCATACCAAAATTTTGGTAATGCCAAAACTCAGGCAATACCAAAACCTAGGCAAAAAAATGTCGTTTGGATCGTAGCCATACTAATTCACGGGTATTGGTAATACCAAAATTGATATGTTTGGATTGTAATCACGCCAAAATTATCTAAAAATGTAAGTATGACTTGTGGGGCCCATATGACATTTTTTTTGCACCAAAATATGCCAACAGTGGTCTTGTTTTGTTGATTAAATGACAACGAATACAACGGTTCAATCGGATCACAAATCAGATACTCGGTTTAGGAAATATAGTTATTTGAAACTAATTAATTAAGCTAAGCATACCATTAATGCACCCAAAGGAGCCAATCAAAACCTTCCACGTGGCACCTCAAGTCTCTTTGCTGCCCAGCCAAATAATTGGCGACCGATTTGGGCGTCGTTGATCAGCCAAAGAATTGGTAAGCAATAAGCAGGCAATACCAAAATTTCAAGGGCATGCCAAAATTTTGGAACTCAACCAAATACTAGCCAAAGTCTTAGGGTATTACCAAAATTTCGGTAGGGCTATTTGGGGTAAAGAACCAAACAGGCCCGTAACTTCTTTCGACGAGGTGATCGTAACTCCTTCGACCAGTGTAGTCGAAATCTCCTTTCGACCAGTGTAGTCGAAATCCTTTCCGACCACATAAAGTTGAAGAGGTGAACAAGACTTAAGGTGAACAAGACTTAATGTGAGCGAAGGTTTTAACGTGAACAGTATTTTCGAAATTCTGACATTTCTTGTGACATCAAAAATTCTGAATGTTCATTCTCCTTCATACAAACTCCATTTTCGTCGATTCAAATTTCTAAATTCATCTAAAATCTTAATCTAGCTATCTAAACTAAAATTATTTAATTTGAAGTTCATTCGAGTTTTATTTGAATTTGGCTTATTTTCACGTATAGATTTCCACGAGTCTGGAGAACCAGATTTATTCAACGACCAGACTTTTGAGCAAGGCAAGTTACATCCTTTGATCATATTTGATCCCATTATTTAGAATTATTTAAATTCTATTTTAAATTATTACTGCATGCTTATTTATATTCAGTTATCTAAATTCCTGTTTTTAAATTCATAGATATGCCTAAATCCTTTTGCATGGCCAATGTTGATATCGAATCAAACATATTGTCACACTAGATAAAAAACCTAGTTGATACAATAGTATGAAGTAGGATCATTTGGAAAATATTATACAAAGACATGCTTAGACCAAAAATGTTTAGTTTGGGGTGTTTTAGCCAAAGATTCAAATGTGTTTACAATGAGTCTATGGCATTGGTTTGCCATGGAAGCTTTGCAAATGATTTTCAAAAGAAAAATAAAATCAAAGATGGTTTAAACTTGGGCAAAATGGATGTCAAGTTGGCGCAAGTCAATGCACAAGATCGATTCATTTCAATGATCGAGTTCAGTGTTTTTGGTATGTTGCCCAAGTTGGTTAAGGACCAGCCTGAGAGCCGCTTTTGCTAAACTCCACTGTACTACCACATGTCCTAAGTGGGCAGGACCTGGCTTAATAATTTGCAACACTCCTTTGCTAGTTATGCCAATTGGATGTGCGGGTGTCAGGAAGACAGAAATTTCCACTTGGCGTAAGAGGGAGATCTCCGGCAGGTTGATGGCCCAATGGAGGTGACACCTTAGCGGCAATAACTGTATTGGAATGAAGCATTGTAACAGCCTTGTGATAATCACTTCATCGCATGCCTTCGGAAGCGTGTCATGGCCGACAGTGAAAGTTGATTATCTCTTGTGGGTAAAACTGTACAAACTCTGCAGAGTGTAAAACTATTCGAATAGTCGTGTCCATGGTCATGGACATGTTTAGATTTTGCCACTCAAAGTTAGACTTTGGTTTTTGGTTTCAAAATGAGTTTGACAAAAACAATTATGAGTGGTTTATCAAATTGGAAAATTGGGCAGTTAGCCATGAGATAGGAGGGTATCCGTCTCTACATTATTGTATGGAGGATATCCAACTATAAAACTTGATAATTTAGAAAAAATAATTTTAGATATGAAATAACTGCTTCGGAACTTAGTATCAGTATTTGAAAGAAACATGGCTTTATGCAAAATCAACCCTATAAGCCTTCCTTTGTTAAATCCAAGCATGCATCATAATCTGTTATTGGGTGTAATGTAACATCCCAAATCTGGGTGTGTGTTTCAAATGTAAGAAAATGAGTAGAAATTAAAACTTTTCTTGCATCTTGAAGTTTTTGAACTTTTCTGTAATTCTTGTAAAGGAATTGTGGAATTCAAAAACTTAAATCTCTAATTGACTAAAGTCATGACCACCTTGTGAGAATCTTGTGTTCAACCCCTGGAAATATTTTTCCTTGGTTCTAGGACTGCCGTGTGACTCTTCTGAAAAATTTCATAATTTTTAGAGTTAGTTTACTATCTCTAAATATTCTTCTTTGTTTTCAGCTTATTTTTGAACCTCAGTCAACCCTAGTCAATCTTTAGTTGGGTTCAAGCCGGACCCGAGCCAACCTTGAGTCTGGTTCGACCCAACCAACTCAGCTAGGCTCAGCCCTGTCCAACTCGTGCGTCCTTTCTGAGTCGTTGGATGGAAATCGCACAGTCTTGGCTAGTTGGGCCGTTCGGACCAACGCTACGGGCCGTGGGATCTCAATCCAACCGCTGTGGGTGCGTACCCCTTCGCGTCGGTCGCTGTTCAATCTGACTTGAGCCAATGGTTTGAGCTAGATCAACTAGCTGCACCGGGCTTTTCAACCTTTGGATCTTAGTCAAACCGCCTAGATTGCTTCAATCGTGGCCATCCATCTTGGATCTAACCATCTGCGTGTTTGGGTCCGTGCGTTTGGGTTCGACTCAACCCACTCACTCCCGTTAAGCCCGAGCCATTTTGTTTCTCTGGCAAGTGGGCCGCGCCGCACCCTGTTCTTCCCCTTCCTCCGCCCGTGCCTGTGTGAGAGAGCCAGGGCGCCATGGAGTGGGCAGCAGTGCATTGTCACCTCCCTTGCGTCCTTGCAACGGCTCTTAAGCCTCCAATTAATGCTTGCCAGTGCTTTAGCCCCCCAAAGTCGCCCTCCTCTGCCACCCATCTCCTCAGCTCATCCATGGCAGAGCTGTGAACCAAGCCGTGGGCTAAGCTCACCATGGAGCTTAACCCTAGCTCAATCCTTTGCTCTCTGGCTATAAAAAGCCCCTAAGCTCCTCCTGTTGTTCCTTTAAACACCCTCGCAACTTGCTCTCGGTTTGCTTGTGCTGAAACACCAGTGAGCTCTCAGCCGCCATTGTTGAACCTTGGAGCTCCTCGGTGAAGCCAGTACTCCAGTGGCTCCTCAACCTTTCTTTTTGCTCAGCCTCGAGCTTCTCAAGACCGTGGTCAAAATCCCTAACTTTATTTAGGTTTGCTTTCATAGGAGCGTCCTAATTTTGAAGTTGGGATCTCTTCGGCCGAATTACTCCTTTTCGTCCTCAGCTCCGGTAAACCCTCCATTTTCCAATTGGTTGCTCAGAGAACATCTCTAAGCTTTAATGGAGCTAACCTTACCTTGCTTTTGTCTTCTTGTTGCTCAGCTCGCCTTGTCCACGTTTTCATCCTCAACTCCGGCGCTGTGCTTCGTCGCCAGCGTAGCTCCGACCTCCTCTGGTCCTCTCTGCCCTCAGGTAGCTTTCTAGTAATCCCTAGAGGCTCGGGCACCTGCTTCTCAGAACATTGTGGAGCTCCTTTTTGTTTTTCTCTTTCGGCCGTGCTTGTCACCACTGCTCCCCTCCGGCTCGCCGGCATTCTGGACCACCGCCGTCATCGAGGTCACCTCTAGTGGATCCGCAAGGTTATTGCGAACCCATTCATGCCCTTGGTTTGCACCACCGTGACCGGAGTCGCCGGCGGCGAGCAATTCTTTGCCATCGGGCATTTTGTCGGACGTGAATCACTGTGCGTTGTCGATTTAGGGCAAAGATTCGGTTATTAATGGCTTAATCATTGTTAATCAGTGTTAATCATTGCTTAAGCATTTAATAACTATCATAAAGGACGTCAACCGCCACGACTGTGGGCTGTCGCGCATTAACCCCACGGCGTGCGCGTCGCGTTAACGCGCGTGGTCGAAAAGTCACTTACAAGGGCCCTGTGCCTTTGGAACTCTGCGCGGGACCGCGTGCCACTAACAGTGCGGCCCATCCTCTTTTTCTCTCTCTAGGGCGCGTGCAGATGGCTTCCATCGATGTGAGCCGTTGGATTCAATATCAACGGCCCAAATCTGAGTGACGTTCGGACCATTGAACCTTCACCGTCCGATCTAGATCCAACGATCTAGATCGCTGTGAACGTTCGGACCACCGAACGTCAGCCGTCCATTTCAAGATCTACGGTTCAGATCTGCGGGACCTTCGGACCCCCGGACCTCCCCGTAGCCTTGGCCGTCTGATTCTAGATCAACGGCCGAGATTGCGTGAATGTTCGGACCATCCGAACGTTGCTTTGCGCTCAGCCGCTCATCACGAGATCGACGGCCCACGTTCGTTTGAACGTTCGGACCATCCGAAGGTTCGATCAACGAGGACCGTTGGATCTAGATCCAACGGTTTCGTTTGCATCTTGTGCGTGCGCGGTTGTGCGCTTTGATTCGCGTGGGCCGTCTAATTTCAAATCAAAGGCCCACATTTTGCCGCGTGCTTCCTTTGAGTTTATTTATTTCAAAAGCCCGGTAAGTTTTATTTCTAAACTAAAAATTGTAAAAAAACTTTAAAATTGCATAACTAATTCATTTTAAATCCTTTTCGGTTGATTCAAATTTTGTTAATTCTAGTTTTAACTAAGCTTTAATCTAAAAATGGTTGTAGGCTTAGTTTGTCTCCAGAAAAATTTGTTAACAAATTCAAATTCAGTTTAGCTTTATTTATTGCATTGAAAATTCAATTAACTTGAAAAATGCATAAGTAATTCTCTGTAGCTCCTTTTTGAGTGAAATAAACTTTGTTGGTTTCCTCTGTTTATGTGCTTATTTGTAAAATAGGTTTTAGGCATGCTACTATATTTTAAGTTTCTAGGGTTGCATTTGTATTATGCCCTTTTTCATGTTTTTGAAAAATCATAGAAAATGCATCCTAACTCCAAATGAGGTAAATCAAATTGTGTTGTTCATCTTATGAGGTGCTCTATTTACCATAAAAATTTCAGGTGCACCACCTCTCTGGAAATTTTGTGCCAAAAATTTAATTTCAGATGAATAGTAACCGAAGTGAATTTTCAGCCTTTTTTCAGCAGACAGAATTTGTTTTGGCCATAACTTTCGCATTGAGAATCCAAATCAATTGATTCTTGTTGCTAAATTCCTTACAAATCATGATCTACCTGCTGTGTAAATTTCATGGATTTTGGTTGACTTTGATTTTTGAGTCTTTTCAGTGTTCTTCGTTCTTATCGGTTCTTTTCGTTCTTTTCGTTAGGTGCCGACGAGTCCGTTGATAACGAAAGTGATCCTCTGCAGCATATTGAGCAACTTTAGCAAGGCAAGCAGTTTGATCATAATATCCCCATTACTTTTAAAAGTCTAATACTTTGTTTACAAATTGTATGTATGCATGCTTTTGTGTCAAAGTTAATTTTTCCGATTAGAGGTAGCTAATCCTATTGCATGGTTGCCCTTAAATTGTTCATCCCCTACCACTAAACTTAAGGTATTAATCTCATCGGTGAATTAGAGCCCGGTGGTTGAATTATGCTCTTTTATTGTCTTTACGGTGTCATGCTTAGAAATGCTTAGCTACCGGTAGAATTGGGCGGTTATCGACTTAGTCGATAACTTTGATCACACAAAATTATTATTACCATTATGCTCAGCACTTTGTGCTTTGTTACTTTGTAAAGTCAAAAACTAAAAATGAAAATAAAATGTTTGAGACTTGGGCACAATGGTTGATGGTGTGATCTTATGGTGTGACTGGAATGGTGCCCGGGTCAACAAGGATCGAATTACTTGTGTCACTAAGCCAAGCGATATTGCGTGCTAACCACACGAGGGGGATATGGAACCTCTCTTGGCTAAGTACTTTGGGGGTGTTAATTAATGAGTCGCGTGGTGGGTTGTATATTTGACTATATGCAACATGGGACAGGAGGGGAGCATCCGCAACGGCTTGAGCTGGCTGGTGTATCTTTCTCTTCGTATGGGTCCTTGGTGAGAGCCGAGGAGGCATTTTACTAAGGGTTAACCCCCATACGCATGGCTCTTAATTAGCTTTTTCCATTGGAAATGTCTCGTAGGACTTAGCTGTGCCGGCATACCAAAGGAAGTGTGCTTAATAGCTTGGCAAAAAGGTGGTCTGATGTGTGGGTACATTGGTACACCCCTGCAGGGTTCAAACTATTCGAATAGCCTCGTCCTAGGTTATGGACATGCTTGGTAAGGTCGTGCAAGAACTAGACTATAACATTTAATTAAAACTTGATGTGGGTGGTATGAATGGGGAATTCATGCTATTGTTGTGGTGGCTATTGGGTTAGCCACTTCCAGGATGTCTTGTTATTATTGTTACTTGTTGTTTCGCTGTTTTTGTCAAATAAAAACAGATTGTGAAACTGCTTTGAATCTATTTAATTATTGCAAATGAAAACTTGCTTTATGTTGAAAATGAGTCTAGAGCCTCCTCTACTTAAATAAGCTTGCATGTAGCTATGTATAGGCTGTTACACTACATGTAAGTCTTGCGAGTACATTTTTGTACTCATTTGCTTTGCTTAATTAAATGTTGCAGAGGAGGAAGCTGATCCCCAAGGGATCCACTTTTGTGAGCTGTGCGGTGGGTTTGACGACTAGGTTGGCGGCCCGGTTGGTTGCCTTGTAGGTTAAAGGCACACTAATTGGCTCTTGTTTATCGCCATCTTATGGCTTTTACTTTCGCTGTTTGTTTAACTCTTTAGCTGTTATTTGACCGGTCGGCCCCTTTTGTAATAACTCTATATTGTATGTCTTTTGATTTGCTTAGTTGCGCTTTGGTTCTATGTGTGGAATGGAATTGATGCATAATTTTGTAAAGCGGTATGTGTACTGCAAGTTCTTGGGAAGTACATGTATCTCGAGGCACGGGATATTTTGTTTGCAATGCTAGGACCAAGTGGATGGTTAAGCATTACAAGCCGAATTTTCCGGGTCCTCACATGTAACTTGCAGAGCATGGTTGTTTGTGCTCACCCTTGCTTAAAACATTGTTGTGCAGAGGAGTACTTCGTGGATGAGGACTTGGATGGCTAGGCTACGTCCCTAAACGATTGCCTGTGGCGTATCGTTTGGCCTACTACTACCTTTTGCTTTCCGCTGTAATTTTCTTTAGGCCAAGTGCCCTTTTGTAATAAAAACTCTGGTATTAAAAATAAAATGCATGATGTGGACTTGTTACCATATTTGAACTGTGTACACTAGCTGCTCCTGGACTAGTGTTGTAAGCATAGAGAATCCAGGATCCTTATACTCCCGGGTTCGATAGTGACCTCACGAGGCCGGCGAGGTGCAGGTGGGGAGTGAGGAATGATCTACCCTCCACTCGGTAGGTGTGCTCCTCCCTGTCCACCACCCATGCGGGGAAGTGGAAGAACGGGTCCTCTAGCTCTGGCAACTCATGTTGCAGGCGTACGATAGCGACATAGGCCACGTCGTAGAGCGACATCAGGACGGTAGAGCCTCGACTATAGAAGAGGAAAGCGGGGTCTCCGAAGTGACATCCCTGGATAAGCACCTGGGTAAGGTACTCGGTGGATGCCGTAGTAGAGGGTGCGCTGAAAACCATATACCGAGGCATATGTGGCCACTCCACATGCTGTTACATCACCCATAGGGTGTGCTACTATAACAGCCCAAATTTCAAATTTCAGTTGAAAATTTAAAATTAATTATTTTTGTGGATTTTTTGAAATTTTAAAAGCTTTCTTTATTTAATTCAAAGCCAAAATAAATTTATTTGCAAAATTAAATACCAAATATAAGTTGGAAATAATTTATTTAAGTCCAAAATGTCTTAGAGAATTTCTGTGAATTTTCTCATAATTTTTGGATTTTATTTGCTATTTTGTAAAGCCTTTTTGAATTAACAAGATAATTAAATTGCTAAATCAATTTTAAAATCAGAAACAGTTCTTGGGCCAAAACCCTAGCTCGGCCCACTCTTTCCCTCATGCGTGCGGCCCGTTCGGCCCGCTGCAACCACGCGCCCGCACGCTCTCACTCTAAGCCGTTTCGGCCGTTGGATCGCGATCGGACAATCCGAACAACCTAAGAAGTGCAGATCGTTCGATCTAAACCGAATGGCCCAAACACCCCCCGCTCTTTCCTTTCCTTTCTTTCACCGACAGTGGGGCCCGGATCTACGTCACCCCTTCGTTCTCCTTTCCTTCTTCCCCGCGACGCTTTCCTTCCTCGCCCACGCCGTCCGCCATGGACATGTTTCGAAAACCTTCCATACCCGGCGAAATCCCAATCTAATCCCTGATTCTTCATGCGCATTCAAACCCCCTATCGATTCCGCACCCGATTCTACCTTCTCCCTTTATTTTCTCGCCCTCAATCCCCGAATCCTCGCTGACATCACCGCGCGGTCAACTTGCACCCTACGCCGTTCCACCCCTCCCCAGCCACTATATAAGCGTGCCCCAGGAGCCCCTTCTCCACCTTACCAAGAACCCCCAACCATCACTCCCCTACGCCTCTAAATCCACCATAATTCGCCGTTGGAGTTCTTCAGCCGCAAGCTCATCACCGGCGAATTCTGGCACCATCAGCAACGCTCCGACCTCGTCTCCGCCATCGTTGGCATCGCCGTCACCGGTGACACCCCATGCGCACAATCATTCGCCCTGAGAGCCATCGGAGCACACTCTTCGCCAGAGCCCTAAAGCCGTCGCCACTAAACACCTCGCCGTCGGCCGTCTGGTCGCACTCCACCGCCACAAGGTAGTGCATTGAAATCCTTATCATCCCCTCTCTTTTGTGCCATCCGCGTAGCTCACCACGGTGCGGAGCGCCGGCAAGCTCGTCGCTGGAGCATCACCATCGTCGTGCTTGCGTGGCATGGCCACATCGGTGCCACATCGACACCACGGCAGCGCTAGAAGCCCACGTGGCTGCCCACGTGGCACATTGCGCCAGCAACCGCACACCTTCACACTGTTCCATGCACCGAGTCCACCATGGACGTTGACTGCACCATGGACCTGGTCTTTGACCAAGGGGCCCACCTGTCATAGAGAGTAATTGTTTTTCCTTTAGAAAATAAAACAGCCAAAAAAAGGAATTTCTGATGGCTGACGTTACATTGTGCAATAAATCGATTTTCCGTTAGAAAAATAATTTGGTAAATTCAACAAAATCTGAAATTAGGGTTTCTTTAAATTTAAAACTTCCAGGAGCTCGTATTTCTTTATACGAAGTCTGATTTAGGTGATTCAAATTTCTAAATTTATATAATTTCAAGATCTAGCTAACTAAACTAAAATTATTTGATTTGGAGTTAATATGAAGGTTCATTTGAATTTATTTGAGTTTTATTTGAATTTGTCGTATTTTCGCGTATAGATTTCGACGACTCCAGAGAGATTGCCCCCTCTGAGGATTTAGAGTATCAGAACTTCGAGCAAGGCAAGTTATACCATTGATCATATTGATCCCACTATTTTAAATTTATTTAATTTTGTTTTTAAAGTATTATTGCATGCATAATTTTATTCAGCTATTTTAAATCCCTGTTTAAATCCTTAGTTATTCCAATTCCTTTGTATAGCCAATTTTGATTATTGAATTGTCATTTCCTTGTCGCCATGGTCAAAATAAAAATTGAAAATTATATGCTTAGTCAATGCTTAGATCAGAATTTTGGATTGGGGAGATTTTAGCCAAAATTATTCAAACTTGATTTAAATTGAGTCTATCGTATTGTTTTACCATAGAAAGCTTATAAAATGATTTTACTTGAGAAATAAAATCAAAATTGGTTTGGACTTGGGCGAAATGGATAGTTGGTAGGTGCAGGTTTATGTACGGGCTCAATCAGGGTAGGGTTGAGGCCCAGGGATTATTCTTGGAAGTCGCCCAAGTCAGTTAAGGACCGGTCTTCGAGCCGCATCTTGCTAAGCTCCATCGTACTGCCACATGTTCTGTGTGGGCTTAACTAGGCTTAATAATTTGTAATACCTTACTGTTATTTGTGCCATGTTGTTGTATGGGTGTCAGTTAGACAGTAGTTTCATTGGGCGCAAGAGGGGGCTTCCGGAGGATGGTTAATCCAATGGAAGTGAAATCTTAGCGGACATAAATATTTTAGGGTAGAACATTGTAAAAGCCTTGTGATAATTGCTTAGTCGCACGCCTTCGGAAGCGTGTTTTGGCCGACATTAAAAGAAAATTATCTCTTGTGGGTAAAGTTGTACCACCTTTGCAGAGTGTAAAAATATTCGAATAGTCGTGTCTACGGTCATGGACATACTGAGCAAAGTCACTCTAAGTTAGACTTTATTTTTGGTTTTAAAATGTTTTTAGCAAATAATTTAAGGATGGTTAATCCTTATGGTAAAATTGGGCGGTTAGCCATGTGATAGGAGGATATCCTTCACCATTCATTCATGGAGATTACCCTCTATAAAACTGTCAATTTAAAATCTGATTTTAGTTATAGATTAAAAATGGCCTTGGAAATTAATATGAGTATTTAAACTAAAAATGCTGCTTTATGCAAAATAGATCCTATTAGCCTCACTTGTTTACTTATGCGTGCATCATATTCCTTTATTGGGTGTAACTTGCGAGCACGGAAGTTGTACTCACTCTTGCTGAATAATATTTATTCAGGAGAAGACTTCTACTAAGACGGTGAGGATCCAGACGTTTAGGCCTACGCCTCTAGACGATTGCCTGTGGCGCATCGTGTGGCTCACCTACTATTTTATTTTCCGCTTTGTTATTTTATTTGGCCTCAGGCCCCATTTTGTAATAAAATCTGATTTATATTAAATAAATGTGTGATATGATTGTGATGTCACTTTTGCACGACTGTGTACACTAGCTATCCTGGACTAGTGTATGAACACAGAGAATTTGGGATCCTTCATTCCCGAGTTCGACAAAAGTGGTATCAAAACCATATCAATTGTAGGTCGTGGCTTAGAATGGATAAAACCCTTAAGGACTTATTTCTTAAAACTAAAAATATTTTGGTCTTTCTGGTGTCCTTTCTCAACCCTTCTCTTTAAAAATGTTTACTAACTCATCCCTCTCAAAAATTGTAGATGGCCGAAGCACCGA
Source organism: Phyllostachys edulis (assembly GCA_036346405.1). Classification (NCBI taxonomy): domain Eukaryota; kingdom Viridiplantae; phylum Streptophyta; class Magnoliopsida; order Poales; family Poaceae; genus Phyllostachys; species Phyllostachys edulis. Next base: position 55,960,750 of record CM070562.1, on the reverse strand, counting down.
ATGCCATTTCCCATGGGATCTTCACTGGACACTGGGCTGCAACTCTATGGAAGATGATGCAACATCTGCATTTTCGGGAGAGACCCACGTACCAGGGATACAAATACGTGGTGGGCGATCAAGATCGTTGGAGGGTAGAGGTAATACTCTACTCCAACTTGCAGCCGAACACGGAGTTTCACATCTTCGACGCTCCGATGCAACGTGCCACCTTTCCAGAAGGCATCCAAGACGTAGCCAGGGAAGCCGTTCATCGACTTCGCTACATCTACAAACATCGCTTCGATGGCACCGGATTTCACTACTACCCGATGCACGTCCCCACCAAGCTCGGGAGTGCCTTTCGCTCAGCCAGAGATGAAGACTTTCCAGAGCTGACTCATCAGGTGGACCTGACTAGGGCTATGGACCATGCCTACTGGCACACATTGGATGAACTACGCGCCACCCAGCAGAAGTTAGAAGCCGCAGAAGAGGAGCTGGCTCGCTACAGGACAGGCGAGGCTAGTTCTAGCGAGCCAGACTATACCCTAGTTACCCCTTAGAGGTTATCCTTAGCTTGATCATTAGAACACAATTTGTGAGCTGCCAATATCCTTTGTGGTAGCCATAATCAATTAATGAAATAAATTAATAAAAGAGCTATTTTGAAAATTTTGTTCGTTGCCTTGTATTTGCTTGAATCTTGGGCTATTTATATTTATCCCCCTTAGTGCTATCTTTCTTTCTCTCTTCTAAATCTTTGGGAGAATCTAACAGATGGTGACTACCCACACCAGAAGTGGCAGCACCAGAGGACAAGGGAATGAGAATGCTGAGTATCAAGAGAACCCAGTTCAGCAACCACCACCACCGGCATAAGGACCTGATTGGCGCCAGATGATGGGCAATCAGACTCATCTGATCGACCACCGCACAATCCTCAACAAAGAACTGAATGCGCAGTTACGGCAACTCATGCCCCACCTCCACCTCCACCAAGAGCAGCCATGTCTGAGTTCATGAGGATGCGCCCGCCAACATTCTCTAGCAGCACAAAACCGATGGACGCGGATGATTGGCTCTGGGCCATTGGAAAGAAGTTGGACATTGCTTAGTGCATGGATCGTGAGAGGGTTCTGTTCACCTCTCACCAGCTGAATAGACCTGCTTCTGAGTGGTGGGGCAACTTTAGTGTCTCGCATGCCAACGCTCAAGAAATCACCTGGAATGAGTTTGTACAGGCCTTTCGCCGTGCACACGTCCCCGCAGGGATGATAACTTTGAAAAAGAAGGAATTCCACTTGCTTCTCCAAGGCAACCGATCAGTAAGAGAGTATCTACACAAGTTTAATCAGCTTGCTCACTATGCACTGGAAGACGTGGCCAAGGATGAAGACAAGTAGGAGCGATTCTTGGAGGGATTGAATGATGAACTCTCCGTTCGTCTGATCTCGCAAGACTTCACTGACTTTCAACAGTTAGTGAACAAAGCTATCCGCCAAGAAGGCAAGCATCAAGAGATGGAGAACCGCAAGCGGAGGATGGCCGCTCAGGAGTTCAACTTTGGAGGTCTTCCCAAGCCCTGCTTCACTCAGCCTCAGTCACCTCAGTGTGGAAGGTTCCAGTCCTCTACATCCAGGGCCCCAGCAATAGCACAGCGCCCCAACACTTTCGGCTTCTGCAGCAGTTCATCCGGAGGCCAATTCCAATAGAAGAACCCGACTCTCTCAGCAGCCGGAGTGACCTGTTTCCACTGCAATGAGACAAGGCATTATGCCAATAGATGCCCAAAGAAGCAACAGGTCATGACTTCAGCCAAGCCAACTTCAGGAGCTCCAACCACCGACGGCACCCCAAAGCCGATGGTTCAGTACATGAAGGGACGTGTGAATCACGTCACCGCAGAGGAAGCCCAGGCAGCACCAGATGTCGTTCTTGGTACGTTCCTCGTTAATTCGATACCAGCTTCAATCTTATTTGATTCCGGAGCTTCACATTCTTTTGTCTCAAATAAGTTTGTGGGAAAATATGGGTTACCTATCTCTCTCTTAGTTAACCCTATGATAATTCGTTCTCTAGGCTCGGAAATGAGGACCAGTTCCCTATGCCCAAACCACACCCTGGAAATATCCGGAGTATCTTTTCTGGTAGACTTGATAGTCTTGCACTCTCAAGGTTTGGATGTGATTCTTTGAATGGACTGGCTAGCCAAGAATCAAGGACAGATAGACTGTGCCAACAGGTCTATCACTCTCACCAATGAGGAAGGGATTATAGTATAATTCAGACTCAAGACCTCTACAGGAGGAAGTTGCATCCTGACTAGTTTGAAGGAAGTAAAACTTGAAGAAATACCAGTGGTGCAAGAGTACCCGGATGTTTTTCCTGGGGAATTACCCGGTATGCCACCGGATAGGGACATAATGTTCTTAATTGACTTAATCCCAGGGATCGCACCAATCTCGAAGCGACCCTACAAAATATCGGCCAATGAGTTAGCAGAACTAAAGAAGCAGATTGAAGAATTACATAGCAAAGGATATATCCAACCAAGTTCATCGCCTTGGGGGGCACCAGTACTATTTGTTAAGAAGAAAGACAATAGTATGAGAATGTGTGTAGATTACAAATCACTCAATGAAGTAACAATCAAGAACAAGTACACGCTACCTGTGATTGATGATCTGCTTGATCACCGAAGGAGCAAGCGCCTTCTCAAGATTGATCTAAGATCCAAATTTATCACCAATCAAGATCGCACCTAAGATATTCCTAAGATCGCTTTCACCACCGTGATATGGATCGCATTTAGTTTACAGTAATGTTCTTCGGTTTGACAAACGCCCCTACTTATTTCATGAATATGATGAACGAAGTGTTCATGAAATTCCTGAATAAGTTTGTGGTGGTTTTCATCGATGACATTCTCATCTACTCAAAAGATGAAAAAGAGCATGAGAAGTATCTCTGAATAATTTTGGAACAGTTCAGTGAGCATCAGCTTTATGCCAAATTCAGCAAGAGCGAATTTTGGCTAAGTCAAGTGGCTTTCCTCGGGCACATCGTGTCAACAGGAGGAGTTGCGGTAGACCCCGTCAAGGTCAAAGCCGTAATGGATTGGAAGTAACCCAAATCCGTCACGGAAGTGAGGAGTTTTCTCGGTCTGGCTGGTTATTACCACATATTCATTGAAGGTTTCTCCAAGACCGCTAGACCAATGACTCAACTTCTGAAAAAGAAGGAGAAATTTGAATGGACAGATACCTGTGAGAAAAAATTTCAAGAGTTGAAGAAGAGGCTAGTTTTCGCACCTGTGCTAGTCTTACCAGATATCCATAAGGACTTCAAGATTTTTTGCGACGCATCCCGTCAGGGTCTTGGATGTGTGCTGATGCTGGAAGAAAAAGTCGTAGCTTATGCATCTCATCAGCTGAGACCGCATGAAGGAAATTATCCGACTCATGATCTAGAGTTAGCAGCAATTGTGCATGCTTTAAAAATCTGACGGCATTTTCTCATTGGTAACCACTGTGAGATTTTCACGGATCATAAGAGCCTGAAATACATCTTCACCCAGTCAGAGCTTAATCTTCGGCAAAGAAGATGGTTGAAATTGATAAAGGATTACGACCTTGGAATCCATTATCATTCGGGCAAAACAAATGTGGTAACAGATGCCCTGAGCAGAAAGTCGTATTGTAACACCATGCTAGTTCAGAATAATCAGCCAGAATTATATGAAGAACTGAAGCACTTGAACTTGGAGATTTTTAGCCAGGGCTGTGTAAACGCTTTGAAAGTTCAACCAACCATTCAGAGTCAGATTAGGGAGAAACAAAAAGAAGATGAGGATATCAAGGAAATCAAGAAGAACATGAGAAGAGGCAAAGCCCCAGGATTTTCGGAGGATGAGCAAGGAACAGTGTGATTTGAAAACTGCATCTGTGTACCTAATCATCAGGAAATAAAACAGCTGATTCTAAAGGAAGCACATGAATCACCTTACTCCATCCATCCTGGAAGCACCAAGATGTACCAGGATCTGAAGGAAAAATATTGGTGGGTCAACATGAAGCAGAAAATCGTTGAGTTTGTTGCACGTTGCGATGTATGCCAAAGAGTCAATGTAAAACATCAAAGACCCGCTGGTTTGCTACAACCATACCAATTCCCGAGTGAAAATGGGAGGAAATTGGTATGGACTTCATCACCGGACTTCCTAGGACCCAATCGGGATGTGATTCCATCTGGGTGATAATTGACTGGTTGACCAAAGTAGCTCACTTTATTCCAGTCAAGACCACCTACAGAAGCAGCAAGTTAGCAGAATTGTACATGGCCGGGATCGTCTGTCCGCATGGAGTACCCAAGAAGATCGTGTCTGACAGGGGTTCGCAATTCACATCAAGATTTTGGCACAGCCTACATTAAGCCTTGGGAACCATACTCAACTTTAGTACAGCTTATCATCCCCAAACAGATGGCCAGACAGAACGTGTGAATCAGATTCTAGAAGACATGCTTCAAGCTTGTGCCATAGATTATGGAAGAAGTTAGGACAATAATATGCCCTACGCAGAATTCTCGTACAATAACAGCTATCAAGCTAGTTTGCAGATGTCTCCATTTGAAGCTTTGTACGGTAGGAAGTGTAGAACTCCTCTTCTTTGGGATCAAGTAGGAGAACATCAGTTCTTTAGACCAGAATTGATCAAAGAAAATGAAAGTAAGGTAAAAACAATAAAGGAACGCCTGAAAGTGGCCTAGTCCCGACAAAAGAGCTATGTCGATAACTGTCGGAGGGATTTGATTATTGTTGATCCTTGCTACCATATTGAAGCCTTTCGAGCTCCACTTCCTACTAACTCAGCAGGTACCGTTCCTTGCAATCATTGAGCTATTCACAAGTGAGAGTATCACGAACTTTCCATCAGTTGTACCACCTCCTTGTTGCATTGGTAAGAACTTGTAAGAACTTATTAAGCTGTTGTGAGAGAGTGACTTGATTCGACCTGACCAGCACCTAGTAGTTGATAGGGACATATACATTGTGAGTTGTTCTTTGTTTTCTACTAACAATGGCTGGGTCACGTGGATCTACATATGGTAGGAACAACAATGGCTACCCTCTTACGCATGAGGGCGACGGTTCTCTCACAATCGCACGAGAGAGATCATGCGGCGCTTTGAGCACTCGCTTGGTGAGAGCGTTCGTGATGCCTTGGATAATATCAACGACAACTTCACGGCGCTCTGCACACACGTTGAGCTCCTCGAACGGTGCCCACTTGATGGAACCATGACCCCATGATGAGCCAAGGGTGGATGACCCACCGCCGTCGACACCACCGCCGCCGCTTCTGGACGATGAGGTGGAAGAAGAAGACGGAACAACTACATCGCCGACACGTGAAGCGATGGATTCAATGTTCACAATGATCGTAACCATCGTCGGCTTCATCACAATCGTCAAGGTATGGAAAGAAATCAACGTGAGGTACGTGACCATAATGATGCATTTGGTAAAATTAAATTCACTATGCCTTCTTTTGCTGGCAAATATGATCTTGATGCTTATCTCACACGGGAGCTTACCCTAGAACAAAATTTTGCTCGTCATGAATTCTCTGAAGATAAGAAAGTTAGGGCTGCTACTAGTGAGTTTGTTGATTTTGCCTCTATTTGGTGGAGTGAATATGGTCGTACTAATCAGTACATACCTAGGATATGGAATGCTTTGAAGAGAGCAATGAGACATAGATTTATACCTTCATATTTTTCTCGTGATTTGCTTAATAAATTACAGCGCTTAAGACAAGGTAGTAGTTCTGTAGAGGACTATTATCAAGAATTGCAAACTAGTTTATTGCGTTGTGGTTTAGAAGAAACTAAAGATGCTAAGATGGCAACATTTTTGGGAGGATTAAACCATAAAATTCAGGACATACTTGGTTATAAAGAATATAATTCTATCACCCGTTTGTTCCATCTTACTTGCAAAGCTAAAATAGCAGTGTAGGGTCGACAATCTCCCTCTATGGGCAATTTTGGAGAATTTTTTACAGGTCAGCCAAGTCAGCAATAATACATGGCACCTTCCTCCACTTTTGGCTGAGATGCACCCTCCTCAAGTCGTGCACCCCCTACTACTCCTTCCATTCCCGCGCATGTTCTTGATGCAAGCAAATCGGCAAAGGTACTAGTCCCCACAAAAAGTGCTTCTTCTGTTACTTCTATAGGGCGATTCAGAGATGTACAATGTCACCATTGCAAAGGTTTTGGACACTTGATGCACGATTGTCCAATTCAGTGAGCTTTACTTATCAAGGACAATGGTAACTACACTTCAGCTAGTGATATTGAGGAAGAACATGTTTTGGTTGCAGCTAACAATGCAGGTGATGAAACTGGGGAAGAACAATTAGGCCATGAGACATCTGATAAGTACCAAAGCCTAGTTGCCCAGCATGTGCTAAGTGCTCAAATGGAGCATGCTGGACAAAATCAATGCCACACCTTGTTTCAATCAAAGTTTGTTATCAAGGAACGTTCATGTAAAGTTATCATCGATGGCGGAAGTTGTAACAACCTTGTTAGGACATAAATGGTCAAGAAGCTTGGCTTGACCACAACTCAACACTCTCATCCTTACTACATTCAATGGTTGAATTCTTTTGGTAAGTTGAAGGTGGCTAAACTTGTGCGCGCATATTTTTCTATTGGATCATATCATGATTATGTTGATTGCGATGTCGTACCTATGCAAGCATGCTTGTTATTGTTAGGTAGACCTTGGCAATATCATAGATATACTGAACATCATGATGGATCCAATCATTATACTTTCACATATAAAGAAAAAAATCACTTTACTTCCAATGTCCCCTGCTGCCATATTAAAGGATGATTTAGAAAGAACTAAGCGAACAAGTTAGGAGAAGAGAAAAGATGATCATAAGATTATAGATCCAAGTGAAAGTAAATTGAAAGCTTATATTATGTTAGCTACAAAATCTGATTGCATTGACATGGAAACACATGAATCTGAATGCTATACTATGATTTGCAAACAATCTTTGTGTCTATTAGAAGATATGTATGTTTCTTTGCCTCCTGTTTCTACTAACCTTTTGCAGGAAAGTGAAGACTTGGAGGAAACGATTGAGTCGATGACGACTCAAATTCAAGACAGGGAGGATGATGAGGACATCAACCCTAAGGATGCAACCACTTCGACCCGCTGCACTGCATCCTCTACATCAACCACGTCTTCTCCAATAGGACTTTCGACTACTGCAATGCCATATTCCCTAATTTGACCAAGCTACTTCTATTCCTATGAGCCAAGCTACGTCTACATGCCATGGTGTTGCGTCTACATGCCATGGTGCTGCGTCACCAATTGTTGGTCCATGGGTTATGTAATGATTGGGCTGGGCTATGTAATGAATGGGTTGGTTTGGCCCATATGGCTGGCCACCTATGTTTTCCTGGTACTGTTCACACAGCACTGTTCATGTGTGAACAGTGCTGCCACCCCTCCCTTCCCCTCTATTTGAGATGGCCGCCCCCTCTAGTGTCCATAGGTTTTATTGATTGAAGTTTAGCTTTGCTACTTTATTCTTTGTCCTCTTGTTCGACAAGATCAACAGCGACATTATCTTCGGAACCCCAATTATCAATACAATTTCAATTCATATTTGCAATACATCTGATTGCGTTCTACCTTGTTCTTGCATTCTTCTTCGGTGTATGCAGGAATCAATCTTCGTGATCAGGTAACCAGGTACTTGTGCACGGTTGATAACGACTTGTCAAGTAGTTCAGCGATTGTGTGGTTTCGGGCCTTGCGAGTTCGTAACCAGGATCGTGAGAGTTGAGCGACTTCTACCAAATTTACCTTCTCATCGAAAGATCAGGCCAGAACAGGACCTTCGTGGTTCATCACAGCTGGTCGAGAATAAGATCCCTAACCATCGGGTCGGAGGGTGTGATTTCGTCGATCTCCAGAACAGTTGCTTCGGTAGCAACTGAAAGGTCGTGAATGACCACTCTGGGGCCTACGACCTTTGCAGCTTCTCGCTGTGGGTTCTCTTTTTCTCCCACCTAAGTCATAAATATAATTTAATTAGGTGATGAAATTTCCATCTAAGATATATGCTCCATCATAAACGCTCTTCTTACATCTGAAAGGTCGTCATCTTGTGTGGCTGCAGAGCAGGAGTCGGTTGGAATAGTGGTCGGAGTAGAGCCATCATTGGACTCTTTTCCCTCAAGCCGACCACCTGTATATTAGAGCATAATCATATACTAATCGGAGAGCATATAAAAGATGAAGAAAAAATTGATATTTACCTTAAGTCTCCTAATCCTCTCTTCTAGAGAGACAGCAGCCAGAATATGGGGAAAAGCAGCCTTCATATCAGGCTCTCCAGCACAGATCATTTTGATCCGTTATCTGACCACGTCAGAAGAAAGGGCTTCAAAAGGATAAAAAGATTTTACGGTTGCAAAATAATCAGCTAAATAAACCAAATTGGTCGAGTTTTTTAGAACTTACCTTCCTTGGAATCCTTGGTCGTTTCGTCATGACCAATATGCCAGAGCAAAGAGTGTGATCGGAGCTTCAAGGGACTAATCTGGCGTATGGAAAAGTCCATAACCACGTGCCAAGCATTTAATCCCTTGGCACTGAGGTCTTGGATGGCCTCGACTACCCTTCCAACCTGTCCTTCTTTCTTCTCGGTGGACCGCTAGTGCAGGTTCTTACTCGCCACCTTGCCGGCGAAGTAGAGGCCATCCTCTTTTGTGACCGTCATGTAGAACCAGCTTTTCTTGCATGACGACCACGAGAACTTTGGGTACATCCGGATGTACTCGTCGGCCTTCCCGTCGTGGAGTCGTAGCGAGCACTCCCTAGGTCCGGCCGCCGATTTTCCCGACCTCATCATCTTGTAGAAATACCTGAAGACCCTCAGACTTGGTTGAATCCCCAGGTACGTCTCGCAAAGGTAGACGAAGATACTGAGGTTGGCAATGGAATTGGGGGCTAGGTTCACCAACTCAACCTCGTAATACTTCAGGACCCGGGAGAGGAATTTGTGAATCGGGAACCTGAGCCCGCACTCGATGTAAGCGAGGAAAATAGGGATTTCTCCTTCCTCACGACTCGGAAAGTGTTCTCTGGCCGCCGACCTCCACTTGATCAAACTCTTGTCAGGAAGCATTCTGATCTCTTCTAGAGCCTTGAGCTTCTTCCCGCTTAGATCAGAGACTAACCACTTGGTGATCGAATCAGACATTGTGAGATTTTTGGTAGATGAACAAGAGGTTGGAGAAAGTTTTGGGCAAGGAAGCGAGAGGAGGTCAGAGGAGATTTCTCTCAGAAAGCGGAAGATGAAAAGGATTCAAAAAAAGACTGAAGGCGTAAAAACCTTAAAGTTGTGTGCACTGGGATTTTATAGCCGCAATTCTTTAACTGCAATCGGGAGTTATCCAAAGTCCAACGGACACAAACCTTTTTTCCAACGGACAGAAAAACTCTTCGGTTCCCAAGGCAGTTTCTCAGTTTTAAAGTGAATACAAACCACCTCGTTTGTCACGGCATTAAATAAGGGTCTGTCCGATACGACTTTTTCATCGAAGGTTCACACGACCAATTCATTTAAAGTTCGGGGGCTAGCTAACGAGGATTAAAATCCTATATATTACTTTAATACATAATAAAAAATCATATGTTTTCGTGGTCGTAACCCCTAAGGCTAATGACCCATGTGGTTGTAAGGATTCCAGAGGTTACAATGGGTACCCTGGTCGGACAGGGTCCTGTGCCCAGTCCCCGACCAGATGACTACTCATAAAAGTAATAAACTGGCATTTGGATCTAACTCCAAGTATATTCCTTACCGTGTGATGAATGGAACACATGTCGTATTTGTTCCATACCACGCATATGCTTATTATCTCCTGCTGATATCAGCCGCCGAGCGGTTGATACTTTACCAACTGCCGCCTCTCTTCGACCAGACGCGACGCTTCCAACAGGCACCTCTTCCAGGAGTAACTGTCACCACTTCGTCAACTATTTAAAGGAGAACACAAGCGGCAGAAGGCAATTCAATTCGGAAGATCAACAGACATTGGGTCTTCATCTGGAGCATTAGCATAACAATCAGTACACCAAATTTAATTAGGGCTAGTCCACTGCCTTATCGAAGGCATTCCCTGTAAAGGATCTAGTTCATAGCAATAAAGAGCATTCTCATTCTCTTCCAAGAACTCTTTGTCATTTTTCTCTATTTATTTCGTAAGATTGGCGACTCAATCGTCGACAATTGTAGAGTTGGGTGTAAACTTCTTATTGAAACCGGGTGTGTAATCTTGCGTCCATAGAGCTTGCTGGTTTCTCGAACTGGTTTGGATGACGAAGTAGAGCATAGTTGTCACTTGTGATTTGCATAAGGTTGATCACTGGCTCTTCGGTCTCTGTCATATCCTCATCATCATCTTCCTTATTTTCTTCTTATTCTTGTGAAAAATCATCTTCTTCTTCATTTTTCACTTTCTTCCGCTTCTTTATAATCATGCCTTGAGAGTTTATCTTGGAATCGTTGTCTACTCTTAAAGTCGCTAGCTCGGTGGTAGGCTTGAGCTCGACTCGTTTTTCAGTCGAGCCGACCTCGAATCGAGTCTACGTCGAGCCGAATTCGAGTAGCTCGCGAGCTTCTAGCTTCTCTTATAGCTCTACTGGTGACAACGTCTTGAGATGCTTGGATAATATGGTTTTGTTCATTTGTAGCAACGCACGGCAATCTAACTAGTACACCGTAAAACTTCCTAGCAGTGAAGCACTTAATCGAGAAACATGGGCCATTCGCTGGATACATGGGCTGGTGCAGGTTAGAACGGGCCGGCCCACTGGCGTATCCCCCAGCGGCGAGACCGCGAGAGGTCGCGGCTGACCACCTTAATACTTGCCTCGACGAGCAGACCCACCCCCCCCCCCTCTCTCTACGCGCGCGTGCGGGTCACATCCACCGCTGCAATGCCGTTCCGGAGCCCCCTCGCCGACGACTACTACTACGGCTACGACGCCGGGTACCGCCGAGGCAGTGGCGGCGGAGGTGGAAAGAGCACCAAGAAAGAGAAGGGACTCCTGTCCTGCCTCCCGTGCTTCATCCCCTGCTGTAATGGCCCCTTCCTTCCTTGCTTGCTCAATTCTTGTCCAAGGAGGAGGATTCATGACATTCTTGTACTGAATACCACCGAGTTCTTGGCTTTCTTGCTTCGGTCGCTGTGTTCTTGGTGTCCAATTCCCATGGATTTCTTGCTAATTTGGTGTTTCTTGTTTCTTGCCAACCAGCGCCCGGAGCGGTGGACACGACGGCGCATCGCCGCCTCCTCTCCTCCGACTCTAGCGACAGCGACAACCTCGCCACCACCGACATCACCGCCGACCTCACCCGCCTCCGCGCGCGCTACTCCCGCCTCGCGGCCGGCCCGCCCGTCCGCCCCCGCGACGTCCCCGCTCTCATCGCGCGCCCCGACGACCCGCAGCTCGCCGTCGCCGCGCTCTCATGGCTCGGCGGCGACTTCCGCCCCTCCTGCATCCTCCTCACCCTCCTCCCGGCCCTGTTCCTCCCTCCCATCCCACGCCCGCCACGCGCTCTCCGCCGCCGCGCGCCGCCTCCACGCCCGCGAGGCCGCGCTCGACGGCGAGGTGGCCGAGTACCAGTCCACCTACGCCATGAAGCTCGCGTGCGAGAAGACCAAGGACGGGGTCGCCGAGACGGCGGCCGAGGAGATGTGCAAGATGGCGCGCGCCGCGCGGCGGGCCGACAAGCTGCGGTGGCGCGCCGTCGAGGCCGCTGCCAAGGAGGTGCTCACGCCGGCGCAGGCCAAGGAGTTCCTGAAGGCCGTCGAGGACGTGGCCGGCAGGGTGGCCCGGCACGGCGCGAGGTGGCACGCTCGCGCCGGCTCCGTCTCGGTGCCAGTCGAGGCATTCGAGCGCATGCGCGCCAATGCCAGAGCAGCCTCAGATGGTGCTTGGTGAGCTCGGGATGGTTGCTTCTTGGGAAACATGACACTTGATCCCTTTTTCGTCTCTTGTTTTGAGTTCTTTCTGACACTTCAGCATTTGTTTGGAGGATTGGTGACATTTGTTTGGAGGAACATGATTAGTATATGAGACAGTCGTTGTTGGAGATTGTTTTGGGGAGGATAATCGGTGGATAATCTGTTGTTGTTGAATCCCTTTGCATCTATTGTTGGAATTGTTGATATTGAAAGCTGCCGCTGATGCATGGTGAGCTTCAGATGGTTTTACTCGTTGGGAGCAGATAATTTGCAAGGAGTTCGGTGTTATATGATATGCCTGGTTTGCTTCAGTTCTGTTCCGTGCTTTGTTTCAGTAATTAAAGAGGATTATATCTGATTCAACATCGTTTGTTATCATGAATTCATCGATGAATTCAGTTATGTTCACTTCGAAGGAATATGACAAGGATAAGACATAGATGTTCAAGCAATTATACTGTTTTGGTCTTTCTGTGACTGATTGTTTCAGATAGAAGATTTTTCGATGCAGTGTGGATGAGTTATGAAAAGAAATGTCTTACTCTTTTACTGTGGTCTATGTTGAAAATAATTTGTTCCTGAATGCTAAGGCAGGATATGTGATACTTGATTTTGACACTTTTTTTCAGGGCCATGTATGTTTGAACAAGGACATATTGTGAGACTTTTATGTGTGAAATTCTGCTTGCTCACGTCATGAAAATGTCCTGGTTAGTTAAAGAAAAAGGTGAGGTCAGACTAGACATGGCAAATTCCGCATGGTTGGTTGTTGAACACACTAACTAAGAAGGAATTTAATATGATGTTCCACTTGTTTCAGATCTTTTCTGGTATGTCGTTTTTCTGTCCTTCTGAGAAGATCCTTTCTGAATTAATATTGTTCTGAGCCATTCTGTAGGAAATGCAATAAGCATGTGACATTTTTGTTCTTGGAACAGAAAGGTAGACGATCTGTTGCAGTGGTGATGAGCTGATGGTTATCAGCCAGCTTTGTATATTTCTATTTGGTAGATGGTTTGACATGTCTTTATTTGGTCATTCGTAGGGAAATATGTCAATTGATATAGTCAAATCAAGAAAATGGAAGTTGTGAAAGATTGTTCTTATATGTTTCTGGGTTCCATGAAAATGTGCATCGGTCAAAGTTTGGATATGCCAGTGACTCAGAAAAATGTGGCAGTCGTTATATTTGAGTTGAGAGATTGTATATTGAATATTTGTATCAAAATCCATCCAGCTACCACTGGAAGAAGCTTTATGGACTAAGCAGGGCCATGTGTGTTTGAACATGAAGAACATGAGTATGTGAAATTTATGTGTGATATTCTGCTTTCTCATTTCATTAAGATTTCCTATTTAGTCAAATAAAGTGTTTTCTTTTTGTGAACAGATGTGAATCCAGACTAAGAGAACTGTGAGCCTCACATGTTTGGTTGTTTGAGACATTATTCTGTTCTTCCGATAAGATCCTTTCTGAAATCTTGTTTAATCTTGCATTCGTCGTTATGTTAATGCTTTGTAACTATCTTGGAGAAAATACGATATGTGTGGGGCATGGCTTTCTCGAAATTGGAAGATCTCGCAAATTTTCAGGTAGGTATAATCAGTTGTAGCGCAGAACTGCATATAATTGTCAGTCAACTCAGTATTTCTTTTTTACTGTGAATTGAAATTTTATTTGAAATTACCCTTTTCTTGTACCTTTGATTGCAAAGATTATCTGCATTGATAGATTATTTAACATTTCATTGGTAGAGAAAAATAGGAATCACTTTATAGCTGATACTGAAAGAACTCAATATGAAGTTGGGCTTAGAATGTATATTACCATGGTCAAAATCCACATAACCTTTGTTTGCCCTGGCTTAGATAGCCTGCATATTTGAAATATTGCATGGTATAACTGCAGTTTATGGAAATATTTGCTGAATTATCTCCAAAGCTTGAACAAATTAGTCAACATCGAATAATATTGATATCACTCATTACTGAGAGCATCTCTTGCGCAGAATACACGGATAGTATGCTTGACCCATAATAAGAAAATAACTTACTAATATATCTATCTAGACTTAGTTTGGTTATAGCGAGTTACAAACTTTTGTGAAAACACACATCTGCATATTTATTTTGGTATCATAATTCAGCACTAGCTATGCAGTGCTTACAAGCTGGTAAAGGGAATAATGCTTTTGATGTCGGTACCATCACTTTCAGGTACTGTACCTTAGAGCTGAAAAAAAAAGCTCGGACTCGATAAGCTGTTCGAGCCGAGCTCGAGCCTGATCCTAAGCTCGCAAGCTTTGACGAGACAAGCTTGAATAGCTCGATTCGACTCGTTAATTATTCACAACCCGTGTATTGCTCGCACCACTCCTCCCAAATTTCTGATTCCCTCGCCCTCTACCCAATTTTGAAATCCATCACACCAAGGTGACTGAACCCACTCTATTGAGTTGCATGCACTAACCAATTCACCCAAAAGCTTAAGCTGATGAGAAAAAACGGGCAATTCACTTATACTTCAACACTTTCCCTCACGTGTAGACCCCCTCAGGTCTAAGACGTGGAATAGAAATGGGCTGCAATTATTTTCTTAATTGCGCTAGCCGGGTCTTGAACTCAAGACCTCTTGGTTCTGATACCATATTGAGTTGCGTGCACCAACCAATTCACCCAAAAGCTTAAGCTGATGAGGAAAGATAGGCAATTCACTTATACTTCAACAATCTCCCTCACGTGTAGACTTCCTCAAACCTAAGACGTGCAATAGAAATGGGCTGCAATTATTTTCTTAATTGCGCTAGTCGGGTCTTGAACTCAAGACCTCTTGGCTCTGATGCCATATTGAGTTGCATGTAACAACTAATTTACCCAAAAGCTTAAGCTGATGAAGAAAGACGGACAATTCACTTATACTTCAACACACCCATCCCAACGTAATCCTAATCCCCAAAGCCCCAACTATTCCTTAAGGGTGCGTTTGGTTCGTGGTATGAGGCTGAACGGGATGATTCCGTTTAGGATATGAGGTCATCCCCGTGTTTGGTTGGATGAATGGTACCAAACGATACGGGATGAGATGGTTCCATATGAGGGAATATTCCACTTTTATTCTGTACCATTCCATTCAACAAAAAAGGTTGAATCACGCGGTTCAACGTTTTACGCTGGCTCTCGCGCTTGCGCAACGAAGCTCCCGAACACGAAAAAAATAAAAAGAAGGCACTTTAGTGAGGAGGCTAGCAGATGTTGATGAATTTGCAAATTGAATTTAAATTCAAATCAATTTGTAAACTGAATTCGTGTATCATCTTATACAAACCAACCAAACACAATTTTGTACTATCCTATACAACCAACCAAACACACTGCCTGTACCATCCCATCTAGAACGATCCCATCCTACATGTACCATTCCATTCCATTCAACCTCATTCCACTAACCAAACGTACCCTAAGTCCCAACCCTAGCCGCACCTGAAGACCGCACTACCTCATGGGCCACAGCCTCACCTCCCCACCCCAACCAAGGCCACCTGCCAAGCGCCGTTGGCAACGCCTATCCTCCTCCGCCACTATGCACCGACGGCCCTCTCTTCCTTGTACCGAGTCGCCGACACCCTTCTCCTTCTCGACTGCCAACTCCCACAATTGAGTATGAACTATTCCTCTCACCCCTTCTCTTCCTTTGTTTATGTGAACCACTGGAAATTTGTGGATTTTGGGGTTGTTAATTAGGCTGTTCTTGGTTAGCTTTCTATCACATTTGCTCGTATTAAGACATCAAACATGCTTTGCTTCATGTTATATTGTGATTTATGAACTTGTGATAATTTTTACGTTCTCACTGTTGAAAACTGATGCATCTGAAAGTTGGACGTTACTTCTTAACGAGCTTACTCGAGCCGAGCTTGAGCCCAGGTCCAATCTCGGACCCAAACCCAGGCTCTGCTCGAGCTCGAGCTCGAGCTTAGGTAGCCAGGCTCGCTCGAGGCGTGGTTGATGTTGGTACTGCCATAATGTCCCGTGCCATCCGAACCAGAGTTGGGTACTTCAAGCAACACTTCTTCACCATTTCAGAATATCAACATCTTTGCTTCGAGGAATGAAACTTTCCTCCAGGTACTTCTCAGGCTCTGTATTGCACTCTTTTGCTTCCATGCTCATTGTGTTGTGTGCTATCGGTATATTGATCACATTCCTGCAATGCATCAGCTTCATCTACAACCTTCTCGCTATCAGTATTACTGTTTTCATTGTTCCTATGGGCAGCACTGTGTTCACAATAGTTGCCATATTCATCAAATAGCTCCTGGATTGCTTTTCTTACTTCGTTAACGAATTCTGGAGCCTTGGGGCCAAAAACTTCCTCAAAGTGAAATGGAATAACTCTTTAGTTTGTATCTGGGATCTAGCATCATAGAAATAAATAACCACAAGTAAGAATCCCTCAAGTAATTATCCAACATTTCTTTTGCAGTATCTGATGTCTGTTTGTACAGGGCTTTCCTCACTTTCCACGAATCACTCATATTACCTAATACTAAACCGTGTAGGATTTCCGAGTTCTCCTGCTTCCCGTACATTTAGTCCTCTAATTGCGACGAACCACATGTGCACTGGAGCGTCCAGCCAGTCACCCGGTCGTTGGGCACATGGGCCGGTCGTCACGCCTTTCGCTGGCCTGTTGCTCGGCCTCCCTCCTTTTGGCTAAAACCTAGCCTAACTCGAGCCCCACCTTACTGTTCCATCACTTTCATTGCTTGGTTGCAGGAGAGGCTTTAATTGTTTTGCCATGCTTTGCTTCATCTAGACTGGTAAACGTAAATAGAATGTTTCATTTGCCACCGGAAAAAAACTTATTGTAGGATCGTATAGCACAATCAGGGAGGTGATGAATGATTGTACCATTTTTTCCTTCCAATTAAGTCGTACTCACCGTGCGCTGATCTTCTCTACCTCCCGAAGAGATTGGCGTAGATAGCGACGTGATCGTGAGACAATGACGCATTTCGTAATCAACACAACACGTGATCACAAAGCTTTTGGAAGACCTCCTGAGCTTTATTTCTCAATCTTGTTCTGTGGTTACAAAGCACCCTTCACAGCACCCTCAAAGCTTTCTACCGAAAGACCTCTCCAAATCTCGCGCAAAAGCCACCGAAAAACACTTCCCCTTTTATAGGCAGAGTCCTAATCCGTGTCCTCAACGACACAGATACAAAGACCTATCTCTTCCAAGAATCAAGGGACCCAAAACCCTTCCAAACACGGGTTTTCCAAATCTCTAAACCTTCTAGATATGAAGCACTTTCCATATCTCCTCACACGTCGTAAGCCTTCAGGACTACACCTCCTGAAGCTTCTTCGTGCATCATGCATCCACCTTTGATCTCCACGCGCTCCAGCGTAAGCCCGACCACTTCGTGACATCTTCGACCTCCTGAACCTCAAATTTCCCCATCCTAGTCCCGGTCCTCCTCGTCATCGACCATGATCGTCTTCACGCTCAACCTGCACATGCAAAGACCAAAGAACATATTCCAGGCACAAGTTCTCCAACTTGACCCATATTAGTTCACACACGCATATCACACTATCAACCAATAATAAACACTATCCAGATCATCCTCGAAGTCTACGACCACTTCAAACAGCACTACGCACTGTAGCAGGACCCGGGATGAATAGTACTCGAAAAGACCTCCTCACCGAGGGTGGTCCTGGAAGACCTCCTGGGAGGTCCTTGAAGACCTCCTGGGTGGTCCTGGACGACCTCTTGGAAGACCTCCTGGGTGGTCCTGAGAGACATCCTGGGTGATCCTGAAAGACCTCCTCAAGGACCTCCTCGAAGACTTCTGGGGTAGTCCTGAAGACCTCCTCAAAGACCTTCTCGAAGACCTCTGGGGTGGTCTTGGAAGACCACCTACAAGACCTCCTCAAAGACCTCTTCGAAGATCTCTGGGGTGGTCCTGGAAGGCCTCCTCGCTACAGCACTCGTGATGAACAATACCCGTAGTGAACAGTGCTTGGAGGGCCTCCTTGCTACAGTGCTTGTGATGAACAGTGCCTAGAGGCTCTCCTCACTACAGTACTCGTGGTGAACAGTGCCCGGAAGACCTCCTTACAGGGGGAGGTCCTGAAGACCTCCGGGGTGGTCGTGGAAGAACAATAAACTGACCACCCAACTGGAATGACCAAAACTTTCACAACCGCAAATTCTAAAACAACCCAAAAGTCAATTATTCATCAGCAAAGACCACGACCAAGCCCCATGGTCTAACGGCGACTATGGCGGGTCCACCTGGCAGCGAAGGTTTGCGAACGCGAACGTTCGAATTAAACGATCTGACCGTTCAGCCTTGATCGGACGGCCCAAATCGTTGGTGGCGTTCGGACCGGCCGAACGATCCATCAGATCTGACCTTCCAATCTTGATCGGATGGTCCATACCGATAGTAATGTTCGGACCATCCGAACAACCCAACTTAATCGGACCGTTCAAAGATGATCAGACGGCCCATGGTCTAACACTTATGCATGTTGATTGACAGAAATGATGCTAATTGGTATGAATTCATTTTGATGCTCAGGTTTAATTGCTTCATGAATGAGCTGTAAGAAAAATGCATTGCATTTCAATGGATGTGGCTATTGCATCGTTCGGATTGCTTGAAGGGGCAATGGTTTAGCTTTATTTGCTACGATATGCTTGCAGGTTGCAAGCAACCATCTTGTGCTGCAAGCTGTTTAGTTATTCTGATGCTAGAATTATCATGCAGTTCCTAATGTGATTACTATAAGCTATTTTGATGTGCGCTGATAATCCAAGTTCACTCTTAAGCTATATTGATTACTATAAGGACTTGCAATGTATAGACATTGCCATGCCATATTTGTCGTGTTTTCACATGCTTTAACTATCGCTGATCTACAAGGTCCAATATAGATTTTCCAGATTCATTGGTGGTTTTGCATGCATGAGTCCTATCTTATTATCACGATGTTGCCCAAGTGCGTCACTATATTAAGGCTCCTCCATTGACTCCAACTGCATTACCTGCACGTATAGACCAGACCACTCCCACAACTAAGGTATAACATAGTTTATTGTATTGAATATTGATCGATTTTTTCTGACCCATTAGTCTTTAGTTTCCCATATAAACAGACTAAATAAGCCGCATTGCATTGTTATTTACAGGTTGCTACATTTTGGCCTCTACAAATTATTAAGGTACGGTGTTCTTATCCTGTACATTATGAGAGCTTAAAGCTCACTGGTATTTTACAGAATGAATAGTGTGCTCCTTATTATTTCTTTTATTTACCATCTTTCAACTAGCTTTACAAGATACATGTAGTATATATCCTACTCTTGTGAGAGCTGATGTTTTCTCATGTAGTTACTTATGGATTTGACTGTTGCTTATGATATTGGATTATCCCATCTGGTGGCATGCTATCCTCCGGTTCTTTTTAGTCTTCATAATTTAAATTTATTGTTTTGTCATTTCCGAATCTATCATATGGATCTATGTCTATCTGGTCAAACTTTCTGGTAGTGAGCACATCATAATTACTATGAGTATTATTCCTGTGCCAGATTAGGAGTGCTGCGCAGTTTCCTTTTTTCCCATCTGAACAAATGTTTGATTACTTTGGTGGCAAAGCAATATGTTCCTTTGGTTTTCAGCAACTAGCAAAACCTTGGCTTAGTTTTTTAATAGCTTTATTTACGTAGCACCCTGGTGGTCTTGCCTGAACAATTTTGATGCAGGAAAAACTACGTAGTAGTTTGATTTTTTCTAGAATTTTTCCAATTCTTTGATTTGTTCACTGATGTAGATTTCTTAGATGTTCTCTATGTTTCTTAGATGTTTTTTTTTCGAAGCTGTTTTTTGGATACGTTTTAGTGATCTCTTTCCAACGATGCTACTACCTTGCAAACGACATTATTTGACATAAAGGTATTGCCATAGTTCCCTGTGCTAATTTCTTTGTTGTGTTATGTTGCTATCAGCATGTAGATGCTTATCGTTATGATCGGTTATTTATATAAAGTATTACACAGATTCATGTGCCTTCAGTTCCATAGATATGCCTACAGTTGATACCTGAACATATTTTTAATCCTTCTCCTATGATGTCCTCCTTTATTTGTGTTATGATAAAAGGCATATTTCAATAATTCTGCTAGGCTAGGTGCTAATTTGGATGGTTTGCTCGTGTTGCGCAAACTGTAATTCCTTTTGGTTAGGAGTACCAGCTATAAATTTACTTACATGGTTAGTGGTTACTGGGTTCCTCAACTTTTTTTTTTGAGAGAGAGACTGAGTTCCTCAACTGATAATGTGCATTTATGCATCACACCTTAGTATGCTTTGCTGATGGTGCTTTTAGGCTAAGCTTAACCTACTCTGCTGCACAGCTAATCTTTCTTAATTTATGATATATCTCTAACTCTTGGCTTGGACCTTTCCCACAAAGTAATCTTCTATATTGTACCTTAACTCCCGTAAGTAGTCTAAATAGTTATTATTGTTGTAATTGTACCATTTCGAACAAATAAGAATGTTTGTATGTGTTTCGGTTTCGGTCATTTAATGATTTATTATCTGTAGGGTTGAACCATAGCTCTAAATCATGTAAACTATTTCTTTGTTACCTTTTGCCTTGGTTTTCCTTCCTGATAAGATCATTTGATCGAATTTAATATTGTTTCTGTTGACCAAGTTCAACGCGGACTGTCGAAGCATGTTGGTCATGCGGTTTTGTCAACCTTTTGTCGGGTATTAATTCTGCAGCTATATCTGTATTGCCCATTTGTATGCTCTCTGAACAACAGTCGAATTTCTCAATGCGTATATCTCAGCACATATATCTAGATGATGTCACACCTTTCAGAATCTGTTTTTTCATGTCATTACAACCACCATTATGAATTTTCAATCTGGTATCATGATGAATTGTGAATTTATTATACTTCTACAAAATACGCATTGACCACAAGAATTTGCTCTGTAATTCACAGGTTTGATAGGTGGATAGCTATTTGGATGGTAGAATTGGTAATTACCTGTACAGCAATATAGGTGATTTGATTTGAGCCTTCATACTTTTCCCCTGGAAAGGTTGCTGATGAGAAACATTGTAAAGGAAAAGAATGCTGAGACTGGTATGTTGGATACAGCGTTACTGATGAAGTAATGGCAAAAGAAAGCAAATAACTCAAGAGAACAGTCTGTCATTAGCATATTGATTTTTCTTCCACCTCTAGTTTTTTATGACTATAAATCCACAATGGAACACTTTAATTGAACTATAGCTTGGATTTACTCACAAATTCACTCACCTTTTCCCTTTTTTTAGTGAACCACTCTGCATGAACTGTGAGTAACTACATGTTTTTTTTAAAGAAGGTTTCTTAGATGAGTATGATATGGCTAATTCTCGGTGGCTAATCTCGGTGGTGGATATGATAAAACAACTCGCCCTCTTGCCAACCAGACTCGTTCTTAGTCGGCGCAAGGCTTTGAATTGCAAACTACTGATAACTTCTTTATTGCTTTTCTCCAACCAAGTCCGCTTCCCTTTATACTGAGAAGATATGCTAACAGTACTTGCTAAAGATAACTATCCATATTTGGATTACAGTTGCCTAAACAATCCACTCTATCTATAAAGACTATAACCCAACCGATACAAAACTCTGTATATGAATACGTTTTTTTTAGATAATGCTGTATATGAATACGTAACCGAGTCAATCTCGTCGGACAGCAGCGTGTCGACTTCTTCCATCTGTAGAACGTAACCGAATCGGCTTCTTTAGGATGTAGCGCATCAGCTGTTGTTGGTAAGGACGCCGCCTGCTGCTGCAGACTCCGAGTCTTCTGATGATGATGATCGGAAGACCCGGCGGCGACGTCGATAAGATTGGCCGACAAATGAGTCCACAACACTTTCACTCTCATTATAAAACGGCTCATCCTCGAGCTAGAATGTCGGATATCAATCCTTAAAATCTAACAGTTTTTCCCAAGTAGCATCTGCAGATGAACAGCCTGTCCATTGGACCAATAGCTCCCAAACACCACGATTGAGACGGGCACAGACAACACTACTAGGTGCGGGAACGACACAGTCATGAAGGAAGCAAGGCGAGGTCTGGACCGTTAGATCTAAACGAGAGGAGGTCTAAGTCGTGAGATCTAAATGAAGGGAGGTCTTTACCTTTAAATCTAAGTGAAGAGGAGGTTTGGACTGTTAGATCTAAATGAAGGGAGGTATATACCGTTAGATCCAAACAGGAGGTCTGGTCCGTTAGATCCAACGAAAAGACCTATCACATCCTAATCCTAGTGTGCATCCCCTCGTCTCAACCACCTGTCAAAACCCTAGGGTGAGCCCTAAACTAGAACGCAGCCAAACCCAATTACCTACTGCATTTAGGTCTGCTTCAGGAAATGGAATAGAGCTAAAGATGAGTTCATGAGTCACGTGGCTGCCGGCGTTGGGGGTGGTACCGACGCCGGAGAGATCTGTGTCCCGTTCTCTAAGGTCCATCGCGTTGTTAGTGATGCAATTGGATCAAGATTTTGGCGGTTGCAAGAGGATGATTCTTCAGATGAGGAGAATATTATCTTAGCAGAAGTGGAGGAGGAAGCGAAGGATGTCAAGAGATCCTCAGACTTTACTCATCAAGGTAATAGATCGTTTAACTCGACTAGTTGTCTCAGATCCTTGCAGGTTGGAATTCAGGGGAAAGCAAGCCTTGGGTCGCCCTCACAGAGTGCTTGTGATTTTGAAGAAGCCGTTGCTGCGGGTTATTCACCATCAGAGCTGCTTGAGGTGGGGATTCTACCTGGCGAATGTAAGAAGCGTGTGGGTGGCGGGCGACCCTGGAAGGGACCTTTGCCGCCGCCACGCCGGTCGCCATCTTTGACGATTGGTGACGCCATTGAAAAAGCTCGCCATGTTCTTCCGTTCAGGACAAGATGCAATCGTGAAAGAGCTAGCCGAGTTCCTCCGTTCAGGCCGAGTCACAGCGGTGAAGATGGAACTTCGCCGGTTGAAGAAGCTGAACTTTTTTCACAAGGATCGGAGGATTCGCTGAATCAGAAGACCGGGCAATTTTCGCACGAGTCAACTACGCTACCTATTTTGGGGCCTGAAAAAGTGGGATTTCAATTTTTGAATGCTGCTGTTACTGAGCCGATATTTTCGGATATCAAACAGTCGGCTGATGCTGAGGCTATTGGGCCGGGTCCATCAGGGGACGAAGTGGAGTTGGCAATCTCAAAACCTTCACGCAGAGTAGGGCTTCCGTGGATGCGCAGAATCTTTGGCCAAACCTGGGAAAAGTCTAGCCTGAGATCTGGCGGCTGGTCGCACTGTCCTGGTGAGCGGCAGCGGGAAAACTGTGCAGAAGAACTTGATCTTTCCTCAGTCATGTTCGGACGAGGGCATTCTCGTGGCAGCGGAAGTCGGTTTCCAGTTGTTAACCAGGGTGTTGGGGAGGGCAGTGCAGGCAGGGTCGGTGGAGAATCGCTGGGCATCGGTGGACGAGGTCAAGCTCGGATCGTGGATGGCCGGTTTCCTGTTGTCAGTCAGATTGGAGCGGACGGCGCAGGCAATCAATCGCTGAGAAACGGTGGAAGGGGTCGAGCTCGTCGCTTTGATGATCAGTTTCCAGTCGTCAGCCAGGTTGCGGCGAGTGATGCAGGCAGGCTTGGTGGAGGGCGGTCGCTGGATCAAGTTGGGAAGGGAAGCGCAGGCAGAATTGGTGGAGAACAGTTTCTGAGTACCGGTGACAATGGTCAAATCCCGGCTAGTGGTTTTGCGGGCGGTCAGTTGGCTAGAGGCAGGACGTCGAGTCATGGCTCTGCCGCTGACGGTGGCGGGCTAGTTCAGAATCATGAAGTTGGAGTTGGAGATGGGCATTGGCAAGGCAGCGATGCTATTGGTGTTGCTGGCGGGCAAGTCAGGGAGCAGAGGGATCCGGTCAGTTCTCTATCAACGGAGGTGTTAGTGGTCAGAATGCGGGACCTGGCGGTGCTGCTAGTGGGCACGGAAGTTTCCCGGTCGTTGTTTTTGGCGGCAAATCCTCTACACTTAAACATCAGATTCAAGCCCCTTTCAATGGCCGTGGTAAGACCGGTGGCGGTAACAGAAGCTGGGGGCGCGGCCGAATAGGCAATATACTGGTTAACAAAGGGTTTGCAAGTGATGATTCTCATTTAGTTTGTTTTCGATGCAAAGGGCAAGGACATGGAATTGCTAATTGCAAAACTATTTTATTGTGTGATATCTGTGAGGGCAATGACCATTTGGCAAATAAGTGTCCGTTGACATTGATACCAAGACCTATTGCCAACTTATGTGGTTTCGGGGCGGATGGATTGGGGTTTTATCATATCCCTATATCTGGCTCGAAGAAGCTGAAAAAAGAAAACAACAAGACCGGGCTTGTTCGGATAACTGGAGAACCACTGTCCAAAGAAATGCTGATTACGGAACTGAGAAGGTTAATTCCTGTGAATTGGCAACCACAGGTGGAGATTCAGGGGGAAAAGGAATTTTTGGTTCATTTCACAACTAGGCTTGAAATGCTTCGTATGGTGGCTATTGGAGATGTCCACGTGAAAGACCATAAGGTGGTGTTACATTTTGTGGAATGGAACTCGAGACCTACACCTAAATATCAATTACAGAAAGTATGGGTTCAGGTCTTAGGAGTGCCTGCGGAAATTCATGATTTTCTAAGTCTTTGTGCGGTAGGCTCGATCATTGGCATGGCTTTGAGGGTGGACATGGACAAAGTGCGTAAGAAGGATGTGGTTCGTATGCTAGTGGGTGTTCTGGATGTAGACGCCATACCTGCTAGTGTAGAGATTGTAGTTGGTGAATCTGTTTATGATATCTTTTTTAAAATTGAAGATGCTATGGTGGGTGGGGTTGATGAAGACGTCCAGCCTAGTGATGATCAGGAGGAGGATGACAATTCAGATAAGGGCAAAGATATTGAGATGGCAGATAGAGAGTCTAAGAGACCGAAGAATAATTCGGATAATATAACACAGGTACCTGAGAGCAGTAAAGGTCAGTCTTCATCTTCCTTCAAGGGCAAAGCTTTGGGTATGTTGGCTTCAGATGCTATCTGGGTTACGCCAATGGCAGATACCAAGGAGGCCAAGATTGGGGCTAGCAAGAATGGGGTGTCCAGATTGAATATTCAGGGAAAGAGTGAGGTCACAGACAAAGAAAATGTTTGCTCAGAGCAAGTGGAAGCCACAAAGGTTGCGTCAGGTGACAGTCATCTATTTTTGCAGGTAGAGCCGATTGCTTTGGAGGTGTTAGATGCCGTCGGAGCAGAGAAATTGGCCGGTGGAGCTTTGCCTGTAAGTGATGCTGTCGGAACAGGGAAACCGGGCAGTGATGCTTTGCATGTAAGTGATGCAGGGCAACCAGCCGGTGGTGCTTTGTCTGGGGACGCTGTCGGAGCAGGGAAATCGGCCGGGGGTACTTCACCTGTAAGGGCGCCTGTTGAAATTGTCAGTATAGAAGGCACAGACAATGCACAAATTTCTGCTCAAGATGTTGATTTTGTGGCTGAAATTAGATTCCAAGTTGAACCAGTAGGGCTTGAGGAAAGTCAGATGGAGCAGCTTGTAGATGAAGCCCTACCTTGCAATGTGAGAAATCCTCACGGTACTGAAAAGCCATCATGGTCGGGTGGCAGTGGGGTCGGTCCGGATGCTGAGCCTTCCCAGGAGCTTGGCTTGGCGGTGATTGGTTCTGCTACAGATCAATTTGTTGGTTGCTCAAATGTGGAGGACCCGAGTTATGTGTCTCCCCAGAAGCCTCCCCAGAAGCGAGTCTTACTGGAGTCAGGGCTTTTAAAAGGTGCCTCGTGTGAAAGCAGCCCGGTCTTAGTTACCCAAGGCAGGGTTGAGGCAGCAGGGTTTGAGAAGGGGCTCGGCAAAGTTCTTGCACAATACACCGGCCAACGGAAATGCTTCTCTGCACAGGAATTCGGCTGCGGCAAAAACGACAAAGTGGACTTTAGTTGTCCCACTTCTGTTGGGTTCTCTCAACCGGCTTTGTGTCACAAGAAAAATTCAGTGGAGCCACGGCAAAGTGAGCGAATTAAAAAGCAACAGTCAGGTGATGACGTTTGATCCAAAAGGCTATACGGCGGGCGAAAGTGCGAAACCTCGAAATTGATTCAAGCAATCCAAGTAAGTCCGGCAATAATATTTCATTTATGTCTTTTTCTGATGAGCAAATTGTTGATAAAGTTACTAGCATTGGCATCTCATTAGGAGCTGATAGTTCTGAGATTGGTAGTTCAATTAACAATCTTAAGAATATTGAATTAACAAGATTAAAAAATAAAGAAATTGTAGGAGTAGAAGACATTGAAGAGGAAAATTTAGATTGCAATGATTTTTCTGCTCTCAGTCAATTCTGTAATGATTTAGATGGTCGTTTAGAGGATGACCAATCTAATTTTACATTAGTGACTTATAAAAAGAGATCGAAGAAGAAGAATCTCAACAATAGGCCAAGTAAATTAAAGTTAAAATGAAAGGTCTTTTTTGGAATAGCAGAGGTCTGGGAGACTTGGCTAAACATCGTTATATTAGTGAATTGGTTAAGGAACAACATTTAGATTTTGTGGCCATTTTAGAAACTGGTAAAAAGGACTTAACAGAGAAGATGATTTCCAATGGGTCCTTGTGGCTGTTTATGGTGCAGCTCAAACTCAATTCAAAGAAAAGTTCCTTACTGAACTTGTTCTTGCTTGTCGGAAAGAATCGCTTCCTATTTTAATTGGGGGTGATTTTAATATCATCAGACATTCCGATGAAAAAAATAATGATAATTTTGAGTATAGGTGGCCTTTCTTGTTTAATGCTGTGATTAATAACTTGGATTTAAGAGAAATAGCTTTATTAGGAAGACAATATACTTGGGCCAACTCTTTAGCTAACCAAACCTTTGAAAAACTGGATAGAGTCTTGATGAATATAGACTGGGAGTCTAAGTTTCCTTTGGTCACTGTTAATGCCCTTGAACGATCTTTATCTGATCATACACCCTTACTCTTAAATACGAGAGCGCTTCTTTTAGAGGATGTGTTTATTTAAATTTGAATTAGGTTGGTTGTGTAGGGAGGGTTCAGGAGTTGGTGGCGTATGTGTGGAAAAAGATAATAGTGGGCATTCAAATTTTACAAATTTGGCAAGTAAAGTTAGAACTCTCGTAAGTTTTCTTCAGTAGTTGGGCTAAAAATGTCAAGGAACGATAAAAAGAAAAAATAGAGCTTAATTTATTAATTGATGAGCTTGATAAAAAGTCGAGAATGTAAGGTCAGTCGATCATGATCTTAAACTTAAAAGGGTTGCTAATGAGAGATTGGCTCATCTTCTGAGAGAAGAAGAGATTAAGTGGTATCAGAGGTCCAAAGCGAAATTCCTTTTGGAAGGGGATAGAAATACACGTTATTATCATTTGATTGCGAATGGGAAGCATAGACGTCAAAGAATTTTTCAGCTCGAACAAGAGGAAGGAATAATTCGGGGTGATGTACAATTAAAAACGTATATCACCAATTATTATAAAGATTTATTTGGACCATCAGAAAATAATCATTTATCTATGGTTGATACTGCTGCGAATGATTTACCTCAAGTCTCTGAGATGGAAAATAAGTTCCTTACAGAACCGTTCTCTGAAAAAGAGGTGAAGGAAGCAATTTTCCAAATGGAACAAAACAAAGCACTGGCCGATGGCTTCCTGCGAATTTTATCAGGTGTTTTGGGAGGTCATTAAATTTGACTTGTTAGCTATGTTTCAGGATTTTCATACATGCTCTCTACCTCTCTTTAGCTTGAATTTTGGGATCATTACATTGCTTCCTAAAAAGGCGGATGCTAAACAAATTCAGCAGTACAGACCTATTTGTCTTTTAAATGTTAGTTTTAAAATTTTTACTAAAGTTGTTACTAATAGACTTGTGGGAGTTGCTAATAAGGTTGTTAGACCGTCTCAGTCGGCATTTATGCAGGGAAGATTTATTCTTGATGGAGTTGTTATCCTTCATGAAACAATTCATGAATTACACAAAAATAACTTGGATGGGATTGTTTTCAAGATAGATTTTGAGAAAGCTTATGACAAAGTCAAATGGCCTTTTCTTATGCAAACTTTAAGGATGAAAGGTTTTTCTGCTAAGTGGTGCTCTTGGGTGGAAAGTATAGTTAAGGGTGGGAGTGTTGGAATAAAAGTAAATGATGATCTTGGCTCCTTTTTCCAAACTCAGAAGGGTCTTAGGCAAGGTGATCCTTTGTCTCCTATTCTTTTCAACATTGTAGGAGACATGCTTGCCATTTTTATTTCTCGTGCTAAAGAGGCAGGCCTCTTATCAGGAATAGTTCCTCACTTAATTGAGGATGGGTTGTCTATTTTACAGTATGCCGATGACACTATTCTCTTTTTGAATAATGATTTGGAACAAGCCAAGAATCTGAAACTCATTCTTTGTGTCTTTGAACAGTTATCTGGTTTAAAGATTAATTTCCATAAGAGTGAGATCTTTTGTTTTGGTTCTGCAAAAGCTGTCGAACCTCAGTATATTCAATTATTTGGTTGTGAAGTGGGTACCTTTCCTTTCAGGTACTTAGGCATCCTGATTCACTTTAAAAAGTTGAGGAATAGTGATTGGAAAGGGGTAGAAGATAGAATTGAGAAAAAACTTAGTAGTTGGAAAGGAAAAAATATGTCTGTGGGGGGACGGTTAGTACTTATTAACTCAGTACTCAGCAGTCTGCCTATGTTTATGTTTTCTTTTTTCGAAGTTCCTAGACAAGTTCTCAAACGACTTGATTTTTACCGATCTAGATTTTTCTGGCAGGGCGATAATCATAAACGTAAGTACAGACTTGTTAAATGGAGTTTAGTTTGTTCACCCAAAGAGCATGGCAGTCTTGGTGTTCAGAACCTAGATGCAAAAAATAAAAGCTTACTTGGGAAATGGTTATTTAAATTGCTTAATGAAGAAGGGGTTTGGCAATCTTTGCTAACAAGGAAATATTTGGGTGACAAGAGTCTTTCACAGGTGGTTAATAAACCTGGGACTTCCCATTTTTGGTCGGGGCTAATGAAAATTAAAGATCAATTTCTACGCTTTGGGTCTTTCCAGGTTCAAAATGGGATGCAAACTAGGTTTTGGGAAGATATTTGGGTAGGAGATTCTCCTTTGAAAAGACAATACCCTACTCTTTATAATGTGGTAAGGCGAAAGAATGATACTGTGGCAACTATTATGAGATCGACCCCTTTAAATATTTCCTTTCGAAGACCTATTATTGGATCCAAGTTACTTGCTTGGAATGAATTAATTTTAAGAATTGCTAATTTACAGTTTAGCTCTCAAAAGGACATCTTTAAGTGGAAGTTAAATAGATCAGGATCGTTTTCGGTCAAGTCTTTTTATGGGGCACTTATTAACAATTTTTAAGTCCCTATTAGGAATTTATTTTGGCAAATTAAAATTCCCTTAAAAGTACAAATTTTCCTTTGGTATCTCAAAAGAGGAGTTGTTTTAACTAAAGATAACTTGCTTAAACGAAATTGAGGGAAATAAATGTTGTTGTTTCAGATAAAGATGAAACAATCCAGCATCTTTTTATTGACTGCCCAGTTGCACGTCTTGCATGGTGGGTTGTTCGATGCACGTTTAATTTAACTCCCCCTGTGAGCATATTAAATTTGTTCGGGAATTGGTTAGCCAGTATTCCAACAAATCTAAAGTCACCACTCCTGGTGGGAGCGAGTGCCTTATGTTGGTCTATTTGGTGTTGTCGGAATGATGTTGTTTTTAACAAAAAGATAATCACTAATCCTTTGCAGGTTATCTTCTTATGTGGATTCTGGTTGCGTGCTTGGGTAAATTTACAAAAATCGGCCCAGAAGGAGCTTATGGTGGAAGGAAGTCTAAGATTGGAGTTAGTAGCAAAGCAACTCCTCAACTCTCATGGGTGGCGGCTTAGTCACCGGATTGGCAATTGATCATTTAATTTTCATTTGTCAGTTTTTGGTTGTAAGGCTTCTAGCCAATTTTAACTACTTTGGATATGTTGGTACGTTTGTCCTTTAATAAATGGGCTGTGTGCATCTTCGATGCAGAGGCCGGGAGAGATTTTCTCTTCTATTATCTAAAAAGATCCAACGAAAAGAGATCTAGACCATTCGATCTAACCGAAGGGAGGTCTGAGCCCTTAAATCTAAGCGAGGGGAGGTCTGGGTCGCTAGATCCAATCGAGGGGAGGTCTGGATCGCTAGATCTAAATGAAGGGAGGTCTAGACCGTTAGATCCAAACAGAAGAAGGTCTGGTCCGTTAGATCCAATCGAAAAGAGGTCTGGACCATTCGATCTAACCAAAGGGAGGTCTGGACCATTAGATCCAAACAAAAGGACGTCTGGAACGTTGGATCTAAACTAAGGGAGGTCTGGTTCTTTAGATTTAAGTGAGCGGAAGTCTGGGCCCTTAGATCTCAGCGAAGGGAGGTCTGAGCCCTTAGATCTAAATGATGGGAGGTCTGAGCCTTTAGATTCAAGCGAGGAGATGTCTGAGCCCTTATATTTAAACGAGGGGAGGTCTGAGCCTTTATATTTAAGCGATGAGAGGTCTGAGCCCTTGGATCTAAATGAGGGGAGGTCTGAGCCTTTAGATTTAAGCGAGGAGAGGTTTGAGCCCTTGGATCTAAACAATGAGAGGTCTAGTGTAACACCCTGGTTTTCTGAGCCTTTTTGAAAAAAAATCAAAATAAAAAGAACCATTTTGTTTTGATGAGAATTCAAAGCTTAACTTGAGGTTTTCAGAATTTGGGTGTTTAAAATGACTAAACTACACTTCAACTAATCCAAAGTTTGTTTCTTTTGGTGTTACTTAAGTTCTCTGGAACTATCTCTCCTTTTCTTTGTAGGATCTACTCTTCCCTCGCCCAGCTCTTGTGTCCAGATCTCTTTTCCTCAATCTTGTTTGGGCATGCTCTCATGCCCAAGCCACCCTATTGTTTGGCCATCTCCTTGAGGCCAGATCTCCTTGTGCTTGGAACTCTTCTGTGAGGATAGACCTCTTTTGTGTCTAGACTACCCTTTTTGCTGGTATGGACTTCCTCGTGGTTTAGACCACTTCTTTGTTGACCTGAATCCCTTGGACTACCTCTCTGGTTCTCTTTTGCTCAGACCTTCTTAGGTCCGAGCCTCTTCTCTGGTTTCTCTTTGAGTTAAATCTCTTCCTTGGACCAGACCCCTTCCAGGGTGTTGACCTTTCCTTTGGGTCACAGCCATCTTAAGGTATTCCAAGTTCAGGTTTGCGTTTCAAGTATCCATGATATCTGAGATGCAATCTTGTGTTAAATTCCCCCTTCTGGATCTTCCTCTTGTTCAAACCATCTTTCCTTTATGTTCATTTGAACCTCTTTGGGTTCCTTTCAAAGTTGCTCGCATAATTAACCTCCTTAGGATCATTTGAATTCTTCTATCCATTTTGAACCCCTCGTTCATTTGGATTCCTTGTATTCTTTGCACCTCCCGAGGATCGCTCACCTCCCTCAGACTCAATGGAACTTCCCTTGAGTGTTCGACGGATCTCTCTAAGGGTCCAGACCTCCTTAGGTCTAGACATTCCAAGCGCCTGACCTCCTTTGACCTGCACTTCATCGTGATGATTTCGGCTTAGACCCCCCTCCTGCCTAAACCTCCCCATGTTCATTTGAACTCTCTGCTCTGTTGGAACTCCTCCCTGCCTATTTGGACCTCCCGTGTCCTTCAGACCTCCCCATGTCCTCTAGGACCTTCTACTTGTCTATTCGATTCTCCCCGCCCTTCATGACCTCCCTGGTCCTTTAGGACCTCCCTCTCGCTCATTTGGACCTCCCTTTGTGAGATCTCGCCGTTAAGACCTCCCTTTGAGATCTTAACCGCCTGCATTCTCCCTTTGTGAGATCTGCCGTTAAGACCTTCTCTTTAGAGATCTTATCCGCTCGCACCTCCCTTTGTTAGATCTCGACTGCTAAGACCTCCCTTTGGAGATCTTAGCCGCTCGACCTCCCTTGCTAGATCTCGACTGCTAAGACCTCCCTTGGAGATCTTAACTGCTCAGCCTCCCTTGAGGATCTCGACCACCGACTTCCCTTGTGGATCTGACTGTCAGGACATCCCCTTTGAGGATCTAACCGTCAAGACCTCCCCGTTGCTTTTGATCTTGACCTTCAGACCTCCCGTGAGCAAGTCCTTTGGACCTTCTGTCCATAGGACCTTCTCATTGTTGTGTCTTTGGACCTCCGGTCCTATGCTTGGAGCTCCCCCGTGGGTGAGGACCTCCCTTGACCTCTGCGGGACCTCCTCTAGGTCTCCGCAGGACCTCCCCTTGAGCTTTGACTGGCCCCATTTGTCAGTCACAACCTCTTTCTTTATCCTTTGACCATGTCCTTTGCACTTGGAAGTCTCCAAGTATTTAATGTCTGTTGTGTCACATTAAATGCTACCATCTTTTGGCAGCACCGAGCTATCTTTAGTCTCATCTTTTACCTGCTCCCATCTCCTCTTTTACCTACTCTTCAACACGCTTGTTTTGGACTCTCCAACTATATAAGTCGGGCAGCCTTCATCTTTACCTTTTTTCCCCATTCTCACTCTTTTGCTCACCCAACCAGCTTCTCTGACCTCCTCTAACCATTGAGCCTCATTTGGCCACTCTCTCTGATCCTCTCACAAGCCATCGGACCTCCTCCAGCAAGCTCCTTGGATCTCCTCCAAACCCATCAAACCTCTTGTCGACGATCGAGTCGCTGATCTTACGAAATAAAAAGAGGAAAATGACGTGGAGTATCCTGGGAGAGAATGGGGGCTGCTCTTTATTATTATGAACTGGAATTACAAGACCTGACTAGAGACTATCTCTAATTACAATCAATGTATTGAATGTCAGCCGCTTTGGCTTCGTGTTGCCTTGCTCGTGTCTTCGTTGTTGTCTCCTCGTCTTCTGCGTTCCACCATTAAATAACTCCCAAGAGGCGCAAGCTATTTCGGAGAAGGCGCCCTCGTAAAACGCTACGACTGGTCGGAGGTCTAAGGCAGTTAACAACGTGTTAACTACCTTGCGGTTAAGTGCCTGTGAAAAGCTTAACCGTAGGGTGGTTTATTGTCAGTGTCTTGTATATCATCGCATGGTATGAAACATTCAGCACGTGTTCTATTCATCATACGATAAGAAAATATCAGTTTATAGCTTTTTCGAGCAGCTACCTGGTCGAAACCTAGTCCGACCAGGGTACCCATCGTGTAACCTCTGGAATCCTCACGACCAGTGAGGTCATTAGCCTTAGGGGTTATGACCATGAAGACGTATGGTCTTTTATGTATTAAATTAATACATAGAGGTTTTAATCCTTGTCACCTCTCTATTGGCTCTAGTTTTATGTTTCTTTGGAGTTCTTTTGGTTTGTACTTGGCTTTGGTTTGAATTGCGCTGTTTAACGTGTAGACCTCGACGTCGCTGGTGAGCCTAAGCTTTGTGAGGGAGAAGGCCTGTAAAGCTTTCAAGCAGGAGGCAAGTTACACTCTTGATCATATTGCACCCATTATTTCACCCTATGTATGTTCTGTTTTAAATGTTAATGCATGCTTACTTTACTAAGTTATTTCAATACCTATCTTTAAATTCATAGCTATACCTAAATCCTTTGTATGGCCCATGTTGACCTTGAATTAAACATATTGTCACCATAGGAAAACCTGGTTGCTACATTAGTAAGAACCAAGAGCAATTGTGAAATCATATGCTTAGTCTTGTTTAGACCAAAAGTAATTGATTCGGAGAAATTTTACCAACATGACCAATACTGTCAAAATAATTTAAAACCATGGCATTGGGTTGTCATGGAGGTTTTGTAAATCTTTTGAAAAGCTATTCGAATAGCCGTGTCTACGGTTATGGACATGCTAGCAAAAGCCACTCAAAGTTAGATATTGGTTTTGTTTTCAAAAGGTTTTGGGATAAACAGTTTTTGGGATTTCTATCCCATGGCTTTGGCAGGGAGCCTTGTGACAGGAGGGTATCCTTCACCATCTTGATGATGAATGTTATCCAACTGAAAACTGAGATTTACAAAATGAATTTTAGATATTGTATAACTGCCTTGGAACTTAGTATATGTAATTGAAAGAAACTTGGCTTTACGCAAATCAACCATATTATGCCTTCTCTTGAGATATCCATTTATGCATGTTATTCTGTTAATTGACGGGTGTAACTTGCGAGCATGGTTATTGTGCTCACTCTTGCTTGAAATAATCTTTTGAGCAGGAAGGAAGCCTTATGATGAGCTGTGCAGTGGACCAAGTGGTCCCGGACGACTAGGATGCGCCCTCCAGCCGATTGCATGTGGTGTATCGGATGGCCTAATGCTTATTTTCCGTTGTGTTCGGGTTTGTTGGCTTATAAGCCTCCCTTTTGTAAACAACTTTGTTGATATTAATAAAGCCCTCATTGAAGTGTATGTTACCACTGTTGTATGCTGTGAAGAGCTAGTTGTTGATCCTTGGGACTAACTCGGCTCAAGACAGGGACCTTGAGCAATTCCATTCTCCACGACCACCCTCAGGTTTGGTCGTGGGAGGTCTTGGGATGACCTCAGACCTCCACGACCCCCCCTGGTCCAGTCGTGGGAGGTCTTTAGGGTGCTCCTTGGTTCCACGACCTCCTCGGGGACGCTCCCAGGATCTCCGGGTGGTCCTGGAGGTCCTCTCGGGTGGCTCTGCTGGGTCTTCTGGAAGGTCCTGATGGACTCTCCGGTTGATCCAGAAGGACCTCTCGGGTGACCCCGGGCGGGGTGTTACATCTAGGCCCTTAGATCTAAGTGATGGGGAAGTCTGGACCGTTAGATGTACGCAAAGGAGGTCCCGACAGTTACGATGGGACTAAGGGAGGTCTCGATAGTTAAGATGAATGCAAGGGAGGTCCCGACGGTCAAGATGAGCGCTGAGGGAGGTTTCGTATAGAATTTCCAAATAAGCTTTGAAATCTCATCAAAACAAAATGTTTCTGTTTATTTGAGAATTCATCTCCTGGGAGGTCGCGGAAGACGCTACGAACAAGGGGGTCGTGACGGTGGTACGACTCGAGGGGGTCACGGAAAGAGCTTTTAATCGTGCGTAGTCAAATGAGAGAGGTCTTCGACTACACAACGGTGATTGAAGAAAGCCGGGTTCGACTTCTTTACGCGATCGATCAACCGGTGAAACAGCCAGAGGAAGAACCAGAGAAACAACAAAGAAGGAACAAGGTGGCTCAAAACTAGGAAGAGTATTTGGCCGCTAAGAACTTACCGGTATGGGATCTGGGGTATGGTTAGCCGAAGCTGAGCTGGTGATGATGGATCATAGCAATGGAAGAAGCTCCGTGCTGCAAGTAGCTTGAGGGAGATGAGGGTGGTCTTCGGTCTTCAAGGTTGCTCTCTGGAAGCTGGTGCTTGGCCTACTCGGATGTCTTGGAATGTCCTGGTCGAAGGTGAGAGGAGAGGGGTCTCCAAGACGATGGTTGCCTGCGGCAAGGCGGTGGTGTGGGGGGCATTTGACAGAGACGAGGGCTCGAGCTGGATTGGAGCTCGAGCTCTCCTGAAGAAAGAAGAGAATGGGGCTAGCACTGGAATTGGCAAAGAAAAGTAACAAGGAGGTCCCAAGGTCTTGTGCCCCATATATGTATATGAACGACCTAACTAGGGCGAGTGGTCAGAGTGGTTGGGGTTGTTGATGATATATCCAACACAGTGTAGAGGTCGTGCGGCACGAGTGACGGGCACTAAATGCCGAATGACATCCAAAAATAAGAATTGAGAAGATGCCGTCCAAATGAGAAAACACAATACAGTCCAACATGAATTGAAAAGGGATGATCAAGACACGCAACAATAGTTGTTATACAAAAAGTTTTAAAAATTCCATATTTTTGCCTTTATGAAATTTTGGGCTATTACAAAAGAGCTGCTAAAAAGAGTCTTGGGCATCCATCATGACATTTGGCACAAATATCGATAACTAATAGAAGTTGTGGGAAGAGGGAGTCCAATTTAATACTCATAATGGTGGGGAAGAAAATAGACGAGAATAGAATGGAAGAGTATAGAAGCCTGACAAGGTGGGAATAGCACATCATTAAGATTTTTCATTTGTAAAATATTTTTTGAAGTTTTCATTAAAAACGACTATTCTAACTAAGGTCGCGACCTACAATCGATATGGCTTTGATACCACCTCTATCGGAACCCAAATATACAAATCTAGACCCTCTATGTATACTACACTAGTCGAGGATCACGCTCACACAGTGACAACATTGATAAAACACCATTCCATACACAAAGATGACTAAGAAATAGACAATTATCAATAATTATCAGAGTAACGACCTTAAGGTTAAAGCTTACAATTAATGCCTCAGAAGGCGAATATCTCCAATAAACCGCAGCAAAAGGAAACATAATAACTTTAGTGAAGCCCATCCATACGCCCACAGGCAATCGACTGGGGTAGCACGACCTAGTTCTTCACGATCCTTGAAGTAGACCTTGTTGCCTAACGATGAATTGATGTAGCCTTCTTTAATTGAACAACATTGTTTATAGCAAGGTAAGTACATAGAGTACTCAGCAAGTTGCACCACAGAATGTAATTATAGATGATGGCTTATTCAAATGATATGGCATATATGGTTCTTTTGCATAAAAGCAACAGTTGCAGTTGAATATGAATTCTAGATTGAAAGCATGATTGAAAACAAATTGTAATAATAATTTAGCAAGTATTTCACAAAACTCATTCAGTTTAAATCCATTTTTTCACACGGCTGCATA
Source organism: Phyllostachys edulis (assembly GCA_036346405.1). Lineage (NCBI taxonomy): Eukaryota > Viridiplantae > Streptophyta > Magnoliopsida > Poales > Poaceae > Phyllostachys > Phyllostachys edulis. The sequence goes on along the minus strand of CM070562.1, from coordinate 55,923,763 downwards.
AGTTTACTCACACAGCCGCCCCTCCCAATTGTTTTATGAAAATCTACCCCTCGTGTGAAATCCCCGAGCATGTCCATGACCGCGGATGCGGCTATGCGACTAGATTGATTAACACGCACACCGTTGGACCTAGAGATGGCGAACCGCTCATAAATGTGACCCAAACAAAGTAGTACACACCTACACTATAACATCCTGAAATTTGGTTTGTTTCCAAAGCTTTAAAAATAAAATTAACCATTTGAATTTTCCTATTAAAGTTGAAGCATAATTTGAATTTTCATAAATCAAAAAGATTTAATGTGAATAATCTAAACTTCAATTAAATTAAAAGTTGTTTTATTTGAGTTCCTGGTGTTCCAGAGATTTTTTTTTTGAATTTTCTAGAATTTTTTTGAATTTTTTTGCTATTTATTTGAGCTTAGTTTTATTTATCTCATTTTCCCAAATTCGGAAATCCTTTTCATTTCTGGAAAACCCTTTGGACTCAAACTTCCTCACTTCGGCCTGGCCCATTTTCATTTTTGGCTTTTCCCTTCCTTCCCGCCACTGCCACGTCCACCTTTTCTTTGCTTGTATGACCACCCATGACCACTTCTTTTCGCTCTCCTTCATCGCCGGTGGCCTGCTGCTTGACAATGCGCCATGGCACCATCGTCTTCAAGCTAGACTCTATTGAGTCCAAGTCGAGCACGAGCCGCCCCACCATAGTCCTTGTGGACTCTCCTCCTTCGGCACTACATAAGTGCGCCTCTCCGAGTCAAAGCGATTGCATTGTCCACCTCACCTCAAAACCCTAAGGCCCGATCCCGTTCTCTCCTCATTGCACTACAATCACCGAAGAACCAAGCGTCGCCAAAGCTTTTTCGCCCTCGGATCTCATTGTTGATAGTGCATCTACGGCTGTGTCGTCTTCTCCTTTGAGATTGCCTCGCCGCGTTCTTCAAGGTGCCCTCTCCCTCTTCAGCTAAGGAACACTACATTGCCATCACCAGTTCCTCCCTAACTCTGGCCGTCATCGCCATCTTCGATCTACTTTTCGGTGAGCCCCCAAGCCATCACTTGTGCATCACGTCGTGCCCTGATCCCTTCTTATCCAATCCCCTACCTCTATTTTGCTTCTCCATCACCGAATTGTCATCGTCGGCCACTTTCTCTTTCTCCAGTCATCTCCTTCTCCTTGTCGCTCTAATCAACCTCCGGTCTTTCCGAGCTTTGCATTGTGCTCCCCATGTCATCACCGACCCTATGCTCCCTTTGTTCTCCGTTGGGCACCTCTGTTTTGCCATCACCGTCGTACCCGAGGACCTCGCCGCCTCTGCATCATTGCCGGTATTGCAGCACCGCCACCTCCCCGAGCTTCGTCGTTGTCTTGGGAACCCATTTTGGTATTTCACCACGCTTCATTGCCGTTTGCCCTCGCTGCGCAAGCTTTGTCACCGCAAAATCTTCTCTACCTCTCCTTTCTTTTCTCTCTCTTCCAATGTGGCAAGCCAACTCAGTCTCCACATCAGAGCCACCTAAGCCCTTTTTCTTGTGTGGCATCCTCATCAATAGCCACCTCATCTTCTTTTGCCATGTGTCAATGCCATGTGGTAAAGCCCAAGACCAAAGCCCATGAACCTAGTCCACCATGAACCCCTTTCAATGCCAAGTAGGACCCGCATGTCGGATTAATTTTTCTTTATTTTCTTTTCAGCCAAAATTCCTTGCTGATGTCATAATCTGGAATTTTCTTTTGAAAGGAAATTCTAAAATTCTGATTTTATCATTTATTGTAAATTTCAATCTTTTGAGAGTCTGTTCTCCTTCATACGAACTCTGATTCAGTCCATTCAAATTCCTAAATTCATCTAAAATTGAGCTATTTCTTTTAGAATTGGTTTGGCTATTTTTGGATTTTATTTGAATTTCTTTTGAATTTATTTATGTTTCGTCTGTTGTTTTTTCTCTCGTTAGATGATCTGCTTTCATGAAAGCAGAGCGTATAAACTTTGAAGATCCAAGTGTGGTAACTGAGCAGAGCCAAAGCTAAGGCAAGTTGTAGTCCTTTGATCATATTGAACATATGATTTCAAAAGTATATTGTTTATACCAATTGCACGTTGTCTTTATATCAACTGTTTTGTGATTAGCTATTACCTGTTGTCATTATGCCTCCGTTGAATATTTGAATACTTTGAATCACTTGTCACCCTAGCATGGTTAATTTTAGTTCGGCATATTTGTATCACCAACATGGGTATCTTTCATATGCTTAGTCAAGCTTAGTTGCGATGGGTTCATTATCGCATGTACAAGTAATGTTGATTTTGACTTAATGAGATATGGAATCGCGGTGGTTAACCACTGTTGTTAAAATTTATGTACCATGACAGAGTATATAATTGGTCTTGGTTAAACTAAAAATGATTTTCTCTCGAACGAGTGGTTGCGAATTGAGGGTGTGATTATAACACGTCGTGGGTTTGTGGTAGCCTCGCCCGAGTCACTTATCAAGGACTTAATCTTGTGCGCTATTGAACTGGGCCTTAACCGTACAACCACATATCTGGTATGGAACAGACCTGGCTAAATAATTAGCAATGTCTTAATTTCTGTTCTGTCTTGGAAGCGTGAGTTGCAGGATATACGTATACTCACGATGGCGCAAGAGGGGGGCCATGTCTGGTCGGTAAGACATTCAGTGTTGAAATCTTAGCGGGTAGAATTGGGTTAAGAAGAAGCTTTATAAAGGCCTTATGATGATCACTTAGTCGCACACCTACGGAAGTGTGTAAGCGGATATTATAAGTTGATTATCTCTTATGGAAAAAGCTGTACAACCTCTGCAGAGTTAAAAAAATTTAAACAGCCGTGCCCGCGGTCATAGACGTACTCGGGGATTTCACACGAGAGGTAGAGTTTCTTTATAAAATGTGTCGGAGTGTGAATGGGAAGTTCACTTGATGAATATAATGTTCGTTCGGTGAATGGGTAATTCACTTGGTGGTTTGTCTTGGGAAGTGGATGGGGAATTCACTGGTTATTTCAAAGCAATTGTTTATTTATTTATTATTATTTTTAAATTATGCATTTCAATCTATTTATTGTATTTATCGTCAATGCCGCTTTCCGCAAAAGAACCATACAGCATTAAGACGCCCTTTGAACTGGAGAAACGACATCCCACTTCGAGGATTGTATAAAAGGCGGGATCATCAGAAGAAGAAGGGTACACGCAATCAGGAACACAAGACATCTCACCCGAGTCTTTCTCTTGATTCTGTAAACCAGCATACTCAATGCATCCACATAGGAGTAGGGTTGTTATTCCCTCCGAAGAAGGCCCGAACCTATATAAAATTCCCCGTGTCGCTCTCTCTATGTAATTTGAGTCTTGGAGACCCCCAAAATCAAACAATCTTCACGTAAGTTCGGTTCTAAAACACCGACAAGGTGCAGTCTCCGTAATTTTTCTTTTTCGGGTGTCTTGTCAGGCCTTAAAGCTAGCATGTGCTCGATCACCTCCCTGGAGATTCCATGCACGTCGGATGCTTGCCACGCGAAGGCATCTGCGTTAGCTTGGTGGAAAGTGATGAGAGCGTCTTCCTATTTGGGGTCAGAAGTATCCCCGATGCGAACAGTCTTCGAGGGCTCCTTTGTATCCAGAGGAACCTCTTTGACCTGGTCATTCGGCTTTAGTGCAGTTTTAGGCTTCAACTACTTGGTCGAAGGCTGCTCCTTGCTTTCTTCTCGAGTTGGTATCTGGCCAACCATCTTGAGGGATCGACGGTCACACGTATGCGCCATCTTTTTATCACAGTGAACTGTGATTACTCATTTGGGACCTGGCATCTTGTAACGTCCCGTCTGTCTTAAGGTTCTTGCCCAGTTTTCAAAATAAAGGTAACCATTTGGTTTTGTTGAGAATTCAAAGTTTAACCTGATATTTTAAAATTTTGGAGAGTTTAACTTGGATTAATCAAACCTTAACTAAGCTTCTTGTTGGTGCTCTCTGCTGGTTGTGGCTCTCTGTTGTTTCTTCGCTGTCCCTTGGGCTGTTTTTCCTTCGAAGCCTCTCTGTGTGCCTCTTGGTTTATCTTTTCTCTTCTAACCTCCTTTGTTGGTTTGAATCTCTTTGAGATTTAGACCTCCCTCTCTTTTATCTCACCCTCTGCTTAGACCTCCTTGCTTTGGATTTCTTCGAGGATCCATTTCAGTTTATGTTTCAAAACCCTTTTAATCTCTCAAAGCCAAGCTTGGCTTTGTTTCCTTTTCTCTGACCTCCCTCCCGATGGTTCATTTGTGTCTTGATCCTATTCTCGTCTTTACCATTATTCATTTCCTAGACTTCCGCCCCTCGCATATATCAGAGTCTTTGCCGAACTACTGCTGCTAAGACCTCCTTTGAGTCTTTTGGACCTCCCTTGTCTCTTCAGACTTCTTGATCGAGATCTCGCCGTTAGGACCTCCTCTCTCGCAGATCTTAACCGCCGACCTCCCCTTGATCGATCTCGCCATTAGGACCTCCTCTCTCGAGATCTTAACCGCCGCATTCTCCTTTGATCGATCTCGCCGTTAGACCTCCTCTCTCGAGATCTTAACCGCCGAGACCTCCCCTTGATCGATCTCGCCGTTAGGACCTCCTCTCCGAGATCTTAACCGCCGCACCTCCCCCTTGTGTAGATCTCGTCTGTTAGATCTCCTTTTGGAGATCTTAGCCGTCCGATCCTTCCTCTGTTGGATCTAAAGGTCCCGACCTCCTTAGGTCCAAGACCTCCTTGCACTTGGACCCACCGTTGGCTCCTACGGTCGATCAAGCTTGAGGCTTTGCCTTCGCCACCAAAGGACCGCTCGACATCTTTGTTTGATGGCTCGATCCCGAGGGCACGTTCGCTAGTCCAAACGTCCCCTTCCTCCTGGGCCGTCCGATTCCAATCGACGGCTGGTCTCGTTGACCTGCTCGCTTTCCGAATAAAATTTTGTTTTGCACCATCCGATCTTGATCTAACGGCCTCAAATTTTCTCCACAGATCCTTGTCTCCGCGACCTCCCTTTGATTTCCTCTTGGATCTCCTTTTGGTTTCGGACCTCCTTGCCCTCGCATACCGAGCCAATCCCACGCTTTCTCACTCGTGGGCCGTCGATCCTTTTTGATGGCCCGATCGAGATGAAAGGTTCGCCATCGAACGCTTCTCGGTGTGTGGGTCGCCCGATCCATATCGAATAAATTAACCGAGGTATAACGCTTGGATGGTCCGAACGTTCCTTTCCTTCGACCGCCTTGATTCCAATCGGACGGCCCCGCTATATGCGTTTTCCTTTGTTCCTGTGACCTCTTCTGGTCGTTTTGCAAGGACCACTTCTCGATCCTTCCGGGTCTTTTGTAAAGACTACCCTCCTAGTCCAGAGTATCCCTTTTGATTAGGACCTCCTTGTGTTGTGTCTTTTGGACTTCCTGTCCGTAGACCTTTGTGGTCCAGGCCTCCTCTTTTTGTGTTTATATCTTTGTGGTCTAGACCTCCTCCTTGTGTTTAGGTCCTTATGATCTAGACCTCCCCTTTGAGTGTTTTGGACCTCCTGTCTAGGACCTCCTGTCCAGGAACTCCCAATGGTCTCTAGCGGAGACAGCCCTTGTGGTGGGGCCACCTCTTTGACCGGTTGGGCACCCTTTTGACTGGCCCCACTTGCCAGCCTCACTCAACCTTGTTATCATTGCTCCCTCCAGAACTCAGGCGATTTAATAGGTGTCGGATCACATTAAATGCAGTCACATCTGAGGAACCTTATTTTAATTCTTTTAGGGCAAGCCCTGTCCTAGCTACCCCGATTGCCGACACGTCACTAAACCCTTTCTCGGTGCACTCCACCAACTCTGGCTATATATAGCCTGGGCAAGCTTTCATTTGCCACCTTTTGCTCGTTTCTAGCTTCTTGGTCTCCTTGGCTCTGGTTTCTCCCGCACAAGGCCTCCCAGAGCTCGCCGAGGTCAGGCTTTGAACCTCTTGGTTTTCCATTTCTTGCCGAGCTGGTTTGAGTTCTTTTGAGTCTTTTGAAGTTCTTTGGCCTAGTGTGGTTTTGCTTATTTGGTTTTTGCGAACGTGTAGATCCTGCGTTTGAGGAAGAGTTCTTGGACCCAGCAGCTTCTACTGAAGGTTCTCCACTGCTTGACCAAGGCAAGCTACATACCCCTTTTTGATCATATTGAACCTAGCTTTGCAAATATATTTTGGTTTTACTTTATCATGCATGGCTATTTTTTTTTATAATAAATGTTTGGGCTGTAGTTACTTTCCTACTTGTTATTATGCCTCCTTTATAACTTGCTCAAGTCATGTTGTCATGTTCACCTTGTAAGCCTTAGATTGGGTATTTAGTTGGTATTCCTTGTTATTTGCCAACATGGGGCCGTAGGTTTATATATGGCTTTGCTCTGGAAACCGTGGTTCTGGTGTATCATGTTTCATCCTTAATAATCTTGACTAATTGAATTATGGAACCTGTGGTTGGTGCCACTGCATACAACTTTGGTGTGATGTCATTGTTGTGTTGGTCGTGGTGTGAGACCACTTTGTTAAAACTATTGTGCCAAGACTGGGTGGTCTTTTGGCAGGGTTAATTACAAAATGTTTTTGCTGAGGCAAGAAGGCAGGGAGTGAGTAGTGGGTTCTTTGCACATTGGGGTTGTGGAAGTCTTGGCTTAGCACAATTAAGGACTCAACTTTGTGTTCTGCTGATCTGGGCCAATCAGTGCAACCACAAGATCATTTTATGGGAATGGTCTCAATGAATAATTAGCAATGAGATGGCTTGGGGTCATTGTGGATGAGCGTGTCTTGATTCGTTGGCATGCAAGAGGGGGCACCCCATAACCCCGCGAACTTCTAGACCAAGGGGAATGCGAACCTTAGCGGGCAGCCCGAGCCGCTTCAAAGCTTTGTAAAGGCCTTGCAAGGCTTTCTAGACTCGCCACCATCTGGAGTGAGCAAGGGTCTTTCCTAACCCGCCCCGCTAGAGAGACCGTGGATTGTGGGTAAAGTTGTACACCTCAGAGAGTGTAAAATCTATTCAAATAGCTAAGTCCTTGGTCATGGACATGCCCGGTGAAAATGGTGCAAGGGTAGTGCTTGTAAACTTGGTGTTCCTGGACACTTCGCGAGAGGTCGTGGCTTTGCCTCAAGAGACCTTGGCCGGCTTTAGAGGGGTCATGGCTGGCTCGAGATGTGGTCCAGGGGCTGGCTTTGAGCTCTAGAGTTGGTGCTCTAGAGGGGCCGCGGGAGTGGTCCTGGTCATGGGTGTGATCGGACCTCCCCCATTTGGTTGCGGATGTGAGTTGGTGCTCACTCCATCTTTTTGAAAATCAAATGTATTATGTACTACTGTTTTTAACTTGCTGCTTTTCAATCTACTTATGTTATTGCTGTCAAAACTTAGCTTTGCGCAATCTAACCATATAGCTCTCATTTGGTAAGCCTTTGTATGAATATTATTTGTATAAATGCTCCCCGTGTCTTGCTGAGTACATTCAAAGTACTCATGGCTTTAAGCCCTGTGTCAAAGCAGATTTTGAAGATGATCAAGTGCGGGCGGTGCAAGGCACCTCTTTGAGGAGGAGTTCTACGACGATCCAAATGCTTAGATCGCCCTCCACCCGACACTGTGGGCTTGCTTGATGGCCTCTGCGTGCTTTTTGGTGCTTTTGCTTTAAAGCCCTTTGTTGCTTGCCAGTAAGTCTTTGTCGATCTTGTGTTTGGTTTGATGAGACCTCTTGTAAACAAGCTTGACCATAAGGTCCCGTTTAATATTAAGTTTAATTTGTCTGCTTCATCTTTGTTTGACCTTGTGGTTGTGATATCATCTTGTGTTTTTGTGTGAGCTAGCTTCTATTATCCTAGGACTAGTTCTAAGGCACAAAAGGTGATCTCCGTGAGGTCCTACGAGTCAACTCAGAGATCCTGTCGGACCTCCCCGATGGTATACCAAGAGGTGCTACTCACGGCCATGTATGCCCATTCAAAAAAATGGTCCTCCTGACCTTTCTCAGATATCACAGGGTGGGTCGTCACACATCTTAAGACATTAATACCTATAATGAATAGCCATTAAGAGTTTTGCCAAAGTTGGTCGTTCGAGTATGGCATTATATGTCGTATTGAAATCAACCACAACAAAGGAGACTTTATCTGCCCTGAAATTGCTTAGAGAACCAAATGTTAAAGGAAGAGAAACTTGACCAATAGATTTGACCGAAGACCCTGGTACAATACCATGAAAAGAGTATCGTACCGGTCTTACCTTGGTCCTATGTACTTGCATCTCATCCAGGGTACTCGTAAACAAGATGTTTAACGAGCTGCCGCCATCAACTAACACTCGATTTACTCGACAGTTATTGATGGTGGGCTCGACCACAATCGGGAACCGACCTAGTCGAGTAGAAGGGATCGAGCCGTCACTCTTCTCGAAAGAGATAGTGACTTCCGACTATTTCGACAAATTATTGACAAAAGGAGGGTCAATGGAGTTTACCTCACATTTGACAACCTTAAGCTGTCGTTTTGACTCGTATGCCGATGATCCCCCATAGATACGCTCGATGGTATGCTCAAGATCTTGGAATGACATCTCCTCGTTGTTGTTCGACTGCTTAAGACCACTCGCTTGCCCTACCTTCTCGAGGGTAGGAAGTGGTCCTTTGCCGTTGTAATAGTCTTCGAGTTTTCGTTGGAAAACCCAGCGGTTGCGAAGGTCATGTTCTTCCTTTTTATGGAAAGGGCACCACCTAGGCTTATCGTTCTTCCCCTCGGGGTGCTTACCTTTGCCTCGATTGGAGTATGGCTTGGAGCCTTGAGGCTTCTTATCACTTACAGTCAAGACTTCCTTGGAATAGTCGATCTGAGGCTTCTAGTCCTTGATCTTGTTCTTGGACTTCTTGGCCTTGTTATCCTTCTTCTTGCCACTTTCACCCGCTTCTTGAGGAATTTTGTCGTCTTGATCAATAGTATTGTTCCACTCGACTGCTTCAGCAGCAGTCGCACATCGATCGGCCATCTCAAAGAGCTGGGCGACAGTGATAGGAGGATTTAAAACAATATCCTCTGTGATTATTCTACTATGGACTCCCTGCTTAAAAGCTCTGATGACAGAAGAATCAGAAACTTCAGGTATGGAATTTCGAATCTGACTGAAACGTCGAATGAATTGGTGTAGAGTCCCGTGGTCGTTTTGTCTCATCCTGTGTAGGTCATCCTCCTTCCCAGGGCGATGGTAGGTGCCCTGAAAATTGGCCAGTAGGAGGTCGCAGAGGTGTTGCCATGAATAGATCGACTCGAGTGGTTGATTTAACAACCACGATCGAGCAAATCCTTCGAGCACAGTAGGAAGGTAATTTGCTATTACATGCTCTCCTCCTCCTGCTGCCCGAACAACGGCTGTGTATATATGAAGGAATTCGATGGGATTTTGAGATCCATCGAACTTCTCCATGTTCACTAGTCGAAATCGAGGCATCCAATGAACTGCTGGGAGGTCGGGTGAGAAAGCCTGACACCCGATAATGACTTATTGACGCCTTCTTTTGCGGAAAAGAAGGGTTGATATCGTCAGGTGATCGTATACGACGATACCCAGTTGTGGGTGGACCCGACCTATGGTAGGTCTCAACCTTACGAGGGAAATACTCCTCGTATTCCATCTGCTGTTGCAGATTTCTGGGTCGGATTGGTGAATGATCACCTCTCTTAGGAGCTTGTTGGTCATCAGGCGTTTGAAGAACTCTTCTCCGACTGGAGTTAAGGTTAGGAGAACGACGCGACCTATTGTCGCGCTGATCTCCACGTGGTGGGTTGTTTGAACGACTAGTAGTTGATGGAGTCGTACTACTACAACTTCTGGGTCGATGCCGGCGAGGGTGCTCGAGTCTGGCCATCATGCTTCGAAGCCTTCGTGCGATCTCTTCGGCAAAGAGGTCATAGCCGGGCGTTCGGCCAAGTTCTCGAGTTGGGTTCTTGAGCAGATCATTGATGCGTTGGAGTTCCTGAGCTTTCTCCGATTGATACTGGACACGCCCAAGCAGATATCTCTGAGCCGCAATTCTTCTCTATCGGGTTGTCTCGGGATCGTCCATATTCGATCCTTCAATTTGCCTCAATGGAGTGCGATTATTTCGAGGATTTCCCTCACGCTTATCAGACTGTTGACCTTGTTCATCACCGGAGGTGTCCTCGTCATCGCCACGAGGGGTCGTAGTGTGTGATCGTCGGGGAGTGTCCTTAGTCTTGTTTCTAGGAGAGTGATCATTATCTGAGGAAAGAATGAAGACCTCCTGTTGATGATCTCCACTTGCGCTTGAGGCCTCCACGCTTGAGGAGTAGTCGAAAGACACCGTCTGGGACTTGGAGCAAGCCCCTCTAGGAAGGGGAATTTTGGGTTATAACCATCTCTGTCCGCAGGCGATCCCTAGGAAGCGTGATCGACCCCATCCTCTCTGGGGCTAACCGGAGAGAGATGACCACCAGCTGCTGATGAAGCTCCAGAATGATGGTTTCCAAGACATGTCGTGCCAGGTCGGACGACCTTAGACGGACTCGAACATTTGGAGAGGGAACCCTCGCCAAGTTCTGGGTTTGCCTTGGAACAGTCCCGATCGCGGTCGGATGGACTCTTGCCCTCTGAGGAAACTGGTCCCTCAATTGGACGTACTGTCGCGGAGGATAAGGATCCCTCCTCAACTCTATCGGTGGTATGGTCTTCTGGATCTGATGAATGATCTCTGGAGGTGATATTACCATCGGATGATACAATACTCAGCTTGTAATTGAAGCCGGCATCCATGTCGATGTCTGCGTAATCGACCAAGTCGAACCAGTTCTCCTCGTTCCATTTGATGGGGACGGGGACCCGATCTTCCAACAGGTTCTGGATATGTTTGATTTGGTGGAGGCGCGACACAAATCGATTCGCTTCCGAACAACACGCTCAACCCCGCAATCGCAGCACCACGCCTCTCAGTTATCAACCGTGGCGCCTGCTGACCTCGCCAAGAAGGCTAATCTCGCTGCGAATCAAGAACACAAGCAAGAACAAGGAAGAACACAACGGAATTGCGATGTATTGTTTTAGCACTTTCGAAAGTTGGGGTCTCACAAACCGATGAACGCAGTAAACTGTTCAAGACAGAATTAATCTATAAAACCCCACCCTAATGGTGGGGTGGCGGCTGGATATAAAGGATTGAGGGCGTGCAAAACCCTGGACGCCGCCCTAATGGGCTCCAACACGATACAAAGCCGAACGCCTAAAAGACGGTGGCGCAAAGACCGACAGATTCTGAACGCCCACTTGTTTCGACGATTCCCATTGACTCAGAAGGAATTTTGACATGGGACCAGAGCCATTGGAAAGGTCGTCTTCTCAGCTTTCCATACATATGTGGAACGTCCAAAACGGAGCCCGGATGCGATCTGGGCGTCCGCTTTAGTGCGGTTTGGTCCTGGACTCCGAATTGGATTCGAAGTCGGCTTGAGTTGGGACTCCAACATGATTCGACCGCCCTCGCTGGACTTGTGCGCCTCGTAGCCCTTCTCCAAGTACTTCTAGGTCCTCTCCATGGTTCCTAATCATAATTAAATCATTAGGTAGCAATCGATTCTCAAATGAACAAAAAGAAGTAGTTAGGAACGAGCTCACCTGTAAATTCAATTGTCGGGCGCGAGCTCTAGTGATTGGTCCTTGAATGTCAAGTGGAGGATTGTTGTGTGTATCCGAAGAAGTGATGTCCTCATCATCATTCTCCTGCCATGGAAGCATTAGAGTTAAGAAAAATGAAGAAAAACCTGTTGACGAGAAGATTCCCTACGGTCGGCGCCAACTATTGGTGTTTTAGAACCAAGCTTACGCAATGATTGTTTAATTCGGGGGGTCTCTAAGACTCAAATCACGTATAGAGAATAACACAAGGATTTTTATACAGGTTCAGACCTTCTCCAGAGAGAATAACAACCCTACTTCTATGTGGCTATATTGAGTATGCTGGTTACATATCAAGAGAAAGGCAAAAGTCTAATGTCTTGTACTCCTGATTGCGCCCTCACCCCTGTCGTCAGCTGATTCCGCCCTTTATATAGTGCTCAAAGTGGGCGGCTGTTTCTATAGTCCAAAGGACGCCTCAACGCTTTCAGATGATGAAGCAGTTAATGGAGATTATTGCTGGAGTAGTAACGTCCCCACGTTGCCAGGCGGTTATCATTAGGATAGAGAGTTTAATCGTGTAATTATTCCAGAGAATAATAATGTATACTAACTGTTTAGATGCCCTAATTAATTATGCCTACTTGTCTGCAAGCTCAATCAATTATAGGACGATCGTAGCTAACTTGATCGTAGAAGGACTTACGACCATGAGGTAATCGTAGAAGGACTTACAACTAGAGGTGTTCATGGGCGACTCGCCCCGCCAGCCCGGCCCGAGCCCGACCCAATTCGGGCCAGGCCTGGGACTGATTTTTTGGCCCAAAGCCCGAGCCCGAAGGCCCAAAAAGTGAATAAAAACAGTGAAAATCTATTTTTAAATTCTAAAAATGAATTAAATATCACTTCTTTTATTAAAAAAGATTAAAATATTATTTTTAAATCAAAAAATGATTTTTTTTGCCAAAGTCCGCTTTTCAAGCTCGCCCGGCTTCTACTCGGCTACCGCCTTTTGAATGTGTCTACTTACGACTATGGGGTGATCGTAGAAGAACTTACGACCATGGGGTAGTCGTAGAAGGACTTACGACTATGGGGTAGTCGTAGAAGGTCTTACGACCCAGCTTCTCCCTTATGAACATTAAGGAGTATACTCAAGAACCATATGATGGTATTATTATCCATAATAGAATTATAGATAAATAATTAAATGAGGATTATTAGATCCTCGTCAATAGGTAACATAAATACATAAGGTTCAACTTCTAAAGTTGTGTCTATGTTATATTTTCAAACAAGCGTAGATGGTTATTTATTATCAGGAACTTGCATGGAGCCTTACATTATGGAGATTATGCCATTGATTTGCTAAATGCACTGTCTTTTTTAACAACCTTGGCTCCTCTAATAATCTAGTAATGACAAGCTTCTCAAATGCAAATATTGCCTAGTTCACAGTTTTCTCATAGGCTATTTCCTACATGGAGGCACAAACTTCAAGGTTACCAGAAGCCAAACCATATACTCGATTTGAGCAACCAGGAAACACTCCTTACACGTCCTTATCAATCCATTCCTAATATTTTGAGTTTTCATGAAGGAGGGTGCTGTTAGGTGGAATCTTCTTAAAGCAAAGGCAAATTGTGCGGGAATAGGATTTTCATCTATATCCTGAATAACAAGTAGTTGAAGAAACACATCAGAGTTATTACCACGTAAGAGGTTATCTTTGAGATCAAATGGCAATAACCTTTTCCTAATTAATGGCTTGGATTGCAAGATAGCTTATTTTAGTGTAAAGAAGCACTTAGTAAATTACTTTTTTTTATAAAAAAATCACATGTTTGCGACGACAAGCAACCCGTCAGATCCATTTTAGAGAACCACCCCAATGTGCACAACTACCGAACCAGTCGATCTCTAATAAGATCATAATACCCAAAGTATATTGATCTGAACTAATCGAAGATACGGAAAGAGATGTGGATCTGTGCACGGCACCTTGCTTGGAGAGGATCTTGGTGAGGCACGGGTCATCGGGGATGCCGATGTAGTCACCTTTGCAGTCGTGATATACCACTGTGCATCACCGTACCTTGGCCCCCATGAGCAGCTCTGCCGCGGGTGCCGACGCCTCCTCTTCCTTCGCCTCCCTCCTCGATCTCTACAGCCACTACTGCAGCCGTTCCACCGTCGACTCATTTTGGATCGATGAATTATTTAGATCTCCTAAATAGTCTAGGGAAGAGCAATCGAGAGGATCCGCAAGCGTGGCAGCACGACGCCTCCGTCACCCACGTCTATGGAATCACCGTTGCTGCCCAATCGTCTAGATCCCGTGCCCTGTGACCTCCACGGCTCCACCACATTCGATCCGCATCTTCATCCCCTCCGGTTGTCGAGAATAGTCGGATTTCACTGCGCCATAGTTGGGGAAAGGGACCTGTGAGCACCCGGATTTATTAAGCTCATAATACTTAGTCAGATTCAGCTCTCAACTCCGAACCAGGAGAGCGAATGAGTAGCGGACCGACAATGGAGAGAAAAGAAGCTCTCCAACAAAGAAAGAAAGACTCGTAAACAAAGGAATGAGATGCTCTGAATCAAACAAGACAAGAGCGAGGTGAGAGTTAACGAAAGTGTACCTAGCACGACGCCGGTGCCTCCCGAGCCTCCTCTGCGGTGGCGGCGCTGACGCGACCACTACCCACGCCTTGGGTAGCCGGGCGATCTTCCGGTCTGCGATGCACCACCTCCCGCCCGCGTCCTCCATTAGGACGAGGGGTCGCCTCGTTTTCTTAGGGCAATTATTTGCATAATGGCCCTTCGGTTGCAAGAGAAGCATGTGACCGGGCGGCCGGGTTGCGGGGCGTCACGACTCGCAGTGCACGGATCGAGACACGACTGCGATGAACGAGGAACAAGGCGTAACCTCGGGCGCCAAGAATGAGACCGGTACTTCGAGATCGCCTGAGCGGGACGGAGGAATCGCCTCGATGACTTATGGGCCTCCCACTTGCGCTATGAGTCCATAAGCTCTCGAGCCGCATGCTCACGACGATGGCCTTGTCGACCAAGGTCCGAAAATCGTGAAAGTCGACAATGGATAGCTTGTCCTTCACTCCTCGGACAAGCCACGCTGAACTTGCCCCCGCTTAGCCATATCGGTGGCCACATCCTCGAGCATAACGAGCTAAATGGTTGAACTCGTAGACATACTCCATGATCGAAGCTCGCCTTGCTTGAGCGCAGAAGAAACTCCCTTCTTGATCTCCATCAAGCCGGCAGGATGTGAGCCCGACGGGCGGCAAGAAAACTCCTCCCAAGAAACGGTATGGTCTGCGGCCGCATGACGAGAAAGCTCTCCCACCATGACAAAGCCGCACCTCTAGGCGTGCGATGCGAGCAGCGCCTTCTCGTGCTCCTGCATCAATGATCGGAGCTTCGCTCCACCAGACGGCCAATCGTCTGTGATCCAAAGGGTCCTCGGACCGAAAAGGTAGGAGGCCGAGTACGAAGAAACTCCGCTAGTCCTCCACGCGGTGATGGGCGTTCCTTGCCTGCATCCCAAGCTCCAAAGTAGTGCGGCAGGTTGTTGCGATGACGCCGAGTAGAACTCTCCATCATCCGCACGGTTGCGCCGATCGAAGAAGAACCTCGGCCATGGTCGGAGGAGGAGGAAGCTCCTCGTCCGGACGGTGATCGCCTTGGCCGCTACGAAAAGGCCCTACCATCTGTTATAAGAAATTTCGGTTAGCAACTAAACCCGAAAAACAAAGCCTTAAAGAGCAAAGAAAAGCGATCGACTAGGGAATGGAATATCACCCTAAACGAAAGCCAAAACAACGAGTAAATCAACTTTAGAAGCTTCTAAAAGACTCTAAAACAGCCAAGAAACACCAAAAGAAGGCTCAACTTCTCAACTCAACTAACCCGTATTGAATGAACGAGTAATTGATCGAGAAGATTAAAAATCAGATTGTAAGATGAGATCTAAAACTATTAGAGAGCAAGGTTAATGCAGCGAAATAAGTGTTAGATACTTAGCTAACTAGTATCACATCTTACCCTTTTATTCCCACAAGTTTTAGTTGATTTAATCTCTCATTTTCTACCCTAATTGGAACCTTTGAGCTTGCTGTCCGGAAATTGACGCTTGCTGTCCAGATTTTGCATCCAAGCTTCCAGTCGAAATTGGCCATTCCAGAAGCTTCAAAACCTTGTAGATGGGCAGCTAACACTTCAATTTGCCAAACCCATTGATTCCTCAAAACCCCATTAATCGATAACACTATTTTGTAGAAGGGATGAGAGGAAAACAACTTCTAAAACTCAAATTAGAGTGAGATGAGAAGAGAAAGCTAAGATAGATGAGGAGTAAAATGTGAGAGTTTTCTTAAGCTTTCAAAACTCATTTGATACTTTGAAATTAGGTTTTCAAAATATCCTAAAGACGACCAAGCTTATAAGCACTACGGTCGAGATAGCTCGATACCAACTTTTAGAGCACCGGATTTATTAAGCTCATAATACTTAGTCATCCAATTGACCCTAGTATTATCAACCAAATAAACCTGCCTCGAGAGATGTATACTCCCGCATGCAAGATACATACCTCACAACAAAAGAATATATCAATTCCATACAACACATAGTACATAAGCAAAAACCGAAGTTAATATTAATAAGGGATAGTTATTACAAAGAGGGCCTTCGCCAAATAACAACAAGTCTAAAGAGACAACAATGAAGCAAAAGTGCCATAAAGATGGCTATAACACAAAGCCAATCGGTGTTTTAACCCCTAGGCGTCGACCGACCGCCAAGCTAGTCGTCAAGAAGTCGCAACACGTAGCACAAAAGAGAGGCTCAAGGAGCTCCTTCTTCCTCTCGCAACAAAAGCCACAAAATGCCACAACCACGGCGGATGAGTACATAAAGTACTCCGCAAGACTTACGTGTGAGATAACAGAACTATAAATAGCTACATGCAAGCTTTATTTAAGTGGATGAGGCTTTGGACTCATTTTAGCATAAAGCAAGTTTCATTTGCAATAACATAGTAGATTGAAGGCAATTTGACAAAGCATTTTTAAATGTTGAAATAACAACGAGATAGTATTATAGTAACAACAACAAGAACATCCTGGAAGTGACTAACCCAAGTCACCACAACAATAGCATGAACTCCCCGTTCATACCAACCATGTCAAGTTTTAATTAAAGGTTGTAGTCTAGTTCTCACGGAGCGTATCCGAGCGTGTCCATAACCTAGGGCGAGGCTATTCAATAGTTTTAACCTCGCAGGGTGTACCAATGTACCCACACGCCGATCGCCTTTCCTTTAGGCACACTACCTTTGGTATGCTTAAGACGGCTAAGTCCTACGAGACATTTCCAATGGACGATGCTAATTACGAGCCAAGAACTCCACGGGGCGAGGACACATTAGACAGCCCTAACCGGCTCGCTAATGCTCCTCCCACACCACACACACACATTTTCTTGTAAAACATACCAACCGACCAGCTCATAATTAACACCTCCTAAGGTACTTAGTCAAGAGAGGTCCCATACCCCTCGTGTGGTTAGCACGCAACATTGCTCGTAATCGGTGGCGCAAGTAACTCGGTCCTAATGACTCAGCATACTACCACATTCCAAAACCACACCATCCATCCAATATGCCCAAGTCCAAATAGTTTTCATTTTTATTTGTTTACAATTTAACAAATCATACAAGGGACATAATGGAATAATAGTTTTTGTGTGATCAAGGTTATCGACATAATGTCGACAACCGCCCATTACTACCAAGATTACTAAGCATGTCTAAGCAAGAGAAGACGTAACTACTAAGTGATAAGAGCTCTTCCAACGAGCTCAAACCACGCAAGTAACCTAGGCTCATAGGTAGTAGAGGATAAACACTCCTACTGATTATGCAACTATAGGATTACTAGCGATATTTAACACAAAGTAGCATGCATACATAGAAGTAAAACGACATATTAACCTTTAAAGTAATGGGCGTTAGAGGATATGATCAAACCGCTTGTCTTGTTGTTGCTGGTCAATTTGTTGCGGAGGGTCACTCTCGGGATCACCACAAATGTCGGCCAACTAAAAAGCGATAAAGAGTCGATAAGAACAACGGAAAACCAAAAGACGCAATGAGAAACTTCTCTGAATGCTATGAAAATTTTACAGCAGCAAGACAATGATTTATCATGAATTTAGCAACAAGAACCAATTTATTTGGATTCTTAATGCAAAAGATATGATGAAATCAATTCGCCAAATTTCTAAAATACCAAACCGCACTATTCATTAATTTAATTATGAGGCAACATTTTCTAGAACAGAAGTGAAGCTGAAATTTTTATCAGAAAACCAGCACCTCATGAGATGAATAACACAATTGAGTTCACCTCATTTGGAGCTATTATGCACTTTCTACAATTTTTCAAAACAAGAACTCGAACAAAATTATAATGCACAAGTCCTCATTTTCATAATGACAACATGCTCAAAACTAATTTTCATAGTGAGTTCACTAATAGAGGAAACTAACGGTTGGGTTCACTCAAAAATAACCTCTGAGCATTAGTTATGTATTTTACAAGTTAAGCATTGATTTAAGTGTATATTTAAAGTTGGTTTTAAAATCTAAGGGCAAACTGTGCTCTGAGCTGAACTCGACTTACAATCATTTTTAGATTAAAGTCAAGTCCAAGACAGAGCTAACCCAATTTGAATGACCCCAATTGGATTTAAAATGAAAAAGATATGAAATTCTAAAGTTTATACCTTATTACGCTTATAATTAAGACTTCAATGGAATTTCTTAAAAAAAACACACAGTCGGGAGGACGTGAGCCACGATCATAGATCCAACGGCTCAGACCTCCCAGAGAACAACACACACGCCAAGACGTGAGGTCCAGAGGCCTGGACCTCCTAGCAACGCACATGCGCGAGGCGAGGGGAGGTCGTGGCCGCAGATGGAGAATCCAACGGACCACAACGATGAGGGAGGTCCGGACGGACCAGATCTAAAGGGAGGTCCTCAACGGTGAGATGACCTTGAGGAGGTCCTACGCAGAGATCTAACGCCACAGCACCTCCAAGGAGGTCCGACGGCCACGATCGCGCAAGGGAGGTCTTGGGCGCTCCAGATCTCCTCGGAGGAGGTCCGATGTCCGCACCAGCGCCTAACTCACGCCAAGCGCACGGACAGCGGCACATGGAGTTATTGCGCCGCAGACACAAGAAGGTCCACGCTACGGAGGTTTTAAGTCGCCGCAAAAGACAGGTTAATGGCATTTAACGCTAACCCCATGATTGCAATGATTGGGCAATAAAGCGGTGAATCTCGTCCTAAAACGACAATGACACGCCGGGGCGTCCGACAAAATCCCGAGCTCAAAGAAGTGGTTGTTGCGGCGATGCGACCTCGGGCCACGACAACAAAGACATCCCCTGTGCGCAATAGTGTTGCGCACACCATGGGCTCACTCTCGACGGCGACGACGGTCTTAATCGCCATGAGCCCGAGAGACAGAGACCGACCAAGACGGCCAAAATACGAAAATGCAAAAAGCATTCGACATTCAACCGTGTGCCCGAAAAGCTCCGCAACATGCATTCAGCGGTGCCCAAAGATCTAAGGGATTACCAGGAGTTACCTGAGGTCCTAAAGATGCCGATGAGGTCGATGACGGTGGCGGCTTTGAGTTGGAGAAGACGGGAGCTCCACCGCTCAAGTCCAACCTTCAACTCCAAACTTCAAGCTCCACTAGGCCACCTCTCGCAAATGCCCCAACCAAAGAAGTTAGGGTTGAGGTCGCAGAGGAGAAAGGCCCAGATAGAAACAAGAGAGAGGAGGAAGAGGCCACTGGAACCCTTTTTGCCACCGAGGAGCTCCAAGCTCGACAATGGTCGTGGGAGAATTGGAGAGTCTGTGGATGAGGAGCTCACCACGCACAAAGTGCAAGGCCGAGATCAATTGTGTGCAAAGGAAGCCAAGGGAGGATTCAAGGGATAACTTATAGCTGGGGTGAAGGTTATGAGTGGGGCTAAGCTCCATGGTGAGCTTAGCCCACGGTTGGTCCATGGGGTGGCAAGGACATGAGATTGACAAGGTGCACTGAGCCGACCAGAGAGAGGAAGGTCGACCAGATTAAATGCGGTCAAGAAAGAGTCATAAAAGGTACCTAGTGGCAAAGTGCATTAACTCCATCGCCAGAGCTCAGCAGCGCCTCGAGGAAGGAGAAGAACAGGGAGGTCCTTATGACCGCTGGATAAAACACAGGAGAGGTCCCGCCATCGGATGAAAATTTTGAACCGTTACGCTCAATTGACTGGGAGGAGGTCCCAGCCATACGATCAAGGATGGGGAGGTCGTGGCCCTCTGATTTCCTTAATGTGTAAGCGCACGTGGGAAAATGGGACAGGAGGTCCAAAGCGTTGGATCTCCATCCAGCGGTGCGGACCTCCCGTGAGGTCTTAACTGCACATGAGCTTAAGAACATGAGGGGGAGGTCATGGCCTTAGGATTTAAATCCAAGGGCGCACAACCAAAGGAGGTCTCGAGGCTTTGCGTGAAGTGCGAGGGAGGTCAAGACCTTTGGATTTTGATCCAACGGTGGTGATCAAGACAGGGAGGTCCCGAGCCTCGCACGCGTGGCGCAGCGAGGTCTTGAGCTTGCGCAACACACAAGGGAGGTCATGGCCATTAGATTTAGATCTAAGGGCAACGACCTCACGTCTTGTGGGAGATCGATCGCGCATAAGACAAGGAGGAGGTCGGGACCGTGTATTTTAATCCAACGGTACACAACACAAGATAGGGAGGTCTTGTGCGCTAGATATTTTGAGGAGGTCGTGGGTCCTGGATCTCGATCCAACCGGCCACGACCTCGTTTAAGTGGGAGGTTTGTTTAGTTTAACAGTGAGGGGAGGTCATGGCCATGGATCTTGGATCCAAAGGCTACGACCTCAACAAGGTGGGATGTCAAGTGGTTTAACAACCCGTGGAGGTTTTTGAGATTTAACACACATGGGAGGTCATGACCGTGGATCTTTGATCCAACGGCTATGACCTCGATGAGGCGGGAGGCCTTTGCGGTGTTGATCATGAGGAGGTCGTGGCGGTTGGATGTAAATCCAACGGCTGCGACCTGATCAAGGTGGAGAGGAGGTCAGATGGGGTTGGGCTGGACCAGCTTTGCAAGGTGGCTAGCCCAAGGAACAGTGCCATGCTAAGTTAAATTTCTAACAGCTGAGACTTTGCAAAATTGTTTGGGATAGCAATTCAACTCCAAAATTCATGAAATTTTTACAGGAGCTTGCTGACAATGAGATTAACCTTGCATAAAATTTCCAGAGGTTATTATGCAATGCATTTTTCTCAGAAAATTCATGAAGGTTGTTTAAAGGATTGTTTTACCTCCAAATTTATCAAACTAGTTTTACAACTTGTGATATTTTTCAGAGGGGTCCCACATCAGTTTTGGGACCAAGGAAAATATTTTCAAATGTTTGGCACCAGATTTAGACAATTGGAAAAATGAATTTGACTTTTGGTCAACAAGAGCTTGGTGTTTTTGGATTACACAACTCCTGGACAAGAATTACATAAGAGATTAGGGGTTTTCAAGATGTGAGAAAAAGTTTTAATTTCTACACATATAATTATACTTGAATAACCCCAATTATACATTTGGGATGTTACAGGACCACATCCTTCGTGTCCATTTCTTCTACCCGCGGCGGCGTAGTGAGGTGGTGTTTGGGATGGGAGAAGTCCGGGAGAGGAGAGGAGCGCGAGCATGGAAGGGTTGAGATGGAAGATGTGGGGTGGAGCGGTTTGAGGAAATAAAATGACCCGCGTGTGGGCGCGTGCGAATAGGAGAGAAGGGTGGGACGATTCTCTTTGCTACGCAGGAGTAAACCCCATTCTTTATTAGATAAGATAAGACGTAAAGGACTGAGGAAAAAGACAATACAAAGAGAGATAATCTGAGTTTCCGTTCCCCAAGTAAGTTACCTTATGTCATGTACAATGGGCTGAGATAAGATAAGATAAAACGTAAAGGACAGAGAAAAAAAGGCAATACAAAGAGAGATAATATGAGTTTCCGTTCCCCAAGTCAGTTATCTTATGTCATGTACAATGGGTTTACATCAGCTGTCTATAGTCTTTGCCACGTAGAATTTAAGCTGATATGGATGAAAAAGAATAAAGAGAGAAAAATGTATAGTTTACAATCCTGTAGCCGACTGTATCATCAGAACTAAGGAGGAAATATCTTAGGTTCATGAAATCATTAAAAGATTGTGTCATCTATAAAGATAAGTGAAAAAACAACTCATTGTATGAGCTGCTTATAATGTTGTCTATAAGTGATATAGAGAGTTATTATAGACAACAGCTATCTGTAATATTATACATGCTCTTGTTACAATCATTTTTTTTACCACGACACACGGCAAATAACCAGTTTTTTTTTTTTTTAAAAAAAAGAGAGAAAAACATAACCAAGTAGGCCGAAGTTGGCTCAGACATGGGCATGAGCTGCTACAGGCCTAAGAGGGGGGAAAGTGAAAAACCCTACTCACGCTAACACCACTACCCAGGCCACCGCGCCGCTCTCCGTACCATTCCCCACCCCGCCCATCCCTTGGTTTTGGCGGGCTGCCTCCCCGCAAAACCGCCCACAAAACCCCCGAAATCTCCCGTATTTTGGCTTCCGCTGCGGAGGAGAGAGGGAGCGGGGAGCGGCGATGGCGGCGACGATCTCCCGCATCCGGCTGGAGAACTTCATGTGCCACTCCAGCCTCCAGATCGAACTCGGCGACCACGTCAACTTCATCACCGGCCAGAACGGCAGTGCGCCTCCGTGAAACCCTAACCCCCGCTTCTCTCTCTCTCTCCCCCTCCCTCCCTTGATGCCCTTTTCTTCTCCGTGCCGGCGCAGGTGGGAAGAGCGCGATCCTGACGGCGCTGTGCATCGCCTTCGGCTGCCGCGCCAAGAACACCCAGCGCGCCGCCGCCCTCAAGGATTTCATCAAGACCGGCTGCAGGTTGCTTTCCCCAAGTCCACCTTTTTTTTATATACAAAGAGTTTAAATAAACTTTGGGTGATCGTCCGAAAAATTATTTTTTGGGTTGGGAATATTTGAGGAATAGGTTGCGTCCGCGAATCTATAGATGGATGTTGGATAGGGCTTTTTGCACACTGATTAGGATTTTAGAGGGTTGCCCTTTATAGATGTATGGACTGTGGATATGCCTAACTGGTGTCAGGCTTTGAGTTCCGGATGACAAATTTTGGTGGGTTTAAGGTTAATTTGCTTCAAAATTGGCCATGTCCTGTTGGTGATTTTTTTTTTGATAATTATGGTTTGTTTTGCTTGTTCTGGGATGCTGTGGTATTGCTTGACATTGATGAATTTTCATAAAGCTCAACTGTGTGTATTTTCTGTTCGTAAGCTTGGACGGCACTTGGGAGTTGGGACCCTCAAGAAGATATTGCTGACAAAATTCAAAAGATAGCCTAATTATTAAAACTGGACCTGCCCAGCGGTTCGACTGGAAAAAACAGAAAACAGAGCCTGGTCCAGAAAAACCCACAACACTGACCAACTCGCGTAAGCTTTGTTACGTGTTGTGCTACCAAATGACATTCTATTATCATTTCAACGTTATATATACCATATAATTTATTAAAAATGCTTTTAGAGAACCGGCAGTCCAACCGGTGAACCACCAGTTGAACAGGTAAATCATAATGTTGGTCGGGTCAAAGACCGGTCCGGTTTCAATAACTATGAAAGATGACACAGCGGATTTCTGAATCTGTCATGCATATTTTTTTATTTATTTATACAATGTTTGGTGGATGGTTTGTATGTGTCCACCAGCTGCTCTATCTGCCTTTCTGTGATCGATTGTAATCTGGTCTATTTTGTTCAATCTAAATTGCAGTTATGCAGCAATTGTTGTTGATATCAAGAACCAAGGGGAAGACGCTTTCAAGCCTGAAGTATATGGAAACTTAATTATATTGGAACGCAGGATTACCGAGTCAAGTAGCTCTACGGTTTTAAAAGATCAACATGGTAGTAAATCTTGATTCATCCTGCCGAATTTTTGGTTGTGTTCTTCTAGTGTAAGCTGGATTTATTGTGTAAAGTTGTCGATATTCTTTTTTAAGTTGTCAAGTTTAGCGTAAGCTGCAATTTTCACTTTCCTAACTTGTTTCTTTGGTAAGGTCTTGTGTTTTTCTATCTCAACCTGTCGGATTAATCATTTGTAAGTTGTTGTATTTTTCTATTCTGAGCTGTCACATTTCTTAATTTTAGGTTGTTGCATTTCTTATTTAATTAATCATTCTTGTTTGTTGCATTTCTTATTTAATTAATCATTCTTGTTTGTTGCATATCTATATTCTATGTAGTGGCTATCACCATTTCCAATTTTAGTATGGTGGCACCCTTCTAAGTTAGCAAAAAACCCACATGCTCACCATTTTATGTGTTTAAATAACTGCAAAAAGTCTGCCTTTTCACCATTAACTATACTCAGATAAGCTTTTGGTGTCCCAGGTATTTACATGTTGCTTCCATTTTCATTACAGATTGTTAAAGGAAAAGAAACACTACTAGCATAATATAATTTTAATTAAGCCCGCACATTACAGATGATGTTACTTCAATAGGCTTCTGCATGGTCCGTCCTGCATCGTGCATATATGATTGGCTGTTGGATCTGAATCACTGGCTGAAATGTAAAGTGACACTAAATTTTGAATTGAATAAATGGATAATGGCAGTAAATTTACCAAAAATAAATAATAGAATAGTTATTCTTATTGTTTATTTACTTGTTGTATATTTTTTTCCATGACTTCTGATATTGCATTAATTTTAAATGCTCATATGTGCTCGAACAGGAAGGAAGGTGGCACATCGTAAAGATGATCTCAATGAAATAATTGAACATTTTAACGTAAGTTGCTTGTTGCCTTATGAATGGTATGCATAAAATACTCATGTTTGTTTCACAAGCTAGGTTGCTCTCTTTCAATCATTTGTTTTACCATTTACTTGATACATTTGTTCAAATAAGCAAAGTAAGTGTATAACTTATGATACATTTTCATCTACATGTCATATTGGGGGGGAGTATTTGCTTGCTTGGCTTTGGCTAAGATCTACATAAAATTTGGTGATATTTTGGTTTTGCCAAAAAAATATCTTGGTGATACTTAAGTTTAGCATTTGCCTTTTATTTATCATGAGTTATCTGAGGACATGGAAATAGACAAAATTACACCTCACCACCCATATTTTTTTTTGAAACTAACTGAGTGCCCAGGCGTTGCTATGTATCTCAAATAAACATATCATAAGTTCCAAACCTTGAACATCAATATGCATAGGGTTACATAATTTGCATCCGATCAACAAGCCATAGATAATCTTATCACAAGCCACATGCGCAAATGATCTAATTATTGACAGAAGATCCTTCGATTAACATATACATGTTTATCCACAAAAGATCCCACCAACTGAAGAGGTGGGAGGTAGATGGCAGATCCACCATCACCACCAAGGCCTCAATTCCTTTTTATAATAGTTAAGATTGGTAATCCCACTGCACTTTTAGTTTTGACTACTTTCCATTTATATATACTGTTAAGTTGGTGCAAAGGTTCAATTCATATAGATGCCAAATATTAGTTCACTGTAGAAGTGGCATGATTCTAAAATTTCTTTACTCCAAAAGTTTCACTTGGTGGTGATGGTGGCTTCACCATGTACCCGTTGAGGATCTTATGTGGAGATGTGTGTGTCCATATACGTGTGCCATGTGCTTTTCGAGTCTCATGGGCAATCAGCTCATGGAGGTGGGGAAACTCATAATTTTTTTGTTTTTGAGATATTTAGAATTTATGGTTTCAATTATT
Organism: Phyllostachys edulis; assembly: GCA_036346405.1. Lineage (NCBI taxonomy): Eukaryota > Viridiplantae > Streptophyta > Magnoliopsida > Poales > Poaceae > Phyllostachys > Phyllostachys edulis. Next base: position 55,898,114 of record CM070562.1, on the reverse strand, counting down.
TGGGACTCGTTGCAACGGACAGGCACTCGACTAGTAAAAGAAAATGTGGTACTTTGCACCATACTAGAAGTGCATGTGTAAATCCAAAGTCCAGATGGGGATCTTCAAATTTAAGAAATCCTGAGACGATTTCCTTTATAAAATGAACTATTAAAAACTACCATTTGATCTTAATTTTGTAGTTCTGCTAGTCTTCCGTTATAAAGATTAAAGAAGGTATCAGTATGTTGTTGTTTCTTGAGTAAAGTCCATTACCGGTCCTTAAACTTTTTATGCTGTGTCATCCCGGTCCATAGACTTTCAAAGTGTGTCATCCCGGTCCCTAAACACTGCTTGGGTCTCAAATTAGTCCTTAAACTTTTATCTTTGTGTCATCCGGTCCATAGACTTTCAAAGTGTGCCATTCTTGTGCCTAAGCAAGAGGGCTATGTTTGAGACCCAAGCAAAGTGTTTAGGGACCGGATGACACACTTTGAAAGTCTATGGACCGATGACACAAAGATAAAAAGTTTAAGGACCGGTAATGGACTTTACTCTTGTTTCTTTCACCTCTCCCCTTGGTGCTAACAGATGGGTACCCTGCCAATGATACCACAATTATCAATCCACCTATCTCCCCCTTCTATTTTAGGACCTTATCCATACTAAACCAAGGTTGTCACGGCGCTTTGGCAAGTCGTGGTGAGCCCGGGGAGCCAAGACGCCTAGTCGTCTAGGCGCCCGCCATGGTGATAGTTAGATGGTGCCATGGTGGTAATAAAAATAACAAATAATACCTCATATTGCTGAAAATTAAATAAATATACCTCATATGGCAGAGAATTAAATAAATATACCTCATATTTAACCTCATATGGCAGGGGATTAAGTAAGCATACCCCAAATGGCCCTGGTGGATGCTGTTGCGGCTGTACTTTCTAGACTACATCATCACCACCAGCCTCCTCCCCCCCACGGTCCTCTTCAATGTTGCCTAACACCTTTCGTGTGAGCTTGTTCATCCATGCTTGCATTTCTCTCACGATCTCAGTAGTGGTGTTGGGGCACTTAAGAATATCCCCAAAACCCTCAATGAGATGTTGCTTTAACCATTTGATGCCTGAGTGCACATGCTTCCCACAAAGGGAACATTGCACCAGATCCTTGTCTTCAGTCAGCCAAAATGCGTATTTCCATCGTGGGTCCTTTGACTTGGCCTTCCTCTTTGGATCCTTGGATGGATCATAAGTCTTACCGCCCTCCCCAGCTTGCCCTTACATCTGTAAGCACACAAGCCGTAAGCACACCACAAGCAGAGAGCAAAAGAAGCGAGCAGAAAGCAAAGTAAGAAGCAGCGAACAAAGTAGAGAGCAAGAAGCAGCGAGCTAAGCAGAGAGCAAGAAGCAGAGAGAAGAAAACAGAGAGCAAAAGAAGTAGAGCAGATCACACAAGAGCAGAGCAGAGAGCAAGAGGCAGTGCACGAGAAGAGCAAGAGCAGAGATCAAGAGGCAGTGCACGAGCAGACTAAATCAGAGCAAGAACCAGAGAAAATCAGAGCAAAATGCAGAGAAAATCAGAGCAAAGGGAGAAGAAGAAAGGAGGGAGAAGGAGACTAACCTGAGCTAAGGTGACCTCAATTGAGGCGGTGACGGTGGGGAGTGGAAGGCGACCAAGACTGCTGGGGCTGACGGCGACAAGCTGCACAGAGGCAGCAACCTTTGTACAACAACGATGGCGGCGGAAATTAGTCGGAGAGGGGCGGCGGAGCTAGAGAGGTGTGGTGGCGGCTTGTCCCCAGCCTTACTCGAAGCCTCAGCCCCCAGATCTGTTCTCGCCCCTCCTTTCATGTGAAACCCTACCCTTCAAGGGGTTTTCCCCCTACAGGCGCTCAGCAGACTAGGCTAGACATCGCCCAGGCGACCATGGCGTTGCCTAGCTTTCCCAGGCGCTCGCCTAAGTCCCTGTGGAGCTAGAGAGGTGTGGCGGGGCTTGTCCCCAGCCCTACTCGAAGCCTTAGCCCCCGGATCTGTTCTCTCCCCTCCTTTCATGTGAAACCCTACCCTTCAAGGGGTTTTTCCCTACAGGCGCTCGCCAGGCTCGGCTAGACATCGCCCAGGCGACCATGGCGTTGCCCAGCTTGCCCAGGTGCTCGTCTAAGTTCTTGTGGCTTGGCCGCTTAGCCAAATGACCCTAGCGTCTGCCTCCATGTTATGTCCCGGTCGTGGCAGTGAGGTTGCCAACGAATGAGCACAACAAATCGCAAGGAAGAACAACAATTTGAGACTGGGAAGGGACGAATTGATGTTCGGGATGCAGAAGACAAGAGGAAGAACAAGAACAGTAGAATGGGGAATTCAGAAGTTCATTTCATTTGATGGATACAATTGCGTACAAGACTTGTCTTTTAACCACCCACACACTACACTATCCAGTGGGACTCAATACCCATGGACCAAGTCCACTGACACCGCATCCGTTACTTTCTCTAGGCATTACAGTACATGACATTACCCTCCCCTGGAAACCTAGCTTGTCCTCAAGCTGATGGTGGAGTAGCTTGCAGCAGCAATTCTTGAGCATAAGTGCCACTACATATGTTCATATGTTCCTTTGAACGCCAGGATTCCATGGCCTAATGAGACCCAATGTCATGGCAATACTGAAACCGCATAGCTTGGAACATTCTTGAAATAAGATGAGCGGTATCACATCTCACAACTTTTTTTTGGCAGATTGCAGTCAAGTTCCCTTGATAGATCAATATGAAAATAGCATCACTTGCTTCCACATACTATTCGCTTCCCCCACGTTCCATATCCCTTCCGCGATCATCCTCTTCTTAAACGCCTGTGAGGTGTCCCCTTTGAGTTTCTACCACTTCGTCCTCGTGGCTCTGGCGACCTTAGCCTGTCGAATCCGTGTCCTAAAACGAAAGTCGGAGACTACCAACTTATGTTACTAGACAACACACTCTCCAAGTATAACCTTACATTCTATGCATGCTCGTTTGTCCTCCCTCCTAACAAGGACAAAATCGAATTGGCTAGAATGCTGCCTACTACTAAAGGTAACGAGATGGTAATGTCTCTTTCTAAAAAACGTGTTAGCTATTGTGAGATAATAGGCTACGACAAAGTTTAAGATATCTTCTCCCTCTTGGTTCATATCACCATAACCAAAACCCCCATACACCCTTTGAAACCCCTACTAGTTGTACCGAAATGACCATTGAAATCGCCTCCTAAGAAAAGCTTCTCACTATTATGCACACTTCTAACCATGTCATCTAGGTCTTCCCAAAAATTGCCTCTTAGCGGCCTCATCTAGACCTACTTGTGGAGCATATGTGCTAACAACATTCAAAACCAAGTCACCAAAGATTAGCTTGACTAGGATAATCCTATCCCCCTGTCTCCTCACATCGACAACTCTGCTCGAGGCGCTTATCGATTAAGATGCCCACTCCATTCCTGTTTCGTTCTGTTCCAGTATACCACAACTTATAGCCAGTATGCTCCACCTCCTTCGCCTTCTGACCCATCCATTTAGTCTCTTGAATGCACAAGATATTTACACGTCTTTTAATCGCCATATCAACTAACTCTCATAACTTACCTGTTAAGGACCCTACATTCCAACTACCCAGATGGACCCTACTCTCCTCGGCTAGCTTCCTTTCCCCTCGCACTCGTCGAGTAAAGTGCGAAGACCCTTGCACATTTTCCACTACATCCGGGCGACGACGTAGCGCGTTACTAAGGGAGTGACGTCCCGGCCCTTGCTCATTTATCACCACACCTGGGTTCCAATATGGCGCGTCGCTAAGAGGGTTACGCCCCAACGAATTATCAATTTTGGGTTTCATTCCATGAAAAGGTGGCTTGATTTTTACGTTGGCTCGCCTGGCCTAACGCAACCCACCTTTTTCTTGGCTTGGGACAGGCTATGTAGAAAACCACAAAGGTGGAGTTAGCAGCAGCTTGGAAGGAACGAGAAAAGTTCAGTTTGCTGACAAGTGGGCCTTCCTATGTACAAGTGCTTACTTAATTGTTGAGCAGGCCTTTGTTCGTACAAGTGCTCAATCAATTAGAATAGCACCTTATTAATCTTTCCTTACAAGTACAACTTCTGGGCAATCATCTTTGGCAAGCATATTTGTGAGTTCAGACTACTAGGGTCTCACTCTCACCTGCCATGTTCAGCATACATTCATGTTGTAGATCTCATTTTTTTTTGCACCTTTCTTTGAATGCAACAAATTGCTGTATTTTTTCTGCTTCCTGATGCTTATGTGAATTTTCAGATTGATGTTGAAAATCCTTGTGTAATTATGAGCCAAGACAAAAGTAGAGAATTCCTTCATTCAGGAAATGACAAGGACAAATTTAAGGTAATCGGTTTCATTAGGTTTTTGGTAATACCATCACATGTCTGCTTCTGCAATTTTTGTTTTATGCTTTGGAACATCTGTTGTTTAATAAACATCAATGAAATTCTATAGTCCTAGTCTGGGAGACCCCCATGGTACTTTGGTCTTTCTTAGGTGCATTTATTCAGCGGTAGTGTGAAACATGCCTCCTGTTAGTTATTTGTCTACTATCTTTACATGTATATTTTGTGCCTCGTGGTGGATTTTGACGTTCAGTATTAGCATATTTGCTAGATTATAGGAGATTGTTATCTGATGAGAACATGGCCCTCATGTAATTAATGACAGGCCAGTTATCTGATGGTAGCTAACTATTTTGGATGATAATGGTGCTGTTAAATTGAGTTCATAATTCTGCCTCATGCCTGTGCTTGCTATATCCTCTCCTATGATATATGCTATATCCTCTCCTCTGATATAAGCACCGCTCTAATTCTTTTACTGTCCATACCTTTTATTTTGTTGCAGTTCTTTTTCAAGGCTACTCTTCTTCAACAAGTAAATGATTTGCTTGAGACAATAAGACAACAGCTGAGCAATGCAGACTCGATTGTTGAAGAGTTGGAAAAGTCAATTAGGCCAATGATGAGAGAACTTGATGAACTACGAGAGAAGATAAAGAATATGGAACATATAGAGGAGATAGCACATGAGATTGATAACCTGAAGAAAAAGTTGGCCTGGTCATGGGTTTATGACGTTGACAGACAAATTGAGGAACAAACGGTGAAACTTCAGAAACTCAGAGAGCGAATTCCTGCATGCAAAGAAAGAGTTGATCGAAATGCAGTAAGTTGGGACCTTTTGCTGGGAATAACCTTGTGTCATTTTATCCATAGAGTAACCTCATGTACTTTTTACTGTGATTGTCGAATAATGTCACTCCACTATCAATCCAATTTAGTGTCATAAGAAGACCTTGATGGTTCTTGTTCAATATTTTACCAAATTTGAATTGTGACTGTCTTATGAAATGCTGTTTTTCCATGTATGTAACTTCCAAATTCCTGGAAAAATGTTTTGCTTGTCTAAGCTGAACGTTCATGCTAGCTGGGCTAATGGTGTAGGCAGCTATAGCTTATTTTAACTTGATTAGTATGCAACTCAGGCCAATATCAAGTGATGCTTTGGCTAAGATATTGGTGAATGGAGTGAATTTACAGCAATAGTGTGCGACAACTGTGCTGTGTGCTCTACATTGGAATTTGGATCAACAACTTGGTGCTTTATAGTTTATATATTGTAATACAGGGCTATCACCATGATTCCTGAAATTGGCAACATTTTTCTTTTGAGTACATTTTAAACCATCTGCACATTTTCCTTTCCTGGCCCAATTTGAAGTCATCTTTTACCAACTAACCTGTTGAAAGGGACTGCCATAGTTCAAGTTTAATTTGTTTAGGCTGCTTATTTGATTTTTTCTCTACACCATGGGGACTGCATAGTTATATTTTAAAATATCTATGCTAAATTAATCATTTAGCTTTATATCAGGCCTGGAATGTTTTTTTTGTTGCTGAATTGATTTTGCCTTATCTTTTAGGCCATCATAGAGGAACTGAAGAAAGAATTAATTGAGAAGAAAGAAATTGTCAGATCTTTGGTGGAGAAGGCACGCCAAGTAAGCAAGATGAAGATAAAAATGGAAAATGACATTGCTGAGGTACGTGAGTAGTTTAAGTAGCATCCAATATGTTCAGGAAAAGTACTTTTTTTAAGAGTGATTTCCCAGTATGAGGGAGCTACAGCGTCACGCCCCTGAGATTTGGAATACAACCAATAGCTGTGGGTGGTCTGAGGCCGCTCGCAGCCTGGTTTCCATCCATGATCCATGGAACCGGTTGGTGGCGCTCATAGTAGAGAAGAGGGAGGCAAGAGAGAGAGAGAGAGAGTAGAAAAGGAACTTGATTATTTCTTGATAGCAAATGTGGTGCCACCATCTACTAATAGGCAGGCTTGAACCACTTGTCTAACCACTAGAGATAAGATGTGAATAAAATAAAATCAAACTAAGCTATGAAGATAACGATAATCGCTAACTGAAGATAACACATCTCAGTGACAGCCAGAAAAGGGCCTGGTGCTGTGCATGCTGGCGCTGGTGGCCCTGCACCTGTGTTGGTACTGACGGCCCCACATGAAGTACAGGCAGCTGTGTTGTTGTTGTACATGGGAATGAAAAAATTATGACTGGCAACTATCAATGATCCCTTTTGTTGTTACATTGTTGTGTCTGCTGTGTTTATTACGCTTATAAATTGTTGTCCATTGTCCCCTGCAACTTCCCTTGCTTGTTATTCTTTTTTTTTTTTTTTGAATGTCCGGGATTTAACCCCCTCCGGTTCGCGTTAAAGAAGAAAACACCTTAATCTCGCGAGGCACCACGGGAGCCAGCGCTCAAACCGTGGCGGGCTGAGAGCCTATAGCTCCCCTCATTTTTGCCAACTGAGCCCCAGCTCAGTCCTCAAACAACCTCTACACCCACACACACCCCCCCACCCCCACCCCACACACACACTCACACCCACGCACGCACACACACAATCCCGGTGAGGCACCCAAGCCAAGCTCAACACTCGAACTCGGGTGGGTTGCTTGGCCCCAAGCCGAAGCAACCAAGTGAGCTAAGCTCACTTCTCCTTGCTGGTTATTCTTGTAACACTAAATCTGTATCATAAATTATTGTTATTGGATTCGTTCATTTCTGATGTGTCACAGTACTTACCTGGAAATGTTTGACTCATAGGGCCTGTTTGAATATGTAGTATTTTTTTTGGGGGTTTTAAAGAATACTATGGTTTCTCAAAAATACTATAGTATTAAAAACTGTGGTGTTTGAGTGGGATAAGTACCGTGGTTTTAAAAACTGTAGCTTCCCTAATACCATGGTATTTTTGGAGTTTATAAAAATCCACTGAAAACCTCTTTTTTAACTGAGAAACAAAGCGATTGCAGGCTGCAGCTCCTATTGATCCCATCTCTGTTCTACTCCATAAAGTGCTGCGTACCCTTCTTGATCCTTCTAATTAAAGCACCGTATGTGCCTATGCTGTGTGCATGAACTTAAAACATATACTTGCTACTCCTAGGATGAAAAAGACTAAAATCATAAAGATGCTCAAGTTAGCACATCTATGTACCTGAAGGAGTTCTCATCAGCATGCCACTAACTTGGCTTCAATGGAAGCCCTAACAAGATATGATCTTTCGACATATAAAAATATAGCATCAAATGATAAGTATCATGTAGGAGTATATGTCTACGTAGAAATTCAAGTACTTTTTATTTATAGAAAACTGTAGTAAATAATGCGATTACCAAATACGCCATGGTTTTACTCAAAAACTAAAAAAAACTGTAGTGTCTTGTGAGTGGTGCATTGAAAACTGTGGTTTATAAATGCTGTAACATCCAAACATTAGTGTTGGGATTCCTATTCATGGCAGCTTAATTTTTTCTTACTGTTATCTAATTCAGAAAGGAGCTTTGTTAGCACACGATCTTTTTTTGGGCACATAAGCATGTCACTAGGGTATGCGATTTTCTTCGGAATACAAGCATACACTTCCATGGTGCCTATTCAGTTCCAACTGTATTATGTGCTTTTGATTGAGGAAATTGCAATGTACTGCCCATTCTCTCCCAAGAAAATTGCCCAAATTAGAAGTGCAGGTGGGGATATGTGAAATTGGGAAAATAAAGGTGGGCGTGGTGCAATTTTCTTTTTGTTTATTTTTGCTAGTTCTGTCTGAGCTTTGATGGTTTTGGCAATCTAAAGCATATTGCCTGTTCTTTCGGAAATAGTGTAGTCTTTTAACACGAACTACATCTTTTTTCCCCAATTGTTTGGCATGAACATTACTGTAGAATGACATCATTAGCTGTCTTGCTTATTAATTATGCATGTTCCTTTTCTTTGCAGGCTGTGAAACTGAAGATGGACCTAAAGGGAGAGCATGAACGTGGTACCAGTGTCCTAAATAAAATGAACTACCGCATGAAACAACTCCAGACGCAAGTTCATGATTTTCGGATGCAGCATATGCAAGAAACTCAGGTGTACCTTTTCTTCTAATTACATTTTCTGTTTAAATATAGGTTAACCTTAAATGCAACTGCAAGTAGCTAGATGTCTACGGAATCAAGCAAGGCAGATCAGATGTGCACAAATGGCCACTAAGGAAGGGGTCAGGCCATGCGCAAACTTGATTGGCTTGGTTGAGATCCCGGCCTTGTAACAAGAAAAGCGGTGAACACGTTGTATGTTCTGTTTTAATGGTAAAGCTGAAAAGCTTTCTATTGTTCAGTCTTTTATCTCTTTCCGAAGATGACCTTTTCTTGACAAACATATAATACATTAGCCCATTGGAATATGCACTGTGTACATCCCTAAACTCTTTCAAAAGTCTAGAAATCAACACTTAACTACAAAATAGACATTTGACACTCAAACTCTAAAAACCGTTCACTTTACCTCCCTAAGGCCAAAGCCATCACGGTTTTGTTGATGTGACGTCTACGTGGTATATCTTCACTGACATGTTGTCCACACGTCATAGGGTGAGGGGGGACAGAAGTCCTCCTTCCTCGGTTCTTCTGGGAACAAAGGAGGACAACAACTGGGGCTAGGGGCAGCATATGCCGATGTTGGAGCAGGGATGGAATGGCACCGAGAAAGCGAAAAACAGGATGGTTGCGACGAGGTAAGTAAGTTTATTCGTGGTGGAGGTTCGGGACTTGGAGTGGCTGAGATGTGCTGACAACGAGCAATCACGGCAGCGACGGTTGGGTAGTTTGAGAAATGGGTGGAACTCAACATGACACGAAAGGATTTGCGCAAACATCACTGGTGCGATGGGAACGCGATAGCAGGTCTTGACTAGAGTTTGGGCGGCGATGGCGACAGAGACTTAGCTCTCCTTGAGCGGTTTCCATGGGAGAGGAGGCCAGCACATGGTAGATCAAGGTGAGGGGACTCAGTTACCGCGAACGTGGATCATGCTAGTGAGGAAGGTGTAGAGGTTGGAGGGGAGAGGCAGTGGCGGGAACATGGTGGAGAGGGTGAAGGGGAAGAGGTGGGGCAGGGATGGTGGCCTCATCTAGGAACTCGTCGTGGCAGTTAGGGCAGGACGAGGTGCTCCAGATCCTCATCATTAGTGATGGACGCGAGCGCATCGAGGTCCTCGCCTGGAAGCTGGTACTTGATGCCATCAAGTACACCTTTGCCGACAGCAGAGAAGGCGCCTGCATGGGTGATGAGGGAGCGGCATGGGTGATGGGAGGGAGGAGGACGAAGTGGTGGCGAAGGCAGGCCTCCTCCCTCCTTTCGCGTGTTCGCCCACCTTCGCCACCCACGCCACTCCCTCACCACCCACACATTCTTTAAAAAAATATATGTAGTAGAGTCACTGCCACATGGACAACACATCAACGAAGCTATACCACGTAGACGCCACGTCAGCGAAACCAGGGTGGATTTGGTCTTAGGGGTAAAATGAACGGTTTTAAGAGTTTGAGGTTGTCGAATGTCCGATTTTGTAGTTCAGGGTTGATTTATAGACTTTTGGAAGAGTTTAGGGGTGTCAAATGTACTTTTTCCTATCATAATCTATTGTCTTGGAGAGGTGTGCTACAAGGAAAGCTAGATGAAATCCTATTAAGATTAGAATTCCTACTTCTCTTTAGAGTAGGAGGTCTACTTCACTTTGGAGGAGAACTAGGGGACTATATAACCTCATGAAAGCTAGATGAATCCTATTAGGATTAGAGCTACTTCTCTTTACAGTAGGAATTCTACTTCACTTTGGAGAACTAGGGGACTGTATAAACTCATGAGGGGTGACCATAGGAACCCAAGAAGAACCAAGCCAGGCAATAGGAACTCATCCAAAGTAGAGGCGCACGAGAGGATTAGTGGCTAGGTTATCTTTAGCATTAGATTCTTGTATAGGGTAAGGATCTGAGGGTCCTAAGAGGTTCGAGAGGGTTGTGAGAGAGTGACAATCCTTTGTAGTCTTTTGAGGTCGTGTTTAAGGAATTTGCGGTCGGTTTTGCTGAAGCTTTTCTCGCTCGTTGTGGTTGCTTCGTCGCCGTTATTTTGGTTCTCTCTATGACATCTACTCCATTCTTGATATCATGCATGCCTGTGCCGTATCTCACAAACTCTGATTCGATCTGGGGGCTGCTATGCATAAGGAGTGGTATCAGAGTATAATAGTGTATATTCATAGTCCATAATTTGTCTTGCCCATGGCTATCAAGGTGCCATGGCACCGACTAGACACCGACTAGACACCTACGAGCCTAGTTGTCGCCTAGTTGATCAGTATGCTACAACAATTTGATGAGTAATTGGAAAATAAATAAAAAGTGAAAAAGAAAATATCTTAAGAGGTGCATGGTTGGTCTAGCCCAGCCTAATTGGCCACCAGTGTACGTTGATCTCTGAAGAATTGTCGCAGCGTAACAGCATCGAGTCCTTGCTATCATAGATTGGGAAGTCCAGCTTCTGGTAGCGCGGTACTCAGCCCTCCCCATGTCCCTCATGTTGGTTGACCATTGTGGTAATAGAGTAGGATGACGCCACGGAGGCGGCTGCCGACTGGAGCTGGCAAGATGCCGGTCTCTATGCCAGCCCCTGGAATCTCCTCATAGTTGCGGGCGCTATTCTCAAGCTGGAGGATGGTGGCGTTTTGGGCACGCTGTTGTTCGTCCATCTCTCGAACAGTGGCTGACATGTTGTTTATCTTCGAGGTGGCGACGACAATTTGTTAGTTTTGTGCATCATTCTTGGAATTGTTGGTTGCTAAATGCTGAAGGGTTTCATTCAGCTTCTAGTTGAGACTCGCTCCCTCCAGTTTCGCTCATGGCAGCAAATGCATTGGAAGATGGCTTTGATACCAAATTGTCATGTGTTGGGGTGTCGAGCGTAGGGAATAGTTGTGGGAGACAGGAGGTCAAGGACGAGGCCCTTGATGCCCTAGCGTCACGACACAGAAAGTGTTGACGTGGGAAAGAGAGAATAGGGATAGAGATAGATGAATTGTTTCTTGCTTGGTTTCCTAGGAGATAATGAGTCTCCTTTATGTAAGAGCTTCCTAACAATGCAATCTGGATATCTGAACTTAACAAACTAAACAACCAATCAAGACTAAGAGATGGAAAAGGACTAAATGCATCTTATCAGTTTTGGAATGAACCCATATCTATTCCAATGGGCCAAAAGGCCGATATAACATGTACATTGTAGGCAAAATGCAAAGAACACCCTAAGCTATATACATATGTAACACTCCGCTCAAACTCATGGTGGATCAACGCCGCTTAGTTTGGAGAGGTAGAAATTATGTTGAGCTATAGTTTGTTCCTTGGTGAAAAATCTGCTAACTGAAGCTCTGAAAGCACATATGGAAGAGCAATAACTTGGTCTTACACTTGTGATCTCATGTAAGAAGCATCTACTCCAATGTGCTTGGTAAGCTCACGTTTCACTAGATCTCGAGCAATGCTGATCGCACCAGTACTGTCTGATAAGAGAGGAGTCGGTGCAGAAATTGAAACACCGAAATCCTCAAGTAATCACCGGAGTCAGGTGATCTCAGCTGTCAACGATGCCATGGCTCTCAACTCAGCCTCGGCACTCGAACGGGAAACAATAGTCTATTTTTTGGTCTTCCAAACAATCAGGGAGGACCAAGGAAAACACAATTGGCAGAAAGAAACTGGCGATCAGAATGATCGATAGCCCAGGTTGCATCATAGTGTGCCTGAAGTTGCAGAGAGCTAGAGCGAGGAAAGAAAACGCGACGAGTGATTATCCCACGAAGATATTGCAGAACATAAAGAAGGTGACTGTAGTAGAGCTGAGTCGGAGCAGAGACGAACTTACTCAGGATGTGAACTAGATGAGAAATGTCCGGTCAAGTGATCCCAAGGTAAATAAGGCTCTCGACAAGATAGCAGTAGCCAATGAGGTTCTCAAGAGGCTCACTATTAGTAGGCCGAAGGTGACCATCAAGCTCTATAGGAGTATCCGCCATGCGCTGATCAGTGAGACAAGTGCAAACAAGGATATCATGAATGTACTTCTCCTAGGAGAGGTAGTAGCCATCAGGCGTAGAAGTGATCTAAATCCCAAGAAAGTAACGAAGAGGACCAAAATCGGACATCAAGAACCGCTCACTGAGACGCTCCTTCACAAAGGCAATGTACTAAGAGTCATCTCCAGTAATGATCATATCATCCACATATAGAAGGAGGAGCATCTGATCCCGAGGAGAGGTGTATAAAGAGGGTAGGGTCGTGATCACTGGCGAAGAAGCCAACAGAGTGACAACAGAGGAGAAGCGGTTAAACCAAGCATGAGGAGTTTGTTTGAGCCCATAGAGCGACGAAGGCGATGAACCATACCAACAGGGATATAATATCCAGGGGGCTGTTGCATGTAGACCTCACGCAACTCGTCATTGAAAAAGACATTCTTGACATCCAGCTGAGAGATGAGCCACTGTCGAATAGAGGCCACAACAAGAAGAGTGCGAACAGTGGTCATGTGAGTGACATGAACGAAGGTCTCATTGTAGTCGCGATCATGCTCCCGCTGAAAACCATACGTCCCAAGATGAGCCTTGTAGCGCACTAGCGCTCAAGGGAACCATCCAAGTGGGTCTTGATCATGTACACCCTCTTGCATGTGATAGGAGTGATGCGCTGGTAAGGGCACAAGATCCCAAGTGCCAGTACGCTCTTGAGTGGGAGGGACCTCCAGAGCCCTTTCGGCGACCTCCACTCCGGCGACCTTAGTCCCTCCTCCACTTGTAGTAGTCTTGATACCAGTGGTCGTCACGTTGGCAGTAGGTGCAGTAGAGACCCACAATAGAGGCAACAACCATTGGTGCCCCCAGAATTGGAGGGACCATGGTCAGTGCTGAAGCAGACAAGACAGCCTACAGCTGATCCGTGCCATGATGATGAGTCTCCTTAGCATGCACACCCGTGAGCTTGCACCAAGATCGGGCGTGGGTGATGAGTCAGGAGCTGAGCACGCACGGTATCGAACTCGGGCCAGAGACATGTCAAGAAGTTGTAGAGATGGTGAGTCTCCTGGTGCGCAGATCCACACACAGCAGGGACAGGTCTGGTAGACATCCGGGCCGAGAGAGTCGAGCTGAAGCCATACCTCAGACATCTGCTGGTAGAAGTCATCCACATTGGCATCGAGCTGATGAAGAGAATGCGCCTGGTGCACGACGAAGAGATAAATAGCATCACTCGTCAGCTGGTAGTGAGCTCGGAGGCGCTCCCACATAAGCTGAGTTGTTGGCAGCTCTGCTACATCCATGAAGATGGTCACAAGCATGCCACCCATCAGGATGGCGGTAGCACGAGCCTTAGTATCCTGCCATCTCTTGTAGGCGTGCAGCTCAGATTGGTAGAGCTCTTGGGCCTCCTTTAGTGTAGCATTGGCGGCCTCCTGAGCCGCCTGATCCGCACCAGTAGGAAGAACTGGCGGTGTCGGGCGAGGCGGACAGGGGTGGTCGCTGATGAGATGACCCCCGATGCACTGGCTGTTGAGGTGAATCCTCAGGTGAACAGCCACTTCAGGAAGTTTGTCCCGTCGAAACGAACCGAAAGGAGTGGAATGGCGAAGGAGCCGCCAATGAAGCCATTCAAGCGGTCACCGCCGGACGTCGGGATTCGAGTCTGGGCTACCGGATCGGGAGCTGACTACGGAGCTGGTCATGGCGGCCCGATCGCAAAGACTGAGCAAGAGCAGGGAGGCCGGCTCTTGCGAGGTGAGACGCTTGGTGGTCGTCTCCAGAGCAGAGCTCGCGACGGGAGGAATCGCCGAGGGAGGCGGCGCGACGTCGAGGAGTGTGGGTCTGCAGAGAAGCGAGCCTCGATCCGCATGAGCAGAGCTCGCAAGGGCGTGGGTGGATCTCGCTTGGGCGGCACGGGGACGGTGGGATCTGGCGTGGGCGGTGCAGATTCGGCGGAAGGACTCGGTTTCTTGTGCGTGGAGAGCGAGGAAAGCGCCGACGGCGATAGAAAAATAGAGGACGTCTTGCACGCGAAAGGGGCTCGGGTGTGGGGGCGGCAAGCAATGCGGCCGGTGGCGAGATGTTCTAAGGAGCTGGGGTTTCCATGTCTCTGATACCATGTTGGAATGAACCCATATCAATTCTAATTGCCCAAAAGGCCAATATAACATGTACAGCGTAAGCAAAATGAAAAGAACATCCTAAGCTATATATATGTAACAATTGGCTCCACGAAGCCTATTCCTGCACGGCACCTGCCTCAACAGGAATTATATGCTCTTTTATGCAGTTACAATAAATTAAGTTGATTAGGCATCACAATTTCATATTGCATGATTTGTACCCGGCCTTTTTACGTACATAGAAAGTAAGATGCTCAAGAGCCATTGTTGTATGCTATTTTAAGACATTTACAGTGCACGCAAGTTGGAAAAAAGGAAAATGTATCGCAAAGGTGGAGAATGTGGCAGTGTATTATAACAAAATGGATGTTCGCCAACAGACCTTTTTTTTAGAGCTAAGGAGTATATTTATTACATTAGCAGCAAGTGCATGCTGAGGGAATTGTGGAATGAAATAAGTAAATTAAAAATGCAAAAGCAGAAGAGGGTCATCTGCCAATCGTTGCAGCCCCCAAGGCCGTTGTCGCCAGCTCCTCCGGCTTCGCATCCTCTTCCCTTGCCTCTCTTTCTTCTCTATCCAGATCTGAAGGGTAAAAGTGAGGGTAGGGGCAACACCAGTGAAGAGGAAGAAGAGTCGAGCAGATCTGCAGGGATGAGAACTTGAGAAGCCTGGGAGTAGAGGAAGAACATCTCAGGATGGGAAGTTGGAAGGGAAAAGTCAAGGGTAGTAAAGTAGGCAGCCAGCCAGGTGGGCACAGGGCAGCCATACCCGTAGTAGTATAATTTAACTTTGGGAACTTGGGATCTTCTGTGACCATTGTCATACCAGCATGTCTTGCATTGCATGTTTTTTTCACTGGACAAAACACGCTGTCTACTTGTCGCCAAGGTGCCTGCCTACGCGACTACGCCTCCTGATGCCCTAGGGTTGCCGCGACTTACTAGAGCGCCGTAAAAACACTGACCCAAAGTTCTTTCCTCTTTCTAAGTCATCTGCATAGGATAAACTAACTGGTTGTGGTAAGCGTCATTCCTTTTAGTCGCAGGTAAGTTATTAAACAATTATCCTTTTGTTCTGACAAGTAGGTATTTGCGTACTCAGAAAATAGCTCATCTCAACTGTCAATTGCTTGCCCTGGTCAACTTGCATTTGTCTGAGGCCTTTGAAGTATAGCGTGGTTCTCATAAAAAAATGAAGTAATGAGTGAAGCTGGATATCAGCTGTTCTAAAAGATATGCAGTGTCATGTTACACACCTCTTGATTTCTTGTGTATTTCTTTGGCTTTAGATCTTCCAGTTTTTCTGTTTTGTCTGAATCATTTCTTTATTAATTGAAGGCTGAAGCATCTCAAATCGAGGAACACATGCGGGAAATACAGCAGGAGATTGATTCTGCTTGTTTAAATGTTACAAGGTCATTCAGTTGCCCTCCTTACCTATGCTATTAGTAGCAACCAAGTTAATTTGTAATTTGGTTTTTTGATGCTGCCTTGTGCCATTCAGGTTAAAAAAGGAAGAAAAAGAATTTATGGAAGAATTATCAGGCATTACAAAATCTATCAATGACATGGAAAAAGAGGTAACTGTAACTCGAAGTTGCTCTTGCCTCTTAGTACTTGGTGATAATGTCCCCTGAATGGGGCTTATGCATTGCATTTATATTATACATCTCTAATCTGCTTTCCTGTATACTGAATTTTAAGCTCTGGAAACACAATACCAATGATAATGTCATTTCCATATCTTTTATTTACTGTAGTTAGATTACTTTTGATATTTATATACTTAATGGCCTCCATTGATGTATGGACTTGAGAATATGTATTTTAGATACTTCTATTCTAAGAGAAGATGTATATCATTCCTACTGTTTCTCGTTTATTTTACTTCTTTCTGATGCCTTATACTTGATGGGGGAAGACTAGTATGGTGTGCACTAGTGATTAGGCATAAGTGTTGTTTTCCAGGTCCAACGTGAATTCTTATTGGATCAAATAATTTTCCAAATACGGCTGCACCTGATACATCTTGTGATACATATTGTACAAAAGAAAGAACCATGCCCATGCGAGTTGCCACTTGCCTAGATTGCGTAGAGGGTAGTCGTGATAAACCGGAGGTTTAGGTTGGTAGCTCTGGCGAGCAGGAGCCGTGATGGCAGCCTGCCGATGGCAAGAGGGGAGGTTGTGGATTTTCGGAGAAAGAGATTGGGATTGGAGATTTTCTTAATTCATTGCTTGCTGCCCTCAATCCTACCGTGCGCCACTTATAAAGATGTGGCCGCCCCCCTAACAATAAATCTCTAGATGAAAATCTTATCTAGTAATCAAATAACTAGGAGATCACGAATTGATCTCTTTTTTAAATAAATAACAGAATAACAGATCATGAATTGATCTCTTGCTCGAAATAACCAAATCTAAAGGATAAATTAAGAGATATGAATCTCTTATCTAGTGGTCCTCGTGTCATCGGCTGGCTGTGCCTTCCTCGTGCGCATGGTTGGTCCCACGGCGGTGATACGGAATTCCCCACATAACATCTCTCCTTGCCTAGACAAAGCTCGTCCTCGAGCTGAAATGTAGGATAAGACTTTTTGAACTCGTCGACTGGTTCTCATGAGGCCTCAGCGGCATCCAGATCAGTCCATTGTACCAAAACATGCTAGACCTCCTGTCTAGTGCGAGGAACAAAGAAGTCAGTGCGCAGACTGGGGGAAAAGAGGAGGCGCACGCGCGGCGATCCGGGCAGGCGGGGCAGCGGGATCTTCTGCGGCCTTCCATTCTGCTGCCGGGATATTCTGCGGCCTTCCAGCTTGCTGGCTGCTGCCTTCTGCTTCTAACCTGCTGCTCTGCACTGCCGCTTTAGGATGTGTAAGACGTCGCCTCGCTCGCTCCTTACCGCTTAAAAGGGGTGAGGGGGTGGATCGCCTCGCCTCGCTTTACCGCCTTAATAACCATGATAGTGGTAAATTGAAACACTTTGGACACATCTGTGGTATATTTCTAAGCCTATCAAATCTGTGGTATATTTCAAAAGTACATATATATATATTCCCAAAAGAGGATGACACATCATCAGATGTGATCCTAAACCATACCATGAACATAAATAACACTTCCTTTCACACATGTCAAACAAATCAACTAATAAAGTGACGGATAGATATCTGTGAACAATAGCAACCCAATGTGAGGTGAGGAACCAATCCATCATCAAATCTCATTTCTGAAATCCAGAAGTATGGTGCCATTATTTATGAGCTAAATTGAGAGGGGGCAACAGAGGGATATCTAGGATGTGCACTAACTAACGACATATCAAATTTATTATATTTTATTAGTTCTCTTATATCTAACGATGCTTGTACAGAAGAAACATGCTGGTGAGGCAACAGAAGGATCTCTAGGATGTGCACTAACAGCATATCAAATTTAATATATTTTATTAGTTCTCTTATATCTAACAATGCTTGTACAGAAGAAACATGCTGGTTGAGGCAACAGAAGGATCTCTAGGATGTGCACTAACAGCATGTCAAATTTAATATATTTTATTAGTCCTCTTATATCAAATGATGCTTGTACAGTAGAAACATGCTGGTGAGTGGTGAACACATAAGTTATTTGATGAAAACTGTATGCAATTCAACTGAGTGACACAATTACCAATCTGGTAATACAACATTTAAAATTTAGTTAATGCACCAACGCACTAATAAGGATGAGTGGGATTAGATGAACGCTACCTTCATATGGAAAAAATGGTGAGCACAATATAAGAAGAGGCAAAGAAGGGTAGCTGCAGAGAATAAGAAGGGAGAAGGAGAATGAGTATACGCACTTATTTGCTTTACTACGCAAATGGAAAAAATCAATACATTGAACACACTGTATTTCAGTTAGTATTTGTCTGATGGGAACAAGCTGAAAGCAAAAGAGTTTCTGAAAATATTATATCAGTTACAAACAATTCCCCCCAAAAGATCTTCTATTCAGCCCTCATTTTAATTAAAGGAACCAATGGCTATCTAATTTTTTTGGAAATAGAAATGTGCCTCTTTAATGATACAACAAATTAATAAAACTACCTTATAAAGGACCAAATATAAACAAATGACACAGTTAACTAAATTCCAGAGAAGGATTTCGCGGATGAGTTGCAGATATAATAAACTTACTTTCCTGATGATTCTTAAGCGCAGTCCGGTCCTAGGTCAAAATACACAATTTCAGAGTCTAATGTCATATGGCCAAAAGAAGTTTCTTTCATGGAGTTAACACAAAGAAACCGACAGAAATAGTGGAGGAAAGTAATTAGTGCACCTCTTTTGCTTGGTGCTTGGCGCTTGGTGCGATAAAGGACTAGGAGGAAGTAGAGACGGAGAATGGTAGCTGTAGAGAAGGAGATGACATAAATACAGAATAAACAATCACTCATTACAGAAGAAACAATTCGCTACATTTTGAAACATCCTCATATATTAGCAGTAGGGTCTGTAGTTTGTACCAAGAGTAGATATTCGAAAACCAGAGAATTACAGAATTGAGAATCACCCGACCAAGATGCAAACATAGTAATATTGGTCGTAGGTCGTAGCACTTATGTGGCTTGACGTCCGGACCTCGGACCCCAATCAAGTTGCCTTCACCGGTTCACCCACCTAATTGTGGCAGAGGCAGAAAGAAGCAAAATAATCAAGTCAATTGCAAGAAGCAAACATGAAGATGCCAAGCAGTAGAGGGAAAGAGAGAGGAACATAGGGAATCATTTACTCCGTTCTTTTGTGTGGAGGAGAATGGGAAGTGGAAGGAGAAGTGAAAGCGGAGCTACACAAAGAAATCAAAAGAAACAGCGGAGGAAAATAATTAGCGCACCTTTACTTGGTGTTATGTTCTTGCGGTGATCACACCTCCTCTTTTCTAACTTTTTTTTTCTCTTCACTTTGAAGGTTCTGTGGTAAGAAAATAAAGAATCTTGTCACCAATTCGAGAAGTTATTTGAACAGCCAGACGAAGCTAGACTAACCGGGTGAGGCCGTCCGTGCAACAAAGAAAGGAGTAGGATGAAGCAGAGATAGAGGAGGGTACCCAAAGGGAAGGAGATAACATAAATATAGGAGAACCAATTCACTAATATCCGAGAACCAGAGAATTATAGAATGGGGAATCACCTGACCAGGATGCAACCAAAGTACTGAATTGACCTTCTGTGCCTTGACCTCTTGAGCGCTAACCCCAACCAAGTTGAGTTTATCCACCGAATTCTTGAAGAGGCAGAAAGAAGAAAAATAATCAAGCCAAGAGCTAGAACCATGTTCATGAAAACAGAGGTAAAGAGAGAGGGGAGTGAAGTATTTACCCCATCCTTTTTTGTGGGGAAGGAGAAAGGGAAGGGGAAGAAGGTACCTAGAATGGAAGAAGAGCTGGGCCTTTTGTAATGTTGAAGGAGGCAACCGCTGAGCTTGCACGCTCGTTCCTTGATTGCAATCACCGTGCATTCAAGTTGAGCGGTTCGCAAGGAACATTCTTTGTAGTTGACCCGGGCGGTTGGCGATGGAGTTGACAGAAGCAGTATTGTGTTCTCGGTGGTTGGCGATTGTGTGCCTCATCGTGGAGGATGACGACAGGCGTGGCTGCTGCTCGTCCCCTCACGCATCGCTGCTCCCTTGCACATCCCTTGCTCTTCGCGCACCACCACCGCTTTCGAAATCCCCTTACTCGAATTCGCGCCGTCGCCGCCTATCCTCGCATCCGCTTCACCGCAGATGCGTGAGGAGACGATTGGCGATGATAGCGGGCGGCGGGTGGGGGCGGCGGCGGCGCAGAGTGCTGGCACTGCTTGAGTGCGGAGGAGTTTGCGCGGCAGTTGCAGGTGGAAGCATCGGCGGTAGGTGGGGGAGGAGAGACGATGAGTTCGGTTTGGGTTTGGTGTCGGACGATGCCAATGGTTAAGGAGCTAGGACATGGTGGCCCACGTGTCTGTCAGTTTTCTCTTGTTGGTTGGCTTTTTTAGAGCCTTTTTTTTGGAGGCTGTTGGTGGGGGGCGCTGCGTGCGTACATAGGCAGGAGGGGAGGAGGACCGACAAACTCCCCTTTTATATATTAGTAGAGATATGTGAACTATTTGAACCTGTATTCTCATGTGGTTTCAAGCCGAGAATGAGCTCTGGCTTGGTAGTAGCTACCTTTTTAAGATGTGGTCCTCAATGTTGTCTTAAAAGCATCAGTTATCTGCACTATATGAAGTTCACAAGTGCTTCTATATTTGTTGTTAGTTAGCCAACTTTTGTCTGTCTTGGAGCATGTGGTTCTTTTTGTACCATGTATTCCATTACATTTCTTTTTGCAGATAATTGAAAATGGAAGCAAGATTCGCCAACTAAATTCTCACATTCATGATCTTGAACAACGCCAAGCTCATAAGGTATATTCTCTGTTACAATAAGCAGTATGTGATTAAAACCCATCTTCTCAGCATCTGTTTTTTTTCTTTATTTATGTGCAATTGGTGCTTCATTTCAGGTAACATCATTTGGGGGGGAGAGAGTTCTGCAACTCTTGCGATCAATAGAGACACAACAGAAAAGATTCAAAAGCCCGCCTATTGGTCCGATAGGAGCTCATGTGGTATGAAAGTACTGATTATCTTGATTGTTGTTTTGAGTTGGTTAGTCTTGATTTAATAATACCATGTGAAGTACTTAAGTGTTACTTTGTGCAATTGATATATCATTGAGCACTTGTCTCTGATCCATGTCATGTTTTGTTGACAACTCACATGTTTATAGGGCGCCCCTTCAGTTCTTCCGTCATCTTTAGTCTGTAATTTCTTTATTTACGGCTTTAGAGGTGGCAGCCAAATTATTCTTCCCATCAAGAGGTCAATGCCATGCTCCCTTAGTGCAGTTTCATTGGTTGCTTTACCAAGTCTGTATCCATCCAACTTTATTACTGTGATCAGGCATACCCATTGCCTTGTCCTCTGTTCATCCTAGGATCTGCTAAAGTACAGGCATATAGCTGATACTGACTATAAAATCTGTCTTCCATATGGCTTGGTCTTTGCATCTTGATCCAGGCGATTCAGTTATCCCTTTAGAAAAAGAAAACAATCGATTTTATCTTTTGTGCTGTTGACCTCTGTCCATTTGAGTCACCGTATTTGTATTTCTTCTCTTTGCATCAAATAGCATGAATGCAAAATAGATTTGTCATCAAATGTTAATCCATTAGAAATAGAAAATAGTAAGCTTCGTATGATCATTTGGGCTGCCACTAAGTTGTTGTAATTAATATTGCACGCTTACTCCTAGTAGGGGTACTCCAGTTCTTTTGTAATGCAAAGTAATGTCAGAAATTATAGCTAATTCTTTCATATAGTATTGTCCCGTCTAATAGGTAATGCTATAGTTGCATTACTTGTTCTAAACCTTAATAGCGCTTGTTGTCATGCAGCAACTTGCTAGCGACTCCTGGTCTGTTGCAGTTGATTGCGCATTTGGAAGGCTCCTAGATGCTTTTATTGTCTCATGTCATGGGGATTCACTCGTTTTACGAGAATGTGCGAGAGAAGCAAACTACCGTAACCTTCAAATTATTATATATGATTTTGCTAGGCCAAGGTAAGATTATAAGCCTTTCCATTTTCTTCAGAGTTTTTGGTTTGGTTGTTAATCAATTCTAATTCCAAGACCCTTTTTATAGATTGAACATTCCAGACCATTTACGCCCTTCAACAACACACCCGACGATACTTTCAGTTATTCATTCAGAAAATCCTACGGTACTAAATGTATTGGTTGATCAGGTAGCACATTATGACAACTTCACAGAACTATTTTGTTTATAGATGTCAATAAGAAGTGGTCCCCTAGGCGCAGCCCTCCTGCCTAGCCCGCGTAGGTGGCGATTAGGCTCTAGGCGCTGGTCTGCCGTCTGACTAGCGCCTAGCGCCTAGGGGAACATTGTCAATAAGACATTACATTGTTCTTTCTTGTCTTCAGATGTTTCAGTTTTAACTTTTAAGTATTATTGGAGCCATACATTGCTAGAAAATTCCTCCGTTTCAGGGTAATGCTGAAAGACAAGTCCTAGTTCGAGATTATGAAGTGGGCAAATCTGTTGCATTTGATCATAGGATACAAAATCTGAAGGACGTGTATACTTCTGATGGGTACAGAATGTAAGTCTCGGTGGTGGTGCTCATTTTGGCTTTGGTCATATACTATTCATTCTAGCCATTTATTTAGTTATCATGAAGTGATCTAGATGCAAATTACCATAGTACTTCCTTGCAGAAGTAAGTTTAGGGTTTTAAAGGTATTTGCCTATTTTTATTTCCCATTTTATAAAGAGAAAACTGCACCATGCACCTCCTGCACGTTCATAGAATTGCAGAATCCCACCTATGCATTTAGTTTTCATAATTTATTTTTTGTGATTTTGTGCAATTTACCATCTATAGTTTTATTTTGGCAATTTGCCACCTTTTGGATTTAGAGAACATCATATCCAACTGTCTTGGTAAATTTGTTCTCTTGCATGCATGGTTGGAAATTAGTTCCATGACGTGATAACACTAGCACCAAAACCAAATAAGTGGTGGTAAATTGTACAAAATCCGCCCTTTACAAAATTTATCTCTGCTAGTGAGCAATTTTATCGAGATTATAAGTGTTCATTTGCACTAGTTATTTTCTGAAATTGCTGGTGATAAATTGTAAAAACTTAAATAGTGGACGTGACTGGATTGCCAAAATTGGATGTTCATGTACCAAATTGCCAAACATTAAGTACACATGCTTGCACCAATTAAGAAATACAGGGGGTATATAGCATAGACTCACATGGGCACCCAGATTATACGATTGCAAAAATCAAGGTAATTAAATCGATCAGTTGAGCCTAGGAGCCAACTGTCCAACTAGTCGACTGGTAGGTCGGTCAGTCGACGACTTGCTATGACTTGCTGGTTGCTACTTGGTTCTACTACTTGCTGCCACTAGTCCACTGCGACATCTACCACCTTGCTGCTACTAGCTTACATCTACCATCTGCTGCTGCTAGCCTGCTACTACTACATCTTGATCTAGAACAGAACAGCAAAACAGAGGAAGGAGAAGAAGCCTTCGTTGCACCTCTCCGACTCCCTCTTGAGTTCGTGCGTGCAGCAGTTGTGTGGAGGGGCTGAAAACCTAATGTTCGAGAGCATGACATGGGCTGGGTGGACTGATATTGGTCCAAATCTTGCAGGTGGGCTAATATTGGGGCTAAGTTTGGCCCATATGCAGGCAGCTGCTGTCTCCTCCTGCAATTCCCCGGCTGTGTCCTCATGCTGGCCACCTTATCCTCCACTTCCTCTTCTGCCAGTCTCCCTCGATTTTTGGCATCTGCCAAGTTGCCCGCCCAGCTAGGCCTCATCGCTGGCACCAGCAAAAAGGTCACCCGACTTTCGTGGCAATACGACTTGCTGCCTCCAGTCGGTGCAGCCCAGCCGACCAGCCAACTAGTCATTGACTTTGTAACGCTGGCCAAAATAAAAACAGGTGGGGATTTTCATTTTTGGGAAAGTAGAGGCTTTTAAGCATGTAATAAGTTGATTTTGTCCATCAATGGTTTTTTTATCGCTAGGGGCATAGGCTGCATAGCAGGTACCAGTCTTGTGCTTTAAGTCCCAGAGCAGTTTTACTGATGCATTACTTTATAAACATTTTTAAAAAAAAAATCCTGCTAGGTAACATCTTATTGCTATACGCTCGTTCTTTGATGATTCTGTTGCCATTGATTATTTCTTTCAGGTTTTCTAGAGGTTCTGTTCAGACCATTCTACCTCCAAGCAGAAAGGGTAGAGCTGGTCGTTTGTGCACTTCACTGGGAGAAAGAATAACTGAAATGGAGAAGGAAGCTACTGAAATTGAAGGAATAGTCCAGGAAAAGAGGGGCCAGAAAAGGAAGTTAGATGATGATCATAACTACCTCAAAAGGAATATAAGTAATTTGAAGGTAAAATTCGGACTGCTATACAATTTATTTAAATCATCTGATAACTGTTCCTCTTGTTCCACAGAGAAAACGAGAACTTGAGGAGCAGCGTCTAGAGAATAAAAAAGTGCAACTGGATGACACCAAGAAGATTTCTGCTGACAATAATCGTGATACTGCTATGGATACCAGTGAACTAGAGGCAGAAATGAAGGTTTGTTGCCATTTCTCTGTTTTTACTGTATCTGAGTACTTATCTTCGCTATCTAAGCAAGAGTGTCATCATTTCCCATGCTACTTAATTCTGCAGCAATTGCGAGAAGACATTGAGGAGAAAGAATTGTTACTGCAGAAAATCAATGTAAGGTTAACAGAGGCTTTACAAAAGGAGAATGATCAGAGAGCTTCTTACAAGGACTTTATTGGTATGAAAATTCCATATTAATAATGACTTTTATCATCTCTTGCTGATATTTATGCTGATGTTCAGCTGTTTAACATCTGGGTTATTATGCTTATTTTCATATTAGAGTTATGGTGGATTAAAGGAGCAAATGAAACCGCATATAATGCAGTACAGCATAATGTGCGTACAAGGTTTGGGTATCATGCCCCGCGAGGGAACGCAATAGATAGTCGTGGGATACCGGTCGCCGAGGCCTCGGAACCTGCGCTTGATAATCTCATTACCCTTATATAGGGATTACAAATTTAGGATGGAAAGCCCACTAGAGATAATCTCTTTCTTTAAACCAACACAATATTTCTAATTTATATTAACTTTCCTAAAGTCCTAACTTAATGGCAAGGAATCGAACTCTTGGCCCTTAGGAATTGTAGCAGTAGTGTCTTTGAAGTAAAACTTCTGAAGTATATAACATCCAAAATATAGAAGGCAGTGAGTTTGTGTCAAAATAGGAAAAATCAAAGCCACATATACATGCAACCGCATGTACTATCCACGCCACATGTTTGCTTTGAGATTGGTGCACATGGGAAAAGAAAAGTATAGTATAAAAAAATTCACAATGAATGAAATATGTATCTCTCCTCTCTCTTCTCTCACCTCTCTCCACACGACTCTTTTCTTCTGTCACCTCACTCTCCTCTTGGATTAGTTGCATGAACGAATAAATTTCCTGTTTCAAGAAATTGCACGAGCCAAGAAATTTTTCGGATTTGATCTTCAAGTTTTTGCAATGAAAAAAATTACACGAAATTAGCCGAACAAATAATTTTTCTTCAAGACTCAGCTTCAAGAAATTGCACATCTGACCATCACAAATTGCAACGCAAGAACAAAAAAAAGTAACCAAAATCTCTAGAATCGACGGTGAGCTTGGCGTGGCGGAGGTAGTGCTGTGCCTGGGAAGCCGGAGAGAAAGACGATGTCATGCCCAGGGACGGTAGGATCCGCTCGATCTCGTCGTCGTACGCCACAAGCCGGTGTCGAAGGTGGAGGCGCAACGCTCGTTGCCGGAGATGGGGAAGTGTTCGGGCACGGCCGGATTCGGTGGCGCCATCTGTGTGATGGCCAGATCTGCTCGCGTTGCCATCATCCACGAGTCAGGTATGGATGGATCTTGCACCGCGCCTAGGGATGCCAGAGAGGAAGACAATGGTCGTGGCCGGATCCGGTGACACTACACATGGGGATGGCCGGATCCGCTCGATCTTGCCGTCGTATGCCGGGAAAGAGAGAGACGGGAGTGATTGAGAGAGGAGGGAGAGTGAGAGGCGACGAAAGATTTTTAATGCTACGCATACGGTACACAATACGTACAGATATACGTATTTGATTCCCTCTCCAAAGGTTGCACAAATCTTAGAGCATTTCAATGGTGAGGATAGTGCATGGTGGTGCATGCATATGTGGTAAAACCACATTCGTCAAAATATCTTATTTAGCTTAATGATAAAATTAGTGTAATTAATTAGTTAGCCAATTTTTGTCCTCTAATGATAATAAACCAAGATCTGCTTTGTCCTTCTATTTTCTAGTGCTTTCTTATGTCTAAACAAGAGAACTACTAAGTTCTTAAAAGAGTAAATTTCACTATAGGTTCCTAAACTTGCATGGGTGGTTTAAGTAGGTATCTTAACTTGAAATTAAATATTAAGGTCTTCAACACATAGCTTCTACATAGGAAATAGATGCTGATGTGGCACCGTCTGTCTCTCATCTCTGATGCAATGATTGTAGCCCCACCCAAGGACCCACACAATGTGTTGTTTGCTTCCTTGCCATGTGCGCCGGTTTTTGCCTCTGTGTCCACTACCCCATTGCGTTGCACGCTGAATACTGTCGTGGTCTGATGCAGCGCTGCATACAGCTCTCCGTGTCAAGATGCTAGCTCACTAGCGAGAATCCCTCGCTGCCGCCTCCCACACCATCCAATGCAACCGTGGAGACCATAGTAGGCACCAAGGCCTTTGTTTTATTACCTTGTTTGTAAGATGGAGATCTTATTCATGACCAGCAACATCCCTGGTGGGCAGGCATGGGTCTTTGTGGCAGCTGACAGCGTCGGCGAGCGTGTTCTACGACTTCAGTGCCTCGTGTATCCCCTCGTCTTTGGCTCCTTCTCTTTCCTACCTCTCCTATCTTGTCCCCATGGCTGCTTAAGGATTATTGGTCCCTGACACCTTTGACACACCTTGGCTACATCATAACCCATTTTTAGGTGATTTTTGCATCTTTTCAACAAGATTTTCTTGTTTCTCCAAATATTGCATCTTTAGTGAGTAGTAACTCGTTGGATTGGATGAGATTTGGGGGTCGCTTGTCAATCTGAGCTTGTAGGATACACAATCGGACTTTGAAGTGGCCGATTTGTCTTCCCAAGCTCGTGAGCCTAACTAGCCCGAGCTCCAATAGTGTGGTTAAGGCTCCACTATTCATTCCCAATTTCCCTCCCATGTTCCAATGTCAACGTGTAGTTAGTGAGCTTTGTGAGTCGCGCTCGAGCTTTGGCCAAGTTTTTGTAGAAGGTATTATGTTGAAGTGTAGTTGCTGAGCCTTTTCGAGCCAAGCTCGAGTTGGTATCATGTTGAAGTGTAGTTGTCGAAGTCGAGCCTGACTCCAAGATCGACCCTCAACTAGGCTCGCTCGAGCCTAGTAGGCTGGTCTCGGCTGAGCTCGGGTCGTTTACCATCCTAGTCAAGGATGCAGCGGGCGGGCGGAGTAGACGTGGCATTTTAGGCTTGCAACAGTTGTTCTACCTGCATGATGCTAGGCTGGACAGGGTGTTCATTAATATGTTGCCCATGCTCGTGTACTTTGAGTCATGGCAACGTCAACGACAATGACAAGGAGACCTTCGCGGTGTGCCTATGCAAGTTTGACATGGCGGACCTACTCTGGCTACTGTTGTTGTGAAAGCACGTGTTCCATCTACATTACGTCAAGATGTGGCTTGGCTCGGGGTGCTCTTCATTTCGGTGCTAAAAAAAGAGAATAGCCCGATGTCGGTGTCTTATTTCCTATTTGGAAGCCATGTCAGCCGTCAAAACCGCTTTTACACCTCATTGATGTCAGTGTCTTGTTCCCGGTTCCAGATTTGGCCTGATCTGCTCCATTGCTTTGGATGGCTACTGCTGGTGGCTCTTTCGCCATCCTGCTCCCCTTAGTTCGTTTCAACGGGACGAATTTCTAGTAGTGGGCTGTTCACTGAGGATTCACCTTAACAGTCAGTGTCTCTGGGGTCATCTCACCGGCGAGCATCCTTGTCCGCCTCGCCCTACACTGCCAGTTCTGCGCGCTCTTCCTACTGGTGCAGATTAGGTGGCTCAGGAGGCCGGCAATGCTGCACTGGAGGAGGTCTTGGAGCTCTACCAGTCTGAGTTGCACACCTACGAGCGATGGCAGGATGTCGAGGCTCGTGCTACCGCCATCCTGGTGGGTAGCATGCCCGTGACCATCTCCATGGATGTGGCGGAGCTGCCGATGACACAGCTTATGTGGGAGCACCTCCGAACTCACTACCAGTCAACGAGTGATGCTATGTACCTCTCAGTTGTGCACCAGGCGTATTCTCTTCAGTAGCTCGATGCCACCATGAATGACTTCTACCAGCAAATGTCTGATGTGTGGCGTCAGTTTGACTTTCTAGGGCCAGATGTCTGCTAGACCTGTCCCTGCTGTGTGTGGCTCTGCGCTCACCAAGAGACTCACCGTCTCTACGACTTCCTGACGCATCTCTGGTTTGAGTTCGAGACTGTGTGTGCTCAACTCTTGACTTGCCACCTATGCCTGAGCTTGGTGGAGGCCCTCACGGGTGTGTGTGTGTGTTGAGGAGACTTCGTTCTGTGGCGCGGCTCGAGATCTGTTGTCTTATCTGCTTCAATACCGCCCTTCACTGCTTTTCTTGAAGATTGACCATGACCCTTCCCCTCCTCCCAAAGACACTAGTGGTTCTTTGATTCATCGCGGTCTCCATCGCACCTCTTGCCAGCGTGGATTTGGCCACAGTATCGGGGCTGCTACAAGCGGAGGAGAGACTAGGATCGTCGGGGTGGACGTCCCCCAAAGGGCTCTAGAGGTTCCTCCCACTCAGGAGCTAGCGCCTTTCGCTAGAGCTCCTTCGGTGACACCACACAGCAGCTCCTCTCACTGCTCCAGCGCCTCGGTGTCGGCTCGTCCTCAGACTCCTCGAGTTCTGTCCGTTTGGCTCTTGCTTCTCAGTAGTCTTCCTCGCCTCCTCCCTCGTTAGGTATCTTGTCTCCGTGGATCTTGGACTCTGGTGCTTCCTTTCACATGACACCAGATTCTACCAACCTTATTTTCGTGCGTCTCATAGTTTTCCTTCCACTGTTCAGATTGCAGATGGTACATCTTCCTGTTGCAGGCCGAGGCACCCTTTCCACTTCTTTGCATGTTCCTCAGCTTACTATGCAGCTTATGTCGGTTGGTCAGATCACTGATCACGACTGTCGTGTTCTTTAGTCTGACTCTTGTTGTGTTTAGGACCGCCGCACGGGGATTCTGCTTGGTACTGGTCCTCGGCGTTGTGATTCGCAGTGTCTTTGGGAGCTCGACTGGCTTCATCTTCCTTCCGCTGTCCCCACCAGCCAGTCAGCCACTACCACTACCTCTGGTCTTGCCGTGTCCTCCACTACCTCCTTCGCTCAGTGGCACCATCGTCTAGGTCATCTCTGTGGATCGCGTCTATCGTCAGTAGTAGGTCGTTGTGTTCTTGGGTTTGTTTCTGAGGACACGTCTTTACATTGTATGGGTTGTAAGATTGGCAATCAACTGCAGCTCCTCTATCCCTCTAGTGATTCTATTTCTACTCGTCCTTTTGATCTTGTTCACTCTGATGTTTAGGGTCCAGCTCCCTTCATTTCGAAAGAGGGTCATCGATACTGTGATCGTTATTGATGATTATTCTCGTCATACTTGGATCTACTTTATGTCCTCTCGTAGTCAGGTTCTCTCGATTTACTAGATGTTCGCCATCATGGTTCGCACTTAGTTTGATTCGGCCATTCGTGTGTTTCGTGCCGACTCTACTGGTGAGTATCTATTTGTCGCTTATGTCGCTTTCTCGTGAAAGCGGATACTCTTCCCATAGATTTGTCTCGGTGCTCACGCCGAACGATGTCTCTGAGCGTAAGCATCGTCACTTGCTTGAGACCGCTCGCGCTGTCATGCTTGTCTCTTCTATTCCCCCTCACATTTGGGTTGAGGCTGTTTTCATTGCTGCTTTTCTCATCAGCTTGCAGCCTTCTACTGCTCTTCGGGGTTCTACTTCTGTCGAGCGTCTCTATGATCGAGCCCTAGAGTATAGTCACCTTTGCAGTTTCGGCTGTGTCTGTTTCATCCTTCTTCCACCTCGTGAACGCACCAAGCTGACTGCTCAGTCAGTTGAGTGTTTTCCTTGGTTACAGTCTTGAGTATAAGGGTTATCGTTACTATGACCCTGTTGCTCATAGGATGAGGTCCCAACCTTACTACCCTCGTTCCCCCACAGTCAAGTTAGATTCTCTTGTTGAGTCGATCTCCTTTCTGATTTTTCCTGACTCTCCGCCTTCTACTAGTGTTTTGCTTCATCCTTCACCTTCTTCGCCTCCCTCTCCTCTAGTTGGACCTATTCTACCTCCGTCGGAGTTTCCTTCTCTCTTTTGTTAAGATTCCACCCTTTCCTCTGCTCTACTCTCGTCATCCTCGGCTTACTTCTTCTCCGGTTGAGCCTCCGTCTTTGCTGAGCCCTGTTCCCGACTCTTCTTCTCCGTTCTTGCTGGGTCCCGCTCCGCCTTCTCCCAGATACGATCTTTGTGATCATCACACTGTCAGGCCGTCTGAGCGCTACGGTTTTGCAACCGCTGCTCCTTCTGAGTTTACGACCTACTGTGAGGTTGCTGCTCACCTTGAGTGGCAGCTCGCGATGTCTAAGAAGATTGCTGCTTTGGACCGTACTGGCACTTGGGGTCTTGTGCCCCTACCTGTGCGTCACTCCCATCACGTGCAAGTAGGTGTACAAGATCAAAACCCACTCGGATGGTTCTCTTGAGCGCTACAAGTCTCATCTTGTGGCGCGTTGTTTTCAGTAGAAGCATGGTCGTGACTACGATGAGACATTCGCTTCTGTTGCTCATATGATCACTGTTCGCACTCTCCTTGTTGTGGTCTCTGTTTGACAGTGGCCCATCTTTCAGTTGGACGTTAAGAATGTCTTCTTCAGTAGCGAGCTGCGTGAGGTCTACATGTAGTCACCCTCTGGGTATTCTGTCTCTAATGGTATGGTTTGTCGCCTTCGTCACTCTCTTTATGGGCTCAAACAAGCTCCTCGTGCTTGGTTTAACCGTTTCTCCTCTGTTGTCACTGCTGTCGGCTTCTTCGCCAGTGATGACGACCCTGCCCTCTTTGTACACACCTCTCCTTGGGGTCAGACGCTCCTTCTATATGTGGATGATAGGATCATTACTGGAGATGACTCTCAGCACATTGCCTTTGTTAAGGAGCGTCTCAGTGAATAATTCTTGATGTCTGATTTCAGTCCTCTTTGTTACTAACTTGGGATTGAGATCACTTCTACGCCCAAGGGCTACTCTCTCTCCCAGGAGCATTACATCTAAGCTACTTGAGGATTTCGGTGTTTCCGCTTCTACACCGACTCTTCTCTTATCAGATAGTACTGGTGCGATCAGTATTGCTCGAGATTTCGTGAAGCATGAGCTCACCAAGCACATTGGAGTGGATGCTACGTACATGTGATCATAGGTGCAAGACCAAGTTATTGATTGGCATAGATTTTGCTTTTACAGAGTACTCTATGATGAAAGTTCACTGTTCTGATTTTTGTGGCAGCCTCCTTGGCTGTGTTTACCATTTTCTACACATTTTCTACATACTAATGTAAAATTATTTATTCAGATTCTGCATATAGCGAGGTGGGGCCTATTAATGATGGAGAGCATGAATTAGAGCTTGCTGAGGAAAAATTACATGCAGCTGAGCAGGTGCGCTTCTCTTTTCCTCGTAAGTATTATACAGTGTGCTGTAGGCTTGGGTTTCTATGAGCTTTGATTTTGAGGTGATATTTTGATAAAAATGCCAGTATTGCACTTGAAACACATAATTTTTTGTGTTCGAGAGATGTAACGAAACTTGTTTGAATAAATTTTGAGTTGGTGAATTGCATGGTCTAGGACCTCTAGGTGCTACCACGGTGGCGTAGTGGTTCAAAATAGCGGATTGGGTGGGCGCTGTTGCGCTGGTAGTCAGCGCTGGTACCGGACGATATAGTGGTTGTTGTGGCCGATATAGCAGTGTTAGCGATATTTCAAGTTGTATATGCAAATTTGTTGAAATATATATGCTCTTTATGCTCATAATTTAGTATGTATATAATATCTATTCCATGTTAGTTTGATGCCATACATAATTTAAATATACATGTAAAACTAAGTTGTGACTATTATTTAGAATATGTTATGTGAATATAGCATCTGCTATAGCACCCGCTACCGATATCTGCTACAAGTCTGCTATCCGCTATTTAGAATCTTGTTCATCGTAGCAGAGATTAAGATAATGCTATGAGAAATCAAGGAAGGAGATGGAGATTGCATTATGGAAGGCGATAATAAAAGGAAAAAGTACGGATTGTCCCCCTGAACTTTCATGAAAGTCCAATTTAAACTCTGAACTAACTTTGCCACTGTGGCAAGAAAACATCCACCACATCACATCACCTAACTTTGCCACATAACCACATCCCCCCCTCACTTCAAATCTCTTTCCATTCAACAGACTAGTAGGTGTTTACAGGCTTACAGCGATCACCACAGCTGCTGTGGCAGTTCCTGAGAAGTTGAAGTAACTACCGTGCTCAACCACATCGGCCGATGGGATGTGCTCCGTCCGCCACCAAATCCTTTGAAGAGGAAGAAGTCGGCGCTTGGCAACGGGAGGGTGAATCAATTCATGCATAAGAGCCGAAGAGGATGTGCGCATAGCGATGGTCAGCCACGGTGTCTCGGGGAATATGATATAAGCGGGTCAGAGAAAGGGCAACCGTGGTTGCGGTCATCAATGGTGATCGGATTTGGCAGGGAGGAAGCGTGCGGAAGCTGTCACCGCCGCTGCTGCAGCCGCATGAGTTTTCGCCTCAGCCGCCACACGCTCATCGGCCTTCCACTGTGTCACCACTGCAGACCCTTAGCCGTACTATCCTCTTGACCTTGTATGTTCCTCTTGGCCATGTGCCTTCCTTGGCCATGTGTCGTCATTACTTTGCTCCTCTTGACTCCAATCCACCGTGCACCACCTGCTGTTGTGCACCAATCTGCCAGAGCTGCCATCTGTCGCCTTGCCCAATGTAGTTAAAGGCGCAAGGCACACTTGAGGCACTAGATCCATAATTTGCCTGAGTCTGAAAGCACAAAAAAAGCGATGCCTCAGAATTTAGGTGCAAAAATAAAAAACATAAATGTTTTACTATTATAAGGGTGACAATTTGAAACATTAGGTCATACTTTATATCAACATATACAAATCTATGTTTCATCGTACATATCACACCAGCTATTCTACCTTGTTATAGCCATAAAAGACCACAAACTATACTTAATAAAGCTGTCATAAAGTAACCCAGTTAATAAGTCAATATTTTCAGCCTCTTGCCCTCTTCATGACAGCTCACCCCCACCCCCATTTGGTCTTCTCTGTCGGTCTGCCGGGAAGATGTCAGGGAGGCGGCATACTGGCTGAGGCAGTGCTGTGTGGGCCTTGCACAGGCAGCGGGTGGCGTGCTGGCTGAGGCGGTGCTGGGCAGGCCTCACACGGGTGAAGGCTGAGTCTGCATACTAGAGGAAGAAGCCAGCCTTATTATTTTGTAAAAATAGTAATATGATACTTGCGATTTACCTATATTGTGATTCTTTTGGAGTTTTGGTCCTTTTGTAACACAGATTGACACCATCAGCAGCTTGGTTGAGTGTGTGATGGCAATCCCCATTTTGGGAAATTTTTTTGGAAAACCTAAGTCTATTTGGGCACCTTTTGCACTCACAGTACTTGTTGCAGTGTTTGATTGAATGTTTGAACTTTTCCAGGACAAGGCTCACTACGAAGGTGTCATGGAAAATAAAGTTTTACCTGATATTAAAATGGCTGAAGCAGAGCAGACAGAACTTCAGCAGCTTCGGCAGGTTTTTTCGTCACTAGCGCTAATGACCTTTTTAAATTATCATTTTGTTTTGAGCTATGATTGCACCTAAAGATCATACATTTTAGTTTAACACCCTTACGTTTGTCCCATATGGAACTTTCCCAAAAGAGTGTGTTTTGCATAACCATGTTGCCGTAAAAGCTTCTACCTTCAAATACTGCTGTACTTAAAGCAGCATCTTCATCTTAGCATTTAAGTATTACAAATTTGGCACTTGGCAGTCAATTTTTTTGTTAACTTTTGATGTTGCTGAGTTTCTTAATTTCTATCAAGCATTTCTAACTCTTATATATATCGAGTTTGTTGTGTCACCTGAACAAGGATCAAAAACCCGGAACCGGTAGAAAAACCGGTCTGCGGCCGGTTACCAGAAAAACCGGGAAAAACCCGGATGAAGTTCGAAAACTGAATTTTAAATTGAGGATTTTGAAAACTGGTTACCGCCCAAAAACCGGAAAAAAAAAAGAGAAAACCGGTTATGTGTAATTAGCAATTGGAATAATGTAAATATTAATTAGAAAGTGTTTAATTAAGTAACAATCCTCTTAAGTGTTTAATGAAGTAGCAATTGGAAAATACATAGAAAAGCTTGCTAGCTTCACTCTCTAGTGCAACCCTCTCCTCCAAGTGTTTTAAAGCATCTAAACTAACTTATGAAGTGCATCTAGGGATCAGCTAACCGTTTTGGTGTTGGATCCCGGCCCCCCACCGGTACCGGTAACCGGTCAAATCCGGATGAAATTTGTTCAAATTTGAATAAAAACCATCCAAAATTTGAAAAAACTACCGGGATCCTCAGATCCGGCGGACTCGATAGCGGTTCCTACGTAGAATCCACGATTTCAATCCCTGAGTGCATCCAAGTCGCAACAAATGGGGGGAGCATCCAATGTGCTTTCCAAGTTCAAAAAACCGCCTGGGACTTGCTCATACAATAATTCAAGAATATTTAGCTCATACAATACGTAATCTCGCCTAAATCAACCTAGGAAGTGCATTATGCCGTCATAAATTCAAATTCAAATTCAAATTTGAAAATTTTCGTCCGGTTACTGTTTATCCCGGTCCCCACCGGGTTTTCCGGTAACCGGCGGTTACCGGCCGATAACCGCCGGGATTTTGATCCTTGCACCTGAGTACTGCTGCTTCAAACGACAATTGGATAATTCAGCACTCACACTTCCAGTGATGACTGTATATTCTGCAGGAAAACTTCAAGAAGGCTTCAGTTATATGCTCTGAGAGCGAAGTGGAAGCTCTGGGGGGTGTTGCTGGATCCACCCCAGAACAACTAAGTGCTAAGATAAATAGATTGAAACAGAGACTTCAGCAAGAAAGCAGAAGGTTTGCAACCAATTACTTCGTCATTTCAAAAGAAAAAGAAAACGATATGAGTTTTGATTTTGTGTGAATTTTTTGTTTGAGCAGATATACTGATTCCATTGATGATCTGAGAGCACTGCATGACAAAAAGGAACGGAAAATCTTAAGAAAACAACACTTGTATGCAGGTTTTAGGGAGAAATTAAATGTAAGTACACTACTTAATGTTTGCTTAGATATGCTGGCGTCTTCACATTTTTAACTCTATATTCTCAGTGCTGTACTTAGAAGGTTTAATTCTAACCGTGATCATACAAGTAAGGGTTGTGATTTTGTACCAAGTCTGAATATTTGCTTGAATTTGTAACTATTGTTCAATTCTGGTTGTGGGTATATGCAATATTTGATCCTAGCTCACATAATGTTGTTAGAATAGGACTCTATTTGTATTTCCTTATCTGTATATGGCAACGCCCTTTGTACTCTCTATATATATTGCCCATTGGGCCCTCTTGAATATACACACAATATTCATAACATGGTATCAGAGCTAGGGCACTAACCCTAGTTTTTTTTCCGCACCCGCCTCGTTGCCGCCGCCGCCAGTCCACGGCCAAGTCGTCATCATCCTCCTTGGGTCGCCACCGCTCTGCTGTCTTGCTGCGCCGCCGCACCCAATGCTCCGCCCGACGCCGATTTGCTGAGTCACCGCCGCTACACTCGGAAGCCACCGCCGCTACCCTCGAAGCCGCCGCCACCC
The DNA here is from genome assembly GCA_036346405.1 of Phyllostachys edulis. Classification (NCBI taxonomy): domain Eukaryota; kingdom Viridiplantae; phylum Streptophyta; class Magnoliopsida; order Poales; family Poaceae; genus Phyllostachys; species Phyllostachys edulis. Next base: position 55,861,799 of record CM070562.1, on the reverse strand, counting down.
ACGCCAAGAGTCGCCACATTCGAAGCCGCCATACACCCATTGCCGTCGCGCCGACGCCCGCTTCCGACACCGGTCTCGCTCGCCAGCCTCCGCGTCGCCGAACCTCCTCCGCCGATGCTAGATCCATCGCGATTGACGACGCCGCTAACCCGACGCCGCCGCTTGAGCCGACGCAGTGAGGACGACGCCGTCGGGACTTCCGCCACCACACGCCACCGCTTGGGATCGCCGCCATCGCCGCCGGATCCGCCGTCACCGCCGGATCCATCGCCGCCCCATTTGCTGCCACGGCAGGAACTAGGTTTCCCTGCGAGTGCTCTGCGTCGAGTTGGGCCGGTTGGTGTTTGGGCCGTTTTTAGTGTGTTAGTCGAAAAAAAAATCAAATAATAATAATAATAATAAAAACGTCGATCTAACCACCGCGTCGTCCAGCGTTGCCTGTTAGACTTCGTTGCTTTGGTCGTCGCGCCGTCCAGCGCCGTCTACCGATGGCTTCTATCCCTTCCGCTGCGATCCCATTCTCGGGAACAAAGCTTCATGGAACGAACTACAGGTTGTGGTCTTCACTTATGGAGATCACATTCGATGGTCTTCGCCTCTGGGGACATATCATTGGTGCTCGACCTTGTCCACCGTCGCTGCTTCAGTCTCCTCCCAGACAGCCTACTTCTGCACCTCCTGCAGAAGATGAGGCCGCCAAAAAGGAGGCAGAGGTCATTCTTCGCTCGACGGCTGGCGATGAGGCCTTCAAGACACCATAGACGCTTTTGGCGCCGTGTCTTGGCGAGGCCGTGTTCGCGCCATCCTAGTGGTCAGTGTCGACGACTCCATCCAGCCAGACATTGTTGGTCTGCGTGCCACTCGTCAGATCTGGGAGTACTTGCGCGAGCGATACCAGCAGAGCAGCGATGCTCAGTTCTTTTCGCTTCGGCGTGAGTTAGAGACGCTTCGCCAGGAGGACTCCTCCGTCGACGATTTCTTCAGAGCTCTAGCCAGTCTCTGGCGCCAGCTGGACGAGCTGGCTTCTCCGCTCTGCCAGGAGTGTCATAAAGTGCAGAAGGTGGATCGTGATCGCCTTCACCTTTATGACTTCGTCTGTCGTCTTCGCCCAGAGTTTGAGCTGTCGAGGCTCAATCTAACTGAGCCGCCACCACGAAGCGATCCACGGAGGCTCTTTCGACCCTTCGTGCTGAGGAGCTTCGCCGTGGGTTAGCAGTACAGTTTGTTCTGGCTGTGCTTCCTATCCCTTCTTCGACTACATCGACAGTTTCTGCTTCGACTACAGTCCCTCCACAGGTGTCTTTCTACTCCTGTTTTTGCACCAACTGGGGTTCAGTGCAATTATTGCAAGAACTTCTGTACAACTACGGCGTTGTGCGGTGCGTAAAAAGGTATAAAGCGCGTGGAGTTGGACCTCAAGGGAGGGCAGGAGGTCCTTCCTCGGCAGGAGGATGCATCAAAGACGTCGAGATACCTTGTGAGCACTCGTCCTGATATTGCTTATGCTGTTCATATCTTGAGTCAGTTCATGGCTCGTCCTACCCATCTTCACTACAGTCATTTTCTTCGTGTTCTTCGCTACTTGCGTGGGACCATCTCTCGTTGTTTGTTTTTCCCTAGCTCTACCTCACTATAGCTTCAGGCGTACTCCGATGCGACCTGAGCTAGTGATCATTCTGATCGTCGTTGTCTTTCTGCTTACTGTGTTTTTCTTGGCTCCTCTCGGATTGCCTGGAAGACTAAGAAGCAGATTGCAGTTTTCCGTTCGAGCGCAGAGGCTGAGTTGAGAGCTATGGCAGCAGTGACAGCAGAGGTTACTTAGTTGAGGTGGCTACTTGCAGATTTTGGAGTGCCTATGATGGGACCTACGACTCTTTTGTCTGATAGTACATGTGCTTTCAGTATTGCTCGGGACCCAGTGAAGCATGAGCTCACCAAGCACATTGGTGTGGATGCTTCATACACTCGCTCACAGGTGCAGGAGGGAGTACTTGTTTTGCAGTTTGTGCCATCAGAGTTACATGTTGCTGACTTCTTCACGAAGCCACAGGCTAGGGCACAACATTTGTATTTTCTCTCCAAACTCAGTGTGTGTAATCCACCATGAGTTTGAGGGGGGGGGGGAGGTGGGGGGTGTTAGAATAGGACTCTATTTGTATTTCCTTATCTGTATATGGCAACTCTCTTTGTACTCTCTATATATATTGCCTATTTGGCCATCTTGAATATACACACAATATTCATAACAAATGTGTCATGCAGTTTTTAGTATTTAATGTGTAGGCATATTCAGGTAGTAAAATTGTTGTTTTGAGATATCAGTTAGACATGTACAATGCACTCTATACTGGATCTGTTTTCAGCCAAGTTTGTTGCTCTGCAGTCATGTCAAAAGGCATTGGAGTTGCGATGGAAGAAGTTCCAGAGAAATGCCGCCCTTTTGAAGCGACAGTTGACGTGGCTGTAAGTACAAGTTTCTGATGTTTATCATCGATTTTTCTACAATATTATGATTTTCTTATCCATCGCTGAAATTAATTAGTCCTGAGAGTTTTACCACTTTTGCATTGTATTGAAGGTTCAATGAGCACCTGGGGAAGAAAGGTATCAGTGGGTTCATCAATGTAGATTATAATAATAAAGTTCTATCTGTTGAGGTGAGTCTCTTTCACAAAATTTCCTTTAATGTTTACCTCAATGTGCATGTAACCCAGAAGTGATGACCGCTAGTCTGTGGCTGATCTGGACGTCATCAATAGCTTCCTTCTAGTTTCTGTACACAACTGCTTTTGGAGCAATCTATGTAGCATTTGTTTATGGTGTTTGATGTAGCTCACGATGCCTCAAGATGCATCTCGTGATACCGTTAGAGACACCAGAGGACTTTCAGGTACCTACAGCTTCTCATGTCCTCAATTATATTGTTTTTCCAAATTTTATTTATCGTTCAGAATACTTGTCACCAAATAATGGTATAATTATAATTCGTTTTGTTTAGTGTTTTTTAGCTATGTTGTAGAGAGTTTTCATTTTTGCTGTCTCTTGCTCTAGGTGGAGAGCGATCTTTCTCGACGCTTTGCTTCACCTTAGCTCTTCACGGTATGACAGAAGCACCTTTTAGGGCCATGGATGAGTTCGATGTATTCATGGTGAGCAATCAGATATTCAGATTATCTCTGACAACCTTTCTGTTGACGAATCAAACTTTCTTATTGGTGATATCTGAATTGTGCAGGATGCGGTAAGCCGCAAAATAAGCTTAGAAACCCTTATAGATTTTGCTGTTGCACAAGGGTCACAGTGGATATTTATAACCCCGCACGATATCAGGTCTGTGAAAATAACCTGTAGTTGCTCTTTGAGTCGTTCCAGTTTATCACTGCCTCAACTGCTCACATCTGTGTTTTCCCAGCATGGTGAAGCCTGGAGATAGGGTTAAGAAGCAGCAAATGGCCGCCCCTCGCGGTTGACAATCATTATGCTCAGTACCTAGTCTATCATAAGCCTTAGGGTCCACCTTTGACCGATTCGGTTTGGAGCTGCTCGATTCATATTTTGTTGTACATAACTTATTTTGTAGTGTAAACTCAGCCAAAAGTTGGTCAGGGACTTGTCATCGACAATTGTATTATTATTTAAACATGACCCCTGATTGCTATCTTTTTATTGATGAACCTTAAAAAGAACTGATTGTGGTTGTAGATCTTTGAGCAAGTTAGAAGAGATAACAGAGGCCAGGACAGGTTTCGTTGTAATGAGGCTTGCACACGCTTATATCTGTTGCGCCCAAAACAGTTTTGGGTTCCAATTGGCTCTCCTATCCTATCTGCAAGTGCAAAGAATCTATCGAAACGACCACAACGAACTTGCTATAACGGTAGTATTTTAGGCCGGAGGTAATAACTCTTACAAACTCAGATATAGGAATACCAAGCCTCAGCACTCTTGCATGCATGCTGACCTAGCTGATGAACACCCCTATTTTGATGTCGTGATTTTCCTGATCTCGACCTCCCTATTCTGATGCGTCAGCTCGTTTACGGTTTTGGCTCTAGACAGACACAGAATTCAGCTTCTGCTGATGTTAGCAGTTGTGGACTACACAAAATTAATTAGTCCCGAAGAACTCCCAAAGAAATCTGATTCATACAAACACCCCCAGCATGCCCAATTAGGGCCAACACAACCAGGAGGTTTTCTTGGCTGCTGGAGGAGACCAATGGTCGTCAAGAATATCGTACGATCGACTATCATTACTATATTAATGTGCTCGATGTTGGATCAAGTTGCTCTAAATCTTCTTTCGCTGCATTATACACTTAGTAGTAACGATCTATGATCTCTTACTTATATAACTTTGTAGAGACTGGCCTTTCTCTTTTAGCTCCTGCATCTGCTCCTATTCGTTTGTGGGGAGAAGCCTTCAAAACAACTACTTTTCTCATCAATAGGCTTCCTAGTCGGGTTATTAACCTAACTACTCCCTTGGAGCGTCTCTTCGGGCATAAACTGGACTACAAGTTTCTTCGTACAATTGGGTGTGCATGATGAACAAACTTGCGGCCCTGCAATTCCCATAAACTTCAGTTCAGATCGACACGATGTGTGTTCATTGGCTACAGTGAGCTACACAAAGGCTACAAAAGCCTTAATCCCAGTACCGGTCGAGCCTATGTCTCCAGGGATGTGGTATTTGATGATAAAACTTTTCCTTTTTTTAAGGGCAATACTTACTTGTTCTCTTGATATCACACGTGAATCTGTACTCCTTGAATCTGATCCTTACGTGCATGGTACTGTCCCTGCAGTGAATGCACCTGCTGAGTATGCCATAGTACCTGCTGTGTCTACTGAATTGGATTTTGCAGAATTGCATCAGCATGGGGGCCAAGCAGCCCAACAAAATGAAGCAGTGGACCAGGTTGCTGGGAATAATGAGGCCGGAGATGACAGCCCGTTGGCATCGACGTCGGCCTCAGCGTCCACGACCGGCGATGAGTGTACTACTGCCTCTGGTGGTGAGGCAATTCCGCCACCTCACTCCATGCGCACAAGGCTCAGAGAACATTAGGCAGCCGAAGAACCGCACAGATGGAACAGTTCCATATCCTGCAGATCGTCGATGTGCTTTGCTTACACATGGTGACATCAGAACCGGTTGATCATCAAGAGCAGTAGCGGAGCTAGGAATTAGACGATGACACTACTACAGAAAAGGCCTTCACAGACGGTTCAAAAACGTCATCACAGACGGTTTTGTGAGCCGTCTGAGTTTATGGGTCTGTAATGACATGAGTCATCACGAGCGGTTTTGAACCGCTCGTGAAAATGCTATCAGAGCGGTTACGAACAAGAACCGCTCGCGATAATTATTATCACTGAGCGGTTCTTGTTCGTAACTGCTCGTAATAGTTTTTTCCATTGCAAAAAAAAAATCGGATTTTGAGCCAAACTAATCAAATGCTAGACAAGAGTTTCCATATGCAACCTCTAGCAAGACAACTAAAATCCAATTAAAATTACGATGGCAAACACATTATAGGAAAAGGAAACCAAAAGGTTTCTAGCGTCCTCTCGAATGGGAAAAAGAATAAAGTTACAAAGATAAACTAGCTAGAAACCATCTATGTCTCCAAGCTCTGAAGAACTCATCGGCTTCTTGGATTGGTCTTGTGAGCTCCTCTCAGACCTCACCAAAGATATCACAAGATGTTCTTGCATGTCGCCGAGTTCGACTCAAGCTCGTCGGCAAGGAGAGACGATCGAAAACCTCCAAGCGCTCCGACCTTAGGTAACACAAAATTAAGATAATTTTCTTTACAACAAACAACCAACAAATTATGTATGTTATGGGGATGTACACGCACCTTACGGTAGACAGGAGCTCCTCCGCATCCCTCCTCATCGTCATCGTCATTTGTGTCTCCTCATTGAACTACTGACGGGGAATCGAGGGTGGTCATTTGGCTCTTCGGTGTGGAGAGAGAGAGAGAGAGGCGATGGAAAACAAGGTCGTGTCTAATATATAAGGAAAGCGCCAAAATATTTTGCCTCCGCCGCGTTCAAAATTTTCAAACTCCCACGCTGCGAATCACGAGACGGTTTCATACAAAAACCGTCAGGACGACATATCACGAGCGGTTCTTAATACGAACCGTCGTGATATGATACTTATCACGAGCGGTTCAGATAAGAACCGCTCGATATATATATATATCACGACGGTTCGTATTAAAACCGTCGTGATATATATCTTATCACGAGCGGTTTTTATTAAGAACCGCTGCGTGACTTGGAATTTTCCTTACTCTGCAATTTTACCATGGCTTGAAATCACTAACACTCCGATTTTACCATGGCTTGAAATCACTAACACTCCGATTTTACCATGGCTTGAAATCACTAACACTCCGATATTTCAAGCCATGGTAAAATCGATGTGTTAGTGATTTCAAGCCATGGTAAAATCGGAGTGTTAGTGATTTCATGTCATGGTAAAATTTAGTAATTTGAATCCATGGTAAAATCAGAGTGTAAGAAAAATTCCAAGTTACAGACGGTTTTTAATACAAACCGTCTGTGATAAGATATGTATCATAAACGGTTTTAATACGAACCGTCTATGATACTTCACGACGATTTTCAACACGAACCGTGCAGTGATGAGCGAAATTCACGAGGCGGTTCGTGTTGAAAACCGCTCGTGAAGTATCCTGAGCGGTTACGAACAAGAACCGCTCAGTGATATTTAGCATATCCTGAGCGGTTCTTGTTGAGCGAACCGCGTGATGGTATCACGAGCGGTTTTCAACACGAACCGTGCGTGATATTATTTCTTCACTGAGCGGTTTTTAGCGCGGCCGAAGAACACGCGGTTTGCCGCTAAACCAAAACCGTCTATGATTAGATTATCTGAGCGGTTTTGGTCAACCGTGCGTGATGAGGCGTCCAGTATTAGCCTTTTTGTAGTAGTGTGAATGTGCACACTTCACACTCACAATTCTCCTTATGGATACTTCTTATACAACCCACATGTTAGTCAAGCACATCATATTTATTCTAATTTCTCCAAGCACATTTAACAAAGCTATCACCCCCCCTCTTAGTTTTCTCCTTGAACAGATAACAGACAAAGCAAAATGCAGCATCCTTTTCGACACTATATTCAATCGGGCGCGACTAGTGCTTGGACGTACGGTCCGAGCGCTCGCTAGCATCGTACGCTCCTGTTGCAACATGTTTTTCACTTGTTGCAACATATCAAACATCAAGTAACGTCTTCTCTATGACGGGTGCCAACATATATAAAAAAAAGATGCAACATATCAGAATTGATATGCAACATTTTTTTTCCCTCGTGTGCAATATTTTTTTCATCGCGTCGCAATATTTTTTTTAATGCTTGCAACAAGTAAGACTTGTTCGTCAAAGAAGAGGTGATGGGGAGGATACAACATAAGAAACATTTGAGATATCCTTTTCGTGGGGAGAGAGAGATTAGAGAAGAACAAGAAGTATAGGAGGAGAGAGAGATTAGGGAAGAACAAGAAGTATAGTCCGAACATAAGAAAAAATCTTGCAACATCACTGTGAACAGGATGCAATATTTTTTTCGACAGCTGCAACATCTCAAAGAACAGGATGCAACATTTTTTTCGACGATCGCAACATTTTTTTTTCAACGGGTCGCAACATCAGAACCAGAAACAATAGAGGATAACTTGCTGAGTTTTTCCATGGCCGCGGTGGCGGCGTCCGGCTCCATGTCTCTATCCTCCAGGCTCAGACTATGCTGCACCTCCTCCACCGTGGAGAGAGAGACGAGTTGGAGAGAATTGGGGGGGGGGGGAGATAGAGCAGGTGGGGAAGGGGGGGGGGAGTGAAATGAGGCCAGAGAGAGATAGCGCAAGTGGGGGAAGTGAAATGAGTGGTTGGTTGCTGAAGGAGCTGCACAGGAGAAGATAAGACTAAATGTGAGTGGTGGAGAGGCATCCATTTTTTCCTTCACGCCGTATGTCCGTGTACTATCATTACCCTGTTCAATCTAATGGTACTTATCAAACCAACTAAGACTAAAGTGACGTCTTTTACCTGATATTTTCCTGATAGGAAAATCATGTGTGTAAGGTTGGCATGGCCCTTTCATAATCTATCCTCTCCGAATTGCATTTTGATTATTGACATCATAGTTCGTGATGGGTGTCCTTTTCCCTAGATCACGTGGAAGAAGCTCAACATCATAAATGCTTTCCTCACTGCTAGGAAGTATATTTGAAGCTCATGCGCTTCTCGGCTGGGGCTGGGGTTGGTCATTGACGGCAACCACAACATCAATCACATCATCAATCACATCATCAATATTCTCCGTCTGAGAAGAAGGCAATTGATTCCCACTTGCTTGAGTTCCTCCTCTACCTTCTTGAGTCTCCTCCACCCCCTAGACCCCTTCCGCTGGTGATGAAGAAGATGAAATATTCTTTGCCTTCACTTCTCAATCCCCCAAAAAAGAAAGAATGTCTCTATTCCTCTTCATGTCTCTACAATCTACATTGACATATCGTAACTAAACTTTTAAATTTCCATTCACAATTAACATACAGAAAGAAGTAACAGAAAGTAACCATTAGTCCGGATTCCAACTCTCCAAAGTCCAACCAACATACTTACATACAGTCACACAGAAGTAACAGTCTAACAGAAAGCAACTCCACTACTATAGAAAAGGTCTCCACAGACGGTTCAAAAACGTCATCACAGACGATTTCATGAGCCGTCTGAGTTTATGGGTCAGTAATAATATGAGGTCATCATAGACGGTTTTTGAACCGTCTGTGAAAAAAGCTATTATAGATGGTTCTAAACAATAACCGTCTGTGATAGTCAATTATCACAGGTGGTTCTTGTTCAGAACCGTCTATGAGAATAGACTATCATGGATGGGTTTTTTTTAGTAAAAACCGTCTGTGATATTTTTTTCTATTGCAATTTTTTTTTTGGGAATTTTGAGCCAAATCAATTAATTGCTGGACAGTAGTTTCCATATGATGTTTCGATAGTTTGCAAGAAGGTAATTAAAAGATACTCTCTCTCTCTCTCTCTCAATCAATGGCTCACTCTCTGATGAGGTTGAGTAGAGGCGTCCATCTCGAACCGAATCGACCTCCCTTGTTGACCATAGATGGGGGTCCTCACTGAGAATGAAATCTGACAGGATGGAGGGGACGAAATCAGAGTAAGAAGGAAACCTGGATGGGGATTTGGGGGAAAAACTTCATGCTCCCTTGAGGCCAAGATGGGGGGAAACTAGATCTGGTGGCCTCCTGCGGCAGACATAGAGCTCCTATGCGTCCCTCCTCCTCCTCCTCCTCCTCCTCATCGGCTGCGTCTCCTCACCGAACCGCACTGGGGAATCGAGGGCGGTCGCCGGAGCTCGGCGTGGGGAGGGGAGAGGGAGAGACTGATGTAAGACAAGGCGGGGGTGGGTATAATATTTAAGGACAACACCAAAACATTTCGTCACCCGCGCAAGCGTTAAAATGTTTTCATAAATCACAGACGGTTTCAAACAAAAACCGTCCGTGATGAGCTAATATCACACACGGTTCATATAAAAACCGTCTGTGACTCTGTGGTTTTACCAAAACTTAGACGCACATAGAAATGCCTAACTCCCAAAACTTGGACGCACACATAAATGCCTAATTCTGTGATTTTACCACAACATGCAATGCCTAACTCCCTGATTTTACCATGACATGAAATGCCTAACTCTGTGATTTTACCATTACTTGAAATGCCTAACTCCCTAATTGTACCATGACTTGGGTGCCTACCTTTAACAACCCAATTTTCATTTTCCAGTTAAAAATAAAATTTAATTAATTTCCTGAAATTTTCTAAAACTTTAAAAGCTTTTTCCTATTTATTTCAAAGCCAAAGTAAATTAATTACCAATTATGAGTTGGAAACATTTTATTTAAGTCCAAAATGACTCAGAGAATTTTTGTGAATTTTCTCATAATTTTTGGACTTTATTCGCTATTTTATAAAGGCTAAATGAATTAACTGAATTATTTAAATTGCTAAATCATTTAAAATCGAAAAATCTCCTTGGGCCGAATCCCTCTCGGCCCATCCTTATTTTCCCGCGCGCGCAGCCCACCTCCACCCACCAGCCCGCGCCACCCTCTACCTCCCTCTCTCACCACCATGTGGCCCCCACTCGTCAGCCTCCTACTCTCTCTCTCTTTCTTTTCCTTTCTTTCGTCTACATGTGGGGCCCCCGTCCACATCACCTTCTTTGTCCCCTTTCCTTTCTTCTCCGAACTGACCTCGCCCGCGTCTGCCATTACCGCATTTTGGAAACTTTCCAAAACTCGACCGAATAGCCCGCATTCCCCGAATTTACACCGCATTTATGACGCCGCGACATCACCGCGCCCATTACGGCTGTAACATCCCAAATCTGGGTGTGTGTTTCAAATATAAGAAAATGAGGAGAAATTTAAACTTTTCTTGCATCTTGATGTTTTTGAACTTTTCTGTAATTCTTGTAAAGGAATTGTGGGAAATCAAAAACCTAAATCTCCAATTGACTAAAGTCATGACCTCCTTGTTGAGAATCTTATGTTCAACCCCTGAAAATATTTTTCCTTGGTTCTGGGGATGCTGTGTGACTCCTCTGAAAAATTTCATAATTTTTAGAAATTATTTGATAATTTTTGGAGGCTAGTCAAACCAGTTTGACTCTTGGTCAAACCCTAGAACAAACCTTGAGAAATTTTTGGAGAAAAATGCTGTGCATAAAAACCTCTAGAAAATTTACACAAGGTTTATCCTGGAGCTAGAAACCTCCAGTCCAAATTTTAGAATTTTTGGAGTTAGTTTGCTACCTCTAATAATTCCTCCAAGTTTCAGCTTGAAATTCAAACCCTTGGTCAAACCTCCTGTTGGGTCTAGGTCCGACCCGAACCCAACCGCGTTTTCTGGTTGAACCCAACCCTCTTCGTTCCCGGTTCAACCTGTTCAAACGCGCGTTCAATCTTAGCCGTTCGTTCCTAATCGGACTGCTACGATTGCGTGGGAGCGTTTGGAGCCCTCCAAACTTCGCGTTCAATCCTGACCGTCCATTTTCTATCCAACCGTCTGTGCCTTGGGCTCGTGTCTTTTGGGTGTGGCTCAACCCACTCATCCCTGTTGGACTCGAGCCAGCTTTGTTTTCGGTCACTGGCAGGTGGGGCCCTCACTTGCCTGGTCATCTTCTTCCTTGATCGCACTGTGTGTGCGCGCCAGTGCGCCATGGCTTGTGCAGCGAAGGGGGCAGAGGCTTGTCACCTCCCGTTCGTCCTCGTCAATGGCTCTTAGCATTGATCATTAAATGCTTGCTAGTGACTTTGCCCTAAAGTCCTCCTTCTACTTGCAGGAGGACCATGGCAGGCTTGACCACCGTGGAGGTTGCCGTTGCACAATCCCTTGCTTTCCAGCTATAAGTAGCCCCCAAGCTCCACCTCTGCCTCTTTTAGTCACCACCCTTGCTTCACCTAGCTCCTCCCGGCTTGTGTGAGCCCAAACACCCTTGAACCCCCAAAACCGCCATTGACGGCCGTGGAAGCTTCTTCGTCATCCCGGCGCTTCAGTGGTTCCTTTTCAAATCCAATCGCATCACTTTGCGCCCTTTGTCATCTTGAGCATCTCCCCTAACTTAATTTTGTTTGACATTCACAGAGATTGTCAAATTTGGGGTTTGTTCAAATTCGACCGAAGTGCACCCCTTTCTTCCTCAGCGCCGGTAAGCACTTCCTCTCTTCAATTACTTGCTCGTGGACCTTCTGTGAGCTATATTGAAGCTATCTTGATGACCCGGTCTTGCTCATTTTGCTTAGGCTGTCACTTCAACTTCATCTTCCTTAGCGCCGGTTCGGCTCAACGTCGCCGGAGCTCCTCCGTTCGCCTCCTTGCCTCTACAGTGTTGAGGTAGCCTCTTGGTAGCCCCTAGTAGTTGTGGCACCCGCTACCTTTAACTACTACGGAGCCTTTTGCTGTTGTCGTCGTGGCCGTGCTTGTCGCCGTCGTTCTTCTCCAATTCACCGCCATTCTAGGCCGTCTCCACCGCCGAGAGTGCCACCAGCGTGTGCGCAAGGCTATTGTGAACCTGAGCGTGCCTTTGGTTTGCACCACCGTGGCCGGAGTCGCCAGCGGTGAGCCAATCTTTGCGCTCGGTTCATTGTCAGACACGTAAGGCACTGTTGCGTTGTTGTTAGGACATCATTAATAAGCTAATCATTGTTAATCAATTGCTTAACCATTAATAGCTGTCCTAAGTGAGCTCCTGTGTCACTGGCTTGTGGGCCTGAGCATTTAAACCCGCACTGTGCGCGTGCGCAGCGCCGCGTTCATTGTGAGCCGTCCATCTGAGATCAACGACCCAGATCTGTTGAGACTTTCAGACCTCCGGATCTCTCAAGTCATCGTGGGCCGTTCATTTCTTGATCTACGGCTTAGATCGTGTGGAACGTTCGGACCACTGAACCTCCACCGTCCGATCTAGATCCAACGATCTAGATCGTTGTGAACGTTCGGACCACCAAACCTCAGCCGTTCATTTCTTGATCTACGGTCGAGAACTGTGGGACTTTCGGACCCCGGACCTCCCCGTAGCCTTGGGCCGTCCATTTTGAGATCAACGGCCCAGATCGTTTGGAACGTTCGGACCGTCTGAACGTTGCCTCGTTCTGAGCCGCTCTTTTCTTGATCAACGACCTAGATCGTGTGGGACGTTCGGACCGTCCGAAGTCTCCCTCGCTGTGGACCGTTGGATCTCCATCCAACGTTTGGCTCGGTTGGGCTGTGTGCGCGGCTATGTTTTGGTGCACGTGGGCCGTTGGATTCAATCCCAGCGGCCCATGTTTTTCCGCTTCAAGTTAGTTTTTATTTCCGGTAAGCTTTTATTTGTAAATTGTAAAATGTGTTAAACTTCAAAATTGCATAACTATTTCGTTTTAACTCCTTTTCAGTTGATTCAAATTTTGCTAGTTCTGGTTTTAACTAAGATTTAATCTAAAAATGGTTGGAGGCTTGGTTCTATTCCATAAAAATTTGTTAGTAGATTAAATTTCTGTTAGGCTTTATTTGTGCTCTAAAAATTCATTTAACTTGAAAAATGCATAAGTATTTCTCTGTAGCTCCTTTTTGAGTGAAACCAATTTTGTTGGTTTTATTTGTTAGTGTGCTTAATTGTAGAATAGATTTTAGGCATGCTGCTGCTCTTAAGTTTTCTGTGGTTGCATTATTTTGTGCTCTTTTTCTTGTCTTTGAAAAATCATAGAAAATGCATTCTAGCTCCAAATGAGGTGAATCAAATTATGTTGTTCATCTCATGTGGTGCTTTGTTTACCATAAAATTTTTAGGTGCAACAACTCTCTGAAAATTTGTGCTAAAGATTTGATTTCGGATGAACAGTACCAGAGATGAATTTTTCAGCCTCTTTCCAACAGACCAAACTTGTTTTGGCCATAACTTTAGCATTGAGAATCCAAATCAATTGGTTCTTATTGCTAAATTCCTTAAAAATCATGCTCTACCAAATGTAAAATTTTTGTTGCTGTTGGCTGAAGTTGGTTTTTGAGTCTTTTCGGTGTTCTTCGTTCTTTTCGTTCTTTCGTTAGGTGCCGACGAGTTCGTTGAGTTCGAAAGCGATCCTCTGCAACAAGGAAGCTACCATCAAGGCAAGCAGTTTGATCATGCTGATCCCATTACTTTCAAAGTCTAAATATCTTGTTTGCAAAGTGTAGGTATGCATGCTCTATTTTGTGTTAAACTATCTATCGATTAGTTGATCCTATAGATGCATAATCTGTAGGTAAATGTTTACCCTCTACTTCTGAGCCTAGTATTATCTTGCTGTGATTTAGAGCTCGCTGGATGAGCTCTTATCACTTAGTAGTTTACGAGTTGTGGTTGCTTAGTCATGCTTAGCTACCGGTAGAATTGGGCGGTTATCGACTTAGTCGATAACTTTGATAACACAAATCTTAATATTACCATTATGTCCAGCACCTTGTGCTTTGTTACTTTGTAAAGTATAAAACTGAAAATGAAATGTTTGAGACTTGGGCATATGGTATGATGGTGTGATTATCTGGTGTGTGGTGGTATGCCTGAGTCAACAAGGACCGAACATCTTATTACACTAAACAAAGCATTCTTGCATGCTAACCACATGAGGGGGATATGTGACCTCTCTTGACTTAGTACTTTGGCGTGTGTTAGCTCTGAGTCACAGGAGGTTGTGTGTGTGTGTTGTGTTGAAAAAGAAACTTGTGTTTATGTGTGGGTGAGCGGGAGTGGAATCCTGTCTAAGTTCTCCACACCGAAGGGCATTGTAGTTGTTCGGGAGATTTACCCTATAGTGGTAGTTGACTTTTGGCTTTACAATGACTCTGTCTCAACGTATGGGTTTCTATCAATACGGGCGACTCGTAGTTAATACACAATATTGGAAATGTCTCGTAGGACTTAGCTGTGCCGGCATACCAAAGGAAGTGTGCTTAATCTTGTGGCAAAAAGGTGGTCTGACGTGTGGGTACATTGGTACACCCCTGCAGGGTTTCAAACTATTCGAATAGCCTCGTCCTAGGTTATGGACACGCTTGGGGAAGTCTTTCAAGAGTTAGACTATAACCTTTTAATTAAAAACCTGTTGTGGGTGGTATGAATGGGTAATTCATGCTATTGTTGTGGTGGCTATTGGGTTAGCCACTTCTAGGATGTCTTTATATTGTTATTATGTTTTGTCTCGCTGTTATTTGAGCAATAAAAATAAATTGCAAAATTGCTTTAAATGTATTACATTATTGCAAATGAAACTTGCTTTATGCTGAAAATAAACCTCTGACCTTCTCCTTTGATTAAAGCTTGCATGTAGCTATGTATAGGTCACACTTGTAAGTCTTGCGAGTACATTTTTGTATTCATTTGCATTGCATAATTGTTGCAGAGGAGGTTGATCCCCGAGGGATTGACTATCGTGAGACGGACTTCAACTTTGACGACTAGGTTGGTGGCCCGGTCGGTTGCCTTGTGGGCTAAAGGCAAACCGTATGGCTTTTGCTTGTTGCCATCTTATGGCTTTTGCTTCCGCTATTATTTTAGCTCTTTAGCTTGTGTTGTGGCCGGTTGGCTCTTGTTGTAATAACTCTATTATGTATGTCTTTGGATTTGTAAGCTTTTGCTTCGGTTCTGTGTGTTGAATGGAATTGATGCATAATTTTGTAAAGGGGTATGTGTACTGCAAATTCTGGGAAGTACATGTATCTCGAGGTTCGGATTATTTGATTTGTAATGCTAGGACTAGGTGGATGGTTAAGCATTACAAGCCAAACAATCCGGGTTCTCACAACGGCCACCCTCTTTCTTTCTCCGGCCATCAATCCCCCAAAATCCGCCATTGACCCAGTAGGAGCTTCTTGCGCTCCACGCCGCCTCAGCCTCGCCCACGCCCTATAAAGGTGCGCCTTGGCTCCGCCTTCCTCCTCTCATCCCAACACTGCCACTCACCTCGCCCCAATCCGCTCGAGCTCGCCGGAATTTGAAGATCTTCACCGCCACTGAAGCTTCTTCAACCTTCGATTCCGCCGCCGTCAAGCCCGCTCCGTCGACTTTGTCCACACCTTCGGCGTCGCCTCATCGTCAGCTACCTCGTGCGCGCACCCTCCTGGCCCGAGGATCACCGGAGCGCCGTCGTCGTTGCTGCCCTAGCTCCGCCACCGCTCAACAACTCGTTGCCGGCGACTCCCTCACGCTCCTCCACCGCTAACGTGCGCATAAGGTCCAGTGTCACTCTCTCTCTCTATTGCGCCCATTCGCGTGGCTCGCTGTGGCACGAAGTGCCAGCGAGCCCATCTCCATAGCGCTGCCACTCGTCGGACCCTATGTGGCACGTCCACGTAGGAGCCACCTCAGTGCCACGTAGGCCCTAGGATCCAATCAACGCCCACGTGGCTGCCAACACATGCGCACCCATGCACTGTTTCACGAACCAGGTCCATGGTGGACCTTTAACCGTTTGTGGACCAGGTCCATTGACCTTGGGACCCACCTATTAGTGTGATTTTCTGTAGGAAAATAATTTGGCCAAAATGATTTTTCGGTGATGACATCAGGATTGCGTCATTTTCTGAATTTTCAGTAGAAAAATAAATCAAGAAAATTTTAGAAATTGAATTTTAGTATTTCTTTAGGGTTTAAACTCCAGGGGTTCGATCTCCTTTATACAAACTCCGATTTCGATGATTCAAATTTCGAAATTCATATAAATTCAAGATCTAACCAACTAAACCAAAATTATTCAAATTGGAGTTAATTTGAATTTACATCTGAATTTATTTGTGTTTATTTGAATTTGGCTTATTTCCACGTATAGATTTCGACGATTATGAGGAACTTGACTTAGTTGAAGAAGAAGAATTTGAGCAAGACAAGTTATACCTTTGACCATGTTGATCCTATTGTTTTAAATTATTTAATTCTGTTTTAAATTATTATTGCATGTGTATTTCTATTCAAGTTATTTTAATTCCTGTTTTAAATCCTGGTTAATCTATTTCCTTTGTATGACCAATGTTGATGTTTGGATTGTCATTCTCTTGTGAGCATAGTCAAAATAAAATAAAATTAGGAAGATTATATGCTTAGACAATGCATAGACCAAAATCTTGAATTTGGGGAGTTTAGCCAAAGTATTCAAATGTGATTCAAATTGAGTCCATGGTATTGTCTTACCATAGAAATTTTAGAAAATACTTTTACTTATAAAATAAATTAAAATAGTTTGGACTTAGGCATAATGGATATCGGTATGGTGCAAGTCAATGCACAGGATCGATTCATTTTAATGATCGAGTCCAAGGTTGCGGAATGTTGCCTAAGTCAGTTAAGGACCAGTCTTCTTGCCGCATCTTATTAAGCTCCACCGTACTTCCACATGTTTGGAATGGGACATATTAGGCTAATTAATTTGTAATACTTCATTGTTATTTATGCCATGTTGTTGTGTGGGTGTTGGTTAGACAATACTCCCACTTGGCGCAAGAGGGGGCTCCCGTCGGTGGTTAGCCCATTGGAAGTGAAACCTTAGCGAGCATAATAATCTTAGGGTACGTAGAACATTGTAAAAACCTAGTGATAATTGCTTAGTCGCACGCCTTCAAAAGCGTGTATTGGCCGACATTAAAAACAAATTATCTCTTGTGGGTAAAGCTGTACATCCTCTGTAGAGTGTAAAACTATTCGAATAGTCGTGTCCACGATCATGGACATACTAAGCAAAGACACTCAAGTTAGAATTTGGTTTTGTATTTAAAATGAATTTAGCACATGATTTTAGGATGGTTAATCATTGTGGTAAAATTGGGCGGTTAGCCATGTGATGGGAGGGTATCCTTCACCATTCATGTATGGAGGTTATCCACTATAAAATTGACAATTTAAAACTTGATTTTAGTTATTACTTAAAAAATTCCTTAAACTTAGTAAAAGTATTTAAAACTGGAAATGTTGCTTTATGCAAAATGAACACTATCAGCCTCACTTGATTACAACTTACTGGACATAGTTGTTTGTGCTCACTCTTGCTGAATAAATTATTCAGGTAAAGATTATTACCAAGACGGTGAGGATCTAGACGACTAGGCTACACCCCCAAACGATTGCCAGTGGCGAATCGTGTGGCCTACCAATTTATTTATGTGTTGGACCAAAAAGACGACTAGAGGGGGGGGGGTGAATAGGAGCGCGATCACTTTTTTCTCCTAGATCGGATTCAACACGTTTTCACTCCAATAGCTATAGAAGCTATGAAGATCAAAGTACAAGCACAATAGAAGACTTGTATTGAATCCAATCAAAACCCCGAAGCAAATAGACCAAAAACATAAAAACTCAAAACCTAAATGAGTTGGGCGGTCTGACCTCTTATTAGAAATCGGTCTGACATTTGGAAATCAGTCTGACCTCTCAATACATGGTGGTCAGACCTCCAGGCCAATGAACAATGAAATCAGTCCGAAAACCATAACTCAAATCGATCTAACTTTTGATCCGTAAGGCCAAACCTTATGAAATTTGAGACACACCTTCTCTAAGATATTGGGAACCTATTCCAATCAAGAATCGTGTAGATCCATGCCAAAGTTCCTATCTTTTTCAGTTTGAATGAAGGGTACTCAAAAACTGAGTCAAAATCGAAATATGATCTAAAGACTTGCTCGTGGGTGATTGATGATCAAGATGATCCTAGATGGGTTCTCACATGTCATAGCAAGTTAGATCAAGGGAAGAAACCAAGCAAAAACTCGCGGATCAAAGAAAGACTGAAAATCACCAAATAGAGAGAAAGAAAGCAAATAGACTCATATTGAGGAATCTTTTCTTGGATTGATTTTGATATGGTATTGGTTTACAGCCACTCTATCAAGGAGGACAAAGACTCAATACATGAGCACGAAATCAAATCCAACTCTCTAGAACCATAACCTCCAACTGTCCTCTCCCTAAGCAAACTAGGGTTTTAAAACAAATGAAAGGGTTGAAGGGGGTGCAGCCACCTCCCTCCTCTATTTATAGTGGAGGTTTAGACCTTCTAGAAGCATTAACCCTAATGGGCTCCCGTTAAGGCCCAACACAAACGGGTCACACACGCACGTATTTTAAAGCGTCGTCTTCATCTCCTCTTGACCTAATCTGCTTCATCATGCGCCGCGGGTTGGCAAAAGGTCACCAAGGCGGTATTTGGTAAAATTACCAAAATACCCCTTTTCGATCTTTTTGCAAAGACCGAGTCCCATCTTCGTGAAGCACTTCCATGCTTCGCCACGTGTAGGTTGATCCAATGACTTATCATGTCGGCAAGTCTCTCCCATCCGGCTCCCACCGAAACCACCATGGCACTTGCACCGACCCCCGCGCCGCTTGATCCAACCCGTCGCACCGAACTGCCCGTTCAGTCACCTTTGTCCCTCTTGCGCCATGCTTGACTCCATTGACCTTAACCGGCATCCCCGATCATTTTGGACCTCAGCTCTCCAAGCCTAGTCCCGATCATCCTCGCCCTTGACCGTTGTTGACCTCCAAGCAACCTGCATAACAATAGACAAAGAAATCGATTGCGGAAACAAGTTCTTCACAACTTGACCCACGTTAGTCAAAACATGCATCATGCAATACATATGCCATGAAACCCATGAACTTGACCTAATCCAACACTCATTGCCACTGATTGGCCGATGATCAGCAAGAAATCGGTCGATCATTATTGAATGGCGGTCGACCGCCATTTACAGTTGGTTCGATCATTAGCCGACCGACCGCTACCAAACCGGCCTCGACCGCGACAAGCCACAACAAAGATTTTAACTTTTGATTTAAAACGCGTGTTTCGACAAACCGAAAACGACATTGCCAATTGTAACATCATCCTAAGATCATGAGCATATCCCCATGATATCCACATTATGTTTCCGCTGTATCTTTCTAATTGGCTTCGGGCCCAATTTGTAATAAACTCTGATTATCAATTAATAAATATGTGATATGATTTTGCTATCACTTTTGTTTGACTGTGTATACTAGCTATTCCTGGACTAGTGTACGGAACACAAAGAATCCAGGATCCTTCATTCCCGGGTTTGACAAAAGTGGTATCAGAGCCATATCGACTGTATGTCGTGGCCTTAGATTGGATAAAACCCTTAAGGACTTATTTTTGAAAACTAAAAATACTTTGGTCTTTCTGGTGTCCTTACTCAACCCTTCTCTTTTTTAAAAATGGTTACTAACTCTCCTCTTTTCAAAAATTGTAGATGGCCAAAGCACCAAACGCTGTTTCCCATGGGATCTTCACTGGACACTAGGTTGGAGCACTCTAGAGGATGATGCAGCATCTACACTTCCAGGAGAGGCCAATGTACCAGGGGTACAAGTACGTGGTGGGCACTTAGGAGCGTTGGAGGGTAAAAGCGATACTCTACTCCAACACGCAGCCTAGAACAGCTTCCATAACTTCGATGCTCTGATGCAACGTGGCTCCTTCCCCGGGGGTATACAGGACGCTGCCAGAGAAGTTGTTCGCCGACTCCGTTACATCTACGACCACCGCTTCCACGACACCGGATTCCACTACTATCCGATGCACGTCCCCACCCAACTTGGTAGTACTTTTCTCTCAGCCGAAAACGAAGACTTCCTAGAGCTGACTCACCAGGTGAACCTGACGATGGCTATGGAGCATGCCTATTGGCGCACCTTGGATGAACTACGTGCCACCCAGAAGAGACTAGAGGCAGCAAAAGAGGAGCCGGCCCACTACAAGGCAGGCGACACTAGTACCAACAACACCCCAAATTACACTCCTATGACCCCATAGATTTTATCTTTAGTTTTCCCATTAGACACAAATTGTGAGCTGCCAATTCCTTTTGTGATAGCCACAATTGATCAATAAAATAAATTAATAAAGAACAATTTGAAAAGTTGCTTTTTGGACTTGTGTTTGTTTGGTTCTTGGGCTATTTTAGACCTATTTCCCCCTTAGTGCTCTCTCCCTTTTCTCTCTTCTAAGTATTTGGAGGATCCAGTAGATGGTGACCACTCGTAGGACAGGAGAGGTAGTGCTAGCGGCTAGGGGAATGATCAGGTAGATTATCAGGCCAATCCAATCCCGCAGCCACCATCACCACCGGCAGAAGGACCCGACTGGCACCAGATGATGGTGAATCAGACACACTTGATTGACCTTCTCGCCCAGTCCTTGAACAATGCTCAGAGTGTTCAAGCAACCGCAGCAGCAGCAGCTCAGGTCCCACCTCCACATCATCTGAGGGCAAATATTTCAGAGTTTATGAGGATGCGTCCTCCGACTTTCAATAGTAGCACAGAGCCAATGGACGCAGATGATTGGCTAAGGGCAATAAGAAAGAAGCTGGATATCGCCCAATGCTCCGACCGCGAGAAGGTTTTGTTCGCCTCTCACCAACTCAATGGGCCCACATCAGACTGGTGAGACAACTTCTCTCAAGCTCATGCAGATGCTCAGACTATCTCATGGAATGAGTTTGTGTGGGCTTTACTGTGCACACATCCCTTCAGGCATGATAACCCTGAAGAAGAAGGAATTTCGATCTCTACGCCAAGGCAACCACTCTGTCAACGAGTACTTGCACAAATTCAACCAGTTGGCCCGTTATACCCCTGAAGATGTAGCTACTGATGAAGCCAAGCAAGAACGCTTCCTAGAGGGACTCAATGATGACCTCTTAGTCCGCTTGATTGCTCAGGATTACACCGACTTTCAACAGTTGGTGAACAAGGCCATCCGCCAGGAGGCAAGCACATGGAAATGGAGAATCTCAAGAGAAGAATGGCAGCCCAGAAGTTCAACTCCGGGGAATTCCCAAAACCCCGCATTGCTCAGCCTCCGTCACCTCAGCGCGGAAGATTCCAGTCTTCCTCGTCCAGAGCACCTGTGCCAGCACAACGCCCCAACAACTCCGGCTTCCGCAATAACAACTCATCAGGAGGTCAATTTCAGAAGAACACAGCTTCCTCAGCAGTAGGAGTGACTTGCTTCAACTGTAATGAGACAGGGCACTATGCCAATAAGTGCCCAAAGAAACAGCAAACCGCAGCCCTGGCTAGGCTAGCTTCAGGAATTCTAGCCTCTGGCAGCACCCCAAAGCCAATGGTGCAGTTCATGAAGCGACGTGTGAATCACGTCACAACAGAGGAAGCTCAGACCGCACCAGATGTCGTTCTTGGTACGTTCCTTGTCAATTTGATACTAGCATCAATCTTATTTGATTCAGGTACTTCGCATTCTTTTGTTTCAAACAAGTTTGTGGGAAAATATGGGTTACATATCTCTCTTGTAGTTAACCCTCTGACAATCCATTCCCCGGGCTCGAAATGGGGACTAGTTTCCTATGTCCAAACCTTACCTTGGAAATATCCGAAGTATCCTTCTCGGCAGACTTAATAGTCTTGCACTCTCAAGGATTGGATGTGATTCTGGGAATGGACTGCCTAGCTAAGAATCAAGGACAAATAGACTGTACCAATAGGTCTATCACCCTCACCTATAAGCAAGGAATTAAAGTAGAGTTCAGACCCAAGACCTCTACCGGAGAAAGTTCCATCCTGACCAGTTTAAATGATGTAAAGCTTGAAGAAATACCAGTGGTGTAGGAATATTCAGATGTATTTCCTGAGAAATTACCTGGCATGCCACCGGATAGGGATATAATATTCCTAATTGATCTAGTCCCAGGGACCGCTCCAATTTCGAAGCGACCCTACAGAATGCTTGCAAATGAGTTAGCAGAATTGAAGAAGCAAATTGAGGAATTGCAGAACAAGGGTTATGTTCAGCCAAGTTCATCACCTTGGGGAGCACTAGTACTGTTTATCAAGAAGAATGACAATAGTATGAGGATGTGTGTGGACTACAGATCGCTCAACAAAGTGACAATTAAGAACAAGTATCCGTTACCCAGGATTGACGACCTCTTTGATCAGTTAAAAGAAGCAAGCGTCTTCTCCAAGATTGACTTAAGATCAGGCTATCATTAGCTGAAGATCAGGCTGGAAGACATTCTGAAGACTGCCTCAACAACCAGATATGGACTGTACGAGTTTACAGTAATGTCGTTTGGTTTGACAAACGCCCCGGCTTATTTCATGAATACGATAAATAAAGTATTCATGGAATTTCTGGATAAGTTTGTAGTTGTTTTCATCAATGACATACTCATCTACTTAAAGGATGAAGAAGAGTATGAGAAGCATCTCAGGATAATTTTGGAAAAACTCAGGGCGCATTAGCTTTATGTCAAATTCAGTAAGAGTAAATTTTGGCTATGTCAAGTGGATTTCCTCAGACATATTGTGTCAGCAGGAGGAGTTGTGGTAGACCCTACCAAGGTTGAAACCGTAATAGATTGGAAGCAACCCAAGTCTGTTACAGAAGTGAGAAGCTTTCTTGGTTTAGCTGGTTACTACCGCAGATTCATCGAAGGTTTCTCCAAAACCGCTAGACCCATGACTCAGCTTTTAAAGAAGGAAAAGAAGTTTGAATGGACAATTGCTTATGGCCAAAGTTTCTAGGAGTTGAAGAAGAGGCTAGTTTCTGCTCCTGTGTTGGTTTTGCCTGGCATCCATAAGGACTTTGAGATTTTCTGTGACGCCTCTCGTCAAGGCCTTGGATGTGTGCTAATGCAGGAAGGTAAAGTCCTGGCTTATGGATCTCGTCAATTAAGGCCACATGAAGGAAACTATCTGACTCATGACCTGGAGTTAGCTGCAATTGTGTATGCTTTAAAAATCTAGCGGCATTATGTCATTGGTAACCGCCGAGAGATTTTCACGGAATCACAAAAGCTTGATGCATATCTTTACCCAGTCAGAACTAAATCTCTGACAAAAGAGATGGTTGGAACTGATAAATGATTATGACCTTGGAATCCATTATCATTCGGGCGAAGCTAATGTAGTAGCAGATGTCGTGAGTAGAAAAAGCGTATTGCAACGTTATGTTGGTTCAGGAGAATCAACCAAAGTTGTATGAGGAATTGAAGCATTTGAACTTAGAGATTGTCAGCCAAGGCTTTGTAAATGCTTTGGAAGTTCAACCAACCATTGAGAATCAAATTAGAGAAAAACAAAAAGAATATGAAGATATCAAAGAAATCAAGAAGAATATGAGAAGAGGCAAAGCCCTAGGATTTTCCGAGGATGAGCAGGGTACAGTTTGGTTTGGAAACCGCATCTGTGTACCTTATCATCAGGAAACAAAACAGTTGATTCTGAAGGAAGCACATGAATTTCCTTACTCTACTTATCCTGGAAGTACCAAGATGTACCAGGATCTGAAAGAAAAGTACTTGTGGGTTAGCATGAAGCGAGAAATTGCTGAGTTTGTTGGACGTTGTGATGTGTGCCAAAGAGTCAAGGCAGAACATCAAAGACCCGCTGGATTGTTACAACCATTGCCAATTCCCGAATGGAAGTGGGAAGAAATTGGTGTTGATTTCATCACCGGACTTCCTACGACTCAATCAGGATGTGATTTCATTTGGGTGATAATTGATCGGTTGACTAAAGTGAATCACTTTATTCCAGTCAAGACCACTTACAGAAGTAGTAAATTAGCAGAGTTGTACAAGGCCAGGATAGTTTGTCTACATGGAGTACCCAAGAAGATAATGTCCAACAAAGGTTCGCAGTTCACATCAAGATTTTGGCAGAGCCTACATAAGGCATTAGGGACCAGACTTAACTTCAGCACAACATATCATCCTCAAATAGATGGCCAGATGGAACGTGTAAATCAGATTCTAAAAAACATGCTTCGAGCCTGTGCTATTGATTACGGGAGAAGTTGGGACAAAAATCTCCCGTATACAGAATTCTCGTACAACAACAACTACCAAGCCAGTTTGTAGATGTCGCCATTTGAGGTGTTGTATGGCAGGAAGTGTAGAACTCCTCTCATTTGTGATCAAGTGGGAGAGCATCAGTTCTTTGGACCTGAATTGATGAAAGAAGCTGCAAGTAAGGTAAAAACGATAAAAGAATGCTTGAAAGTAGCTCAGTCCTGATAGAAAAGTTATGCTGATAACCGTCAAAGAGAGTTATCCTTTGAAATAGGAGATTTTGTCTATCTTAGAGTAACTCCACTAAGAGGAGTAAGAAGATTCCGGACTAAATGAAAACTCGCACCCAGATTCGTTGGACTGTATAAGATTTTGGCAAGAAGAGGTGAAGCTGCTTACCAGTTAGGGCTGCGGCATCCTTGTGTAACACCCTGGCTATTTGGAAGCCAAGATGTCACCTAAGAACTCTAACATACAGCACATTGCGGAAGAATCTGAATAATATAACATCTAAAGGCATAAATAAATCAACCATAACATGGAGAAGGTATCCTTCCTTCACCGTTTAAATGTATTTATTGTAGTTTGTCGTTAAACAAGGTTCACAAGCAATAGTAAATCAACCATATCATGGAGAAGGTATCCTTCCTTCTCCATCTAAACTTATTTATTACAGTTCGTCAATAATGAGTGAAGGATAGAACTAATTTATAATCTTGAACTTGAATAGGATGATGTGAATGAGTAGTGCGTGTCTACTCCCTCCCAAAAGAGCCAACATCAATGATTACCTATAAAACAAACAACGCAAGAATGAGTCCAAGACTCAGCAAGTACAATGAGTAAATGAAATATACCACAAACATTAACGAGTCAACATCATTGAACAATATGAAGGAATCACAGAATGAGTATTTGAATGAATGCAATGAATGGAGTGAATGGAATGGAGGGACTACACACATGCATATACCGGTATTGCTAGTGACACACCCGTCGGTGTTCACTTAAGCCCGCATTTAACAAAAGGCGGGGATCCAAGTCCCGTATGAAGAACGTTTCATACGGGTGTCCCAAAACGCCCACATTGGAATGGTGGGGCCCACTTTGGAATGGTGGGTCTTACGTGCCCATACTAGAATTGATGGGTCTTTTTAATCCACTCCCGTGGATGGAACATGAATAATGAATGCATGGAATGAAATATGTATATTGAAAAGACACGCTCTCGAATCATGGAGATAACACACATATGGAAGGAATATGAACTTAAATATTATCATGGATCTTAGAAAAGTACAGGATCAACATCAAGCACTCAACATTTCCTAAACATCAAAACATCAAGGTACTTGCCTTCCGCGATGTGACACGTTGTGAGGCAATGGCGGTGCTCCTAAGCCTGAAGCCTCTCCGCCTACACAATATATATATATTCGAAATAAGAACAACATGAAACATGATGCTTCCATTAACGTACCACAACGCCTTACCGACAACCCACAATTAACTAGATAGTTCTAATATGAAAACATATGACACGACCATAGAACTGATACTGGGCAGCAGCACGGAATCACTCATAACTAACGGTCTGGAACTCGGAATGAGGTGAGCCTAGTTTTTGTGGATTCTTAACTGACAAATCTACAATACTTTAGTTGACAAGATAATCCAATTCGGCCAATTTAGTATGCTAACAGATAGATGAACTTTCAGAACAGAAACTGCCTAAATGAACAAACAGCAGTACAAAATTGATCATAACTTTTAATGTATAACTCCGAATTGATCATTCTTTAATAATCTGGAAAGGTTATCGAATTACCTACAATAACCTAGTTGGGTGAAAACCCAGATTCTTCCAATTACATTTTCATATTTTACGAAATAACAAAACAGATTAATCTCGTCAGAAATCTGGACAGCAGATACTAAATCTATCATAACTTTTGATCCGTATGTTGGAATTAGGTGTTCTTGGCGGCCACGGAAAGCTAAAAACATTATCTAGATATCTCTAGGAGATGGGCATCTCCAATTCGGCTTCTAAGAACCCGAAATTGACCCCATAAGGTACTGGACAGAATTGAACATCTACCGGCAGCAAAACGATCCCACCCAAATAATCGAATTCGCAACTAATCCTCATCAACCAGCGGGGAAAGCACTTCGTTACCCTTTATAGAACCCCAAAAAGATGTTGAACAAAAACCCACGAAGAAGCTCTCCTTCCTTTCCCTTCTCCTCTCTTCTCCCCCTTCCTTCCTCTTCCTTATGGCCGGCCAATCTGCAGGGGAAACACCGGAGATAGCAGTGACGGCCAAGGGCATGGCTACTGTAGCGGCGCGGGCACTGTAGCAGGGCGGCAGCACTGTAGCAGTACGGAAATACTGTAGCAACTAGGATTTGTGGCTTTATCCCCCCCCCCTCCTTGCCTTCAAGTGGGCTACTAGCCTTCCATGGGCCATGGGCCTCTAAGGCCGGCTCTTTCCCCCGCGACTATGGATTGGTGGCCCAAAACTCTCTCAAAAATCTGAATTTTGAACTTATTTCCATCTCTAAACTTTGTTGCATTCGATATTGAATAAATTTCCCTCTCCCGAATAATATTCTCTCTAATTGGAATTTAAGGTTCGGAATATTAACACTAAAGCCGGAGGCCCAAGCTCTAAGTTTCCCCCAAACTCTGAATTTTGAACTTAATTTCAAATCTAGAATTTGGTTGATTTTGAAATTGAATAAATTTTACTTTCCCGAATGATATTTTTCTCCAATAAATGTTTGGGGTATTACACCTTGTCTGTAGTACATGACGTCTTCCATGTCTCCCAACTGAAGAAGTGTTTTAGAGTTCCAACAGAGGAAACACCGCTTGAGAGCATCGATCTCTAGGAGGATCTCACCTATGTGGAGCTGCCAATCAAGGTTTTTGATGTTGCAGAGCATATCGACATAACCAAAGTCATCCGTTCATGTAAAGTCTAATGGAGTGACCATTCTGAAGAAGAAGCCACCTGGGAGCGAGAATAAGATTTGAAAGCCGAATATCCCCACCTTTTTGCTAACCAACTCTGAATCTTGGGGTTGATATTCCCTTTAAGGGGGCTAGGTTTGTAACAACCCAATTTTCATTTTTCCAGTTAAAAATAAAATTGAAATAATTTCCTGGAATTTTCTGAAATTTTAAAAGCTTTTTCCTATTTATTTCAAAGCCAAAGTAAATTAATTACAAAATTAATTAGCAATTATGAGTTGGAAACATCTTATTTAAGTCCAAAATGACTCAGGGAATTTCTATGAATTTTCTCATAATGTTTGGACTTTATTCGTTATTTTCTAAAGCCTAAATGAATTAAGTGAATTATTTAAATTGCTAAATCATTTGAAATCGGAATATCTCCTTGGGCCGAAACCCTCTCGGCCCATCCTTCTTTTCCCACGCATGTAGCCCATTCCTGTGGCCCACCTTCGCCCACCAGCCCGCGCCACCCTCTCCGTGCCTCTCTCACCGCCATGTGGCCCCCACTCGTCAGCCTCCTCCTCTCTCTTTCTTTTCCTTTCTTTCACTGACATGTGGGGCCCCCATCCACATCACCTTCTTCGTCCCGTTTCCTTTCTTCTCTAAATCGACCTCACTCGTGTCCGCCATTATCGATTTTTTGAAACCTTCCAAAACTTGGCCGAATTGCCCGCATTCCCCGAATTTACGCCGCATTTATGACGCCACGACATCACCGCGCCCGTTACGGCCTCCCTCTTTCCTTCTCCGGCCATCAATCCCCTATAATCCGCCATTGACCCGGTGGGAGCTTCTTACGCTCCACGTCGTCTCGGCCTCGCCCGCGCCCTATAAAGGTACGCCCCGGCTCCGCCTTCCTCCTCTCATCCCAACGCTACCACTCACCTCGCCCCAATCCGCTCGAGCTCGTCGAAATTTGAAGATCTTCGCCGCCACCCAAAGCTTCTTCAACCTTCGATTCCGTTGTCGTCAAGCCCACTTCGTCGACTTCGTCCACACCTTCGAATTTGCCTCGTCGTTAGCTACCTCGTGCGCACACCCTCTTGGGTCACCCGAGCGCCATCGTCGTTGCGGCCCTAGCACTGCCACCGCTCAACAACTCATCGCCGACGACTCCCTCACGCTCCTCCACCGCTAACGTGCACATAAGGTCCAACGTCACTCCCTCTCTCTATTGTGCCCATTCGTGTGGCTCGCTGTGGCGCGAAGCACCAGCAAGCCCATCTCCATAGTGCCGCCATTCGTCGGATCTACGTGGCACGTCCATGTAGGAGCCACCTTAGTGCCACGTAGGCCCTAGGATCCAATCAACGCCCACGTGGCTACCAGCACACGTGCACCCGTGCATTGTTTCACGAACCAGGTCCATGGTGGACCTTTAACCATCCGTGGAGCAGGTCCATTGAACTTGGGACCCACCTGTCAGTGTGATTTTTTGTAAGAAATAATTTGCCCAAAATGATTTTTTGGTGATGACACCAGGATTGTGTCATTTTCTGAATTTTTAGAAGAAAAATAAATCAAGAAAATTCCAGAAATTGAATTTTAGTATTTCTTTAGGGTTTAAACTTCTAGGGGTTCGTTCTCCTTCATACGAACTCCGATTTCGACAATTCAAATTTCTAAATTCAAGATCTAGCTAACTAAACCAAAATTATTCAAATTGGAGTTAACTTGAATTTTCATCTAAATTTATTTGTGTTTATTTCAATGTGGCTTATTTTCACGTATAGATTTCGACGATTCCGAGGAACCTGAGTTAGTTGAAGAAGAAGAATTTGAGCAAGGCAAGTTATAACTTTGACCATTTTGATCCTATTATTTTAAATTATTTTATTCTGTTTTAAATTATTATTGCTTGCATATTTCTATTCGTGTTATTTTAATTCCTGTTTTAAATTCCTAGTTAATCTATTTCCTTTGTATAGCCAATGTTGATGTTTGGATTGTCATTCCCTTGTCTCCATAGTCAAAATAAAATAAAATTTGGACGATTATATGTTTAGACCAAAATCTTGAATTTGGGGAGTTTAGCCAAAGTATTCAAATGTGATTCAAATTGAATCTATGGTATTGTCTTACCATAGAAATTTTAGAAAATGCTTTTACTTATGAAATAAATTAAAATGGTTTAGACTTGGGCATAATGGATGTTGGTATGGTGCAAGTCAATGCATAGGATCGATTCATTTCACTGATCGAATCCAGGGTTGTGGAATGTTGCCCAAGTCAGTTAAGGACCGGTCTTTGAGCCACATCTTGCTAAACTCCACCGTACTTCCACATGTATGGAATGAGACAAATTAGGCTAATTAATTTGTAATACTTCATTGTTATTTATGCCATGTTGTTGTGTGGGTGTTGGTTAGACAGTATTCCCACTTAGCGCAAGAGGGTGCTCCCAGCGGGTGGTTAGCCCAATGGAATTGAAATCTTAGCAGGCATAATAACCTTGGGGTAGAACATTGTAAAAGCCTAGTGATAATTGCTTAGTCGTACGCCTTCGGAAGCGTGTATTGGCCGATATTAAAAGCAAATTATCTCTTATGGGTAAAGCTGTACATCCTCTGCAGAGTGTAAAACTATTTGTATAGTCGTGTCCACGGTTATGGACATACTGAGAAAAGCTACTCAAGTTAGAATTTTGTTTTGTATTTAAAATGAATTTAGCACATGATTTTAGAATGGTTAATCATTGTGGTAAA
This sequence comes from Phyllostachys edulis, assembly GCA_036346405.1. Classification (NCBI taxonomy): domain Eukaryota; kingdom Viridiplantae; phylum Streptophyta; class Magnoliopsida; order Poales; family Poaceae; genus Phyllostachys; species Phyllostachys edulis. Next base: position 55,831,649 of record CM070562.1, on the reverse strand, counting down.
ATTGGGTGGTTAGCCATGTGATGGGAACGTATCCTTCACCATTCATGTATGGAGGTTATCCACTATAAAATTGACCATTTAAAACTTGATTTTAGTTATAACTTAAAATTTGCCTTAAACTTAGTAAAAGTATTTAAAACTAAAATGTTGCTTTATGCAAAATAAACCCTATCAGCCTCGCATGATTACACATGCATGCATTATATTATGTTATTAGGTGTAACTTACTGGGCATGATTTTTTGTGCTCACTCTTGCTGAATAAATTATTCAGGTGAAGATTATTACCAAGATGGTGAGGATCAGGACGACTAGGCTACGCCCCTAGATGATTGCATGTGGTGAATCGTGTGACCTACCTATTTATTTATGTTTTCGCTGTATCTTTCTAATTGGCTTCAGGCCCAACTTGTAATAAACTCTTATTATCAATTAATAAATGCATGATATGATTTCGCTATCACTTTTGTTTGACTATGTACACGAGCTATTCCTAGACTAGTGTATGGAACACAGAGAATCTGTGATCCTTCGTTCCTGGGTTCGACACTACCTATATTCCTTACTCCGTGATGGGCATTTCTGTAGGCATCTGAGTATGGTAAAATCAGGGAGTTAAGCATTCCAAGTTATGGTAAAATCAGCGAGTTAGGCATTTCATGTCATGGTAAAATCACAGAGTTAGATATTTCATGTCATGGTAAAATCACAGAGTTAGACATTTCAAGTCACAGAGTCAGGTAAAATCAGGAGATACTCCTCACAAATGGTTTTTAATACAAACCGCCTATGATGAGATACTTATCACAGACGGTTCATATTAAGAACCGTCTATAAAGTATCACAGATGGTTCGTGATACAAACCGTCTATGATATTAGCTCATCACAGACGGTTCTTAGCTTATGCAGTAACATAAACGGTCGCGCTGGTAAAACCGTCCGTGATTACCATTAACACTGACGGTTTTGAAAAACTGTCTACGATATGTCGTCCAGTATTAGCCTTTTTGTAGTAGTGCTCACAGCTGCCTCAAAGCATTAAGCAAGTAAGCAACTCACCTCAATAGCCCAGCTGGACACCTGCTTGGCTGCTTCACCAAATCGGCAAATCACCAGGAGTCCAGGCACTAGGCCACTAGCACCGGGCACCGGCCCAGTCCCGCCATCCCGACGTCCGGCTCTCGGCTCCGAGTCCGTGTGGCCATGTTGTCTTGCCGCTTGCCCATTCTTCGCCCTCCTCTCTCGCTCTCATGTTGACAGTGCGCCAAGCCACCGCACCGCTAACTACTCGCTCTAGCGCCACCGCCATTGGGGAATTGGGGACTGGGGTTTGGGGCTGGGGAGGACCGAGGGGAGAGATTAGCGTTGGGGAACCGCCGAGCTAGGAGACAAGAGGGGATTGGATTTGGAGTGGTCAGTGCCTCAGTGGTGTATTCGGCATTTCGACTGGCTGTGGGTTGGATTGGAGTCAGGAGTCTTGGACTGGCTGTGCTGAGCTTTCAGGCATAAACATAGCCAATTCACTGAATTCTGAAGAGTGACTGAGTGAACTAGTGAAGAACTGATGTCTGATAATTGATGAACTGATGCCTTGTTCTTCCGATTTTTGGGGGTGCCGGTGCATACCCGGCACCCCTGCTAGTTCCGCTCCTAATCAAAAGGCACTGAGTATACCACATTGGAAAAAGGTGATGGATACAACTCTTCTTCGTAACAAAACCTAGAGGTTAGTTCCACCTCAGAAAGGAGCAAATGTCATATATTGCAAATGGGTTTTCAAAAAAGAAAAGCAGATGGTACGGACCGGTACAAAGCATGCGTGGTTGTGAAGGGGTTTAAACAGTGGTATGGACTTGATTATGACGACACATTCAACCCAGTTGTTAAGCCTGCAACCATTAGACTAGTACTGGCAATAGCTGTGTCACGAGGATGGAACTTGAAACAACTGGATGTACAGAATGCCTTCCTTCATGGTTAGCTAGAAGAAGAAGTCTTCTTTATGGTTACCTAGAAGAAGTGTTCATGCTTCAACCACCTGGTTTTGAAGATGTTCATATACCCAACCATTTAGATCCTCCTGCGAGCATGGCCAACATGTTTGGGAATTGGTTAGATGGAATTCCTAAATTGATAAAGTCACAAATCCTGGTGGGGGTTAGTGCCTTATGTTGGTCTATTTGGTTATGTAGAAATGATGTTGTTTTTGACAACAAAATTTTAACTAATCCGTTGCAGGTTATCTTATTGAGTGGATCCTGGCTGAATGCATGGGCTCTACTGCAGAAAACAAACCAGAAGGAGACTATGTTGGAGGGAAGCCAAAGATTGGAGTTTGTGGCGAAGCAAATCCTCAAGTTTCATGGGTGGAGGCTTAGTCATAGGATTTGCAATGGTTGAGGTTGTCGTAGGTTTTGCAATGATTGAGGATGTTTTATCAAGTGTCTTTCAGTTGTAAGATTGCAAGCCATTTTTTTTCGGTTTGTTTGTCACTTAACTTGTTTAAATAAATTGGGCTGTGTGCATCGTCGATGCAGAAGCCGGGAGAGAATTTTCTCTTCCATTATCTAAAAAAAAAAACAGGCACCACAGGCCTGGTATTCACGCCTCAGTTCAAAGCTTCAAGAGCTAGGATTTATTCCCTTAAAAACAGATGTGTCTTTGTTCATCTACTACAAGGAAGAAGTTATCATCTACATGCTGAGTTATGTTGATGATATAATTCTAGTTGCTCAAAAAATGTTGTAGAAAAACTGCTAAAGCAACTTCGAGAAGAGTTTGCAGTAAAAGATATCGGAGATTTGCACTATTCCTTAGGCATTGAGATTATACCAAGGCAAGATGAGGTAACTCAGCAAAAATATGTAGGAGAGATCCTACAACGAGCCAGGATGGAGAACTGCAAGCCAACAACCACTCTGATGTCATCATCTGAGAAGATCTCAAGGACAGAAGGAGAACGGCTTGGCGATTCACAATGCTCCAAGTACACAAGCATGGTAGGAGCTCTCCAATACTTGACGTTAACAAGCCCGGATATCTCATATTCAGTGAACAAGGTTTGTCAGTTTTATCTGAACCTACAAGTCTTCATTGGACAATGGTGAAAAGAATATTGAGATATCTCAAGTTAACCATGGGAGCCGACATTAAGCTTCAGCAGACATCATCAGCACTAGTTAATGCCTTCTTTGATGCTGACCGGGCATGATGTCCTAATGATTGCAGATCAATCGGAGGTTATGCAATCTTCTTAATTTGGACCCAATTTGATATCGTGGAGCTCTTAGAAACAAAATACTATTTCTCGGTTAAGCACAGAGGCGGAGTATAATTTTCTAGCAAATGCGACAGCAGAGGTAATATGGGGTCAATCTAGGCTTCGGGAACTTGGTGTTTTCCTAAGATGATTACCGAGTCTTTGGTACGATAACTTAGGTGCTACTTATCTTTTGTCCAATCCCGTGTTTCATGTTCGTACAAAACACATAGAAGTAAAGAGTAGCACAGAAGATACTTGACGTCAGATTCATCGCATCTCAGGATGAAGTCACAGATATCTTCACCAAATCTCTCAGTTCGGCAGTTTGAAGCTTTCAAGTGCAATCTCAACTTAGTAGATAAAGGTTGAGATTTAGGGAGGGTGTTGAAATACATGGCATATTAGGAATATTACCAACTTGTATATCAAGAAACCAACTAAGTATATCTCTTGTAATCTGGGTTAATCTGGTTGTGATTCTGTTTTCGATCATGCCAAGTAGCGTATCAGACAACACATATAAATACAGAAGCATCAGAGCCATGTTTGGCGGGTGCATATCTAGTGCACATAGTGCATTTGGTGCACATATGCACAAACTTTTTGTTTGGGTATCAAACAAGCATAAAAAATTCTGAAAAAAATTCTAGATGTAGTTGATGGTGTTTTGTTCCACCTTTTAAAATTTCAAGTTCAAACTCAATGTATGTTAGAAGAAACAAAAAAGAGAAATTCACTGTGAATAGTAACATTTCCTGTTTTCTCTTTCCTCTTTCCTCTTTCCATACTATTCACAGTGAATTTCTCTTTTTTGTTTCTTCTAACATACATTGAGTTTGAACTTGAAATTTTAAAGGGTGGAACAAAACACCATCAACTACATCTAGAATTTTTTTCAGAATTTTTTATGCTTGTTTGATACCCAAACAAAAAGTTTGTGCATATGTGCACCAAATGCACTATGTGCACTAGATATGCACCCATGTTTGGCATCCCGAGACAAATCATCTAGGGTTAGCTTTTTGATAGGCATGCATGCCGTACTCAACAATGATCTACGTGTCAGGACGTAGGGGTGATCTCGACGGCATGGCACGATCGTATGTGTAAGTGAACTTGATGGAGCCATTACTATTGAATAGGGGCAGATTTAGGCTTCAGACTGGGTAGGCTATAGCTTGAGGCCAAGAAAAAATTTTAGTGTACTTTTTTTGATATATTGACCCAAGAAAAATGTACATAGTAGCACAGCACAACGCCTTTCCAGCGGCCTCCTCGTCCGCCGCCCTCCACGGCTCCACCTCCACGCCCGGATGTCCTCCACGAGTCCATGGCTCCACGGCTCCATGCCCGGCCTGCCCTCCACGGTGACTGACATGCCTTGTGTTGACCAAAATGTGCACATCTATTGCTGGCTCAGTGCTATGATCCTGAACAAACCCTTTTGTGCTTATTTTTCCTACAGGAGGATTTACGATCTTCCTGCAGGGGGATTCACGATCTCAATTGCAGGCAACACATGAAGATGCAAGTGATAATAAGTCAGTTTATTTGCATTTTGCCTGTGTATGAAATGTGAATTGATACGCAAACTTGCAAAGTGTAGATTTGCTTAAGTTTTATCATTCATAATTCGTACACTAGTGATCTAGTGACTTTCAGTTGTATTGCTATTTATTAGCATTTTAGTTGGGATTTTATAGTTATCCAAAACTTAAAATTGAACTTGTTATCTGAATTTTGTAATTATGCGGTGATTGCGTGGACCCAAGAGATACACTTGAGAGTTCCTACACAGCGAATCTCTCATAAATGTTTGTCTCTACGATGCTATACTATTTATGTTTTGTTATCTTTTTCTTATTATGTTTAATGATGAAACATTGAGCTAAAGTTTTATGTCAATGATGCATTTGTGGCTTATTTTTATTATATCATGGCATGGGTATAAATTAGCGTTAATTCTAGGATGTTAGCCTATTAGAATTTAACCCGAGGCATGATGAAATCCTAGATCCGCCCCTGCTGTTTGAACGACTCCTGTCCTCCCCTGTGCTCTGCCTCCGTAGCCACCCCTCTGCCAACCTAGCGCACCAGCTGCAGCCGCCCTGTGCCCTGCCGCTGCTAATTGCTCGCATGAGTGCTGCCCTGCCGCTGCTAGTTGCTCGCATTAGGGCTGCCGCTGCATGTAACTAGCTAGCTGCATGCATGTGTTGTGTGTGTGTACTGGTGGCTGCTAACCTGCTAGCTAGTTTGTTGCTTGTTTGCTTTGCACAGGTAGATGCTACTGCTAGAGAGGGAGAGGAGGGAAAAGTGAAGGAGAAGAAGAGACGAGGAAGCAACATGTACTTTTAAGTTGTTTCTACTGCCGAGGACCACCAAGGAAGGAAGAAAGGAGGAGGAAAGAAGAAGGAAGGAGAAGAAGGGAAGGGAAGGAAAGAAGCTAGAGTTTCGCGCTCCATCACCAATCTTCATCCAATTTTTGTGGGTAATAATTTGATCAACCTTAGATTGATATTAGATGTGTGTTTATTCACGTTGTAGATTGGTTTGGTCGCGGGAGTTGGACGTTTTGTAATGCCCCCAAATCCCTAAGTTGGATTAGTTAAGCATCTAATATACATTTGTGAAATTTTGGACTTTTTAAAACTTTTTGTTGTAAACCTTATGTTGAAAATCCTTGATTTTTAAAGACTAGGATTTAAAACCTAGCACTCCAATACTTGTTCCCCAATTCAAAAGCTCAAATTGAATTTGGGACAAAAACTAAAAAGGTCTCAAGTGTGGGAATGTATATTTTTGAATTCATCTTAAAATCAGTAAAACCTCAAAAGCTCCTAGAATGCTTGAGGTAATTTCAAAAAGCATTATCAAATTCAAAGCTTGAAAATATACTTTCTCTAGCTCATAATTACAAATTAATTTTTAGTTTTAAAAATATAGTAGGACCCAAAGTTGGAAATATTTTATTTGAATTATATATGTTCTGTTATGATTGTTTGAATTTTTCTGAAATTTTTGGAGCTTATTTGGTTCCCTATTTGAATTGCATGTTCAATTTTGAAATTTAATCTTAAACACAAACCTAATAGTTAAATAAAACAAATGGAAAGGAAAGTTGATAATTAAAAATCTAAACTCAGCATAATTAGTCTAAATATAAATTGAGGAATTAATTAAAACATGTTTTGCAATTGTCTCCAACAAGTAATAGTAATCATTATTAAATCAAATTGTTTGAAAAACTGCGAATAAAAATTTAATTATTTTGTTTTCTTGTTTTCACATGCATTTCAAAAATCATGCCGTCATGCATGCATTAGTATCACCGTTCTCATTTTCCAATTCGACCAACCGCAGACAAAACGCATGCGTGTCCATTCTTTTCCCTGCCCTCTTTTCATCAGTTAAAATCCCCATTCCCTACTGCTATTTCTTTCACCAATCACCAAAGGCTCCCACTCCATGCCATTCCATTGCCCAAGAGAGCACTCCACGCCACTGTCGTGTGCTCATTTCAACTCCACTGCCTTTCCTCCACAACCAAGCACAACCACACACAGCCACCTCTCTTTTGTTTATTCTTCTCCCACTGCCATCCCCATTTCACACCACTGCCAATCCCATTTTCTTTGCCTCCAACCGAACTCACCTCATGCCATTGCACATTTCCTTGCCCCAGCTGAACCAACCCCCACCCCCTGCCATTTCTTGTCCCCAAGCCGAACCACCTCCCTCCCTCAGCCACTCATTCTCTCAAGCACACACCACCAATCAACCACCCCCATTTCTTTTCCTTCCCACGCTACTTCTTCTACCTCCAGCAGAACACCTCTTTTCCTCTCCTCATGAGCTCAAGCACAAAACATCTCTCCTCCCAATCCCAATCAAAGGCCAAGATTTCCCTAATGCATGTCATGCCATCACAATGCCCATCACCTAAGCCTCCCTTTCATCCATTTAGTTCTCGCATGTATGGCCATTTGAGCAAGCTGGAAGGAGGAGGAGGAGGCGCATGGCATTGTCGGATGGCCATGGCCAGCATGCAGCGGTGGCCAGGCAGTAGGAGTGGCCGACGGCTCCAAGCTGTGGCCATGGCAAGCATGCAGCTAGGAGCTAGCAGTGCGGCAAGCAGCCGCCATGCAGCCGAGAGCAGCTGCCGTAGCAGGAAGCCCGACGGTAACGGAGCCTGGGCCAGCGGCTTGATGTCGCGGCCGAGGTGAAAGAGCACGGCATGTGCAGCAGTGGCCCAGCACCTGGGAGCAGTAGTAGAGGCAGCTGTGGCGCTGTGGCACGGCGACTTGGAGCTTGGCGGCAGCCACGACACCAAGGTGACGCCTGCAACAGCGTGGCCTAGCCCGACGCGGCCTAGAGCACGTCATGGCAGCCAACATGTAGCAGTTGCACGGTGTCGTGGACAAGCGGGGCATGGCGACCTGGCGTGACCCTGCGACTCCATGCGATGCGGAGGCGTCTCCATGTAGCCAGGGATGTGACGGCGCCAAGATGGCAGCTCCATGCGACGCCAAGGTGGCACCATGGGGGCATGGATAGTGCATTGCGTGGCGCGACGGCCGGGAGCAGCAGTGCCGTGCGCAGCGCATGCATGTACGCTGGACATGCATGCATGCGAGCTACAGCTCCATAAGGGAGGCCGAGAGCGTGGTGTCGAGAGAGGAAGCCGAGGCCGTGAGAGCAAGGACGACGCATGCATGGTATGCGTGCGACACGGCGGCGTGAGGACGCGGACGCGGATGAGTTTGGCAATGACTACGGAGGACACGGAGTCGAGAAGACGTCGTCCGATGGTAGTCGCACGCCTAGCGCGTGCGGTGGTAAAATTTTAGTGTTAAATTGCATACCGAGTTCCGATATTTATTTGTGCATGTTGCATCATCATATTCGCATGGCATTGTATCTTTTCATGCATGTTTAAATGTAATTAACAAATGGATAATTGATTCAAGTGAGGAAAAGTATTTAATAGCACCTCAATACAACAAACTCCTTTGGATAATATATATGAACAGTAGGGAGATATGAGGATAATTAGATTTGACAGTAAGCTAATGTTATTACTAATACAAGTAGTTATAGTTTTTCTTCTTTCAATTAGTCTTTGGCATTTATCTGTCATAGGCAACCCAATTTGAAGACTAGTTTTGTTATGAATTTTGAAGACAAACAGTGAACCATGAGTAGTTCAAGAGAAGCATGTTAAGTGAACTAATTAGTTAAGGGAATACTTCTTGTGGCTAGAGTCTCAATGAATCTGATATGGTTTTGATTAGGGAAATGGGCTAATGGTATTTATATTGCAAATAGGAGGCATGTATTGAGTTGGAATATCCAAATAGCAGTGAGCTAAAACCTTATCAAGTGCATAGGCAAGTTAAGTAGAAATCATGTTGAGTTAACTAGCCATTAGCATTTGATCTAAAAGAGTATAATTGTTTAGAAGGCAAGTGTTTGGTTATTTGAATGTCAAATGTCAATAACCATTTGCCAGAGATGTGTTACTAGCAATAATGACACTAGGTCTGTGAGTTGATTTATAAAAAAATTGGTTTAAACTTCAAAAATTCATAACTAAATCAAATCAACTTCAAAACGAGTGAAACCAATTTTGTTGGTTTTAATTCTTAATGTAATTTAACTTGGAATATGTTTGAAACATGTTAATGTCCCAGAAAAATTTGAATTTAGAATTAATTTCAGCAATGAATTATTTTTACACTAGAAATTGAATTAACTTCGACAATTCATAGAAAATTCATATGAACTCAAAATGAGATGAACCAAGTTATTTTGGTAATGTAATATTATTATATATTTAGGTATGTAATCCTTTTTCCCACTACTATTCTACAAATTTTTACCAAATAATTAATTTTTGATGAATAGTAACTAAGCTCCATTTTGAGTATTTTCCAAGATGTTGATTTTCAAACCACTATAACTTTCACATACTAAATCCAATAGGAATAATTCTTTCACCTAAATTCATATAAAATCTTAATCTACCTACTGTATAAATTTCCTGCATTTTTTATGATATTGAATTTTTCAATGTTTTTGGTGTTATTGTTCTTATTCGATGTTCTCATTCGTTCGATAGTTTACGAAGGTTCGAGTGTGATCGAGAGTGGTACTCCACAGCACATGGACCATCCACAGCAAAGGCAAGCCGTTCTTTCCTTTGATGCATGTTGCTCCTATTAATTTTGAAAACTATCTATGTTAATTTTTAAGTATTCTATGCATTGCTTAATTTCAAATACTTGTATGTCAATTGGGTAGAATTAGTTATATACACTTGCTGCATTGGTCTTCATTTGAATGTTGATTACCCTTCTTTTTTCCTTTAATGATTAAAGTTATATGCTATATGGGTTTGTTTGCTAATTTGTAGAACGGTGCTTAGCCAAGCAAGTAGTTGTAGTCGAAAGCGGTTGATGGAGCTAGTCCATCGGCCGATGGATTGAATTGAATTTTGATGAAATTTGAGTAATATATGGATGGAATTATGTTGATTTTGAGGAATATGTCCAGATCTTCGAATCTATTTTTGTGGACTTGTTGGATGGGGGTTGTTGTGTGTTGGACTTGGACGGGTGATAGGTTGATGAAGGGAGGTTGTCCTGGATTCGTGTAGCCCTGTCTGGGTATTTGAGGACCGGTCTATGGTGTGATGAACCAAGTCTTACGTGCAACCACACGCCGGAATAATAGCGAAGGCTTGGCTAAATAATTTGTTGTGTGTTAGCTATCAAAACACAATTAGATTGACAATTGTTGTTGTTACTATTTAATTGTTGTATTGACAATCTAGTGGGGGCGTGTTAAGCATTCTCTTACTTTCCCTTAAGGGTCTCTTGTGCGCAAGGGACTTACTTACACAACGAGGTTCACCTATGGTTCAGTGCGACCGATAGCCTGCCATGGGATCGTTTCCTTGGGTGGTTTGATAGTTAGGACATAACATTGTAATGACCTCGTTATGATATCTCAGTCACACTCCTATGGAAGAGTGCATTGGCCGACATTATGAGATATTCATATCGTGTGGGTAAAGTTGTACAACTCTACAGAGAACTAAATCTATTCGAATAGCCGTGTCCCTGGTTATGAACATCACTTGTGGGAAAGCATGCACAGTTAGCTTATGGGAAATTGGGGTTTGGGTTATGGTTGAAAATGTTATGTCATGGTGATGGTTTGTTCAGATCTTGTATGTTGTCACGAACGGGAAGTTCGCGTGTTGATTTGTTAAGGAATGAATTGTGTCACGAACGGGAAGTTCGTGTGTTGATAATAATTGGAGTGTCTACTGTTGTTGATGATGAATTTGGGATTACCTATTGTTATATAATATTTTCTAAATGTTTTTATAAAAAGACAATTTGAATCTATATCAGTTATCTTAAAGAAAAACTTGCTTTATGTTGAAAATTACCTAGTGTAGTAGCCTTCCTTTGACACATGAATGCATTTATTATATGTTGCTATTTATAAGTCTCAAAGTACATTTTTGTACTCAATTTGCATTATCCATGTTGCGTTGTAGGATCGTAATGGCAATCGGAAGGGGGGTTGAATGATTGCAACGAATTGACCCCCTAATTCCAACTTCTTCTTATGTGCAAGAATTTGACCTTCTCTGTTGACACTTGAAGAGCTTCACAAGAGACCACCTCGGTATACAGAAGAACACCAAATCAAGAATCAAAGTAGAACGAATCTGAACTTTATATATCAAACTTGATTTACGTCTACAAAGTGCTCAAGAAGCACCCTCAAAGCCCCAATTCAAGGACATCTAAATCACAAACAACAAAGACAAGCTACGATCTCAAAAACATCTAAAACTCACGTCTAAAAACTCGTACCCAAGGCGCACCTACTCTACCTCTTTTATAGGCAAAGTTCAATCCGTATCAATCACGAATACGAAACCTATCTCTCCGAAAATCAAGGGACCCGAAACCCTTTCCAACACAGGTTTTACCAAAACAACTCAAAACTTTCCAAAACAAACTCTTCCACGTCGTAAGCCTCCAGGACACCTTCCCGTAGCTCCAACGTGATCCACTTTTGTCTTCCACGTGCTCCAGCGTGATCCAAACCACCTCTTGACATCCACGACTTCCAAGACCTCAAATTTCCCATCCTAGTCTGAGTCAATCCCGTCACCGAACGTAGTTCGTCCTCACGCCTCAACCTGCACATGTAAAGATAAAAAAAACCAATTCTTGGAACAAGTTCTCCAACTTGACCATCCATTAGCACACACACACCAATGAACACTATCATGCATCATGCAACAAGAGAAAACTTATGAAAACAACAAATTCGCAGCCAATTCCTCAAAGCGACAACTTTCCAGAGTACAATCGGTACTACCGCCATTGTCGTCGTCCGTATTATCAAGACACGCGGTCGTGCATCGCTCAAGACATCTTGGAACTACCGCTCATTGAGAAATCTCAAGATCTTCCAGAAACATCCTCTCTGAAATTTCCATACCGCAACATTGCGGTCATACCTTTGTGCGGTACTACCGCCGTTCAAACTGCGGTATTACCGTCCTGCGGTCGTACCATTTCACAGCTGCGGTACTACCGATTTTGACTTAACAGTACCTGTCAGAACCAGTCTCTCTCTTGAATAACAAGCACGGTACTACCGTTGTTTTCACCACGGTACTACCGGACACGCGGTACTACCACGTTCACAAACGGTATGAATGTATGGCAAAACGTGTTACGAACCTTAAGGCACGTGAACGGCCCAGATGCGATGTTGATCGGACCGTGCTTCACAGCCGTTGGATTTACTGTTCAAAGTCCGAACGTTCTCAACAATATTAGCCGTTGGATTTTAAATCAAGGGCTCACAACGCTTTCCGATCTCGGACGGTCCGAACGTTCACAACAATATCAGCCGTCAGATCAGGATCTAATGGTTCAAGCAAAAGCATGCGTTTGGAACTTGACTTGCCGTACTACCGCACTTCACTCACGGTAGTTCATTTGTCTGCGGTAGTTCTCAAAAAAATCTTGCGGTACTACCGCAACTCAAAACGCCCAAAACCTCGAACAAAGCCTTGTGCCACGTGGACGCTCAGATTCATTTTGGCAAATCGGACGCCTCTCAAAACCTTTCAAACACGGAGGTTCAAGGTAAACCGGTAGAACTGCTGTACGATCAAGCGGTCATAACTTCAACCGGTAGTCTCAAGACATTACAAGCGGTTACTACCGCTCTCAAGGAAATCCAAAATCCAAAAGCAAGTCTTACGGAAATATTGAACCGCCAACTAAAATGCGGTTGAACCGCGAATGGTACTATCAAGAAGAACAATGCCGTACTACTACCGAAAAACCCGACAAAACACGATTTTCGACGAATTCAACAGAGTTTAAAAGCAAGTCGAAGAATCGAGATCCAAAACATGTTCGAGACAATGTATTCAACTTTAAGCACCAAGACTAAGTCTTTATTAAAGGCAATGTATTCATCATCAAATATCATGACCAAAAACCTCTTGGTCTTACAATCTCCCCTTGATGAATACATTGACAACACTTCAAAAATTCAGAAATGAGTGTGAGCAATCGAAAAGTGTCAAAGTTGCAAGCAACAGAGAGTTTCAAAAAGCAATGACGAGAAAAACTTCCTTTAGCACAGAAAAAACAAAGTTTTGCAAGTTCCGCTCATTTTCTCCCCTTTTGGCAATGTGATCATCAAGAGCTTCAAATTACGAAAAAGAAGAGTATGAAGTGTAAAAGTCCAGAAGCTGTATGTAGTTTAATTTATTGAATGAACCAAGCCAATTTGGTTGAACAGAGCTAACAAGATCATATAAATACATATACCACAAAGCAATATTTGGACAAGTATTTCAAAGTGATAAGTCAATTTAGAGTCATGACAGGCATATCACACAATGACTAAAAAGATTACAAGATCACAATTAGAAGTCACCAAAAAGTGAAAAGCCAAACAGTGAGACAAACTTTAAATCTGGATGAGCCACAATCTCATATAACATCCTTTTGCTTCACTTTCAATTTTTATTTGCATGTGGCATGCTTAAAGCATACTTCTTTTCCAGGGTGGCATGCTTGAAGCATACTTCTTTTGATTAAGGCAATTTTTGTGCATTTTTTTTATTTCAAAAACACATAGCTGGGTATGGCATGCTTGAAGCACACTTCTTGTCATTTGAGCAATCGTTATGTACCCTTTTTTTTGTTTGATACACACTATGCATGGCATGCTTGAAGCACACATCTTTTCATATTCTTTTTCTCAACCCTTTTATCTTTTAAAACATGCCAAATTGAGTGAGCAACACAGGACTGAAAAGAAGGACCTTTTTGCTTCAAATCCAAGACTTAAAATAGGACTCACAAATCAGCTTGTCCTTTTCAATAAACAACACAAAGTGATTCCAATAATCAAACTAGTCAAAGATTTCAGCCATGTCATGCTTTAGTTATTTATGTAGCAAGTTTATTAGACCAGTCCAGATCAAGGTTACATAGCACATGAATAAATATGATAAAGATAGCTCAATTACTCTTTTGAAATCAAAGGCTTGACTTAAATAAAAAGCAAAAGCTTCTGAAATTTCACACAACTCCCCCTCAAAATAAGCCCATAGGATGAACAACACCCAATTCACTCCATAAGCGAACAAAGCGAGAAGTATCAAGCGGCTTAGTGAAAATATCAGCAAATTGGAAATCGGTCTCAACAAAGTGGAGAACAATATCACCTTTTTCCACATGATCTCGAGAAAGTAAAATCTGATATCAATGTGTTTTGTTCGAGAATGTTGCCTTTGGATTTTTAGCAATGTTAATAGCACTAGTGTTATCACAATAAAGAGGAATAGTGCCCAAATCTAAACCAAAATCTTTGAGAGTAGTAGAAATCCAAAGAACTTGAGAGCAACTAGCGGCGAAGAAGAACATACTCGGCTTGAGCTTGATTGAGCAACAGAAGATTGTTTTCGAGAGGACCAAGACACTAAGGAAGTGCCTAAAAGTGACATGTGCGAGATGTGCTTTTTCTATCAATCCTACACCCCGCAAAATCACTATCGGAGTATGCACGCAAAGTAAGACAGGATGAAGATGAATAGAAAAGCCCAAATTCTAAAGTGGATTGAAGATACCTGAGAATTCTTTTTACAGCCTGTCGATGAGAAGCACGAGGTGAAGCTTGAAATCGGCGCATAAGCATACAACAAAGTGTATATCCGGCCTTGAAGCGATCAAGTAGAGTAGAGAACAAATCATACTCTGTATTCTTTTGATCCACTAACTCACCTTCTTCATCCGGGTCAAAACAGTTGTAGACCCCATTGGTGTAGAGATGGGTTTGCAAGTTGCCATGTCAAAACGCCTAAGCAAGTCTTTAGTATACTTGGTTTGATGAATGAAATTGCCTTGTTTGGTGCATTTTACTTGCAGCCCTAAGAAGTAAGTTAACTCCCCATCATACTCATCTCAAACTCCCGCTCATAGTATCTCAAAACTTAGAAACCAAAGCATGAGAGGAGCCCCAAAGATGATATCATCCACATAAATCTGAACAAGTAATAGATCATTGCCATGTTTAAAAGTGAAAAGAGTTTTGTCTACCTTGCCCATTTGAAAATCATTTTTAGCAAAAACAACTTTTAAGCCTCTCATACCAAGCTCGAGGAGCTTGCTTCAAACCATACAAAGCTTTTGAGAGTTTGTAGACATGATTAGGAAACTTAGGATTTTCAAAATCGGTGGTTGCTTAACATAAACTTCTTCCTCAATGTAGCCATTTAGAAAAGCACTTTTAACATCCATTTGAAACAATTTGAATCCTTTAGATGCGAAGAAAGGCTAAAAGAATTCTAATTGCTTCAAGTCTGCTCTGAGGGCATAAGTTTCACCAAAATCAAGACCCTCCACTTGAGAAAATCCTTGAGCAACAAGTCTAGCCTTATTTCTCACAACAACACCATCCTCACTTTGTTTATTTTTGAAAACCCATTTAGTTCCAATTACATTATGTCCATGAGGAGGTTCAACTAAGGTCCAGACTTTGTTTCGCTCAAAGTTTTCTAATTCTTCATCCATGGCATTGATCCAAGACTCATCAGATAAAGCGTGACTTACATCATTAGGCTCAAAGGAGGCAACAAAAGCAGAATGAGCATGTGAGTCAGGAGAAGTAAACTTAGAACGTGTTACCCTTTCATGAATATCACCAATCATCAGTTCTGGAGGATGAAGTCGCTGAATCCTCAAAGGTGTAGAAGGTTCTAAACTGTCTTCAATATTTTGAACATCCACTTGTGGTGGCGCAACAGTAGTAGTAGGATCTTGATCTTCAGCAGTTGATGGCATGGGAGAAAAGTCATTACCAAGATCAAGATCATCTTCTTCATTAAGGAATATGCTTTCAGACTCCCCCTGAACTTGTGTACCTGAAATGTCAGTTCTAGAACAAGTACTGACCTCATCAAAAGTAACTTCACAAGTTTCAACAATTTTGTTAGTTTCAAGATTAAGCACTTTCGATAGCCACGAGAGTGAAGAGGATATCCAAGAAATATGCCATCGCTTGATCTAGCTTCAAATTTATCCAGATTACCATGCTTAAGAATAAAACATTTGTAACCAAAAACTCTGAAGTGAGAGACACTAGGCCTTTTGCCAAATCTCAGCTCATAAGAAGTCTTGTGCAAAGAGGCTCTCAAAAATACTCTATTAGAAACATGACAAGCAGTTGAAATAGCCTCTGCCCAATACTTCCTAGGAGTGGCATATTCATCAAGCATGGTTCTTGCCATCTCAATCAAGGTTCTATTTTTCCTCTCAACTACACCATTCTGTTGAGGAAGACGTGGAGAGGAAAATTGATGTTCCAAACCTTGTTCAGAGCAAAAGGAAGCAAATAAGGAATTCTTAAACTCAGTACCATTATCACTTCTTATTACTTTCACAGCACCATTTAATTCATTATTCAATCTGAGAAATAGATCCTTGAAATAACCAAAAGCTTCATCCTTAGACACAATAAAATACACCCAAGAGTACCTAGAGTAATCATCAACAATCACAAGAATATACCACTTACCACCAACAGATTGAACTCTTGAGGGACCTACAGTGTCCATATGCAACAATTGTCCAGGGCCATCTGTGATGATTACAGAAATAGGAAAATGTGGAGCTGCAACCATCTTACCATGTCGACAGGGAGAACAAACCAAATCTTTCTCACTTTTCAATTTCAGCAGCCCCCTAATGAGATCAGTTCCACTAATTCGAACAAGATGATCAAAACCAATATGTCCTAGTCTACGATGCCAAAAGAAAAGATCTCTAAATTCAGAAGCTACTAAACATCTAACATTAGGTGAGAAGGAATGATTAAAATCAGCTTTAAAAACTCTCCCTAATCGAGTGATATTAAAGACAAGATCTCTAGAGGCATCTAAAACCCTGCAAGCATGTTTCTTAAAACTTACCTCAAGATTTTCTTCCAACAGTTGTGACACAGAAAGCAGATTATACTTCAATTTGCTTACCAAGGCAACATCTTTAAGAACAAATTTGTCATTAACGCGCATAGTACCTTTTGCCATCACAATTTCAGTTGAAGCATCCCCAAAAGTAATCAATTCATCACTGGATGCCTTAGTAGGGGAGGAGAACCATTTTGAATCACCTGTCATGTGCCTTGAACATCCTGAATCAACTAGCCAAAAGTGCCCCTTCCTCAACAAATTGTACCTACAATTCAAGAGAATGTCGGTCTCACAATCTTGGGGTTAGTAAGACATGATTTAGGAACCCAATCTTGTGACACCACGACGGTAGGAGCAATAAAGGCACTTCAGATTACGCATCTTTGCCGGCCAAAGCATTGTTTAGGTGTCATTACGATCAATTGCGCATCGGCTTGTTTAGTGAAAACAAAAGGAACATGAAAATTCTTTCTCGACCTATCTCTCTTTTCTTTCTTTGCTTTTCAAAAGCAAAACTGAACAAATGACCTTCTTTACCACATGAAGTGTCTTGATACTTTTCTTGATAAGAAATTTTAGTTTTTCTCTTTCTGATGCTTACTTTGGTAATAAGATCCTTTGCAAAACCAAAGCAGATTTGAACACAACATGTTTAGGTTGATTCAATTTCAAATTTTCGAGTTCAAGAAGCTTAAGAACTTTGGGAGGATGATTCTTTGTATGAGCAATGAAATTAAAACCTAGACCTTGTTTTTAGAACTCACTCTTGATCTGTCTAGAATCATGTTGATTTTTCTTGCCAAAAGAAAACCTCTCCAAAGTGTCTTTAAGATATTCATTCTCTTTAGCCAATTCAGGGACAAGTTGTGCACTTAACAAAACCATTCACGATTTTCTTAGAAACAACAGTGAGCCATTTTTCTTTTTTTCACAAACTCACTTAATTGTCTAGTCAAAGCATCAATTTCAGCCAGTGAGTTTAGGACAATTTGTGCAAGAAAGTGTCTCATGGTAAAGCATTTGTTGTATAGAATCACGAGATGACTTTAATCTAGCTTCTAGCAGATTCATAATTAGAGCAAGTCTTAATTTGAGCATTCACAAGACTTGTCTCTAAACAAGATGAACTAGACTTGAGTTTTCAATCTCAATGAAGCAAGTTTCACTTATCATCACATGAGTTATCGCCATTTTAACTCTTCAAATTCAGCATGAATTGATCTAGCAAGTTTTAATTCAGAATGCAAAACTTGGCATGATTCACATGATTCATCATCAGGAATAGCAGTCTTAAGTCTATCAATTTCAGAATTCAAGCTATCAACAACAAGGTCATGTTTCTTTGCTTTCTTTTTGTATTTTTAAGCTCATTTGTCAATTTCAACACAGACTGACATGTGATAAATCAGCATAAGAGGGCTTTACCTCATCAGGGTCACTTTAGAGATCATCATCATCATTAGTTTCTTCACAACTTGCCATAAAGCACATCCCTGTGAAATCAGCCTCTTTTGCCTTCTTGTGATCATCCTCGTTGTCGCTATCTGAATCAACATCACTTAGCCCAATCTCCTCAAGAGCTGAAAGCACCTTGTTGTGACTTCGATAATTTTGCTTTTTGCTTGAATCAAATTTGAATTTTGAGCGCCGAACTGGTGCTTTGTCCTCCTTGGCTTCTTTTCCTCTCAGCTTGGGATAATTTACTTTTATGTGGTTTGGCTCACCACATTCAAAGCATCTGATTGGACCTCCTCTTCTCCTTGCTCTGACATTATTGATTGCTTTAGTCACCCTATTTGAGAAGAGTACAAGCTGTTCTTCTGGGATCTCCTCCAATTGTTCATCTGAAATAGCACTCAAGGAGAAACTAGAAGGACTTGATGAACTGTCAGTTTGGTTAGTCACTAAACCCAAAGAATTTGACTTATTTATTCTGGCCAAAATATCAATCTCATGTGTTTTCATCTTAGAATAAAGATCATTTAATGTGAGTGTTTCCATATTATGAGTGATTGATTGTAGTGACTAGGACCTCCCAAGCAGACATATCCAAAGCATTCAAAATCATCTAGCATTGTCGAAATCGGAATAAATCACATCAGCAGTTGCAAATCACTAATGATTTTATTGAAGCGATCAAAAGTGCATCTCTGATTCTTCGGTTTCATCTCAAACTTAGAATACTCCTTTTTGAATTGATTTTGATGAACACCTTTATGATTTTGAACCTTCACGATAGTCGACAAGTGTTGTCCAAATTTTGTTTGTAGATTTAATGTTGGCAATTCTAACAAATTCGTTTCTACTTAAACCTTGCAACAAGATATTTCTAGCCTTAGCATTAGTTTCAATATCAGCAGTGTTATTGTTGGTGATAACAGCAGGAACTTCACAAGGATTCTCAACCTTTTGCTAGATGACATTACCTTGAGCTTGAAGAAAAACTTCCATATGAGTCTTCCAATAGATGTAATCCGATCCATTGAAATACGGTGGCTTACCTGAGAATCGATCTCGATCGATGCCATTGCAACCTTGCTCGATACCACTTGTAGGATCGTAATGGCAATCGAATGGGGGGTTGAATGATTGCGTGAATTGACCCCTAATTCCAACTTCTTCTTGTGTGCAAGAATTTGACAACTTCTCTGTTGACACTTGAAGAGCTTCTGGCAAGAGACCACCTCGGTATACAGGGAAGAACACCAAATCAAGAATCAAAGTAGAACGAATCTGAACTTTATATATCAAACTTGATTTGTGTCTACAAAGTGCTCAGCAAGCACCCCTCAAAGCCCCAATTCGAAGGACATCTAAATCACAGCAACAGCAGCGAGCTACGATCTCAAAAACATCTAAAACTCACGTCTAAAAACTCGTACCCAAGGCGCACCCACTCTGCCTCTTTTATAGGCAAAGTTCAATCCGTATCAATCACGAATACGAAACCTATCTCTCCGAAAATCAAGGGACCCGAAACCCTTTCCAACACAGGTTTTACCAAAACAACTCAAAACTTTCCAAAACAAACTCTTCCACGTCGTAAGCCTCCAGGACACCTTCCCGTAGCTCCAACGTGATCCACTTTTGTCTTCCACGTGCTCGGCGTGATCCAAACCACCTCTTGACATCCACGACTTCCAAGACCTCGATTTCCCATCCTAGTCGAGTCAATCCCGTCACCGAACGTAGTTCGTCCTCACGCCTCAACCTGCACATGCAAAGATCAAAGAAACCCATTCTTAGCACAAGTTCTCCAACTTGACCATCCATTAGCACACACACACACACCAATGAACACTATCATGCATCATGCAACAAGATAAAACTTATGAAAACAACAAATCCGCAGCCAATTCCTCAAAGTGACAACTTTCCAGAGTACAATCGGTACTACCGCCATTGTACGTCTGGTACTACCGCACACGCGGTCGTACCGCTCAAGACACTGCGGAACTACCGCTCATTGAGAAATCTCAAGATCTTCCAAAAACATCCTCTCTGGAATTTCCATACCGCAACATTGCGGTCATACCTTTGTGCGGTACTACTGCCGTTCAAACTGCGGTATTACAAATCTGCGATCGTCTTAGTTTCACGGTTTGTGGTACTACCGATTTTGACTTAACATTACTGTCGAAACCGTCTCTCTCTGAATAACAAGCCGCGGTACTACCGTTGTTTTCCTGCAGTACTACGGACCGCGCGGTACTACCGCGTTCACAAATGGTATGAATGTATGGCAAAACATGTTATGAACCTTAAGGCACGCGAACGGCCCAGATGCGATGTTGATCGGACCGTGCTTCATAGCCGTTGGATTTACTGTTCAAAGTCCGAACGTCCTCAACAATATCAGCCGTTGGATTTTAAATCAAGGGCTCACAACGCTTTCCGATCTCGGACGGTCCGAACGTTCACAACAATATCAGCCGTCAGATCAGGATCTAATGCTTCAAGAAAAAACATGCGTTTGGAACTTGACTTGCGGTACTACCGCACTTCACTCACTGATAGTTCATTTGTGCGGTAGTTCCAATAAAAATCTTTAGGTACTACCGCAACTCAGCAGCCAAAAACCTCGAAACAAAGCCTTGTGCCACGTGGATGCTCAGATTCATTTTGGCAAATCGGGCGCCTCTCAAAACCTTTCAAACACGGAGGTCAGAAGGTAAACCGGTAGAACTGCAGTTATGCAATTGCGGTCATACCTTCAACCGTGATCCGCACATTACAAGCCGGTACTACGCTCTCAAGGAAATCCAAAATCCAAAAGCAAGTCTTCTGGAAATATTGAACTGCCAACTAAAATGCGGTTGAACCGCCAAACGGTACTACCGCAAGAACAATGCCGGTACTACCGACAAAACTAACAAAACCTGATTTTCGACAGAATTCAACAGAGTTTAAAAGCAAGTCAGAAATTGAGATCCAAAACATGTTCCAGAGACAATGTATTCAACTTTAAGCACCAAGACTAAGTCTTTATTAAAGGCAATGTATTCATCATCAAATATCATGACCAAAAACGTCTTGGTCTTACACAGGTGAGAAGTCGTTCGAATCGGGTTTTGGTACGACAGATGCTACGACTTTAACTCCAGTTGGTTGCTTGTGGGTTTGGGCATGCCAATCTGGTTGTTTACTTTTTATTCTAAGTTTATCTTTCGCTGCGATTTATTTATGTTATGATTAAATTTGGCCTATCGGCCCTCTTATGCAAAATTGGACCATAAGGTTCTATTTATTGATATTATAATAATGAAAGACTTCATTTGATTATTTGAGTATGAATGTGATGCAATGTTGTATTTGGATATGTGCATGCTAGCCACTGATCCTTGGGAGCTAACATGAGACACATATCCGGGCACTCGGAATCGCTTCTGTTTTATGTTAAATGTTGTGCTTCCGGTGCAATCACTTGGCTTGAAACGGGTCCGATTTCGGGGGCGTAGACGTTTTGTGATTCCCTAGTTCGTTAAGTTGTACTACAAAACCTTACAGGGGGAATTTGGGGTATCTCTATCCTGAATCATGATTTTAGATGGTTAGGAAAGTTGCAGATAATTTCCTTAGATTTCCATAGAGTCCTCGATCATTAAATTTGGATAAGGGAGTAAAGAGTTATGGCTTCGGGAGTACTGCTGTCCAAAATCCCATCGCCAATAACAGTAGTTGTGTATATTGCTTAATTACGTGTATTAGATGTTGGAATTAAACTATAGTCATAACTAGCTTTAGCTAAATAATTCTATGTAGATTCCAAAAATATTATGATTTGCTATTTTTCATGTTGTAGCAAAATAGTTACGAAATTGTGAAGTCTACTGTTATGTTAATTTCCAGTATAACCTTCGGGGTTGGAAACGGAGGCCTAGATGGCAAAATAAGGGGATTTGCATAACTAATATATTGTGGGAAATTTAGTGTAGATTCCATAAACTATAAAGTTTACTATATTTCGAGTCTAGAAGTGAATGTTATGGTCGTTTGATCGCTGGGACAGTGGGTAGGTCGTTTGATCGCTGGGACAGCAGGTAGGTCGTCCGATGAAGTTGAGTTAAGTGTGTCTGGTTTGCATGTAGGTGCGATAGCATTTTTGTTGATGACTGTGTTCCGCTTTGCGTTCGGTGCCGCCTTTGCATCGTCCAGACTTGTGTGGCTAAAAGGCAAGTGCATGGTAGAGTGGTAGACATCAATTTGTCAACCCCCTTGTCTTCATGATTGAATTAGTATGACATTTATTTATGCTTTCCGATGCTTAATTAAATGCCATGATAATATTTTGATGATGAGTTATTGAGGTTGTGACATGAAATGTTGATGATATGATGTGGTAATGACATAGAGATAATGATGATGAATTGTCACTACTACAGAAAGGGTCATCACAGACGGTTTTTGAATTGTCCGACTTTATATGTCTGTGATAACAGGCGGTTATCACAGACGGTTTTTGAGCCGTTTGTGATAAGCAACAACACAGACGGTTTTATGGTATAAACCGTCTGTGAAGACCAACTATCACAGACGGCTATATGTACTAACCGTCTGTGTTATGTATCATAACACAGACGGTTAGTAAAAATAACCGTCTATGATATCATAAATATCACAGACGGTTTTTGGTAGTAGCCGTCTGTGATATCTCGAATATCACAAACGGTTGTTGGTGGTATCCGTCTGTGATTGGATACGTATCAAAGATGGTTGTTAGTAGTAGCCATCTGTGATTGTATATATATCACAGACGGTTAGTAAAAACAGCC
This sequence comes from Phyllostachys edulis, assembly GCA_036346405.1. Taxonomy (NCBI): domain Eukaryota; kingdom Viridiplantae; phylum Streptophyta; class Magnoliopsida; order Poales; family Poaceae; genus Phyllostachys; species Phyllostachys edulis. The sequence goes on along the minus strand of CM070562.1, from coordinate 55,808,590 downwards.
ATTTGTGATTTCTGACATATCAGAGATGGTTTGTTGGTGGTAGCCGTCTGTGATTGGATACGTATCACATACGGTTTGTTGATGATAGCCGTCTGTGGTAGTATGCATTTACAGACCGGTTTTTTGTGGTAACCGTCTATGATAGTATGCATTCACAGACTATTTTTAGGTTTTTTGGCTAGCCTCAAGTAATTCTAGCCATGCCCTCTAAAAACAAGCGAGCATAAAACAGATATATCACAATTGATTTGATATAGAACATCTCAAAGTGATTTACAAACACAATATAAATTTACAAAGTTATTTGAATTGCAACTCAAAGTGAATTACAATAAATCGGTGTCGCTGGGGTGAAACTCTCTATTCTGGTGAATGATCTCCCCCGTGATGAAGTTGGCAAGCTGTCTTCGAATGTCTGCGAGTAAGTCAAGATGGTAGGCACTTTCTTCGATTGTCATGCCCTGTCGCTAGCAAGAGTAAAGTAGTAAGCATATATATTTAAATTCATAATTATATAGGATTGACTGACAAACCTCTGGATTCTTCGTCTTAGCACTCATGATTTCTAGCATATGACGACAAATCCAGCATATGACGACAAACGTAGAATGCACATATGTTGCCTTGTAGTTGTTGCTGGTGGCACTGCAAAAATAGAAGTGTGATATATGATATATGTATAGTCGATTCAAGAGGTCGAGATTCTGAAGTGTGATATAGGATTATTGTCTTTATGCTTGGTACCAAAAATTTAGTCACGTAATCGCATGATGTAGCTCTTCGTTCCTTGTGTGTCCCTCCCCCGACAAAATAGGCGCTAAATGACCTACGCGATTCCAAAAAGTTATCCTCAGACATTTCAAACGAAGGAAGACTACAATAGAGTTATGTATAAAGGAAATGAGCATACCTGTCAAGTAATTTTTGCACAATGGTGAAGTCGTATTTTTTATCGACTAGGGAATCAAGGTATATTACCTTGTTCCACTTTGGTACAATGACTAAAAGGATCCAGTGGTACCTATGAGTATGTCGCTATAGTCATTAAACCTAACTTCGTGTTGCGTATAAAGAACAAATGAAATTTGCATAGCAAGTAGTGAAGCACTTACCCCTGGTTGTAGGGCACCAGTATGTAGTCCTTGTCACGATGAGTAAGCAATCCCCTCATTATGTACTTCTCGACGTAGGATGCGTCTTGGGTGATGCTTTGCTCATAGATCAACTGTGGGTCGAGAAAACCCACCGGTTGTAGTGATCGCCGGGCTTCTTGCATCATGTATCTATACATAAGCAATGTGTTATGATATTTATCAGTATTACGTGAATGTGGAACTTGATTGTACACACTTACAGTGTCCAGCATCGTAGAAGTGAGGCGTCGAGGGCACCGAGGTTGAATAGATTAAATAAGTCTTCGAAGTCCATGATGAAGTAGCCCACCTTGTGAAGGAAATGGTTCTCCGTGTAGCTGACGGTGAATCCAGTAGGCCGGTCTTCCCTCGCCTCGTCGTTCTGCCGCATGTACCAGGCATGCAAAATCCCGTAAGCCAAACCAGCGTAGCGTAATATTGTGTCGGAGACCAACGGCATTCCAAGAGAGTACGTGCCGGGCTTGTGAGGTGCCTTAATCTTCTTCGATTTGGCCTTAGCGCCTCGCGTGCTATTTATCTTCCTGGAAGACAACTTGACACGCTTTTCTTGTTTCTTGGGCGCCGTCTCCACGGTAGCCAATACAGAGGCCTTCTGAAGTGGGGGTTGAGGTGGAGTCATCGAGGGTACTATTGGAGAGGCATGGTCGTCGTGTGGAGATCGCGGCACTGCAGGGTCAAGGGCGATGTCCCTCTTGGGCCACTGGACATAAGTGTGCAAGGCATCCCCTAGTGTTATGATCTCTTCGTTCGGGTGCTTCTCCAGCGGGACGACCATCAAATTATCTTGTACCATGTCCACCTGGACCTTGGCATAACCCTACCCTAGCTGGGCACCGTGCACCACTATCCCTTCCTGGCATGGATACACCACCTCCCGCCTGGTCTCAATAGAAATGGACCCAACCGGCCTCACTTGGAGCCCATAGGGAGTGGGCACCTACAAAACGATACACAATTAGCTAGGGCGTCCTGCAGGTCTATCTTTCGAGCATTCCAGAGATGTAGATTACCTGGATGATGTCAATAGGTAATTGGACGTCACCAAGTTCAGAAAGTGCAGGCGTGGATGCGACGCTACTCCGATGTTGAGAGGGACTGGCTCCCAAAATCACGGGGGTGGCTTGCGACTGGTTGACGAGTTGATTCATTTGTTCCTGCAATGATGTTATCTATCCTTGAAATTGCGCACTAATCTATGCACTAATCCCCTCTTTCAACTGTTCCTCGTGTTCGGCCTTGGATCTCTTCCGACTCCTATACGCCTCGGAGTCATATGGGAATCCATCCCTCCAAGGTACGTAAACCCCAAGGCCTCGCATGCGACCCGGGTACTCCTTGTTTTCCAAGGCTGTGGATAGTATATTCTTCTCCCTTACTGCTTTGAAGGAGCCTTGGGAAGATTGGATACTCAATGTTTGCTGTAAGAGGCCATCATGTTATTTTAGACCCTACGAAGATTGGGTTCTAATTAAAAAACCGTCTGTGATAAATAAACATCACATACGGTTCGTGTTACTAACCGTCTGTGATAATTACATATCACAGACTGTTGTAGTTTATAACCGTCTGTGATACATATCACAGACAGTTTATTCCACTAAACCGCCTGTGATAGTTCTTTAGTAAAAAAATATTCGTATGCTAGCATAAGTAGGGCCAATCATGAGCTTTCTCATCTTCTTCTAGTAGTTGAGCTCAGCTCTTTCTCCTTCTGGTCTCACCTCACCCCATCTCCTCCTCTTGAGTGAGGGCCATATGTCTGAGGCGTCGAGCTCACTGAATCGGAGGGCCCTAGCGCTAGTCACTGCTAGGCGGGTGGATTGCCCTAACTGCCGTGTGCAAGCAAATGTGTTCTACGCCAACACCGAGGGAAATACTGGTAGGGTGTTTTATAAATGTCCTTATTTCTCAGTAACTAAACTTGAGTTTGATTTCTTGAGGTTTGGATGTTTCTCTAGTAGCTATGAAATGTGTGTGCTGTTTTGGCATTTGTATGGTTATGTAGGCTGGATGATGTCAATATTTCTAGTGGGCAGACAGCATGGACAGAGCAAGGGGCCTTGACAATCTGAGGCAAAGGATGGATTCAGGTGGAAGCGAGAGAATAGAAGTTACTCTAGAGCAGAGACTAAACATGCTGGAGTTGAAGATGGAGCGTATTCTGGACCATATCAAGTGGCTAGAGAAGATTGTGTGTGTGTGTGTACCATTGTTGTAATTTATTGTATATTTGTGAAGTAGCTGGTTTCCTATAGTAGTATGCAAAATATCACAGACGGTTCCAACCACAAACTGTCTGTGATAAGACATATCACAAACTGTTATTTTTAATAACCGTCTGTGATAATTAATATCACAGACGGTTATTTTTAAAAATAACCGTCTGTGATAATTTTAATATCACAGACGGTTTGTTTATCACAGACGGTTTGTTCTACTAAACTGCATATGATAGTTCCTTCCACATTAAAAATTGTTCTGTTTTTCAACTGCTAGCATCAGGAGCATCACTAAAAAACCGCCAATTTTACAAGTAGTTCAAAACCTATGGAAAGAACTTGGCGTACTCATGCCTAATCCTACAGTCATCGCTGGAGAAGATGACGTAGTTGTCCCACCCTTCCGTCATGTCGTAGCTGGTTCTCGTGCACCTGTGGCCGTCCTCTGATAGCGCCCACACCTGGCCCAGCGGCCCGTCCATCTTCTACATCGCTGCCTAGACTGCGTCTGCAACGAGCCTTCGGCATTGCTTGCACTCCCGGTTGGTCCTCTTGGCCGTACTCTCGCACCCGCTGGTCGGCTCGCCCTCGACCTGGCTGATGTATCGCTTCCAAACATCGCGCGCCTCGCTGGCCTTGTAGAGGAGGAGGCCGAGCACGTAGGCCGCAGCCTTGTGGCCGGCAACAGCCCCCCGTTCGAGGAACACAAGGACGCGCTGCATGTCTTGGTGTGCGAAGACGAGCATGAGGCCGATGATGAAGCAGGCCTCTGGGTTGCCAACGCCGGCTAGGTGGTTGACGATGGCGAGGTTGCGGTCGTTGTCCAGCCACTTCATCGCCTCCTCCTGCTCCAGCACCACGCGTCTCCCCACAGCGCGCTCCTTGGACGCTTTGTACATGGCCTTGCAACTCCAATATACATACGTACACAATTCAAGACGTCAGAATTAGTCCGTAAGAGAATTAAAATTAAGGGCGTTGTTGCTAGTTAGATTAGTGACATGTTTATCTAGTCAAATTAAAAGGCTAACATGTATGCATGCATGGATTGGTTGCCACAACAAATAGTAGTACGCATTTTTGAAGGTATATATATAAATATGTACGTGGCTCGTAGGCTGCAAAGGTCAGCCATGGGCTGAGGAGAGCTGTCAGACCCGGGAGTAACACCCCAAATTCTCTGTGCATTTCTGAACTAGTCCCATGATCAGTAGCTAGTTCACACAGTAAACAGATATGGTAACATCCATAAATCGTACAATTTTATTAATAATCAATAGAGTTTATTACAAGAAAGGCTTACAAGCCAACAATAAACAAACACAGCGGAAGATGAAGAAGTAGTGGAGTCCAGCTGATCTGCCACAGGCAATCGACTGGGGTGGCGGCCTAGTCGTCGAGATCCACACCGGAAGCGAAGTCATTCTCCTCTGAAATTTATTTGCATTAAGTAAGGATGAGCACAACTTCTGTGCTCGTAAGTTACATCCAGTAATAGATTATAATGCATGTAAGGATAAATCAAAGGAAGGCTTATTGGTTGAGTTTGCATAAAGCCGTGTTTTCTTTTAAATATTTGTACTAAGTTCCAAAGCGGTTATTCTATAACTAAAATTCTTTTTTATAAATTCTCAAGTTTTATAGTCAGATAACATTCACACAAGAGTAGTGAAGGATACCCTTCCATTGCATGGCTTCCTGCCCAATTTCCCATTTGGATAAACCATTTGATAAAGTTTTTTGAAAACAAAATCAAAGTCTAACTTTGAGTGGCTTTGCTCAGCATGTCCATGACCGTGGACACGGCTATTTGAATAGTTCTTAACACTCTACAGAGGTGGTACAACTTTACCCACAAAACCTGAATTCTCTAGTTTGTTTGGCATCCGTCGATACCACCGCTCACTACCTTAGGTAAGCAGTCTAGAGCACGTGTCAAGGCCTTTACAAAGCTTCATCCCACCGTAGTCCTGCCTCGGTAAGGATTCACCCCCTTTGGATAGAAACCCGCTGGGTTCAGGTCCCCTCTTGTGCTAGGTGGGAATACATAAAAGTAGGTCATAAAAGACACCCACGCAACCGGATGGCACGACCATGGTGAAACATTGCAAATTAGTTAGCCAGGTCTTCCCACTCAGGACATGTGGTAGTACGATGTGGCTTAGCAAGATGTGGCTCGAAGACTGGTCCTTAACTGACTTGGGCGACTTCCCATAAAACCCATAGGCCTCGATCATAGAAATGACCCGATCTCGTGCATCAATATGCACCATCCAAACATCCATTTCACCCAAGTCCAAACCAATTTTTATTTTATTTAACAAGTCAAATCATTTTATAAATTTCTATGGTATAGACAATACCATAGAATCATCTTCAAATCATAGTTGAACTTTTGGCTAAAGTTTTCCCAAATCAAGATTTTTGGTCTAAGCTTTGACTAAGCATAATTTTCTCAAAATGATCCCAGTTCATACTATCGTATCAACTAGGTTTTATCTAGGGTGATAATATATTTGATTTAATATCAACATTGGCCTTACAAAGGATTTAGACATAACTATAAATTTAAAACATAAATTTAAATTACTGAATATAAATACGCATGCAGTAATAATTTAAAACAGAATTTAAATAATTTGAAATCATGGGACCAAATATGATCAAAGGTATAACTTGCCTTGTTTTATTAATTGATGTTCTCAAACGGTGTCGAAATCCGGTTGTCCGAAGTCGTCAAAATCTATACGCATAAACGATCTAAATTCAAATAATATTCAAATAAAATCCAAAAATTATAAAATAAATACTACAAGGAAGATATCGAATTTGTATGAATTTAGGAAGTTGAATCGATGGAATCGGAGTTCGTATGAGGGAGAACGAATTTCTGGAAGGTTGAGAATCACATGAAATAATAGAATTCTGAATTTGAACTATTCACTGGAAATCATTCGTTCGGTTGGACTGACTTCAAAATTGAAGCATTGAATTGAGGGACTGACAACAATGGTCCACATGCTAGTGAGAGAATGATGTTTATTTGGAAAAGAAATGTGAGTATGACATATGGGGCTCAGCTGTCATTTACTCTAGGGGAAAAAAATGGAGAACTAGAAAATCATGGGAACCCCAGGATTTGAACACAAGACCTTTGGTCTAGGGGAGGACTCACCTAACCAACTAACCAAAGTCTTCTTGTCGATCGAAACTTGCGTCGGTAATGCCACACGCGAATTGGACCAAATAAATAGCAGGAATTAAGTAAAATCTAAAAATTATAAAATAAATACCAAAAATTAGAGGATGAATTTAAATGAATTTAGGAGGAAGAATCAATAGATTTGGAGTTTGTATGAGAGAGAACGATTTTTTGAAAAATCAATTCCCAAAAAAAAGAGACATGTACAAAGGGTTTGGACTAGACTAGATAAATGAGTATTGTTCTCTATCCAAGCCAGCCGAGAATGGCACCATGGCCATGGCTTGAACATGGTGGCAGTGCCAGCGAGAGGAAGGGAGAGGCGGTCGGTGGACAACACATATGGAACCCTACGGAGTCGACGACCCCATAGGTAGCTACGGCGAGACCGGCGGTGGCCCGAGGCGGCGGCGCACTGGCCTCGGCGAACGGCGGCGAAGCGGTAGCCGACGAGGTTACCAATGGGTGGAGGATAGGAGGGGGATGACGGTGCTCACCATGGCGATAACTAGACACGCTTGGATGGCCGGCGGCGAGGGCAACGGCGTCGGCGTAGCGTGGCTCATGGTGGCGCGGCTCTTCGGCGATGATCCGACGATGAGAGGGTGAGCATGGCGTAGAGCACGACGTCGCGATGCCGGTGGTGGAGACGGTGTCGCCGGAGCTAGTTCGATGATGGTGCAAACGTCGATAAGGAGAGCCTAGGCCAGTGAGAGAAGAATGACGATTGTGGGGTGGAGAGGAGGGGAGAGAGCTTGATATTTCGTGGGAGGGATGAGAATGAGAAGGGGCACCTGATGCTCCTATTTATAGGGCCGGAGAGGGACCGAGGAGGGAGAGCGACGCACGTAGGTCACGACCGGACATGGCGCGTTTCTGTGAATTAAGTGTGTGAAACTGGGGATTGAGGTCGGGAATGGAGGTGTATTGATGAGAGGAATTGAATGCCGGTGATTTCGCGAAGATTGGTGTAGAAAATCACGGGTTTTGAAAAGCTTTGAAGGCCTTTAATGGCGGTTGGCGCTGCTGGACATTCTCTGGACATGAGCAACCAAAGGAAGAAGAAAACATTTCGGTTGAAGAAGAAAATGAGGGAAAGGAAAGGAATGAAAGATGAGTTATAGTCAATTGAAAGAAAAAGGAAAGATGGCAATGTATGCAACGTTAATTGTGCTGGCGCTGGCGCAATTTTCGGATGGGTGACCGAGCGAGAAATTTGATTTTATTATTATTATTTTCGAATTACAGATTAAACAATAAATCAAATAGATTTTTAGAAGATATCAAATAGAGTCCAAAAATTCTAGAAAAATTCACAAAAATTCCTTGAATTATTTTGAACTTGATAAAAATAATTCCAACTTAAAGTTGGCTTTTATTTTGTACAGTAATTAATTTTATTTTCTGGGAAAATAGGAAAAACTCTTTTTAAATTATAGAAAAACAAAAAAGAACTTTGACAGCTAGAAAATCTAATAAAATAATAACTTTATTAATTTTTATTTTGGTAACAGAACTTTGGGATGTTACAAGAGGTCGCGGCCACGAGGCCGACGATGTTGACGACGAAATCATGAGGAAGAGCAATGGCGATCGCCGACCTCCTCGCCTTGGTCCTCGCCGTCATGCTCCGTGTGCTCACCATGGCACGCGACGTACGGTCTGTGAGTTTTCAATTCCGTAGTTATCGAGTTTTTTTAACTGTACTGGTTTTTGATGGAGGGTGCGAAAGACATCATCATTCTTTTAAAACATATCACAAATCAAGACGAAGAGACACATCATAACATCGGCGCGAGACGAAGAGACGCATCGCATGGGAACCGAAGCAGCTTAAACATTTCAGAGATGGTTCCGACTACAAACCGTCTGTGATACATAACACAGGTTCTATTTCAACAACCGTATGTGAAATATGCATTATCACATACGGTTCTTTTTAATAACCGTCTGTGATAATTATATATTACATACGGTTTTTTCCACTAAACCGCCTCTGATAGTGTTCAACATAGATAGTAACTTAACTTTAAATTGGATTTGTTATATCATTTTTTGTATTTACATATAGCCAAACAGCGTGGCCAGTTGCTTCTTACAAAAGATTTAAAAAAAGTAGAAATAATAAAAGATCAAGTTTTTCTAGTGGCCCAAGTACCCTGCTATCTTCGTTATCAAAGCTTCGAAGGAGACATCATCAGCATCAGAGGGTTCAGGATCAGCGCAGGTAGCCTGAAACACTTCCAACCGTTGACGCGATCGTTCCATACTCGCCCAAAGAAGCTCCTCCTGAGGAGCCAAGTAGAAAAGCGCCCATAGGCCATCTTCTCTTGCTTGAGAGATCTCGGTTTGGTCGACTCGGTCGCTCGCTACCTCGATGTCGCATTCCAAGCGACGATAATCCTCATGCAGACGTGCAACCTCTTGCTTGAGGACTAAACCGATGGCGAGGTTAGCTCGCCGGAAGCTGTAGACCACCCAAAAGACATGGCAGAGGAGGTCATCTAGACGGTGCAACATCGCCGTCACATGTCTTGGCATAACCTTCGCCGAAGGAGGGAGGACACTGTAAACACAGTGTGCTTCTGCAGCTTTCGCTAGCGTTCGGCCGGCGAGGTGCTCGTATAGGATGGCCTGGTAGGCCATCAATGTTGGTGTCAGGGGAGAAGAGTGGGGAGCTATTTTGTTTGTGCTTGAGAGTAGAGCGATGTGTGACGAGTACGGCGGCGGATGATCTCGTTTGTGCTTGATAGTAGAGCGATGTGTGAGGAGTACAGTAGTGGATGATCATTCTTATGAAATATGCAAGGAGTAACGTCGGCGCGGGAGATGAAGAGACGCATTGCGCGGGAAGCGAAGCGGTATTGAACATATCACAGACACTTCCGACCACAAATCATTTGTAATACAAAATTATCACAGACGGTTATGTTTAAAACCCGTCTGTGATATTTATTAATATCTCAGACGATTATTTTTAAGAACCGTCTGTGATATTTCACAGAGGATTTTAAATATAAACCGTCTGTGATATTAATAAATATCATAGACAGATTTTAAATATAATTTCACAGATGGTTTTAAACATGAACCGTCTGTGATATTACAACTTCACAAACGGTTTTTACTGTAGCTAGTAACACAGACGTGCACTAAACCAAAACCGTCTGTGATTGTCTTTAATACAGACGGTTCCGGGGAACCATCTGTGATGAGGCGTCGAGGATAGCCCCTTTTGTAGTAGTGTGTGTTAATGAACAATTTAAGATATTGCATCATTTATATTCATCATGATAAGAGTGCACAAGCTAGGTCGGTGAGAAAGCCATGCCACTATTCCGGTGAGGTCGGTGAGAAAGTTACATGACTAGTCAGGAGTGTTCTAAATAAAATTCTACTTCGGTGGGGATGTCACGAGAGTGAAGGATAGAGTGGTTCATCGATGGGTGATCACTCTGCTATACCGGTATCAGCTGATGGAGCTGCATATGAGCATGAGCATATTGGAGCATTGCATACATGAGATGATATGATTGTTAAGTAAAGAATGCCAACGACATTGATAATGACTATGATACTGGCTAAATTGAATAATGAAGTGTATGTTTATTGTTTTCTTACATACTTGCTAAGTCATGGACTCACTCTTGCTTTGTTGTTGCTTTTAGATGACCGTTGATGGCGACATGCATGGGATGAAGTAGCTCATGAGCATCATATGTACCAATCACATAGATATTATCAATTAGTTTGCTTTAATTAAATCTAGTGACATGATTATTCCCTTCTGGAGATATTAGACTTAGCTATTATTGGTTGATACTAGGTGCTTCAATTGATTTAATATTAGTTCGATTCCGTTTGATTTATTAAATGCATATTACTAATTGTTGCCATCCTATGTACCGGGAGCATGGTCCCGGCGTTTCACGAGTGCGTGTATCTCATGCATTCTTGGCGCGTATAACCAAGCTGCGAACTTTTATCCTTATGCATTTATTATTGTCTTGATTGATTGTCTTATGACCCGTGGTTGGGTTTTTATTCCATGCATGCGTGCTGGAATTATTGTTTATTTAATGTTTTAATGGGTATCTGGAGTAGTTTAGGTGATATTCTAGGCTCAGTGTTAGGCTGAGGTGTTATAGACGTAGCCATCCCGGCAGAACGTTGATGGGTCGATCGATGTGTTGCTGCTGAAGCCATTGGTCTTGACATGTACGTTGCACATTGTGCAAGCGCACATGTTTACTGTCTCCACCTCAAAGGTGAAGTCCATGTCGTTTGCTTTTCCCAGGTTCACTTGGTTAACTACAATGTCTGATGGGTTGCACTCGTCGTCGTGACCTATAGTAACAGACGAGCAAATGCCAAATTAATTGATCGACATGTCACATGATTTTTAACTCTAAAATCTCCATCAGTTCACATAATTATCGGTAGTGAAAACTAAGCAAGTGACTGTTGTAAACTAATCATAGTGTGGGATGCTTAAAACAAAGTTATGGCACAATCGGAAAAGTTTGTAGAAACCTTTTAATTGACCCTACTCTATATTTTATTTTGTGTTATTTATAAAACATTATTCATTATTTTAATTAATGGTACTAGAGATCGTTTTCGCTCTGTTAACTCCAAATGACTCCAAATTTTTCAAGGATAATAATCAAGACACATAGATCATTATTTTAAACTATTTTAGTAGAATTTCAACAGCTTGATATTCTCATAAATTCTTAAACCAATAAAGCGATAATCGTGGCGAATATTCGTTATTGAATAAGCAGACAAATAATGATAATCCATAGTAGTTTAGGTGACATTCTAGGCTCAATGTTAGGCCGGGGTGTTACAGTTGGTATCAGAGTGAGCTTTAGGTCCGTGGTGAATAGTTTGACAACTTAGATTAATTTAATCTACAAAAACTTTCTCTAGGATTGGTTAATTTAACTAAAACTTGTTATTGGTTAATTAATTCCTAGAACTTGACTTAGGTTGGTTAAATAACTTAAAAACTGACACACTAGTGCATAGTAGGATGGGAATGGGTAAACCATTGCATTTATGTTTCTGCTATGTCGCATTGATTATTTATGATATGAGATGATTCTGTATGATTATGATTTGATTGCATGATTATTAAGTTGTGATGATAATCGATGTCGAGAGGTAGAGATCGTGGTTGTGGCTATGGACATGGCCAGGTTGTACCACCGTTTGTGGCATGGGAATAGTTAAGTGTCTACCTCGTGTAACTTAGTTACAAAGGTTGGGGATGAGTTTCTTTGGAAAAGTTGTTGTTTTCTTTGTGTTTACATTTGGTTATTCTGATTACATCGGCTTATGGTTGATGAACTTTCTTTGAATAGTGGTTATAATGCAGTTGATGGGTTTTCATTGGTTTTTGTTGGTTCTATAAAGCAATTATTTGTTCTCCCGATTGTTGAGTTTTTTTTTTGTTGTTGCTTGTGAGTGTTGTTAATTGGCAAGAGTGGTCTTTTCATGGGAAACTGTCTTTCTTGTTGGGAAACATGACTTGATTATTCGCTTGGTACTTTGGATACTAGAAAATATCTTTTGCAAGCTCATTAATATGTGGAAGTTTTGACCGTACATGTTTCTTTTGGAGTATTTGGAGTGTTCAAGTTTAATGCCTCTCTTTTATGAAAGAAAGTGTCAAAACAATTTTTGTAATGTCTTTTTTGATTAAGTGAGAGGTTGTAATAGAAAATTAATTTTAACAAATTTGGGAGTATAGTTGATTAATTTAATGTTGTCTGGCAGTAGTTGTGTGACGAATTGTGATTAAGAGTACGTCTATACCTAATTGTAATCAATAGAGTTATTAAGAAGTGTGTAATGTTGATGAACTAGTTTGGTCCTTAAGATTGTTTAGTTTGCTAAACTTGTTGGATAAATTTTGTTATTTGGTCTCAAGAAATTAATCTAGCTGTTTGTGATGGTTAAGTAAGAGGTGTTAAATTATTGCTTTAGTAGATATTAATCTTGAATTAATCTTTTATTTGTGTACTATATGGTCTTATTTAAATGCTAAATTTATGTAATTCTTGCCATGCTAAATTGCTGAAATATGTATAATGCAATGGATGAAGTTTGATGTATCACCTTGTGAAACCTTGTTTTATGGAGATTATATTATTGAAGTTTTAATAATATTTTGCTCTAATTTATGAACATAAGATGGCACGTTGATTATGTGTTTATAAATATTTTTGTGATTGCAAATAGTGGTAGAACAATAAATGCTTCCATGATTAATGTGATCATCAATTGTAAATGATAATCTCTATATTGCAATTAGTGTATGCCAAAATTGGTGCTGAACATCACTAAGAGTTAAATGGATGAAATTTAATAAGTGATTTATATTTGTGTGCTTTGTGATATTGTCATGTGCTAGTATGTTCTTGTTAAGAGAGTTTTACTTCAATATTGTGGTTTATGTGCAAGATTTTCTCTAGGGTCAATTGATTGTTGCATTCATATTGGGATTACAAAAATATTATGAAGCAAACTATTGTGTTTCTTTTGTAAGTTTTAGGATAGGATAGTAGGCTATGATGATTCTTGCTAAGATACAGTAGTAGGTATCAATTCTCCTATTTAAAGTTTCTTAAACAGAGAATAAGGCATTACACTAAGTGTAATACCTCGAATTTATTATAGCAAAGGAAGTATCCAACAGAGATTAATAGATTAAAAAAGGAGTTTTCGCTATTATTAGGGAACTGGGCCTCGGGCCTTGGCCTAGGAGGCCCAAGGAACAAACCACTTAATGGGCCAAGGGGCCGCCATTTAAAGGGCCAAGGGGGCGCCCTTTTCCTCCAAACCCTAGCATTTGTAGCACGACGTGCTCTGATCGCCACCGCCACTTTTCTCTGATGCAGCGTTGCTCTGATACTCCCCTCACGCATTCTTAGTCTTCGGTGTCGCCGTTTCTGCTTTGGTGGCCGGCCGTGGAGGAAGAAGGAGGAGGAGAGAGGAGAAGACTAGGAGAGGATCATCTTCTTCGAGGTTTGATCATCGTCTTCTCGCGGGTCTACAAGGGTAACTAAGTGTTTTTCTCCTTTGTTTGTTGTTGATTAAGAGGCTAATTCGATGATTTGGGTTGGATCGTTTCTTTGCTAGTAGGCGTTCAATTGCTTCATTACCTTGAGTGGTCGATTTTGGGTTCTTAGAGACAGAATTCGAGATTTCCATCTCCTAGAGATAGTTAGATAATGTTTTTAGCTTTCCGTGGCGCCAAGAACACCTAATTCCGACATACGGATCAAAAGTTATGATAATTTCAATCTTGCTGCCCAGAATTATGACGAGATTGATCTGTTACCTTGTCTTTTAAGTTATGTTTATGTTAGAGGCAAATTCAAGGATTCCACCCAACTAAATTATTTTAGAAAATTTCATAACCTTTCCGGAATGATAAAGAACGCCCTAATCGGAGTTGTAGATCAAAAGTTGTGATCTGTTCTTTACTGCTGTCCGATTCGTCTAGACAGAATCTGTCTTTTAAGTTCAACTGCCTGTTAGCATTTGTTTTTGGCTGAGTTGGGTTATCTCTCCAACTAGAATGTTGTAGATATATTCGTTAAGTTTCTTTAGGAACTGGGCTCACCTCGTTCCGAGTCCCAGGTCAATAGTTATGGTTATTTCCGTTCTGCTGTCCAGATTCGATTACGTGGTTGTGTTGCTGTTTTTAGAATAGGGATTATGGCGATTTCTTGGGTGTTTGGGAAGGTGTTGTAGAATGTTCTTGGTAGTGTCTGTACCATGTTGTTCTTATTTCGAGTACTTACTTGTGTAGGCGGAGAGGCTTCGGGTTTAGGGGCATCTTCATTGCCTACTAACGTGTCGCAACACGGAAGGCAAGTACTTTGATGTTCTTATGATTAGTGAATGCTCGATACTTGATGTTCGTATTGTGCTTTTCTGTGATCCATGAGAATATTCAAAGTTTATGTTCCTTTCTTATGTTTTAATTTCATGTGTAGACATGATGTCTTTCATAATTCATATTTCAATACATGCATCTATTTTCATGTTCCTTCCACGGGAGTGGATTATAAGACCCATCAATTCTAGTATGGGCACGTAAGACCCACCATTCCAATGTGAGCAGATTTGGACACCCGTATGAAACGTTCTTCATACGGGATTTGGATCCCCGTATTTTGTTAAATGCGGGCTTAGGTGAACACCGACGGGTGTGTCACTAGCTATACCGGTATAAGCACGTGTGCAGTCCATTCCTTTCATTCAATCCATTCATTTCATTCATTCATATATTCATTCGGTGTTATGTTCATATTCTTAAAAGATGTTGCCTTGTTCATAATTGTTGTATGTTCAATTATTCACTGTACTTACTGAGTCTCGGACTCATTCTTGCTTTGTTTGTTTATTTTAGGTGATCGTTGATGATGGCTCTATTGGGAGGGAGTAGACATGCACTATTCGTTCACTTCACCATATTTCAATTCAATAATAGGACTTGGTTCTAGCCTTCATTCATTAATTGATGAATTGTAATAAATAAATTCAGATGTTGTTGATAACCCTCTCTATGTTATGGTTGATTAAGTATTGCTTGTGATCTTCGATCATCCTTTGATATACTTGCTTGAATTCAGACTATTTTCATGCCATGGTTCTATTAAATAGTGATCTCTTTATGTCATTAGATGATATTATTCAAATTCTTCCGCATTATGGTTGTATGTTAGATGATTTAGGTGACATCTTGGCTTCCGAATTGCCAGGGTGTTACAGTTGGTATCAGAGCGGGCTTTAGGTCCGTGGCAATTAAGTTATTAAAATGACACACTGTGCACAGTAGGTGGGGTTGGGAAATTCATTGTTTCCACATTTCTATTGTTATGTTTCATTCGTTCAGCAATTGTTGAATTGCTTCTGTACTATGTTTCTTGTTGTTAATCTGTGATATCTTATATCTATGAATTTATTCTATGATCGTCATGAGATGATCCTATATATTCATAACTGAATACATTGGTTATGCGCATTGATAACGGATGTTAAGAAGTTGAGGACGTGGTTGTCACTTTGGGATTCACCAGGTTACACCACTGTTCGTGGTATGTGGTTAGGGGAGTACTTACCCTGAGTACCATAGTTTCAGGTGTTGAGTGTGAGTTGCTTTAGAAAGTTGTTCTCTTCCATGATTTCTGAATTTGGCAAATTCTTGTTCTGTGGTGGTTGATAAATTTCTCTTGGGTTCATGGTTCATGGTAGTTGATGAGTTTCAATGGGTCTTTAATGGTTCTCTGAAACAATTATTGTTTTTTGACTGTTGAGTTATTTTGACGACTTGTGATCTTCGTCAATTGGCAATATTGATATTTTCATGGTTGTTCCTTCTTTCTCATTCGAAAAGGGCGACTCATTTACTCGTTTGATAGTTTGGATAATGAGAGTTTTCCGTTGTAAGTTCATTAACATGTGAAAGGTTTGGCTTTATGTGTTTCTTTTGTATTACTTCGAGCGTTGAGGTTTAAAGTCTCTTTTTTGCTGAATGAAGGTGTTAGAATCCTTTTGTGGTATCTTAGCATGCTTAAAATGAGAAGTTATAACTAAACGAATAAATTGTTATGATATGAGTTACCAAGTTGGGTTGTTAGCATGGTGCAAATCAATTATTCTTAACTACCATCCATGAAAGTGAAATTGATTAATTTGAGATGTCTTTGTATTTGATACAAGGTGTATGTTAAATAAAAGACTGTCCATATCCGTTCAGAACCTATGGATCTTACATAGGTGCTAGATTTACCTATTTCCTGATATGCTAAAATTGTTAAAACCTGTACAAAGGACGGATGGATCTTTGGTGTATCAATTAAATGAAACATTGTTTATAGAAAATTATGTTAGTGAATCGTTAATCATGTTTTGAAATGATTTCTGAACAAAGGTGAAATGTTGAATCTATGTTTATAGATGGTTATGTGATTGCAAATGGAATTAGTATCGTATGTACAAACATGATTAGTACGATCACCAATTGTTAATGAGCGCTGAAGATGGTGTTGAGCAACACCAACAGTTGAATAGATTAATTTCGTAAGTAGTCTTTGATAGCGTGCCTTATGATATTGTTATTGCTTAGCATAATCTCGATATACTAAATTTGTTTCAACCTTGTGGTTTGTGTTTCCTTTGGGAAGTTTTAGGATGGAGTAATAAAGTTTGATGATTCTTGGTACTAGTGATTGTTGTCGTTGTTATTAAATCATCAGAATGTGAGATTGATGTTAATACTTATAGTAATTTGGTCGCCCGGTGATATCGCTTAAAGGAGAATATTTCAAGGTTAGCTTTCAGGATATTTTGGAGCTCATGAATCATCTGGTAGCTGAAATTATTTTGAATAAATTGAGGTATTGGATTGACCTGTTGCTTCTTAAGAGGTTGGTGTGATTTAGTCTTAAAGGTTCTTTGGTTTGAGTTCGCAAAGTGATGTTGCAATCAAAGAAAACTTTTTGTTGATTTCTTCAAGAGGAAATTAATCCGTTTGCTTTCTGTGAAATCCCGTAAATGATAAAGTTTTGAGTTTTATGGCTGGGATCATTTGCATCTCACGTTTCATGTGTAGTTGAACTGTTCCGAGCAAATAGGATGTGTTGAAGAATTTTATTGGTTCTTAATTAGTTCTTGTGGTTTGGACTAAAGACCTTATCTTGTTCGTTGTGGCAAATTATTGTTAGTCAAAGGATTAATTTCATTGTTAAAGGAAAGAGTGAAGTAGGAGTATTTGAGAATTTGAGTCAAGTTTTGTAACTTGTGGTTATTTGAATCGTTCCTAGACTTTCTGCTCTTTCCGCTCAAGAGATGTCAAGTTTCAATCGCAATGTCTTTTTCTTATTGGCTGTTATTTGCTACTCCTTTTTGAGGGATGTGTGCCCTCAACCGTGAACTCAACTTTCGTTTTTCCAAGATCCTTGTTACCAGATTATTTCTTTTGGGTTCGTGCTCGCGGTGAGGAGCAACATTTTCCTGTGTGACGAAACTTGTCCTTGTTCGCCTCTTTCTTTTGAGAAAGGATCAATAGTTTTATGTTGCAAAGTTTTACAAAGCGTAAAATTGGCAACTGTTTGGTGGTGGTTAAGTAATGGTAGTGGTGAGATTTTGCTACCAAGCTATTGGAGGAGTAGTAGAATATGAATTGGTTTTGACCTGTACCTCTTGGAGGAAAGTTGATTCAAATGGAATGTTTGGCCTCAAGTAAATCTAAACAAGATTATTACTGTTGAGTAGAACCTATAGTATAGCGAAATTCGAACTTGAGTTCATGTTGAAAGGTTGGGGATTATCGAAGGTATGGAAACCTTGATCAATTTTATTGAGTAACGCAATTGGAAAGTATTGCGATAATGTGTGGGTGATTCTTGATGATGTCAATGAGTGAATATGTTAGATTTGTGGGGATGTTAGAGATTTAATCCGATAATTTCACTATCTGTTATAAGAGAAATTCGTTGTAGAGGTCTTGGAGGTTAAATTTGGGCTTTGCATTTTTATGCTAGGTTTTTGGTCGCCCAAAGATTCTGTGTAGAGGAGATAGAAAACTAGAGTATTCTGAGCAGTGGAATGATTGTTGATAGAACCCTTCTGATGTAGTTCTTGAGCGGCCGTACTGAGGATTCTGAGTTGTTATTCTGAAAAATTGGAGGTAATGTGATTGCGTGGGACCTATTTTTTTTTGTGAAGCTTTGGATGCCTTCTATCAAATTAATTTCGTCAGTAGGATGAGTTTCCTAGAGTATTCGGTGGATTCAATAGAGTCTCTCCACCATGGTGTGGATGATGTATTTCATTTTGAGCATAATTTGAGGATGTTTAATTAAGAGGTTTAAGCTCGTGTGGTAAGCGATGAATTCGAATTCCAAAGTTCGAGAGAGGTTTATTTCCTAAAGAGAGACTGAGAAAAAGGATGTTTCCTCAGGTGGTGAAGCGTTTTCTTGTTTCTTGTTTGAGTTTTGTGTTGTTGACTAGTGTCTTCCGCACTTTGAGTTGACGCTTTGTTGGCATGTTTGATTCTTTCCAATTCAGACAAACCAAAAGAAGTATTTGGTTTGGGCATTCGAGTGATTTCTCCTTTGGCTTTCGTGGTATTCAATCGTAAACTGCCTATTTAAAAGGGGGATTGTTTTCGTGATGAATTGTCAAATTTGGGGTTTTACCCTTTTGGTGGAGAGTTAGTATTGCGTGAATACGACGAGAACTCTCTATTTCCAGTTGGATTCTCTTTGTGAATCAGTGGTTTAAGAACCAGTTCTGTTGTGCATTCTTGTTTAAAGGAGGTGACCTTGGTTAGATGAAGAGTTTGATTTTTAGCATCAACCTTTGCTGCACGAGCGCGTGCGGGACAGGGGCGTCGGCATATGGCGCATGACTCGTGTGGTCCTGAAGTGGACATACGGCATGGCATATGTGCCGGCACTAGACGCACGGACGTGTACCGAGGGGTGGTTCTGGGCATTTGCTATGTGTTTTCGTACCAAAGGGGAGTTTGGTCCAAGTACGTTGGTTCGTTTTCGACAGTTGCAGAAATTAGGAAGTTGGCGTATCGCTTTGACCGTCTCGGGTCTATACGCGACGTACGCAACATCTGGTGTGTTCTGGTGCTAAGTGAGTAGCTGAGCGATTCAAAGCTTGGAATTTCGTTAAAAACGTTGACCATCGAGTAGAGTCTTATCTTCGAGTCTCGTCCGATGAGTGTACCTGAAAATGTCGGAACGAGTGTTAGAATAGACGTTTTTTTTACGTCAAGGTGTTGTGGTCTCCTTAGTCCGAGAGAGGGGACATTTGGGAGTTGGAGTCTTGCATGCATGAGCGTTATCCGGATTTCTTTCGTGTAGATCGGTGTTTAGATTCGGGGTCAAATCCTGTTAAGGGGGGTAGAATGTAATACCTCAAATTTATTATAGCAAAGGAAGTATCCAACAGAGATTAATAGATTAAAAAGGGAGTTTTCTGCTATTATTCGGGAACCTGGGCCTTGGCCTAGGAGGCCCAAGGGGAGCCGACCACTTAATGGGCCAAGGGGAGCCAACCATTTAAAGGGCCAAGGGGGGAGGCGCCCTTTTCCTCCAAACCCTAGCATCAGAGCACGACGTGCTCTGATCTGCCGCCGCCACTAAAGGCTGCGTTTCTCTGATACTCCCTCCCGCATTGCCATCTTCCAGTGTCGCCGTTTCCTGCTTTAGTGGCCGACCGTGGAGAAAGAAGCAGGGGAGGGAGAGAGGAGAAGACTAGGAGAGGATCATCTTCTTTGAGGTTTGATCATCGTCTTCTCGCGGGTCTACAAGGGTAACTAAGTGTTTTTCCCGCTGTTTGTTGTTGATTAGAGGCGAATTCGATGATTTGGGTTGGATCGTTTTGCTGCTAGTAGACGTTCAATTCTGTTCAGTACCTTGAGTGGTCGATTTTGGGTTCTTAGAGACAGAATTCGAGATTTCCATCTCCTAGAGATAGTTAGATAATGTTTTTAGCTTTCTGTGGCGCCAAGAACACCTAATTCTGACATACGGATCAAAAGTTATGATAGTTTCAATCTTGCTGCCCAGAATTATGACGAGATTGATCTGTTACTTTGTCTTTTAAGTTATGTTTATGTTAGAGGCAAATTCGGGGTTTCCACCCAACTAGATTATTTTATAAAATTTCATAACCTTTCCAAAATGATAAAGAACGCCCTAATCGGAGTTGTAGATCAAAAGTTGTGATCTGTTCTTTATTGCTGTCCGATTCGTCTGGACAGAATCTGTCTTTTAAGTTCAACTGCCTGTTAGCATTTGTTTTTGGCCGAGTTGGGTTATCTTGCCAACTAGAATGTTGTAGATATGTTCGTTAAGTTTCTTTAGGAACTGGGCTCACCTCGTTCCGAGTCCCAGGTCAATAGTTATGGTTATTTCCGTTCTGCTGTCCAGATTCGATTCTGTGGTTGTGTTGCCTGTTTTTAGAATAGGGATTATGGCGATTTCTTGGGTGTTTGGGAAGGTGTTGTAGAATGTTACTGGTAGTGTCCTGTACCATGTTGTTCTTATTTCGAGTACTTACTTGTGTAGGCGGAGAGGCTTCGGGTTTAGGGGCATCTTCATTGCCTACTAACGCGTCGCAACACGGAAGGCAAGTACTTTGATGTTCTTATGATTAGTGAATGCTCGATACTTGATGTTCGTATTGTGCTTTTCTGTGATCCATGAGAATATTCAAAGTTTATGTTCCTTTCTTATGTTTTAATTTCATGTGTAGACATGATGTCTTTCATAATTCATATTTCAATACATGCATCTATTTTCATGTTCCTTCCACAAGAGTGGATTGTAAGACCCATCAATTCCAGTATGGGCACGTAAGACCCACCATTCCAATGTGGGCGATTTGGACACCGTATGAAACGTTCTTCATACGGATTTGGATCCGCATTTTGTTAAATGCGGGCTTAGGTGAACACCGACGGTGTGTCACTAGCTATACCCAGTATAAGCATCGCAGATCCATTCCTTTCATTCAATCCATTCATTTCATTCATTCATATATTCATTCGATGTTATGTTCATATTCTTAAAAGATGTTGCCTTGTTCATAATTGTTGTATGTTCAATTATTCATTGTACTTACTGAGTCTCGGACTCATTTTTGCTTTGTTTGTTTATTTTAGGTGATCGTTGATGATGGCTCTATTGGGAGGGAGTAGACATGCACTATTCGTTCACTTCACCATATTTCAATTCAATAATAGGACTTGGTTCTAGCCTTCATTCATTAATTGATGAATTGTAATAAATAAATTCAGATGTGGTTGATAACCCTCTCTATGTTATGGTTGATTAAGTATTGCTTGTGATCTTCGATCATCCTTTGATATACTTGCTTGAATTCAGACTATTTTCATGCCATGGTTCTATTAAATAGTGATATCTTTATGTCATTAGATGATATTATTCAAATTCTTCCGTATTATGGTTGTATGTTAGATGATTTAGGTGACATCTTGGCTTCCAATAGCCAGGGTGTTACACTAAGTCCTGCACCAATCACATAAAGTATTCTCAATTAATATTTTTCCTATAACACAAGTGATAATGGGAATACCAAGATCTCCTAATTTAGGTGACGTTTTTCCTTCAAAAGAGTAATTAGCTAACATGGCCTATATTGCTTCATTAGTTAAAGTTCTTTTATTATTCTTATTTCTTTCATAAATTGAGAATAAATATGTAACTGAATAACGTTAGAAAAAGGAATATCCACATTTAGTCCTCGTAATAACTTAGAAAATTTGTCAAATTGTATATCATTGAGGGTTTTAGCTCTCGTCTTAGGGAAGGGAAGAGGTTTTCTTACCTTGCTTTTCTGAGTATTACCTTTTGCTTCTTTGTTTTCTTTTCCTTTCAAATAATCATTACCATGAGCTCTTGGCATCTCTTCTTCGGTAGCAGCACTGCTTTCCTGAGATTCAATATTATTTTTATCAGTCCTTTTATGATTTTATGCTTCTTGATCTTCATTTTCAACATATGATATTACATTCTTCTTCTTCTTCTTGCTATTCCTATTGAACTGAATTAGTTTTATTCCTCAAAGTTAGGCATTTTAGGTCCTTCGTAAGAAGTTCCGCTTCTAGTTTTTATCCCAAAAGATTTAAAGTCAATTTTCTTTCTAGTTGCTCAAGGATCAAGGATTGTGTCCTAGCTATTTGATGAACTTGAGTTTCCATCATTTTAGAATGTTTCGAAAGATTTTGCATAGCAAACACCATATGATCAATTTGATGATACAAGTATCCTATTTTATCATCATGAACATGAATTTTGCCTCTTAGAAATTCGTTGGATTGAATTTGTTCATTCATAAATTCTTCCAAAGCCTTTCTAACAAGTAAATCATGTCTAGACAATCCATAATTTAATCCCCAATGTGGTTCTTTACTTACTGGCACAGAAATATGTAAATTATGTCTATTCATACAACTTTGTCTAAAGAATCCATCATTGTTGCTAATTCTATTAACCTCAATAATTGCTTTAGAAGGATGATAGAAAATATCATTACCATTACCTTCTTGTCTTTTACCATGCTTTCCCATGTAGTGAGAAAAATCTTCCATGTTCACCAGTTGAAGCGAATAAATTCTAGCTTTCTTTTTATTTGGATCTTCGAATTCCCAACCAGGATGATTAGAAATGATATCCAACAAAAGAGTTTTGCTTCCTCAACAATTTTTCCCACAAAAGTTCCTCCTACACATCAATCTAAGTGCATTTTTTATGATAAATAAAGTCCATGATAAAAAATGTAAATTAACATCCATTCTTTAAAAGCATGCTGCAGACATCTCATTAATAACTTATCAAATCTTTACCAAGCTTTATATAAATCCACATTAGGTTTTTGAGCAAAAGTCATGACCTCATCTCTAGTCCTCATGGTTTTGGAAGGTGGATAATATTTGGCAATAAAAGCATGAGCACATTCTTTCTAACTTGTAATACTACCATTTGGCAAAGAATTCAACCAAACTGTAGCTTTCCCTTTCAAGGAATAGGGAAATAATTTCAACATCATAACATCAGGTGGTATGCCCTTAATCTTGTTTAAGCTGCAAAGTTCGTCTACAAGATTAAGATGTAAATAAGGATTTTCATGTTCTTCTCCTTCATATCATAACTCTTTAATTTTCACTATAAATTAAGAATTAATTTCATGACTAGTGCAGTTAATCTTAGGCAATCTTATCCGTGATCATATACTTTCAAAGAGAGAGAATAACAAATTCATTTAGTCTATACTCCCTTATCAAAGTTGAGGCTCCAGAGACAGTTATTCTTGAAAATAATTCAACGAATTCAAGTGAATTGGGTGTCAAAGGTGTTAATGGTTCTAGAGGTGGAAATTCAAACAAATATGGTCTACCAGATCCAAGCTTGTAAATAATAAAAGCTTAATAATAATAAATTGAAGAAAGTAAATTCCAACAAAACTAAATAGATAAATTTAAACAAGAGAAAAAACTAAGCGCTACGCTCCCCAGCAACGACGCCAAAAACTGCTTCATGACCTGCAAGTGCACATGGATCATTGTAGCACTTTCCCTTGAAGTATTCCAAGGTTTATCGAACCCAAAATGGAGCAATGGAAGGCTACTTTCTCTCGTGTGCAACTATATCTATAACTAGTAATAATTGCAAGGGTAAAGTAAATAGAATTTAACTATAATAATTAACTGAAAACTAAATACAATTATGAAATAGAATAAAGGACTCAAATATACCAAAGGACTAGGCATTGGAGATTTCAGTTCAAGGTAGATTGGTAGGTAGTAATGCATAACATAAATAAGTGAGGTTGCTTCATGTTTCATGGTTTCGTAGGCGAGTTACCCTTGTACTGCCATTCCTCCACCTGTGGGATTCCTAGTTCTATTTTCCACTTCCTGGCCTAACTAAGCCATCAACATTTCAGTATTAAGGTAATATTACTGGAGAAACACATTAGGTTTTGTGATAACTCTAACTCCTTGTATCACAACAACTCCTTATTGATACCCACGTTTGTCACCCTACATGTCGTCGACTTATTGCTACAGCAAGTGATTACCCAACAGATCGGAACAATTGTTATATCTTCATGTTACCGGACGCCTTAAATTAGATAACACATATAAGCATATTAAGTATAATCAATCATTCCAATCAAACCGAATGCATTCACTGTAATAAATTAAGGATTAGTTGCATGACTACCTTCTCTACCTATTCCATACATCTCTTCTGCCTATAGGACTACTCATGCATGAATACGAATCGAAATGAAGAATAAACATTGGGAGATAAACCTCTTCAATTACCAAGAGTTGATACGATGAACTCGAGTCTCCAATCGATAATAGACGAAGGATTATAGAGGATTCATACACTACTGTAGTTTAGATCAAAGAAATACAAAGAACAAGCTATTCTCTCTCTCTCTCTCTCTCTCCCATCCAATCTACTATTCTCTAGATGACGATACGACTTGATATGCATCAAATAAGGCTTCACTCCTTTTATAGAAGGGATATGGTTCGATGAGGCGGTGCTCCTAGCGAGTGGTATGGTCGGGCAATACGGTTGCTTACCGTTTTATGTTCTAGAGGCGATTCATGCATCACTCCAAATGAGGAAGTCGCTCCAAATGATGTTCTATACGCGCTGGAAGCCTTAAATCTCGGGATTTTCATCGGTAGACTGCGATATGCTCAACAAATACCATTCTTGCAATATATGGGTGATTAAATAATAATTAATGCAAAAATGGTACAATTATGACACGAATTAGATTAAATACTTAGGAAATAATCAATGCATTTGGGACGCATTAGTGACGCACGCTACGGTTTGCACAATGTGTGGGACAATAGATTATATCGTATGTGTCACTGAGGGTGATGTAACTAGGGTGTGCAACATTCATATGGGTATACCAAAATGTCATGTCATCCCTAATCCTTTCGATGCACTATGCATTGATTGCATGTTATATTTTATTAGTATTATTCTTGATTGGAGCTATCTATGTTTTGGTGAAGGTCCATTGTCCCTGTGGATGTGATACCTTGGAATACTCTAGGGTGAAAGTAGTATACCGATCACACGCACTTGCGGGTTATCAGACAAAAAGGCTTCTTCAGAGGGCATCCCTCGTAAAATGGGACAATGCCATGACGAATTGTAGGTGGTCTAGTGTAACACCCCAGCCCAACATGAGCCTGGAATGCTACTAACTAGCACCATAACCAATAAAAAAAACTAAGACATCTCTCTAAAATCCGGCAGAACCTTCTTTGTAGAGATGGCTATAATGAAGGTTCAAACAGTTTAATATAGCATCAATCAACTATCAAATCATCCATTTCAAACAAATCATCAAAGGACGTCCAAAATATGCTAAACAACTAAAGCATAAACAAAAGCATTTCCAACACTACTATGCCCAAGCAATTTGGTAATCAAATAGCTACATCTAGAGCATCCATGATCCGCAACTCATGAGGATGATAGAATAATCAAATCAAACCTTCTAATCCATCGAAAGGAATTAAATGAACTTAAACAACGAGGAATTAAGAACACAACTGGGTCATCTAGGATCACAATCAAAACATCCACCAAGAAGGATGGTCACCAAACTGAATCTAAAGTAATCATCAAGAATTTGAATTAGATTAATCGTTGTGGTCTGTGTATATGTGAAGTGCACCCTGTCTACCCCTTCCCCATGCATGTCGCAGCCTCGATGGGTACCTAGAAAGCACAACACAGCAAGTGTGAGTCCACGACTCAGCAAAGTACAATAGTAAATCAAGCATAGCATCATAAGTAGTCAAAGGGAGTAATCAATCACATCATGAACAACATCATTATATACCACAAATCCATCTCTTATGATAGCATCGTAAGTAGTCAAAGGGAATAAACAATCACATCATGAACAACAGCATTATATACCACAAAATCCATCTCTTATGCAGAAATGCAATGAATATGTCATGAATGCACCTCTTCACTTCTTAGCAATTACCGGTAATGCCGAGTAGTGTATTCGTCGATACATACTCTAGGCCTGTGCCCTCTAGGCACAGGGATCCAAAGCCCACACTCCACAAGTGTAGGGACCAAAGCCCGTCCAATGTATGACGGGGATCCAATACATACTCAAGGCCTGTGCCCTCAAGGCACAGGGATCCAATGCCATGATGCAAATGCACATGTCCAATGTCATTATCATGATTCATCATTGTCATCATTAACAAGGTAGTCTCATTGCTCACCTTGTCCCATCATTATTGCCATCACTCATGGAACCATTACCATGTAAATACCATCATTTAAACATTGCCATGTAAGCAAGCCCACACTCCACGAGTGTGGGGACCAAGGCCCGTCCAATGCATGACGGGGATCCAATACATACTCAAGGCCTGTGCCCTCAAGGCACAGGGATCCATTGCCATGATGCAAATGCACATGTCCAATGTCATTATCATGATTCAACATTGTCATCATTAACAAGGTAGTCTCATTGCTCACCTTGTCCCATCATTATTGCCATCAATCCGGAAACATTTACCATGTGCACATCATCATTTAAATATTTTCATGTAAACTTCATCACATAAGCATCATCATAAAAACACCAACAATCAACTATGGCATACAGGTTCATCAACATTACCAAGCCGCAATCAACATCAATCAACTATGGCATTCATCAAGTATGAAATATAACAACTCATTAATACTACTTGCACTTGCCTCCACCGTGAGACAGAAGACAAAAAGGTGGAACGAGCTAGCACCAGAATTCACCACCACCCCTTGAAGAACCACAAGAGATTGCTGAACTTCCCCCTTGAGATCAAACCCTTCTTCTAGCCTTCTTCCCTTCCCTCCTTTCTCCCTCTTCCTCTCCTTCTCTTGGCCGAACAGATCAGCTCCTGCTCTCCTTGGCCTAACATCGACAAGGGACCTCCCATGGCGCCTTGGATGGAGAGGGGAGTAGGATTCGGTTTGGGAGAGGAGGGGATGGCGGAGGCGCAAGAGGGAGCAAGGGGAGGCGGCGGCCAGCAGGTTGGATTGGGGGAAAAGTTTTTGGTGGCTTCTAGGAGGGAGTTTGGCCAGCAGGCTGGTGGCTGCTTGGGGAGGGGAAAGAAAGGGGTTAGGGGCAGCTAGGGTTAGGGTTTGAGGGGTGGAGGTGGAGCTAAATGGGCTGGCCCAACTTGAGGTGCCTCCATCCCCCCTTCTGGCCCACTAAGGCTGCTGCCCAAAGAGCCCAAACGCGCTAAGAAAACAAAATTTGAACCGAATTCCCATCTCTAAACTTGATGCAAATCGAAAGTGAATAAGTTTCCTCTCCCAAATGAAATTCTCTCTAATTGGAAATTTGAGGTATTACATCTAGGCCCTTGACAATAGCATGCTGGGCATCATGGGTGACATTCAAGAGAAGACAATCATTTTTGACAGAGGCTTTAGGCATGTGATCCCTGTTGTTCAGAAGGGAAGAAGGCCACAGATAACTGACATGAGGCTCCATAAGTCCTACCTTTCAGAAAGCATGCATTAGTGTGGCTCGTCCATAACATGAGGGCCTAGACTGATAAGTTGTTCATTGAGTATGTAGCACACATCGATAATGGCACCAAGGATACCGTCAACGACGGTTAAGTTCGGCTTCCCAATGAGATCTATGGGATACTTTGGAAGGACTCTGACTTCAACAACCTGATAGAAAGCATCTTCTGATGCTTGATGAAAACAACTCTGATCAAAATTATATCACCTCTCGAACAATCATGACAACCACAACTTTGATCGTGATTGTGTTGAGGATGATTGCCACAACTATTACCCCAAATTTCCTATACTCCTTGACTCCTAACGGGTTTCATCCTCATGTCCTTGAAACTAAAGCTTAATTGCCCAATGTTACTGTTGCGGAACATCGGCCCTGCGAGTGGACTGTGCAATGGGATGGGACTGGTGGACAGGAGTTTCCAAACGTATGCAATAGATTCTGAGATTGTGTGCCCCTTCTTCGATGATATGTTTCCATTCAGATTCAAGAGGAAGTAGTTTCCCATTTGGCTTGACAATAAACAAGGCACATGGGTAGATCATTCGAAATGTCGGTGCCTACCCTCCAAATCTGATGTTCTCGCATGGACACGTGTTTTGAAGAAAACTACTAACACATGGATCAAATTAATTACACGTGCATCAAATGAAACCATGTATACATTTCCACATCGTTGATCCATAATTGAATTCTCTCCAAAATATGAAAATTCATCGATCTACCATGATGACACTACCTACACAAAGGCAAAAAAATGATCTGTGTAAGCATCTAGGCCCCGAATCAAGGTTAATGGCTTTTGGTGAATAATGACACCTAAATCATCAGGACTAAATTGCGTTTAAAGTGTTGTTAAAATAGTTAGCTCTCGGTGATGGCAACCTATGATTTTTGGGCTTATGTAACTTCCCAATTTTTGAGTTTCAAAATTTTCTTGGTGTAGATTAGGTTCCCTAAATAATTTCCACTAATTTTCATGAATTAATAAAGCTTAATTAGACATTTCCTAAATTAAAATGATTTAATGTGATTACTTTCAATGTTAATTAATTCCAAAACTATTTTATTTGGATTCCTTGTGCTTGGAAGTATTTTTCAGATTTTTCTAGGATTTATTTTAGTGCATTTGCTATTTTTTGGACTCTGTATTTTCTAAAATAAAAAAACTATTTAAAAATCTGGAAGGCCGAGTGAGCTGAATTCCCTTCCTGGTCCACTCTTCTCTCTCTCTTTTCTCGGGCCAAAGCACATCTCCACCGTCGCCTCAGCCCACACTGCCATCCGGCCCATCCCTACGTCGCTGCCTCGCCTCATCCTCACTTCCATACCCGGCCCGAGCCGCCATCGACTCGGACTCCTTCTTGTGCACACCACGCCGTGTAACCCTAGACACCCCTATAAAAGCCCAAGACCTCCGCGTGTGCCTCACTTTGTTCCGTAACCCGCGGCCATCGCTGTCGCCGGAGGGAGTCGTGCAGTCGTCATCTTCTTCGTCTCTGTCCATGCGCCGCTGCCGCCCAAATGAGTTTTCCATGTTCCTCATCGCACTAGTGAGCCAATCTCAAATATGTTGGCGTCATCTTGTGTCCCTCCTGATCTATCCATCCCATCTTTCAATTTCATCTTTCATCCCTCGTGCGCAAAGATCAAGACAGTCTAATCTTTTGTGCCGCACCGCCTTCGCCATCAAATCACGTTGCTGGCGGTGAGTCTCCGTCGTTGTCGTTCATGTCATCGGGATCGTCGTTTCGCATTCTACATCGTGCACACCATCTCGTCGTCATTGCGTCGTCCTTCATCGTCGTCGTCGCCGCTCGTCGTTGGTTGCCACGGTAATATCCCGCTTAAATATCAAGAAATAGGAATTAGTAAGTTGGAATTTATTAATTAAAATTCAGGCATTAGAAAAGAAAATGGGGGAAGTAGAGGTGGGCTTTTGGCCCATGGTCCAAGAGAGAAGTGGGCCAACTGCCCTTAAAGGAGAAGGGGGAGGGCTAGCCAAAACCCTAAGACAACCGCCTCACCCCATGGCCCCTTTCCCTGTTGCCTGCCATCTTCACCCTATTGCAGCCACCGCTAACCGTGGCTCCAAACCTTGCGGTCCAAAATACTATCGTGACTATGGCTTATGTGCAGCACCGCCATGCATGCATACGCAATGTGTTGGCCTGCTTGCCGTGCATGTGCTTATTGTGTAGAGCTGTTGCCTACCGTTGCCTTTTCAATGCTAGCGTGTGGCCCTGCTACCGAAGCCTCTGTATCATGAACTAGTAGTTGTGCTACTGTTGCTTGCATGCAGCACCATGCATCTCCCGCGTGTGCACCTACTGCTGCTGTTCCAACTGCTGCCATGGCAAGGGTGAAAGCAGCGAGAATGAGGTACGGCTGGAAAGACGGAGGTAGAAGAGGAGGAGAGGAAGATCAGGAGCACATATCGATGTGCTGCTGCTGCTATACCTCTACCGCCATGATAGAAGCCAGATGAAAAGAGAGAAGGAAGAAGAAGGGAAGAAAAGAAGGTAGGGAGAAGAAGAAAAGAAGGGAGGAAGAGAAGGATTTCACAGGATTTCATGATCGACTTCGTGTTCTTTGAGGGTAATGATCTAAAAAACTTTAGATGACCTTAGTTTAGTCGCTGTTCAATTTGTAGGATGTTTGGTTAATGGAAAGAGTAGTTTTCAGCATGCCCTAGTTCGTCGAGTTGCATCGCGGAATATTACAGGGGAAATTCGTGGTATTTAGGGTCGTATTCAGGGTTTTGTCCAATTAGAAAAGTTGTATATACTTTTGTTAGCTTTCCAGGAAGGTCTAGATCACTAGATTCAGATTAGAGATCGAAACTTTAAGGCCTCAGGAAGGTCGCTGTCCAGATTCTGGGCATCATTGGCAGATATCGTGTTATCGGGCTGTTTTCACCTAGTAAATGAAAGAATTAGAAATTGGAGATAACTTGAATAACCTAGAAAATTTTGAGTAGATTTCAGAACTGGTATTGTTCATACTTTTTCAAGTTTTAGAATTAAAGATATAAAATTGTGAAGCGGACTATCTTGATAGACTCTAGGACAGTCTTTGGGAAAGGAAACAGGGAAGAAAACGATTGAATCAGAAGTTCATCATAACTAGGGAGTTGTAGGATTTTGTGTGAAGATTCCATAAAGTATTGGTTGGATGAATTTGGAGTTCGAATGATAAGTTAGAGAGTTTTTATTATGGGGACAACGGGTAGTGCATCTAGTAGAATTGGGTTAATTGTGTCATCTTGGCGTAGACATGCGAGGACAATTAGTGTAATATTTTGGTGTTGTGATGATGTGGTTTTGAGATTGTTTCAACTTGCTTGTTAACGGACTGTGGCCTCATGCGCCGTGCCGCAATTTCATCACCCAACTTCTAAAGGCTAAGAGGCAAGTACATGGTAGAGTGGTGAACAATGGGTTGTTCGTCGTTATCATTGATATTATTTATCATGTTATTTAATATGCTTTCATTAAGATTATTCATATACATGATATTGAGTTAATAAGATTATGATACAGAGAACATGAGAATAATATATTGAGTTAATGAGACGAGTTGTGTAAATGATTAATTATGATGTTGCATCATTTACATTCATCATGATAAGAACGCACGAGCCAGGTCAGTGAGAAAGTCATGTAACTATTATGGTGAGGTCGGTGAGAAAGATACATGACTAATCCAGAGTGCTCTAGATAAAGTTTTACATTTGTAGGGACTAGTTAAAGTTCTACAATGTAGGGACCCCATCTTAACAAAGATAGGAGAAGAGTGTGTCATCGACAGGTGAATACTCCGCTATACCGGTATTAGCTGATGAGATGCATATGCGCATGAGCATGATGATGCATTAGCATATATGAGTAAATTGTTAAATTATGCAAATTTACCTATATGGAATATAGAATATATCTTATTTATTTGAGTATGAGAATGACATTAAATAGATAGATGATGATGATAACATTGATTATGATTGATAAACTATTGTTTATGGCTTTATTATGTATTTGTTGAGTTGCAGACTCACTCTTGCTCTATTGTTGTTTTTAGGTGACTGTTGACGACGTTTCACTTAGGGAAGGGCTAGTGCACTTGGAACCATAGCAATAGCATACACTCAATTACTTGATTCATTGGACATGGGAAACTTTATTATAGTGTGATGATTTATCTTTAGGACTCGATCGCATTGAATAGCTTTAGGTAGGTTGGAGTTGATTATTCATTCAATAGACGTTATTCGATTAGTTTTGCATTAATCTTGGATTATTATCTTGCTATGCTTCCTAGAAATTAATTATCTATGGTTGCCATATCGTTATGCTTGTTTTAATGCAATCCGTGGACGGGTTTTATCATTGAGATGCTTGCTGTAATTTATTATTAATTGGTGTTAAAATTGATAGTTAGTGTAGTTTAGTGGTAATCCGGGCTCCGTGTTGGGCTAGGGTGTTACAGCCACCGTCCTCGACGTCCGTGTCACCATCTTCACCTCGTCGCCCTCGTCCGATCACCCCCTTTGTTGAGCCGAGCTGCACCCATCACCATCGTCGTCCTCCGCCAGAGCCTCGCCTCCGTCGCCATCACCCTCGATTCCCACATGTCTCTGCAGACATGGCCGCGTTAGCACCATGTGTGCACCAAACCAGCGCCACCCATACCCCTAACCCTATATCCAAATCGCGTGAACCCAGCCCGTGAGCCTAGTCTATAGACCGTGGATCTTACGTGTCAACCTCTCAGCCTTTTTCCTAAATTCCAAAAAATAAAGATTCCCAGAATACTCCCTTTGTCCCAAATGCCAGACTTTGAATCCTCTCTTCTGTGTTATTTTCTGAATTAATCCACCCAAGCCACTTCCAAGAGCCTGTTCTCCCTCGTACGAACTTCAATTGAGCTCCTTAAAGTTTATAAATTCATCTAAAATCAAACCCTATGTTCTAGTATTTTGTAGCTGTTTTCACCTCTAATTGTTATTTATTTGCTTTTCGTCGCTTATTTTCACGTAAGCGTTGAAGCTTCGGGAGCCTATAAAGGAGAGGGGCTAGCTCAAGGACAAGATCAAGACCTATTCCAAGGCAAGTTGTGCTTTGATCATGTTGTACCCAGTTTACAAAAAATACTTTGTTCTAAAACTATTGCATGCTATTTAAATTATCAAATGTTTATTATTTCAGAAGTTAGCTATGCAACCCAATTATCATTTATTCCACGTTGTCGATTGTATTCCATGGCCATTTGTCACCTTAGGATGGTTAATTACTAGTTGGTAACTATTGTAGCACCAACGTGGGTTGGTTAGTGTTATATGATGTGTAGCCATGTTGGGTTATTGATATCATTTTGACATGACAACATTACACCTGATTATTTGAATATGGAATTACTCTGTGAATAACTATGTGCTATGTGTATACAACTAGGATAGACAAATGATTTAGACTGGGCAAGTGGCAAGACTTAGTGTTAGACTATGTATGGTGGACTTGTGTTGGTTTATATGTTTCTATGTGTATGCTTAGCACATTGGGTAGTCTTGCCCTAGACAATTAAGGACACAACTTTTTGCGCAATTGAACTGAGCCATAATCGTACAACCACATGATCTAATGGGAAGAGCCTAGTGTAGTAAGTTATGGAGTTTCAACATTGGCTTCCTCAGGATGTAGGTTAGCCATGTGTAGGGTGGAGGGTGTGGTATGCTATGTATGAACCGCATCATGGACTATTTCCATTCCCAAATCTAATAGTGTATCCATATGCTAGTTTATTGTGTTTGGATATTCTCTCTGTATAGAATAAGGGTGTAGGTAGGTTACCGAGAGGGCCAATTGTTGGGGGCAAAGTATCTGAAATGCTTTGTTATGATCCTCCGGGTCACATGTCCATGGAAACGTGTCAGAACCATGTCGTTGGTCATATCATGTGGGTAAAGTTGTAAAATAGTTGTATAGTGTTAATCAAATCTATTTTGAATACCCGTATCCACGATCATAGACATACTCAAGGATTTCACACAAGGGGTAGTGTTACAAAACAAAAATGGGAAGGTTGGCTATGTGAATAAATGGTTTAGGCTATGTGGAAGTTTTTTTTGTCAACCATTGCTTAAGTAATAGTTCTATTTCTGTTTCAACTTACGCTTTTAACTTATTATTGGTTTTCAATTGCAAATGTTTCTTTGCGCTAAATAAACATAGAAACCATATCATTTGGAATATGCCATCATATATACTTGCATTTTGTGTACGGAACTTGCTGAGTAATCTATGTTCTCACCTTGAAATAATCATCATTCAGTTGACGAAGTGGAAGAATCTACACCTTCTTTGGAGGAAGAGTACTACAAAGAGTTGGGTATATATATATCATTTTATATGATAGGCCTTAGTTTTGCTTTGGTCGTACTATTAAGGCAGTTTAAGGCTGGCAGCTTTAATTTGGTTAGGTAGGATAGCTAGTTGTGGTGCGCACCTGGTCATTCTAGCCCAGTACTAGCTAGTTAGGGAGTATCAAGGATCAAGGTTTGGTAGTGAGGATCGTGAAGAATGGATCAAATCAAGCCAAGTTTTAAAAGTCTCGATGGAGGTGGATAATCCGGGTATGGCATACCATAGGGGCGTACCATTGGTCTAGATAGGGATTTTGCTGTGCTCCCCAGAATTTCTACAGATGCAGATTATTCGGGTCAAGAATATCATTGACCCGTACCATTGGATCTGAAGATCTCAGAGTTGACGAAGTGTTGAGGCGGATGATCTAGGTGGGCCGTACCATTGAGGTGTACCATTGGTCCAGAAGGTGTCAAGTATTGAAGAAATTGGACATAGATGATTCGGTGAGGTGTATCATTGAGGCATACCATTGGATCAGTAGGCTTCTATGGTGACGAAGTGCGGAGACGGATGACTTACGTGGGTCGTATCACGGACTTGTACCATTAATCTAGAAGGATTTCAAGGCAGTTTTTAACTAAGGCGGATGATACGAGCCAGATAGATGATCGAGGTCAGGGCGTATTATCCGGGTATGTCCAACGTCTATTTTTTTTTTAACTGTTGGGCCCAAGGAATTTTGTATTGAAGTGGATGATCCAAGTTGAGATGAATGATTCGGGTCTGCCGAAACTTTTTAGAAACTATCTATCAGCTAGTTTTTGAATTGGAGGCTATATAAGTGGACTATGGGCATTCATTTTAGCTCTCTTGAGATTCCAAAAAAATGTAGCAAACATATTGAAGAGTTCAAGTGCATCTCAAATGTAGGAAACATATTGAGGAGTTCAAGTGCACCTTAGAGCTTGAATTGAAGACCAAGAAGTTGTTTAAAAGATTGTGAGAGTAGATTAGGCCTAGTTGTATGCATCACTCCTAGTTGCTTGACCTTGTTATGTTCAAGTAACCTCTTCGGGTTTATTACTCTCGCAAATTCGGTGTTTTCTAGATGGCTTGGAAGCGTGCTCTTGGTGACCTTCTAAAGAAAATCTTGTGGTGGTGACCTTCTAAGGAAAATCTTGTGGAAGGCATCGAGAGAGTTATGAAGGTTCGAAATCCACATATCCAAAGCGAATAATGACTACCATGCGTGAGTGCTTGGATCCTTGCACGGATTTAAGTGGGAGGAATACTCTTGCGAGAGTGCTCCAACAAGGATCAAAGAGAATGCAAAATCTCCGAGACCTCGATAAAAAAATTGGTTGTCCCCGGTCTTCTTTATGTTTCCTCATTTAATCTCCTTGTCCCTCAATTCCCAGAAACCCGATCACTAGTCTTGTGTTGAATTGGAATTTAGGTTGCAAAATTTCACTAGCATGTGTAGGAGTTGATTGATTACACTAAGAACCATAGGCATGTAGGTTGGGTTGGAAGGTTGAAGCTTAAAGATTCTCAATTCACTCCTCTTTTAGACATCCAATCCACTTCAATCCAAAGCCTTCCTTTACGCATGCACGCTTCACAGAGTAATCTCATGGAAGTAGTGTGCAAATTGAGATTGGCGCCAGGACACTATTTCGTCTTGATGTTTCAAACGGATGTATAGAAAGAGCTAAAAAATAAAAATAAAATAAAACTCGCTGATGGCGTGACCCCGCCAAACAAACAAACCAGGATGACTCAGCTTAGTGATGCTCCTCCCTCAGTGGCAACATCGTAAAAAAAACCATCAAATCAGGAAAGGAAAGCAAGCCCCTCTTCTCTCTAATCTCTATCCATCGCCTTGTTCAGTTCCCATCTCTCTCGCGCGTCTCTCGCCTCGTCGTCGCGTCCAAACCCTAGCCCTCCCCCACCCCAAACCCTACCTTCGGAGCTCTGATTCTCCGCGTCGGCTCGCGATTCTGACGCTCCCGTCGCACTCCGCGCCCCCGATTCACCCCCGTCCGGGCGAGATCCGGCGGATGGAACCCGCGGCGCCGAAGGAGCATTCGCCGCCGCCCCAGTCCCAGTCCGCGGCGGAGGAAGACGGGATGCTCTCCGTGACGGCGGCGATGGCGAGGGACGCCGCCGTGCTGTTCCAGAACCACCGGTACACCGAGTGCGCCGAGGTGCTCGCGCAGCTCCTGCCCAAGAAGGAGGGCGACCCCAAGGTGGGCGATTCTAGCTCTCTGCTTTCATATGTGCGGAGAAGTGAAGAGGCTTAAGAGGTTCCGGGATAAATAAATCTTTTAGCTGTATATATAGCGAATCCGTGTGCTTGGCTAGGTTGACAGTGGCGCGTATGATCGGGGTGGTTTCAATCTTGCTTGCTAGATGTGTCTTGCTTGCTAGATGTGTCATGTGTCTGTCGCTGGAGATGTTGTTATATGCTTGCTTAGCGTCAGTTGCATGAGAATTGCGTGGTGTGCATGTTTGAGTTGTGCGTGTGGCTTGTCTCTGGGTGGGTGGTGTGAGCCTGCATATGTATGAATAGATGTGTGCATCTGTCAGTGTATGCGACTTGCATGACTCGCTTGTGTGTTAATGTGTTGGGGTTGGGTGGGTGCCCATTTGTATTTTGTGAGTCGGGTACTGTTTCAATGTGTATGTGAATGTGGATGTGCGCAGTGGTATGTTGGTGCATGTCAATGCCAGCGGGGCATGCGATTGGCCTTGGGTGTGCTTCTCCTCGTGCATGATTTTAATTAGTAATTTTGTATGCTTGTTGAAACATAGACCAGGGCCTGTTTTAGATGGTTGTGTTAGTTTTGAAATTCGTGGCATAATTTGCCTACAAATGGTAGGAAAATTGGTTTAGTTTGGAATGATTGGTGAAACAATTACCCAATGTCTGTGTATAGCACAGAATAGGTACATTCATACTTTCTACCATGCTCAGCTGGGGTCTGTAGTGTTTCTACTGTCTCTTAAGGAAGAAATGAAGTTTAATCATACTTGTTTTGTTGCATCTGATGTCACAATTGTCAATTTTCAGATCCTTCACAATATGGCTATCACAGAATCTTTCTTGGACGGTTGTCCTGATCCAAAAAAGTTGCTTGAAGCTCTAGGCAATGTTAAGGTTAGTGAATCTGCATTGCTCACTGTTTGATCATTTACTCAGTTATGAATAGAAATCAGCAACCTTGCTGTAAGCCTGTAGTGGTAAAATGTTAATGTCTGGCTCTTTATTGTAGTCCTATCCTTTAGTTAGTTCCAATCATATATTCCTTAGTTCTTGAAAGGACAGTCATGATGCTTTGCCATATTTTTCTTCATCCATTCATTTTGATACCTGTTTTGTGCAAGATTATTCCAAATAGCCAAACTTTCTATGTCAATTCCATAATTTTGTCGTATTCTAAATACATATGTTTTTTTGGTTCTTGTGGGTTTTAATGAAGATAATTTTCACACGCATGAAAAGCTATTTTGTTTGTGGCTAGTGACATTCTTTTGTGTATGGACAGTGACTTTATTATTTAAATTTTATTTTATTCTTCATGTATGTATTTTTATCTTCAACTGTAGCTGTGAGGTGCATGGGTACAGGAAAAAAGGGTGTTGCATATATACATGCCACATGTTGAGAATAGGGCTAGTATTTGATTGATTAGCTCGAAACTAATCAAAATTCGAAAAGCTTGGTGTTGAATATAAGCAATTGTTGGAAAATTATATGTAGGCATTAAAATAATCTTTTCAATTCGTAGGAGCATATTGATAGAACTGGAGTTTAGCTCATATGATCTTACAGATCATAGGAATCATGGTTATTAAGTCGTCGACTAGTCGACAAGTCGGCGGCGAAGAAACGACTGGAGCTGTCGACTCGACTTGCGCCAGCCGGCCTTCGTCGCCATCGTCCTCGCCCTTCGTCGCAGCTGCCGTCGCAGCTCCCTAAGACGCCGCCGGAGGCCAAGGCGTCGCCTCCACCGTCGCTCGTCGCTCGTGCGACGTTGGAGAGTCAGATCTGGGCGGGAGGAGGAGCAGAGGAGGCCCGTCTTGCCGGATCCGGGGAGAGAAG
The DNA here is from genome assembly GCA_036346405.1 of Phyllostachys edulis. Taxonomy (NCBI): domain Eukaryota; kingdom Viridiplantae; phylum Streptophyta; class Magnoliopsida; order Poales; family Poaceae; genus Phyllostachys; species Phyllostachys edulis. The sequence continues at coordinate 55,770,389 of CM070562.1, read as the reverse complement.
AGGATGCGCGGATCCGGGGAGGAGAGCCGCCACGGGGAGGAGGAGGATGCCACGGGGAGAGGAGAGGATCTTGTACGGGTGGGGAGAGGATCTTGGCCACGGGGAGGGGAGAGGATGCGCCACAGGGAGAGGAGGAGGATCTTGCCACGGAGGGGGGGAGAGATGAGAAGAGGGTAGATGAGGATGCGCCGGGGAGAGGGAGAGAGATGAGAAGAGGGCAGCTGCGTTAGGGTTGAGTAGGGGGAGAGAGAGAGAGAGGAGAAGTGGTGGGTTGGGCCGTTATTCGCTGATGGGCCGTTATTTCCTGAGATCTAAGGGCAACTAAGGCAGGAACTGGGGTGGAGCTAAGGAGGAACCAAAGCATTTTTTGTAAACAGTAGATATCGACTAGTCGGCAAGTCGGTCACTACGAGAGTAGTGCCGACTTGTCGACTTAATAACCTTGATAGGAATGCTTTTGCTATATTTGTGTACTGTGTATGATAGCTCTATTCATGCGATCTTTTGTTGCATAGACTACAAAACGTCTTTGTATTCTGAGCAGTAAACGATTTATGGTTTGAAGTTTTGGTTTACTGCACTCAAGAACACAAATTCCAACCCTTGGTTGATCGAAGACTTCAATTATTTTTTTGAGCTTTCGTCCTCCTTTGTCCAAAAGGGCTAACCCGGAGGTGCTACGATTTGGGCCAACAGGTATTATATGCTATTGTAAGTGTGTAACTCAATGTATACTACCAATATTGTACTAAAGATCGGGGTGTTACATTTTGCCCCCTTAATGGGCTGACGCTCTTGACGATGTGAAATGCCTAGAAATGTCCCTCAGTACACAACCTATGCCGTGTGCCGCTATAGGGCCACACGCACACGCGGCCCGTGCAACGTGGGTTGATGCTCTAATACCATCGGTAACACCCCACGGCTATCAAGGTGGTAGTGGGTCTGCTGCAACAATACATGTATGGTGGTTAGTTTGATAGTTTTGCAGTTAATTGGACCATGAAATGCAAGAGTGGCCTTTATTGCAGCCCAAAAAAACTCCCTGTTCTTTTGTCTGCCTTCCTTTCATCCTTTGAAAGTTCGAACTAGTAGTGATTGAACTCCTAGTATTATATCGTCATATGAAACAATATATGATATATTTGGAACTCAATTTGAGTTTTCTGTTTTTTTTATCATTCAAATTGCACATAAGTATATTAAGTTTTTCAATTGTTAAACCGTTTACAAGGCCGCTTTCAAGGCCACATACATACTGCTACAACGTGTGGTGGCTGCTCGCTAACTGCATACAGGTATTTAGAGCATTGGTGCAACTTAATGTTTCACATCTTATTATGGGAGATGCTTCTTTGCTTATGCTTGGTTGTTATCGACTGCTAGTGTCTTGTTGCGTTTCTGATGCCTTTTTTTATTTGCTATGCCATTTTGTATTGTGTAATGTTACTGTGCTTGATCTCCAAAATTTCATAATTGTTTGGGGAAATTCTAATGTTCTACCAATACATGCATTCAGAAAATAAGTGAAGAACTTGCCTGTGCATCTAGAGAACAAGCTGATTCTGCCAATGGGGTAGGAAACAATGCTTCTTCAGGATCAAGAGGCAGTGGCATTTTACCGTCGATTTCTGCAGCACATAATGCAACAACCTATGGGGACGAGTTTGACACAACCATAATAACATTCAACACTGTATGTTGTCTTGTTCTGTGAATGTAATTATTTAATTTTTAGGTGTTTGTGGTCTGTGGTTTTCATTAATGAAAGTACTGTTTTGGCCAATGTAAGCATTGAACATACTCCTTGATGTAAGCTTTAGCTGAAGACATGCTGATGGATTTGTTTATGGACTTGATGAATTTGCAGGCTGTTATCCTTTATCACCTTCATGATTATGAATCTGCGCTGTCTGTTTTGGAGCCATTGTACCGAAACATTGAACCAATTGATGAGGTATTATTATTTATTGGTTAGCTTAAGGAAAAAGGTGTTTACATCCTCTGATTATTCTTTACTACTGCAGACAACTGCACTTCATGTATGCTTTCTGTTACTGGATATTACATTAGCTTTGCAAGATGCATCAAAAGCTGCGGTAAGTTTATTTTCTTCCATGTTAGAAAAAAGTTTATTTTCTTCCCCATTAGTGTAGCCTGCAGTCGACGTCTACAGCTTGCTCCATTGAAACTAGTAACTTGTTTGCGATCATTCTGTTGTGGGCTTATGGGTATTTTGCCAACAGATGCTCCTGAAAGTGCATCATATGCACTATAGTCACTGTTTGACACAGCAAACTTACATAAGAGTAGAATACTACTTCTATGTGATATGTTCAGTTTTGTGTACTCTCTCCCCATATGCATCATGGTGTCATTTATATCCTTGCATAACATGCATTTTTTAGTATATGCAAATTTGTGCTGACACTGCTAATAGCCACCTTATGGGATTATTGCTGATAAAATCGAAACCAGGAGAGAGATCTAGGTGATGGATAAGTCTCTTTTGTGTTGGCTTTTGACCAGCATCTTAGCAGCTTTAGACTAGCATCTTAGCAGCTTTTGACTAGCATCTAGGACAGCATCTTAGACTAGCATCTTAGCAGCTTTTGACTAGCATCTTAGCAGCTTTAGACTAGCATCTTAGACTAGCATCTTAGCATATGCTTGGTCGGTTAGCGACTTATAAATTTGTATCCCCAACCCTCAAAGTTGGAAGTCTACTGTGTGAGAAATAAACAAAGAAAATTGCCCCATCTCCAAGTGTCATCCTCCCATGAGAGTAAGGATCTTGCTATCACCAAGTGCAAGAATCCAAATGACTAACAAGTGGTATCGAGCCGATTATCCTCGCAACTTGAGCATCTCTGCTCAATCCTTTCTCCACCTCGCCTCGGCCCAGCAGCATTCCAACCAAGAAGCGGCTCTCTCCACGCAGTTAGCTTCCTTGGCACGCCATGTCCGCAGATATCTCAGCCTTCGATGCGCCTCGAAACCTGCCGCGGCAAGAAGCCGATTCATTGTGGCAGAGGAACGCGATGAAGCGCTGGCACAAAGGCCGCGGCGCGGAAAGGGCGCGAGGTCGGCAAGAGCGAGCGGCAAAGCAGCCAGAGCGGAGGCGAGGCGGAAGCGGCAGCGGCGGCAGATGCGGCAAGCGGCAAAGAATGAGGTCGAGGTTCTCACATGGCAGAATAAAGAGCCCATCTCGCTGATGATAATACCGACGCGACCTCGAGCCACGGAGAAGGAGGCGGCATGAGCGAGTGGCGCGATGAAACCGCAAGACGCCACGAGCGGCGGCGCCCAGACAGCGCGCGACGCTACGGCGGTGTTCTGGAGGAGACGCATCGGCGGCGGGCTGACGGTCGACGGAGAGCGCGGCCTTCACAGCGACGCGCTCTCTCCTGCTTGCATCGCGCGGTCACCACGAGTACCAGTCGTCGAGGACGCCGGCCCGGCGGCGGGTGGCCTACCTCACCAAGACCAACTACGCCGAGCGGGTCGCGCGATGATGAGGTAAAGCTCCAGCGCGGCATATGTGGGATGCAATCCGGTGACGGAGACGCCGACTACGACCAGATCGACGGCGCCGGATGCTCTCATCGCCGCAGATCCGCCGAGATGCGCTTCGCTACCAACAAGCGATCGCCAAAGAAGCTTGGGACGCCATCGCCGCAAAGACGCGACGGCAGCGGCCGCGCCCGCAAGTCTACATTGCGCACTACGCAGGAGTGGGAGAACTCGCCTTCAAGCCAAAGCGAGGACGTTGATGACTTTGCTCTCGCCTCAACACTCTGCTGCGAAGTTGGTGCGATTGGCGACGACACCTACGGCGAGAGAGTCGTGAGAAGCTCTTCCGTTGTGTCCCCGAGAAGTACAAGCGATGGCTCGCCGACGAGTCTGTCTTTGCTGACCTTCCACGATGACGATCGAGGAGGCGCTGGTCGCCTCAAGGTCGTTGGCGGCGATGAGCCCTGGCGTCTCTCGACCCGCCACCATTGGCGGAAGCTCCTCTCGCTCGGGAGCAGCTGGTCACGGCCAAGGTGACGTGAAGAAGGGAGCCTTCTTCCACGACAAAGCGGTCGCAGCGTAAGCGCGCAAGCAGCGTAAAGACGCCAGACAGGCGCGAGGACGCGTCGAGGGTGATGACCATGAGGCGCCAGCATGCGCCTGGCGCAAGCAAAGCGCAAGACGAGACGACTCTTGCCACAATCTGCGGCAAGCTCGGTCATTGGGCGAGGATTGTCGATACCACGACGCGCGAGCCCACGTCGCGAAGTGAGGAGGAGCAATGGCTCGTTTCATTGCTCATCACGAGCATCGAACTACCTCCGCGCAGACCGGCCGCAGCTGCTCTCTCCACCTTGACGAGCCAAAAGCACACGCCTCCTCGGCGGCGATTAAACAACGACAAGACCGACGGGCGGTGCCTCGACACCGCGCCACCCACCACATGACCGGCGGCGGAGTTCTTCTCCGAGCTCGACTCAGCGTTCGAGGCACCGCAAGTTCGGCGACGCCCGCCGTGGAGATCAAGGGCGTCGGCTTTGTCGTCTTCGCCGCTAAGATCGGGCGAAAGCACCGGCCGCTCACCGGTGTCACTACATCCCCGTTGAGAACTCCATCATCGACTTGGGACACCGGATGAGAACGGATCGCGCGTGGAGATTGAGCACGGTGTCTTTGCGATCCGGGATCATAGTCGCCGGCTCTCGTCAAGGTCAACAGAGCAACCGCCTCTACGCCCTTCACGCTGCAGTGGTGCAACCTCTTTGTCTTGCGTACCGCCGCGACGACGACGTTGGAGGTGGCACGAGCGCTTTGGGCACCTCAACTTTGAGGCCCTAAGACGGCTCGGAAGAAGGAGATGGTCGCGGGGCATGCCGCACGTCGACCACGTGGAGCGCTTCGCGACACTGCGTCTCACCAAGCTGCGGCGGCTTCTTCCTCGCCAGCGAAGCTTCGCGCCAAGGAGAAGCCGGAGCTCGTACACGGTGACCTCTGGGCCCCGTGACACCGGCTACACCGGAGGCCGCTATTTCCTCCTCCTCGTCGACGACGTGTCCCGCCACATGTGGGCTGCCCTGCCGACGTCAAGGCATCCGCGGCGGGCGCCATCAAGTGCCTTCAAGCCGCTGCGGAGGCGAGCGCGCCGCAAGCCGGTCCCACGACGGACAACGGCGGTGAAGTTCACGGCGGCCGAAGTTCGCGGCGCATCGCGCCAACGAGGATCCATCGTCACTTCTCCGCCGCACACCTGCAGCAGAACGGCGTGCCGAAGGCCGCAACCGCAGACGGTGGTGGCCGCCGCCGCCTCCTCAGCGCAGAGGATGCCGCATTCTATCAGGTGAGGCGTTGATGATCGCCGCTCACTTGCTTAACCGCTTCCACCAAGGCCCTCGACAAAGAAGACGCCATACGAGGCTCGCACGGCGCAAGCCGCGCGAGCCACCTCCGTGTCTTCGATCGCTCGCCTTCGCCAAGAGCTCAACCACGCCGGCAAGCTCGACGACCGAGCACGCCAGAGTCTTCATCGGCCACGCGAGGGCGCCAAGGCCTACCGCGTCCTCGATCCTCACGACACGCTGCGTCGCAAGATCACGCGTGGCGCCGTGTTCGACGGCGCGAGGCCGACGGGGACAAGATGGTGGATGACGGCTCGACTCGACGACCGCCGATTTTGTTGTCGACCACGCCCACTTCGAGGAGGCGAAAGCCAACTTCGCCTTCACCGAGCTCGCCTACCCCACCACCCCTGCTTCGCCACCACCTCCCATGAGTCCTTCACCACCGCCACCACGGCTCGGAAGCCCACAGCTCGGCGAGTCCACCGCCAAAGACCGCGGCCACGCCTCATTCTCCCACACCGGCGCCTACTCGCTTCAGTTTCGCCGGCAGCCCGGCCACGACGAAGCAAAGACACGGTGGAGTTCGCCACTCCCGTCTAACGACGAGGATCGCGCCGACGCCTACCACGGCGGCGAGCCTCTGCCTTCAGCACCATGGACGACCTCCTCGGTGGCAATGGCCTCGAATCTGGCGCAGCGCGACTCGAGCGAAGTTGCACCTCGCGACAGATTTACGGCGAAGCCTCGCTCTTCGCCGAGGCGGAGAGAACGCGGCATGGTGTGCCGCGATGCGAGAGAGATGGACGCCGCCGAGCGAAACAAGACGTGGGAGCTGGCCGATCTTCTAGCCGGCCACCACGCCATCTCTCTCAAGTGGGTCTTCAAGCTCAAGAAAAACAAGGCTAGAGAGGTGATCAAGCACAAGGCGCGTCTCGTGGCACGAGGCTTCGTCCAGCAGGAGGGAGTCAACTTCGACGATGCCTTGGCGCTGTTGCACCTGATGGAGTCCGTCGTCTCCTCTCGCCTCGCAGCCTCAGAGGGTCAAAGGCCCATCACATGGACGTCAAGTCTGCTTTCTCAATCGGCGACTTGAAGGAGGAGGTCTCGTCCACCGCCGGATTCATCATCCCCAAGAAAAAGCAAGGTCCTCCGCTGCGCAAGGCCTCTACGGCTTCTGGCAGCAATCATGAGCTTGAACGCCAAGTCGACTCCACCTCAAGCAAATGGGATTCCAAAGCGAAGGCCACGAGGTCAGGGTCTCACCCAGGGCAAGGAGGCAATGCCCTGGCGATAGGCGCTCACGCCGACCTTGTGATCACCGGTACCAAGGAGAAGGAGATCAAGGCGTTCAAGGCGGAGATGAAGGCCACCTTCCGGATGAGCGACCTCGGGCCCTCTCTTTCTACCTCGGGATCGAGGTCCACCAGACGCCCCGGATCTCTCTTCGCCAGATCGCCTATGCCAAGCGCATCGTGGAGTGGCGGCCTCACCGATCGCAACCCAAATTTCACACTCCTATGGAGGAGAGGTCGGCTAAGTCGTGAGAGTACGGCGGAGGAGGCGGACGCGACGCAAGATGGCAGCGCATTGTGGGCGACCTTCGCTACCTTGTCCACACGCCGATCGACTTAGCGTTCGCCGTCGCCTCCACGCCACGGTTCATGCAATGATCGACGACGAGCACCAAAGAAGCCGTGAAAGGATCCTCCGCTACGTCGCGGCACCTCCGACTACGGCTTGCACTACCTAAGGTGCCCGTGGCAAGACTTCATCGGCATACGACAATGACCACGCCGGCGACATCGACACGAGCAAGAGCACCGGCGGATATCAGATTTCCTCGGCAAGTGTCCGATCACCGGCGATCGGTCAAGCAGCAGAGACGCAGAGGCGATGGAGCTCGGGGTGGACAACAAGTCCGCTTTGGCCTTGGCGAAGAACCCCGTCTTCCATGAGCGCAGAAGCACATCCGGTGAGGTATCACTTCATCGGTCGCTGGATGAAGGAGCGTCCGGCCGACTACATCAACACCCAAGACCACTCGCCCTCCTCGACCAAGTCTCTTGGCGGATCAAGTTCCAGGAGCTTCGCGCCAGGATCGGGATGGCTCAGATTTCTCACAAGGAGACACACAAGACTTAGGGGGAGAGTGATGGATAAGTCTCTTTTGTGTTGGCTTTTGACCAGCATCTTAGCAGCTTTAGACTAGCATCTTAGCAGCTTTTGACTAGCATCTAGGACAGCATCTTAGACTAGCATCTTAGCAGCTTTTGACTAGCATCTAGGACAGCATCTTAGCAGCTTTAGACTAGCATCTTAGATTAGCATCTTAGCATATGCTTGGCTGGTTAGCAGCCTATAAATTTGTATCCCCAACCCCTCAGGTTGGAAGTGCGCTGTGTGAAAAATAAACAAAGAAAATTGCCCCATCTCCAAGTGTCATCCTCCCAATGAGAGTAAGGATCTTGCTATCACCAAGTGCAAGAATCCAGCGACTAACACTAGGGTGGGTTGATCATGGAGTTCTTTTGTCTGTTAGATTTGGTTTATCAGGGAAATGATATGTTTTTCCTTCGATTTTGTCTTCATTAGAATTCCTGAGCTTAACACTCAGATTTAGTTGGGCTCTTAACTTGTATGGCGTGCCATGTCATTTGTTTGATCTTTTATCTTTCCAAAGTTGCAGCACTGACATATGTCTAGATGGAACTTTGTTCGTCTCATTTAACTGTGTACATTACTTATGTTTTTACAGGATATAATTCAATACTTGGAAAAGTCTTTTGGAGTAGTTAATGCAACGAACCATAATGAAAATGCTAGCATAGCTCAGCATGAATCAGCTCAACCAAAGCCTCCTGCAAAAAGTAACACGCCTCCAGATTCTGATTCAAACACTTATGCTGGTGTATGTGAGAACCTATCGGTGGGAAGTTTCTCAGATGATACACTGGAGTTTGAATCTTTGTACTCTGCTTTGGATGGTGGAAATCACAACTGGGGCAGACCTATCTTAAATGATTTCTCAAGGGCATCAGCTGATCTTGCTGCCACTGCTGCTGATCTGAAAGTTAGACTACAAATTTACAAGGTCCGGCTTCTACTTCTCACTAGGAACCTTAAGGTTGCCAAGCGAGAACTCAAAGTTCTAATGAACATGGCACGTGGTAGGGATTCATCAACAGAGCTTCTCTTGAAATCTCAATTGGAGTATGCCCGAGGGAACTATCGGAAGGCTGTGAAGCTGTTGAGCACACCCAATAATCGAACTGAATCTGCAATGCTAGCCATGTTCTACAACAATCTTGGTTGTATACTCCACCAACAAAGATCTAACCATACCTCAATATGGTGCTTTAGCAAAGCACTTAAATATAGCTTATCTATTCGTTCAGAGAAACCATTGAAGCTGTCTGCATTATCGCAAGACAAATCTTGTCTTATTTCATACAACTGCGGCATCCAACATTTGATGTGTGGGAAACCTTTGTTAGCAGCTCGCTGTTTTCGTGAGGCCATGCCGCTCTTGTACAACCGGTCCCTTTTTTGGCTTCGCTTTGCTGAGTGTGGCCTGCTAGCTCTAGAAAAAGGCCTCCTGTGTTCAAGTGGTGCTACTTCATGCAATGATGAGATTGAAGTTCATGTAGTGGGGTCAGGGAAATGGCGGCACTTGGTTATCAACCCAGTGAACTCAAGAAGTCATCATTCGGATTCTGAGGGAGTGACATCGGATGAACATGGAAATTTGATATCACTTAGATTTGCTAGACAGTGTCTACTCAATGGGCAACTAATATTGGATGCTTGTGAGCAGGAAAATCTGGTGGTTGCAACAGGCACAGAGGATTCCAACCAAGGAGCAGTACAAGGCCATAAAAACTCAGGTCAGAAGAACACCATGAGTACAGATTCCAAAACACCTTCTGGTCCAACGCTAACAAATGCTAATGGAGAACAAAAGGGAACGGTGAGCTTGAATGCCACCTTACAGAACTCTCTTGCTTTGTATGATGACATCTGTAGAAAAGAGAACCTCAAAATTAGACAAGCCATCCTGGGGGACCTGGCGTTTATTGAATTGTGTCTTGAGAATCCCTTGAAAGCTTTGTCTATTGCCAAGTCGCTACAGCAGCTGCCAGACTGCTCCAGGCAGTATGTATTCCTCAGCCATGTATATGCAGCTGAAGCTTTATGTGCGTTGAATAGACCAAAGGAGGCTGCTGAGCAGTTAATAGTTTATTTGAGAGATGGCAATGATATTGAGTTGCCCTATAGTGTTGAGAACTGTGAAAAGGCCCCTGTTGAGAAAGACAGCGATGGTGAAGACTCGATTACTCCCACAGTCGCAAAACTGGCCTCAGAAGAATCTCAGCATTCAGAAAGTCTCAAGCCTGAGGAAGCTCGGGGTGTTCTGTATGTTGACCTTGGTATGACAGCTGCAGTACAGGGAGAGCTTGAGCAGGCTAACTATATGGTGAGCTGCGGTCTTGCAATGTTGCCCAACAACCCTAGGGCAGTGCTAGCATCAGTTTATGTGGACCTTCTGCAGGGGAAGGCACAAGAAGCCATCACCAAGTTGAAACGGTGTAGAAATGTGAGATTTAGGACCAGTAGTGTAGCAGTCAGCAGCTAAGATAGGCTCCTTTTGATGATTTCTGTAGTTGATAATTGCCATTTCAACTTTTGGACCCTGACCCCATGCGGATGATCGTGAAAGATGGTAATGTTCTTCTGTGTACCATACATAAGAAAAGAATTGTAGATCTCCCGCCTTTCCCCTCTTTTAGCTTTCCCAGATTCAGGGGTGTATTGTGCTGGGATTATATGTTTTAATTTTGCCACTCTTTGGACTGAAGAGAGGTGAACTGATGAAATAGTTTCCGATATTCGTTTATTCAGGAAAGCAACGTGCAAAAGCTTTGGAATCTGAAGTCCGTGAGTATGTTGTGGTCCATCGTGTTACCCTGAATTATCACTTCACTGCTGTTTGGTTTTCGTTTGTCTTTGTTTTGTTTGCGTGTCAGTTTCAGATCAGAGAATTGACATTACTTTTTTTTTTATAGATTAAAGCTGGCCTTGCATTTCACTCATTCAAACAGCTACAGGATTAGGCTGGCGAAGTTGTTCCCACTCTTCCACCAGGGCGCCCATACGATGAGCTACTTATAATATCCTGTTCAAATATAAAACATATAAGTGACTAGTATTAGAATTAAATATAATTAGAAAGGGAAAATTGAGAATTTTGGAGGAGTTTTCGAACTCGGGCCTTTGGCCCATAGCTCTTTGGGCCCATGTAGGGGAACTAAATCCTAGCACTTAAGCATCTTGTGCACGGCATCGTAGCGCCGCCATCATCAGAGCACGCCCTCCCTTCGGTGCTCCTCTATTGTTGCCGACCATAAGGAAGAGGAAGGAGAGGGAAGAAGAGAGGAGAGGAAGAAGAAGAAGGTGGGGTTGATCTTCACGAGGGCTTCGCGAAGGTTTCAGCGGCATCTCGCATCGTTCTTGTGGGTAAATTCGTGATCCCAATTAGTTTTGATAGATAATTCATATGCGATTTGTATTCATTAGTCGCTTCGAGATTTACGTAGTAGATCGGTTAAATCTGTCTTTTTGTTGACATGCGGTTTTTGGTTAGATCCGAGCAGACTCAGGGATTAGTGTCTCCTGGAGATAGATGTGAATTTTCGTTATCTTTCCAGAAAGTGCTAATTCATAATTTTTGGATAAACGGTTAATTAGTTATGAATTTCGCAAGACAGGATGCTAAATCAGTTTCAGGATTTGTGCAAAGGAACATAGATCTGTAAATTTGATATGGGAGACGGCCGAATTGGGTCAGTTGGTCTCCTTGAGAGTTGTAGGTATTTTCATTGTGATCCCGAAAGTTAAATTTCATGATTTTTGGATTTCTAGATCAAAAGTTATGAATTTTAGAAGCTCAGTCAGAATCAGCATCTCTATTGTGATGTAAGAGATTTACTTGACTATTTGTAACATTTGTTGCACAATAGAAATATTTAAGATAATCTTATTGAGATACCTGTTTCTGTAGTTTCCGAAAGTATTAGAACAATGTGTTTGGTTGAGCCAAACAAAAGTTATGAAATTCACAAGTTAGTAGTACCGGAGATGGCAGATCGGTCTTGGGATTAAAAACAAAGACTTAGATGAACTAGTTTGATCTTTCGGTCACCGAGAAGTTATAGCTAGGCTTGTGTAGGTTCTAGGAAAATTGGATTCATGGCTTTTGGAGTTTTGACTCAAAAGTTAAGAATTTTTCCTTAACAATTGTTCGCTTGGACAGATTTGAGAATTTGAGAGAGTTTTGATTAATTTCGGGATTGCGATTAGGGACGCTTGTTCTCTTTCTGTTTCATTGCATTGCTTGTACACTTTTGGTTGGTGTACTTAGTATATTGTTTTACTACCCGGTGGTGGTGAACCCCGGCTAGAGCTTTCTATCGTTGACTTCGAATCACGGTTGAGGCAAGTAAAATTGATTTGTCTTGTTTGTTGTTTGTTCCACTTGATTGATGAATATGAAATGGGTAATTTCGGTATTCCTTGTTTCCTTCATAGTTGATATACCATGATTCTTCAATAATAAGACTACGCTCCTTACATTCATTCGTTCCTTTGCTCTGCTCACCCACCTGGAGTGGGTAGTGAAGTCCCATTACTCCAATATGGGCAAGTACATTGTGTAATGTATTTGCCGATTGTTCATAATGTTTTAAGTTCATGCCATGACTGAGTACTATGGTATGTGAGTAGATTTCGTTGACTTCTACTTCGTTTCATGTATGTGAATCATGCTTCTTGAGTTTTCTTCTTACAAATTCATATATATTCATTCATTCATTCATTCATGGTTCATGATTCACCCACGGAGTGGGATGTAAAGACCCATCAATTCCAAAGACAGTAACGTAAGACCCACCATTCCAATGTGGGCAGTTTGGGACACCCGTATGAAACGTTCTTCATACGGGACTTGGATCCCCACATTTTGTTAAATGCGGGCTTAGGTGAACACCGACGGGTATATCACCAGCTATACCGATATATGCATGTGTGTAGTCCCTTCATTTCATTTCATTCAATTCATTCATTCCATTCATTCAAATATTCGTTCTGTGGTTTATTCATATTCTTCAATAATGTTGTCATGATCATGGTTGTTGTATGTCCCATTTATTTTCTGTACTTGCTGAGTCTCGGACACATTCTTGCGTTGTTTGTTTTTTTAGGTGATCATTGATGTTGGCTCTATTGGGAGGGAGTAGACATGCACTACTCATTCACTTCACCTTAATCAAGTCCAAGATTACGATTTAATTCTATTTTTCATTCGTTAATGATGAACCGTAATAATTAAATTTAGATGTGGTTGATAACCCTCTCTATGTTATGGTTGATTAAGTATTGCTTGTGATCTTCGATCACCCTTCGTTATACTTGCTTGAATTCAGAATATTTTCATGCCATGGTTCTATTAAATAGTGATCTCTTTATGTCATTAGATGATATTATTCAAATTCTTCCGCATTATAGTTGTATGTTAGATGATTTAGGTGACATCTTGGCTTCCGAATAGCCAGGGTGTTACAGTTGGTATCAGAGCGGGCTTTAGGTCTGTAGTAATTAAGTTATTAAAATGACACACTGTGCACAGCAGGTGGGGTTTGGGTAATCCATTGCATCCGCATTTCTAGCGGTATGTTTCAACATGTTGAACTATTCTTGAATTGCTTCTGTACTATCATTTTTGTTGTTAATCTATGATCTGCTATGATCTTCTATATCTATAAATTTATTCTATGATTACTATGAGATGACCCTATATTCATAATTGATTATATTGGTTATGCGTATTGGTAACAGACGTTGAGAAGTTGAGATCGTGGTTGTTGTCCTGGGTTTTGCCAGGCTACACCACCGTTCGTGGTAGGAGAATAGAGAAGTACTTACCCCCGTTCCATAGTTATGTGTTGAGCATGAGTTCTTTGATGAAACTGTTGTCTTCCTTGAGCTTGTATTTGGTCTTCTGTTTGTAGTTTCTTGCTATTGATGAACTTCCTTTGATTGGTGGTTATAATGAAGTGGGCAAGTTTCAATTGGTCTCTATTTGTTCTTTGAAGCAAGTATTGTTCTTTCGACTAGTGTGATATTTCAGCTACTTGTGAATGTTGTTAGTTTGCAAGATTGATCTTTTCACAGAAGTTCTGTTTTTATTCCCTGTTGGAAATCGTAACTCATTTGTTCGCTTGGTATTTGGGCAATGGAAGGTTTCTTTTGCAAGTTCTTTATTATGTGGAAGCTTTGACCTTACGTATTTCTTTTGGATTAATTCGAAGATTGAAGTGTAGTACCTCTCTTTTATGAAAGAGTATGATAAAACCCTTTATTGTCATGCTAAACTAAGAGGTTTTAATTAAATGAATTAATTGATATGGTATGAGTTATCAAGTTGGGACATTAGCGTGGTGAAAACCAACGATTCTTAGCTAATATCTTTAGAGATGAAGTTGATTAATTTCAAGTTGTCCTGTAGTAGTTTCTTGAACATTGTTGAATAAGAATTTGTCTATACATGTTTGGGACTCATGGGGTTAATTACATGTGTGTTAGGTTATTGCCTCGGTAACTATTAATCTTGACTCTGTCTTCTATTCAAATATATGATGATTTTGTACAAATGCTAGATTCACTGCTTTTTGCCATGCTAAATTATTGTTATATGTATGAAGAAATGGATGATGGTTGTTGTAGTGACTTACAAAACCTTGTCTTATAAATATTCTATTGTTGAAGTTTAAAGATATTTCATTCTAATTTCTGAACAGAGGTAGGACTATGAATGCTTCCATGATTAGATAATCATCGGTTGTTAGTATTAATTGTTAGAGTGCTATTAGTGTGTGCTTTACTGGCATTGAGCGTCAGTAAGGGTATATGAGCGAAATCTAATAAGTGATTTAATCTGGTGGGTCTTATGAGTTTGTCTTGTTCTAGAGTGAGCTTGTTAAAAAGAGGTTTGCTTGACTTTGTGGCTTTCAGACTAGATTTGTTTTCTAGAATGAGTTGTTATTACAATCTTATATGGTGATGGAAATTCTATGACATGATTTGTTGTGTTCCTTTTGGAAGATTTATTGATGTGATGGTAAGGTATAATGAATGTTACCAAGAATATATGTTATTGATGTTAATAAAATGTTCAGTAATGTGAGGGTGATGTTGATTCTTTTATGGAGAAAGAATTTTGATCGTCTTTCGTGATATCTCTTAAATAAAAACATTTCAAAAGTTGCATTCATGATCTCTTGGTGTTCAATAACTATGTGGTAGTTAAATTTTTGTCGACTAAAGCGTCATGTTGCAAAGCTCTATTGATTCTTGAGTGATTCAAGTGATTTGATCTTGAATCACTCGTTTGTTCCTATTATTTAAGGTTTGATATTCCCTTCTTGTGAGGCTTGTGCCTCAATTGTGGTCCTCCCTTATGTACTCTGCGTTCATTGCCTAATCGATTTTTTTCCTCAGTCCTGTGTTCACTACGAGTGGTGAATGTTTTTTCTAGATGGTGAAAAACTGTTTTCATTTGCCTTTTCTTTTGAGAAGAAATCAACCTATTCGTTTCACATGGGTCTTCCGAAGTGTTTATTAATTGTTGTTGTGCGACCTTGGGTTGTGAGCTATTTGAGGAGCATTAGAGGATGAATTGATTTCGTGTATAATTCTTGGAGAGAATCTTAGTTATACCTAATGGTTGCCTTTGGGCTAAATTAATTGCATTGTTGCAACTATTAGAACCTATAGTGATTTGTGGACCAAGATTCTTTGTTCATTTTGTGGTGTAGCGTAACGAGGGAGAGATTAGCAAGGTAATCTAATCGTTAAAGCAATTTATGAGATAGTAGAGATTGTTGGATTATTTGTCAGGTATGGCTTGGTCTCAATGAGTAACTCTCTTGGAGTTAGACTCTTTCAAAAGATAACTTGGTTAAGAGTATAATTATCTATTGACCTTATTGGTCAAGTATGGTTAGGTTGTGGGAGTTTTATTCATCGAATCTGATGATTTCCCTACCCTTTTACACCAGAAGTTCATTCTAGGGGTCTTGGAGGTTAAATTTTTGGGCTTCGCCTTTTATATGCTGGGACTTTGGTCGCCTAGGGATTTTGTGTAGCGAAAGTATATTAAGGGTGGATTTTGGATTGTGGGATGATTATTGATAGGACCCTTTTGATGTAGTACCTGAGAATACGTGATGTCAACCATGATTTGGTTATTATTAAAGGATTGAGGTGACATGATTGAATGTGAGATCTATTTTGAGATACATTGGGAGTCATCCGTCAAAGTAATTCCGTCAGTAGAAGAGTTGTTAAGAATAAGTCTTGTGGACTCAAGAGAGCCTCCCTTTAAGCGGGTGGTTGATGTATTCGTTTGAGCTTGGCGTTGAGGTTGCCAATTTAAGAAAACGAGTTAGTGTCATATGATGAATTTGAAATTCATAATTTGAGAGAAGTTCTATTCCTAAAAGAGAAACTGAGAAAAAGAATGTTTCCTTGGGTAGTGAAGCGTTTTCTTTATTCTCGCTTGAGCTTTGTGCTGTTGACCGATGTCTTCCGCAGTTTGAGTTGGCGCTGTGTTGGCATGTTTGATTCTTTCCAATTCAGACAAACCAAAAGAAGTATTTGGTTTGGGCATTCGAGTGATTTCTCCTTTGGCTTTCGTAGTGTTCATTCATAAACTGCTTTTAGAAAGTGGAATTGTTTTCGTGATGAATTGTCAAATTTGGATTTGACCCTTTTGTTGGAGAGTTGGCATTGCGTGGTTGCGATGAGAAGTCTTTATTTTCAGTTGGATTCTCTTTTTAAAACAGTTGTTTAAAAACAAGTTACGTTGTGCATTATTAAGATGAAGAAACCGATTAAGTAGTGGGACAAGAGTTCCATGTGTGTGGTGCATGTTTGGGCTTTTGGTACCAAAGGGAAAGTTGGACCGAGGTACATTAGCTTGTTTTTGTCAGTTGCGGGGATTAGGAAGCGGGCGTATCGCTATGGCCGTCTCGAGTCCATACGCGCGGTACGCAATGTCTGGTATGTTCTGGTGCTGAGTGAGTACCCGAGCAGTCTGAAGCTTGGGATTTCGATTAGAGCCGTTGGCCAACGAGTAGGACTCTATCTTTGAGTCCTGCATGTTAAGAGAACCTGTGGGGGTCGAGACGAGTGTTGAGGTGTAAGCCGTTGGTATCTATCATTGGTGATGTGGTTCCATATGTCTGAGAGGAAAGCGACATGGAAGCAAGGGTCTCGCATACGCGAGCAATATCCGAGTCTGTTCACGACTAGTATGTGTAATTTGTTGTTTCATTTCAGTGGCGGTTGTTCTTCTGTTTATTTCGACGGTTAGAATTCGAGGTCGAATTCTGTTTAAGGGGGGTAGAATATAATATCCCGTTCAAATATAAAACATATAAGTGACTAGTATTAAAATTAAATATAATTAGAAAAGGAAAATTCAGAATTTTGGAGGAGTTTTAGAACTCGGGTCTTTGGCCCATAGCTCTTTGGGCCCATGTGGGGGGAACTAAACCCTAGCACCTAAGTACTGTAGCACGGGTACTGTAGCGCCGCCATCACTGTAGCACGTCGCTACTGTAGCACGCCCCTCCCCTCCGGTGCTCCTCCATTGTTGCCGGCCATAAGGAAGAGGAAGGAGAGGGAAGAAGAGAGGAGAGGAAGAAGAAGAAGGTGGGGTTGATCTTCACGAGGGCTTCGCGAAGGTTTCAGCGGCATCTCGCGTCGTTCTTGTGGGTAAATTCGTGATCCCAATTAGTTTTGATAGATAATTCATATGCGATTTGTATTCATTAGCTGTTCTGAGATTTCTGTAGTAGATCGGTTGAATCTGTCTTTTTGTTGACACGCGGTTTTTGGTTAGATCCGAGCAGACCCAGTGATTAGTGTCTCCTGGAGATAGATGTGAATTTTCGTTATCTTTCCAGAAAGTGCTAATTCATAATTTTTGGATAAACGGTTAATTAGTTACGAATTTCGCAAGACAGGAAGCTAAATCAGTCTCAGGATTTGTGCAGCGAACATAGATCTGTAAATTTGATATGGGAGACGGCCGAATTGGGTCAGTTGGTCTCCTTGAGAGTTGTAGGTATTTTCATTGTAATCCCAGAAAGTTAAATTTCATGATCTTTGGATTTCTAGATCAAAAGTTATGAATTTTAGAAGCTCAGGCTGTAATCAGCATCTCTATTGTGGACAGAAGAGATTTACTTGACTATTTGTAACATTTGTTGCACAATGAAAATATTTAAGATAATCTTATTGAGATACCTGGTTTCCTGTAGTTTCCAGAAAGTATTAGAACAATGTGTTTGGTTGAGCCAAACAAAAGTAATGAAATTCACAAGTTAGTAGTACCGGAGATGGCAGATCGGTCTTCGGGATTAAAAACAAAGACTTAGATGAACTAGTTTGATCTTTCGGTCACCTGAGAAGTTATAGCTAGGCTTGTGTAGGTTCTAGGAAAATTGGATTCATGGCTTTTGGAGTTTTGACTCAAAAGTTAAGAATTTTTCCTTAACAGCTGTTCGTTTGGACAGATTTGAGAATTTGAGAGAGTTTTGATTAATTTCTGGGATTGCGATTAGGGACGCTTGTTCTCTTTCTGTTTCATTGCATTGCTGTACACTTTTGGTTGGTGTACTTAGTATATTGTTTTACGGCTGCTAGGTGGTGGTGAACCCCGGGGCTAGAGCTTTCTATCGTTGACTTCCGAATCACGGTTGAGGTAAGTAAAATTGATTTGTCTTGTTTGTTGTTTGTTCCACTTGATTGATGAATATGAAATGGGTAATTTCAGTATTCCTTGTTTCCCTTCATAGTTGATATACCATGATTCTTCAATAATAAGACTACGTTCCTTACATTCATTCGTTCCTTTGCTCCTGTTCACCCACGGGAGTGGGTAGTGAAGTCCCATTACTCCAATATGAGCAAGTACATTGTGTAATGTACTGCTGTCGATTGTTCATAATGTTTTAAGTTCATGCCATGACTGAGTACTATGGTATGTGAGTAGGTTTCGTTGACTTCTACTTCGTTTCATGTATGTGAATCATGCTTCTTGAGTTTTCTTCTTACAAATTCATATATATTCATTCATTCATTCATTCATGGTTCATGATTCACCCACGGGAGTGGGATGTAAAGACCCATCAATTCCAGTATAGGCACGTAAGACCCACCATTCCAATGTGGGCAGTTTGTGACACCCGTATGAAACGTTCTTCATACGGGACTTGGATCCCCGCATTTTGTTAAATGCGGGCTTAGGTGAACACCGACGGGTATGTCACCAGCTATACCGGTATATGCATGTGTGTAGTCCCTTCATTTCATTCAATTCATTCATTCCATTCATTCAAATATTCGTTCTGTGGTTTATTCATATTCTTCAATAATGTTGTCATGATCATGGTTGTTGTATGTCCCATTTATTTTCTGTACTTGCTGAGTCTCGGACACATTCTTGCGTTGTTTGTTTTTTTAGGTGATCATTGATGTTGGCTCTATTGGGAGGGAGTAGACATGCACTACTCATTCACTTCACCTTAATCAAGTCCAAGATTATGATTTAGTTCTATTTTTCATTCGTTAATGATGAACCGTAATAATTAAATTTAGATGTGGTTGATAACCCTCTCTATGTTATGGTTGATTAAGTATTGCTTGTGATCTTCGATCACCCTTCGTTATACTTACTTGAATTCAGAATATTTTCATGCCATGGTTATATTAAATAGTGATCTCTTTATGTCATTAGATGATATTATTCAAATTCTTCCGCATTATAGTTATATGTTAGATGATTTAGATGACATCTTAGCTTTCGAATAGCCAGGGTGTTACACTACTGACACTGGGTCTGCTGGAGTCTTAACCATGTCTGACACATTTCGAATACGCCAAATTCCATTCTGGCCGGTGCACGGAAAGCATAACTCCGCCGCCAATTTTAGTACCTGATCATGGGAGTATAATTTTCAAGCAAATGCAGACAGTATAATATGGGTTCAATCTTTGCTTCGGGAACTTGGTGTTTTATTAAGAAGACCGCTGAGTTTTTGGTGCGACAACTTAGGTGCTACTTATTTTTCATCCAATCCTGTGTTTCATGCCTCGTACAAAACATATAGAAGTAAACTTTCACTTTGTTAGAGAAAGTAGCACAGAAGATTATTAACGTCAGGTTCATCGCATCTCAGGATCAGGTTGCAGATATCTTAACAAAATCTCACAGTTCGGTAGTTTGAACTTTGAAGCTTTGAAGAGCAATCTCAACTTAGTAGATAAAGGATGAGATTGAGGGAGGGTGGTGAAATATCTTGTATATTAGGAATATTACCAACTTGTATATCAGGAGACCAACCGTGTATATCTCTTGTAATCCCGGTTAATCTGGTTGTGATTCTGTTGTCGATTATGCCAAGTAGGCAAGTAGCATATCAGACAACACATTACTAACATTAAAGGATGCAAGGATTAGAGCTCGCCTGAGCCCTCTACATCGCCCCAATAAAACGCCGCCGTCTGATCGCGCCTGCGCATGCTCCGAACCGCCTGATCCGAGGCGCTGAGCCCGCTGGGAAGGCGCGGCCGCGAGAGCTCCACGTCGCCTGGAATGCGTGCGCCGTTGGATCGTGCTGCGCGCGCCTTGCGACCGCCTAATTCCGTCAGGTGTGTTTGCTGCGAGCGCGCGAGTGGCCATCGCTCCTGCGGGCCACGTCGGCCCAGCCAAAACGGCCCACGTGAATGCGCGGGTGATCTTGTAGTAAATACCAAAGCATCGCAGCCATGTTTGGCATTGCGAGACAAATCATCTATGGTTAGTTTTTTGGTAGGCATGTATGCCGTACTCAACAATGATCTACGTGCCAGGATGCAGGGGTGATCTCGAAGGCACGGTCGTATGTGTAAGTGAACTTGATGCAGCCATTGCTGTTGAACGGTTGTCTAGTAAGGTCAATCAACTAGGAGTGATACACACTAAAGACCAAACTAGTTCCTCTCACACTCCTATGTTCTAAATATTGTTTATGTTCTTATTTACTGTTCACCATTCCTATTCATATATTAATTCTGTTCTTATATCTTTTAGTTCATTGTGTAGTACATATGTTCTAAGTGCTGTTTATGTTCTTGTTCTTATTTACTGTTTATCATTCCTGTTCATATATAAATTCTGTTCTTATAACTTTTAGTTCTTTGTGTACTACATATGTTCTAAATATTGTTTATGTTCTTGTTCTTATTTACTGTTTGTCATTTCTGTTCATGTTTTATTATTAATTAAAAAAATGCATATTATCCTTCCAACCTGCATCACTCTGTCCCATATCCATACACCCGAAGGAATTTTTTGCGAATATGGCGCTTTTTCGTTGCGTATTTGCGGATTTAACCATGGGGACGATGTATTTACAAATATGGTAACGCTGGCGCACAACCATTATGCGCCAACGCCGGAAATAACAACATCTAGCGTTGGCGCGCGGCCACCGTGCGCCAACACCGCCAACACTGACGCGTGCCCGCCCCTGGCCACCACCCCTGCCACGTCAGCGCCACTGGCGCATGGTGGGCATGCGCCAGCCCCTTGGCGCAATGCCACCATGCGGCAGCCACATTGTTAGTAATTAGTTAGGTTAGTAATTAGTTTTAGGCTGAAATTTTAAGGAATTTTTAAATATAGCAAATGAGTCCAACAAATTATGAATTTTTTTGTGGAGCCTCCCGACACCGTGTACTTGCTTGTGTAAATTTTCTATAATTTTATTCATTCAGAATTGTTATCGCTATTTCGTATAAGTGTCATGTTCGTATGAATCAATAAATATAGAAAATTAGCTCAAAAAATTATGAATTTTATTTTGAAGGGTCCTCACGTAGTGGACTTGATTGTGTAATATTTTGGCAATTTTATATGTGATCTGGTATTGTCTCAAAAATTTAGGATTTAGGTCGCGAAAATTTCGATTTTAGGTTTCGGAAATTAGGGTTTCATGATTTCATGTGACTTGGAATGTCGATATACAATATAGCGCTAGAGTACACACGTAACAACCAAAATACGCATACAAATATAGCAAAACAAAATATGAATACAAATATACCCAAACATAATCGCATACCATGGGATATACCAAAGTCTAGATAAGCTTGTGCATGAACTGAGATGAAGGGGGAGGGGTATTATCACATGTAACTCGATCAAATAGGATACTCTTTGTTTATTTATCGGTTTAATGTGGATCATGTTCTTTAATACTGTATTGTATGACATGCTAGATAAGGTTGTGCATGAACCAACTGAGAAAAATACGTGGCATGCAGATCATATAACGATGTACCGTAACCTACGACTCGTGTGCGTTTTGAAGGCTACAGTACATCGTTATATGATATGCACGCCACGCATTTCCCTCAGTTGGTTCATGCACAATCTTATGTAGCCTGTGATACAATACATATCATTCATAGCAAACTGATAATTTGACAAAGTGTGTCCTATTTAACGATGTGTGCAGCTAGTCTCTGCGGTGCCATAGCGAGTGCTCCTTGTCTCGGGGTTGTGCACGGTGGCGGTGAGTGTAGAAGTTGTCCATATCCTGCGATTTCATGATGTAAGTGGATCGTATAGTAAGAAATGTAACAAGGATGCAAATTGTATATAACTCACGTTTTCGATACGGAGTGCACCTGGTCGGCCTGATACGCTTCGACGTCGGCCGGTCTCGGTCGAAGGAGCCTTCCCCTTCCCCATGTCGTCGGACTCTCCACGTCGGGCTGGTGTGTCGAAGTCATCTATGTCCTGCGATTCCATGATGTAAATGCACCGTACAGTGAAAAACGTAACAAGGATATAAATTCTTCATAACTCACGTCGTTGATATGGATTACGCCCAGGCGAGTACTGGGCTCCTTTGGTTTCCACTTACTTAATATGTCGTAATGATGACTACTAAACTAATTACGACTAATTAATTACCACTAAACTAATTCATTACTAGTGAACTAACTAATTACGACTAATTAATTGTCCTTAAACTATCTAATTATGACGAGCTGACTAAGACTGACTAATTACGACTACGGTAATAACAGCAAAAGTATATGACAAATTACCTACCCTTTTGGGGAAAGTAATCAATCATGGCCAAGCGCCGAGTGATGAGAAGCAAGAAAACAGTTAACCTCCCAATAAAAGTAATTATGTTACGTTCTTTGAGTTCTCAGCGACGAGCGCAAGAACGAGAATCGAAACGCAAATGAGATGAGCGAAGAGCGAGTGCCAGAGTTCGGTATTTATAGCCGAGCGGACGAGGAGTTGCGGCGTTGGCGTCGAGAATTCCGTAAGCGTTAGCACCGGAATTTCTGGACGAGGCGACAGATGTACGGAGGAGGGAGAGGGACAGTGGGAAAGATGGCCACCGCGAGGTTTTTTTAATTCTCCACAGAACAGTCCGGGTGCGTGGCAGGTGTAGCAGGCGGGAGGGAGGGCGCCATATTGTATATCAACATCTTCAATGGAGTTGCAATGTAGTTTTTTTTATACATTCCAAGTCACATGAAATCATGAAACCCTAATTTCCGAAATCTAAAATCGAAATTTTCGCGACCTAAATTCTAAATCTTTGAGACAATACCACAACACATATAAAATTACCGAAATATTACACAATCAAGTCCACTGCGTGAGGACCCTTCAAAATAAAATTCATAATTTTTGGAGCTCATTTTCTACATTTATTGATTCATACGAACATGACACTTATACGAAATAGCGATAATAATTCTGAACAAATAAAATTATGAAAAATTTACACAATCAAGTACACGGTGTCGGGAGGCCCCACAAAAATTCATAATTTTTGGACTCATTTGCTACATTTTAAAATTCCTTAAAATTTCATCCTAAAACTAATTACTAACCTAAGTATGCACTAATTAATAACAATGTGGTCAAGCATGGTGGCATTGCTCAAAAGCGTGGCGCATGCCACCATGCGCCAATTTGTGCCGACGAGTGGCGGCGGTGAACGCAGCGTCGGCGTTAGCGGCGTTAGCGCCTGATAGCAGTGTCATGATTTCGGCATTGGCGCATGGTGGCCGTGGCGCTAGCATTGCCAGATTGCAAATACATCACCAGCGTGGTCAAATCCGCAAATACGCAACAAAAAACGCCGTATCCGTAAAAATTCCACCCAAAGCCACACACACACACACATATATATATATATATATATATATATATATATATATATATATATATATATATATATATATATATATATATATATAAGCTTTTTTCTACTCCCTGGAGTAGTTACTCCTATTAGTATCTCACAATGTAGCGAATATCTTGCGCAACCAAGAGTATGTATATGTAGTATACGAGTATATAAGACCACTTATGTGGTATTTACACCTTTTTATTTTTAGGGGTGGTATGTACAATTTTTTAGACACACTCCTTCTTATATGCGAATATGAAGGTGTTTACAAAATAAGCTAAAAACTATGAACTCTCTTGCAAATTTTTCATGTGGTTCGCATTAGAGTATCTTATAATTAGTATATGAGTATACCCAAAGTGATAAAGGAGTATGTCAAGTTCTTTTAAGTGGTATATCAGAGGTGGGAGTAACTACTCCCGGGAGTAGAAGGTATTAATCTGCACACACACACACACACACACACACATACATACATACATACATACATACATACATACATACATACATACATACATACATACATACATACATACATACATACATACATACATACATACATACATACATACATACATACATACATACATACATACATACATACATACATACATACATATACATATATATACATATACATATATACGTATACGTGTACACGTATTTCCTATATAGGAAGCCTTTTTCCTACTCCCGGGTGTAGTTACTCCCTATTTCGTATCTCACAACGTAGGGAGTATCTTGCGCAACCGAGAGTATGTATGTGTAGTATGTACTCCCACTTTCAATATACTACTTAAATCTTTAGAAATTAATTATGTTAAAATAATTTCACAGAAACTCACTAAGGATAACGACCATGCTAACTCTAACCTACAGGCAAACGTATGCTCTGATACCAACGCTGTAAGACCCTCAAATATTGGAATGTGCCGAATTAAAATTATACTGGTAGCATAATTCTTAATTAAGGAACAGTGTAATTCCCTCATTAAAAATCATACTAGAAGCATAATAATAACAAGTAACTTTGAGTGGGTCATATCAGAAAACCCAAGCACCTGGAGAGGTCGAAACGAGGGGAGATAAGAGAGAGAAGGAGAGGTCTGGGTCTCAAAGAGATTCAAGCCAACAAAGGAAGTTAAAAGAGAAGAGACAAACCAGGGGCACAGAGAGGCTTGGAGGACCGGCGGCCCAAGGGCGACAAAGACACAATAGAGAGCCAGAACCGGCAAGGAACACCAACAAAAAGCTTAGTTAAGGTTTGATTAATTCCAGTTGAACTCTCCAAATTTTCAAAATATCAGGTTAAGCTTTGGATTCTCAATAAGGCCAAATGGTTACTTTTATTTTGAAAACTAGGCAAGAACTTAAGAGAAACGGGACGTTACACTAGGGTTTACCTAGAACCTAAATAAGCTAGTATACTGGTAAGAGAAACCCTAGGTCTTGAAAACGATATGAAAGACCGAAAAGTTATAAAAAGAACTTTTCAGTCAAATCAAGATTGGAACATCACATGAACATGTGAGTGATTCATGTGAGCTAGTGATGTCCTTAGAGAGCTTAAGATAATAGGAGGCAAGGTCTAAGCTTACCAGTTAGGGTTGAAGGAGATGAAATCAAGTTCTTGGTCAAACAAAGAAAGATCCAAAGTCCTTTACACAGTCGACCAAAACAAAAATAGTAGAAACTTAAGCTCTAAATACTACCACCCATGTTTTTGATAGGAAGGAATGGAGTCTAACTTACCAAAATGAGATTTCACCGAAGTGGTGCTCCCACTTTGCTTAAGTTGACAGAGAGTAAACCCTGGGTCCAACCCTACAAGAGATGCCCAAAATCCACATTAATATGAGATTTAGGCATACTCAAAGCTAAACAAGGGTAAGAGCAAGAAAGCTTCACTGGGAAGGAAGGCAAACTAGTGGAGCTCCTCTCGGTCAACAATGGCAGAAGCTAAGACAGTAGGGTTTATATAGAGTTGGAGTTCCTAGAGCAAATGAGAACTCTCCAGAGCTGATGAGGTGGCAACTAAGGCTAAATATCAAAGGAATATTCGTATATTCCCTGTGCATTGCCACCGCTCCGGCGAGGATGTCGGCGACGGCGCACCGTAAGAGAAAAAGGAGAGGATCGTCGCTGACAATCGGGCCCCAAAGGCAGTCACAGCCACGCACAGTGCATGACAAACTTCAAGGATCCACAACCGTTCGATTAGAAGTGAGCGGCTGTGATGAGGTGAGCAAATAACACTGAACCGGTATCCTTCAATATGGACTGTGCGATCTCAATTGAGCGGCTAGGATGGTGGGAACGTCCGGGTGGTCCAAGGTCACAATCCACAAGGGCCGTGCGATCATCATCTAACGGTCCAAGATTTAATCTTGGCGCTGCCGCTTTAAACCCAAAAGGAAGGCACGGTTGGATCTAAAACCAACGGCGCGATTGAAGGAGGTCCGGGTGGTCCGAACGGCACAATGGATGCAGCCCGTCCGATAGAAAACCAACGGTGGAGATCACGTGGTGCGTCCGGATGGTCCGAATAGCCCACAAGATCTGGCCCATTCATTGAGGATCCAACGGCTCACACGCTTTTCAGTTTCTGCCATTTAAAAATGGCATCGCCTGAAGATCGCGCGCCGCACAATTCAGATCCTACGGTTAATATTGAAGGGCAGATTGGAGTGGTCCGAACGGCCCATCTAATCTGGTCCGTTCGTAAGGAAATCGACGGCTCTCGTTCACTGGAAGTTAGGACGCGTGCGTGAACGTGTCGGGTGAGGCCCAGTTGCATGGTTTGGACCCAGATTTGGTCGCTACAGTGCAAAAGGGTCAGGTTAGACCAGAAAGATTGACCAACCCTATTTAAAATTTCAAAAGTTTGACCGGGGCTTTAAAATAGCAAATAAATTTGTAAAATTATGAAACTTTGCAGAAATGCTACTGGGATGATATATTCCCTAAATAAGTTTTAAAACCACTGTTTCTCCTTTTTGAAATACATAAATAATTCATCTAGGCCTGATAGGTTTTGTTTAAAGACAAATATTTTTCTCAAGATCAAAATAATTTCTAAAAACTCGACAAAAATTATTTTTGGGCAAAATAAATCATCTGGCTTTTAAATAAAATACTTCCCGGTCTTAATACCAACATTGAGTGGTATTTTCTTTTGAAGCTTCGATCAAATATGAATTTTTGGGCTAGAATTTGGGGAAATTAGATGGTAACATGTTGCCCATTTTGCCAAAATGAACAGTGATGTTATGAACAACATCTTATTACTGTTTATTAGGGCTGAGGCTGTTACAAACCTATTGTTGGGTCACGGGTAGGCTACGATAGCTACAAACAAAATTTTCTACCACGCAAACCAGGAAGCCATGCAAGTAGATGATCATAGATTGTTACCACCGACGCGTGAAACAATGGAAGAAGGGTTGGAGCGACTGGTCCAACGAAGAGCGTCGATGTAGTGGTCGTAGTCGATCGTCAACGTCCGACAAGTCGATCACGATGGCGCGATCGATCGTCAACGTCCGGCAAAGTCGATCACGATGGTCGCGATCGATCGTCTCCTCCAAAGAACGTCTGCGGTTCCTTGTGAAGATCGCGGATCGTCCTCAAGCGCAACAATCGTAGTAGCGCCTCTCGGTATCCACACGTCCGGGGAAGGAACAACCGAGCGTCGGTGTGCGGCACCAAGTCGCCGCGGTGGAGCTCTCAAGGAGATGGCGGCTAGGGTTTCGGTGGTGTTTCACGCATCTTTTCCAATAGCCTCATGCACCTCCTTATATAGTGCTCGTGGCGGATCCTATCCGGACACGTTCTTTAATCGTATTCGTATTGGTTTGTTCCAACCCGTTAAGTGTGTGACCACAGAGGTTCATGTGTAGTTCGGTTGTGATTGGAAACCGTTTCCGATCACGAGTCGTAAGCGGCTCCTAGCGTAACATATCGATTCGAAAACACACAAATTATATCGGACGAACCTTAATGCAATATGATATCGACCAGGTCCTCATCACTTACGACCAGTGTCCTATCTCTATCGACGATTCGTATTTGATCACGACCAACTCGTAACTCCTTACGATTTGGTTTCGACCACTCTGTGATTACGTTCGACCGATCTCGACTTGCTTGTATCTCCATACGACCCGGTTCGGTAGTGGTCGAACTAATGACCTACTCATGTATTCTCCTTTGCCTCACGATATCTGGTTGAACTCCGGGTGAGATGTTGTGTCATCCATGGACTGCTCAATACTTTCTCGATCGAGTATCGAGATAACCTTATGTGGTCGAACACTTGACTACTAGTGGCATGGCCATGCACTTTCTTTATCCGATCACAACGAGGGGCCCAGACATCTCTCTGTTATGTTAGGAGGGCAAATCCCATATCCCATCAAATCACATTCCTCTCCATGTTTGAGCATACCCGAAAGCTACCTTTATAAC
This sequence comes from Phyllostachys edulis, assembly GCA_036346405.1. Taxonomy (NCBI): domain Eukaryota; kingdom Viridiplantae; phylum Streptophyta; class Magnoliopsida; order Poales; family Poaceae; genus Phyllostachys; species Phyllostachys edulis. The sequence goes on along the minus strand of CM070562.1, from coordinate 55,742,242 downwards.
TACCCGATTCACGGTGTAGCGTTTGGCAACCCCTAAGAGTGCTCTTACACATGTAGGAAACCATCTTGATCTCGAGGTCTAAGGATTATACATCATCATTGCTTGAGACCAACTAATGACACATAGATTCATAACAATCTCAATAGTGCCTCAAGGTGGGTCTTATCCAACATCATGTTCTCTAACATGTGTCCATATTATTGGTTTGATATCTCCATATCTATGACTCGTGAAACATAGTCATCAACCAATACATATGCTAGTCTATTCATATGTGTCCTCATATGTTTCGACCGAGGATCGTATAAGAATAATTATTGCAGAAATATAGAGTTTCACAACCAAGTCACATACTTGATAATAAATATTAACAATATTATTCTAGGAACAAGATAACACATTATCCAATGTCATGAACATAATGAAATGTAATCATCTCTATGATTGCCTCTAGGGCATATTTCCAACACCTATCCCCCTTAGGAAAATCTTGTCCCGAGATTTCAGTAATTCAGAAGTGGGACAAAGATGGAACTGAAATGATTTCTTTTAAAGAAACAACATATGTTGTCTTTATTTCTTTCAAAGATAGAAAAGAAAGATTTTACATAACAACATAGTGTTGTTATTACAGCTTCTTTTTACATTGCTTTGTTTAACCTTGCCTTTCTTGATTTAAAGGCAATTCTTAAACAACAAAAAGGTGGGGGTGCTCGATCCTCATCAGATCTTCGCGCTCCCACGTGGCTTCATCCTCTGAGTGATTAGACCACTGAATTTTCAAGAACTTAACAGTGCGATTTCTTGTCCTGCATTCCATTTCATCGAGGATACGCACTGGTTGTTCTTGATAGGAAAGATCCGGTTGAAGATCAAGACTTTCATAAGTAGTAGCCTCGGCAGGAACACAGAGGCATTTCTTTAATTGAGAAACATGAAAGGTATCATGAACTGCCGAGAGAGAGTCGGGAAGTTCCAATTGATATGCCACAGCTCCTCGTCTTGCAATAATTCGGAAAGGTCCGATATAACGAGGTGCTAGCTTTCCTTTCACTTGAAAGCGATGAGTGCCCTTCATCGGTGATACTTTAAGATAGACATAATCATCTACCTCAAAGCTTAGCTCTCGACGACGATGATCCGCATAGCTCTTCGGCGAGATCTAGGCGGTTTTAAGCGGTCTCGAATCGCATTTAACTTGCTCTTCAGCTTCCATAACCAAGTCTAGACTGAAGGGTCTTTCACCAGACTCCGACCAATTCAATGGAGTCCTACAAGCTCTTCCATACAAGGCTTCAAAAGGTGACATTTGAATACTTGCTTGGTAGCTGTTGTTGTAGGAAAACTCCACATATGGCAAAGATTCCTCCCATTTTGTGCCATAAGATAGCACACAGGCTCTAAGAAGATCCTCCATCACTTGATTCACCCTTTCAGTTTGACCACTGGTCTGAGGATGATAAGCAGTGCTGAAGGAGAGTTCAGTTCCCATTGCTTGATGAAGGCAATTCCAAAAATGAGAAGTGAATTGAGATCCACGGTCTGAAACAATGACTTTCGGAACACCGTGGAGACAAACAATCTTAGCAATATATAATTCTGCCAATTGCCTGCCATTGAAAGTGGTTCTGACAGACAGGGATAAAATGAGCCACTTTTGTCAGACGATCAATTATCACCCAGATGGCATCGAATCCATTATGAGTTTTAGGAAGTCCGATAACAAAATCCATACCGACTTCTTCCCATTTCCATTGTGGAATAGGCAAAGGTTGAAGGGTACCAGCAGGTTTCAAGTGCTCGGCTTTAACCCTTTGACAAATGTCACATTCAGCAACATATTGAGCAATTTGTCTTTTCATCTTGCTCCACCAAAATGTTTTCTTCAAATCTTGGTACATTTTAGTGCTTACAGGATGCAAGGAAAGCTTGGAATTATGAGCCTCTTTAAGAATTAAGCCTCTCGGATGAGGATCTCAAGGTACCACCGAACGATTTACACGATATCGAATGGTACCACGGGCATCTTCGAAAATTCGTTGGCTTTACCCGCCTTCAAATTTTCCTTGATTTCACTACCTCGATGTCGCTTTTCGGGCCTCGAATCTGATCTTCGAGGGTTGACTTTACTTCCAAGGCAGCGAGAAATCCATCTTCTACCATTTCGAGACTTAAGCGCTGAAAATCAGCACATAAGCTTTTAGCCAAAGGTACCGTCGACAAGCAATTGCATTGTGATTTTCTGCTTAAAGCATCAGCCACAACATTGGCCTTGCCAGGATGGTAATGAATACCCATATCGTAGTCCTTGATCAATTTAAGCCATCTTCTTTGTCTCATATTCAGATCAACTTGAGTGAATATATATTTCAGGCTCTTATGATCAGTATAGATTTCACAACGATTACCAAGAAGGTAATATCGCCAAATCTTCAGGGCATGAACCACAGCTGCCAATTCCAAATCATGAGTAGGATAATTCACCTCATGAGGTCGCAACTGCCTGGATGCATATGCCACAACTCGGCCCTCTTGCACAAGCACACAGCCAAGTCCATGGCGAGATGCATCACAATAGATATCAAAATTCTTATGAATATATGGAAGAGTGAGAACAGGAGCCTCGGTCAGGAGCTTTCTCAAGAGCTGAAAACTGCCTTCACACTCAACTGACCAAAAGAATTTGTTCTCCTTCTTTAAAAGCTGAGTCAGAGGTCTAGAAATTTTGGAGAAGTTCCCAATGAACCTACGGTAATATCCCGCAAGTCCAAGGAAACTTCGAACTTCAGGAACATTCTGGGGCTACTTCCAGTCTAGTACATCTTGTACCTTGCTGGGATCAACAGTAATACCTCCTTCGGATAACACATGTCCCAAGAAGGCGACTTGCTTGAGCCAGAAAGCACACTTGCTAAATTTAGCATACAGCTGATGCTTGCGAAGTGTATCCAGCACAAGTCTTAGGTGTTTCTCATGCTCTTCGACAGACTTGGAGTAGATAAGAATGTCGTCAATGAACACAACAACAAACTTATCCAAGAAATCCATGAATACTGAATTCATAAGATTCATGAAATAAGCAGGAGCATTTGTTAGACCAAAGGACATAACAGTATACTCGTACAATCCGTAACGAGTAGAAAATGCTGTTTTAGGAATGTCCTCAGCTCTAACCTTGATCTGATGATAGCCCGACCGCAAATCAATTTTAGAAAAGACCCGGGCCCCAGTCAACTGGTCAAACAAATCATCAATTCGAGGCAGAGGATACTTATTTTTGACAGTGACTTCGTTTAACGGACGGTAGTCCACACACATCCGTAAAGTCTTGTCTTTCTTCTTAACAAAAATGGCCGGGCATCCCCAAGGTGAGGAACTCAGTCGAATGAATCCCTTGTCAAGTAATTCTCCAAGCTGTTTCTTCAATTCAACCAGCTCATTAGGAGGCATACGATAGGGTCATCTAGATATGGGAGCAGTGCCGGGAACTAGTTCAATCATGAACTCCACTTCCCGATCTGGTGGCATACCGGGAAGGTCTTCAGGAAAGACGTCTAGATATTCACATACAACTGGTACTGACTCCAAGGTAGGGGCGGCATCAATTTGCAATGCACCAAGATGAGAATGAACTGTTCTAGATTGAAAAACGACTGAAATGCTGTTTTTATTAGTTATAGATATAGTTCGTTGGGCACAATTAATTTGGCCGAGATTCTGGGACAACCAATCCATTCCCAAAATAACATCTACCCCTTGGGAGTTTATCACAATCAGGTCTGCCCAAAAATCTACCCCTTCAATATTGATATTGACATTATGGCAGATTTGATCAGTCATGAAGACTGACCCAGGTGAGTGAATAATATGTGGTGGATGAAGTGGATGCATAACTAGCTGATGTTGAGTAGCAAATTGCCTACTAACAAAAGAATGGGATGCTCCAGAGTCAAATAAAACAGTAGCTGAATGGAAATTAACTAGGAGCATACCAAGAATAACTTCAGGTGCCTCGGCCGCTTCTTCAAAGAAGATTATCGATTTATCTGACATGATCGGACTGGATCGAGCTTGATAACCGCCTTTGGAGAAGGTGCAGACGCCTTACGCAGCCTAGGAAAGGTCAATGTGGCAACCCACGTGCCTTAGCAAAGCATTGGTTTGCAAAATGTCCCGGGCGTCCACAATGGTAGCAAATCACACCCTACCGACATTAATAGCGATGGGTGGCGGTTTCCACTAGGTCGGACTGCCCGATGGGTGGAGGTGGACGAAATGCAAACACCGTGCCACTCGGTGGAGCCGAATCGGCGCTTCGGAAAGATCGAGGCTGCCATAGACACGGTCTTCTTGAACGGCTACTCGATGCAAATTGGGTAGTCTTTTGCCGCTTCCGTGACTCCTCTAAAGCCTTGCTCTTAGTTTCACAGAATAATGGCTTTGTCCACAAGATGTTGAAAAGTCACGAAATCTTGCCTGCCAAAGCTAACTGCAGCTCTTCAGACAAACCATTCATGAAACGGTTTCGACGACGAGTGTCAGTCGAAACATCGTCAGGGGCATACCGAGCAAGGAAATTGAATTCATGAAGATACTCGGTCACTGATTTTCGCCCTTGCTTGAGAGCGAGAAATTCCTGCTGCTTGAGCATCATCACTCCTTCAGGAATATGGGCCTCGCGAAAGGCCTCTATGAACTCAAGCCAAGAAGGGGTATGTCCTGTGGGCTAGATGGCCAGATAATTGTCCCACCAATTGCTAGCCGGTCCAGTCAGTTGGTAACTAGCATATAGGACTTTCTCCCTTTCAGAACATTGGGCAATTAATAGCTTCTTTTCAATCTCCCTAAGCCAATCCTCCGCTTCCATCGGATCTTGGGAGCTGGAGAACACTGGCGGGTTAGTCCGCTGAAAATCAGCAAGACTCCCCTGCCCATGCTGACTTCCTGCCCTGCCAGCTGGTGGGGTGATGGAAGAAGTATTGCGCGCAATTTGTTCCAGTATGCGCGTCTGGTCCATTCGGTTGCGCTCGATTTGCATGAGCACATCCGCCATAGTGGGTGGTGGAGGAAGCTCCTCTTCCTGTCTACCACCTTGTGGGCCATGAGAACCAGAAGGGTCAGCCTGGTCCCCTTGAGTATAGGGAACAGGGGTTGAGAACCTCTCCTCTTGTTGTGCTCGTGCACGAGTAGTAGGTCCTGTCATCCTGTTGCCATATAATGGTTAACAACAACACGAGGATATACTCAAGCGAACACATACAAGATTCTAGATAGAGAAGAAGGAAAGCACTAAACTGAATCATGCATTATGTTATGACATGCAGCCAAATTAACACCAAAATCGTAATCACACGGGTACAACAAAAGGTTCGACCCCCACTTCATTATATGCCGGCTGACCACAACACCAAGTCCAAAATCCAAAAATTGGCACATAGTATTTTTACAAAATATAGGCTATTCTATTACACAATACTTAAGGGACAGCTACAAGCCTATTACACATCTACTGCAGAACACATCATTCAAATCTATGTATAATCATTACGGTTAAAATTCACCGAAACTCATTTAACATATGAGCCTCGGTGAACTCAGATCTATGGGGTCCCTTGGGTGATGAGATGGGTAGGAGAACCCAACGACAAATGGTGTCCTCCGGAAGGTGTAGGTCATTGGTGCGAGGAAAACCAGGCAGACATCCTGGCTTGGCGACCTTGCCCAAGGATAGGAACAAGCCTGCACCTCTGGAAGCCAAATCCCGGGGTGTAGTAGCACTGGAGGGATCTCATTGTTACCATAGAGCACGTTACGAGTAACGCGGTTCGTGGCAACACCAAGCCTCAAATACTCACATGCCTCGTCTGCGAGCACGGCGGGGTTTCCATAGCTCATACACGAGACAAGTGATGGACTTGGTCCATAATACGGACCAACCTCGCTAACTTCAGCGTGCGTATGGGTTCTCTCAAACTGAATCTCATCAAGCGTACTCACATCTGCTCTAGGGCCTTGTTTTGGGAAGTGAACATAGGGTGGTGAGACACTCACAAATCATGATGAAGGAGGCTCATCATCCCACGCACGGCTTCTGAATGACCATAGATTCAGAGGTGGCACGTACATGGATGCGATATGGAACACTACCCACCACCGTCTGGCGATCACATTAATGATAGCTTGGTACTCTTCCATACCAAAGCCCTCGATCTCGACGATAGATGGCATACTCCTACCGATAAGTGAAATTGGCCCACCACATCATATCTCGAAGCAAGGCCGGAAACTCGTCCACATCTTCGGCTCGAGTCTCCTTAATCAAATACCAGCCACTCATCTACAGACAAAGGACAAGGTAAGTAAGAAACTTATCTTGGAAAATCAACGAAAGTTGGATAAGAATTGATACTAAGGAAGATAAGAAGTAAAAGATAGCATACTTAGATCTTTAGAAATTAATTATGTTAAAATAATTTCACAGAAACTCACTAAGGATAACGACCATGCTAACTCTAACCTACAAGCAAACGTATGCTCTGATACCAACGCTGTAAGACCCTCAAATATTGGAATGTGCGAATTAAAATTATCTTTGGTAGCATAATTCTTAATTAAGGAACAAAGTAATTCCTCATTAAAAATCATACTAGAAGCATAATAATAACAAGTAACAAGTCCAATATTCAGGTTCCTGATATATGTCATGCAATAGTTCCTGTGATTAGTGACTATTAGCATATATCCTTAAACAACATTGCATCATACACATACAAGTTATACATTCACTTAATTATGCATAACAGTTTACAATTTAGTTTGGTGCTACAGTAATAGATGACTTTGGTCATCACAAAAGTTCAACAGCGGAAGTAAAGCTAAACAACAAAAACCACCAATGGCCCCATCACCCGTAGGCTATTGCGTGGAGGTAAGAACCAGCTTCACTCGTTAGCGTCACCCTGATCGGCGCTAACGGGCATCTCATAAAGATAACCATCCTCACCGCAACAAGAGGTCATAAACCCCGAGTACGGCGGTACTCAAAGAAGACTTATACAAACTAATAAAAGAAAGTGTTTGATAGAACCTATACAAAGGAATAGAAATTTTACATGCATAAGGTTAACAACAGAAGGCTTTAATGGTTCAATTTTGCATAAAGCAATACATCTTAACCTACAATTACTAAGTTTTGACAAAGCAATTTTAATAAATCAATTTGGGCTAAAACAGTAAGTAAATGAGAGCATAATTATAAACAAGAATAATAATAAAGTGACAGAGCACTATCAAACCTGCATGACAACCATCATGCCAAATAATTCCCAAGACCGAATTTAGAGCAAAGTCTACACAGTGACATCAATTCAAGTGTAAATGCAGAATCGGACACGGCTATTCGAATAGTTTTAAAACCCTGCAGGGGTGTACATCTTTACCCACACGACTTAGTTAGCCCGTAAGCCTCCGGAATAATAGCACACTGCCTTTGGTATGCCGGCCGGGTAGACTAAGACTTGGTATTTTTCGACAAGTTGACGCTATTGAGTTGGACAACCCATGTGAGACTAATCCCGCTTAAACAACAACTGATAGCATCTGCTCAACCGGGGCCCACATGTTGTGTCGGGAATGCCGACCCAATCAATTAAATGCAAACTGCGCTCACTGCACATACTACATCGCAATCGGAGCCCTTAAGGTACGTACATGCGATGTAACACATATACGCCCTCACCCTTCTAAGAACATCTGATATCGATATAAAATTCACATGGCATAAGACAAAGACCGAAGATTTAAGCATCTATGCCATATGAGATCAATACACATGTCCCTACTCTCCTGTTCCCAACTCAATAGCATTAACCTTCTACTTAACCAAACAGTGCCCATACACTACGTGTGGAAGTACGTTGGGGCTTGAATTGGCTTGTCAGAGTTCAGTCCTTAATCAACCCAGACAAGACATCCACATTTCCCAATTCTCGTGCACAAAGGCACCATCACTAGCATCCACTTGTCTAGATTTGAAATCAGTTTATTAACAAGGCTTAGAGTCATTTCAGATTTAAATAAACTGGACAAAGAATTCAAATAAATAAAATTCAGTTGTTGTTCCCAGGTTTGACAAGATAAGCTTGCCAAACACTACCGCTTCTATGGACTTGCATGGCTAAGCAAAATTTAAAACTAAATACTATAATACAAAAGACTACCTTAGGTTGAGGGTATGATCAGATTTAGGGTAAGCCACAAAGATTGGGTTGTAGCTAACTAGAGACAGAGCACAAATAATTTTTAGAAAATTGCATGCAACAGTATCACTGTATTTTGTAAATCTACAGCTCACAAATTTGGGATCAATATGGTGCGAGAGGAAGCTTGCCTTGGTAGTAATAAATAACCTCTTGCTCGGGTTCTTCTTTGCTCAACAATGATTCAATAACCTCGGAAGAACCGTAATCTAAAAGAAAATAAAATCCAATGAACACAGGGAAAAACAGAGAACAACATGTATAAAAAGAATGCATGGTCAATGGCTTAATGTATGATTAGCAACATGCTTAAGGTACAATAATTTAATTAAAAATAATAAACTACAACTAACCTTTGCTAGTACTATTCACTATAGCTTGGAATTTAGATTGAGCTACAGTTTCAGATTTTTGAAACTGGAACAGGATAGCTCATAATTGAATTACTTGCCTAGCTAAACATTATGTAAATGAAATACCGTGCTAGAGCTAAGTGTATTTAAACTAGTTCTGTGACCTAGCTGATCATTTAATAACTATCAATAGCAATTTAAGAAATTGGACTCTTGCTGTCTATATTGTCGGTTTGACCAACAACAAAAACAAAGAAAGAATCTCTTTCCGCACTTCTATTGTCTTGAAGAAATACACAAAACGAAGACCTTAAATGGAAGTTAGAGCTATCTGGAAGATAATTAATATCACAACCCATCAATGCTAACCTTAACTGCCCGGTTTAAAGAAAGAAAAGAAGGGTTGAGCATTTGTCGGTTTTGGACCGACAATAACTAACAGAGAGAGGGTTTGTATTACTAATTGAATTGATGACCTTAATAATCAAAAGATGGTCTACTTATGATACTAGGTGTGACGTCCCACCCTGTGATGCACCGCGGGAGGTCCGAGAGGACCATTTTTTTCTTTTTTTTTTGCGCTGCGGAGCCACCATGTAAAGGAGTGGTAGCCGCGCATGGTGCATTCCCGAGGAGGTCTGCCAGGACCACCCAGGAGGTCTTCAGACCTTCGGTGGTCTTGGCTCATATGACCTCCCAGAGGTCTTTAAGTCCTCCCGGAGGTCTTGGCCAAGAACCCCTCGGTAGCACCTCCGGTACATCACAAGAGGTCGGCGGGACCTCCTGTGTTAAGTCCCGTGGGACATCCCGGAGGTCCCGCCTGTGCATCCGAGCTAGTCCCGGGGACGGTAGAGCTAGCTCACGAGAAGAACACAAGCTAATATCACAACCACGAGGTTAAACAAAGATGAAGCGCATAAATTAAACTTTATATAATAGAACCTTATGGTCAAGCTTGTTAACAAGAGGTCTCGCCATCGAGGGCTTACAAAACCAACAAGGACTTACAACCGGCAACTAGGAGCTCTAAGGCTCCCACACCAAAAGCGAGCACAGCCATCCCAACAAGCACCACAGGCTGTCGGGTAGAGGATGTCCTAGGCAGCTTAGTCGTCGAAGAACTCCTCCTCAAAGAGGTCAGCCGCTCAAGACTTGATCATCTTCATAGTCTGCTTTGACACGGGGCTTAAGCCATGAGTACTTTGAATGTACTCGAAAAGTCACGAGAGCAATTATGCAATAATAATCATGCAAGGGCTTACCAATTGAGAGTCAGTATGGTTAGTTTTATGCAAAGCCGATTTGGACAATAATAATAGTAATAGATTGAAGAGCAAACAAGGAAAAACAATAGTACATAATACATTTGATGAAGAAAATGTGGAGTGAGCACCAACTCACATCCACAACAACAATGGGGAGGTGCGGTCACACGTGCTGTGTCCTCACCCAAAACCCACTCTAGAGCACCCACTCCAGAGGTCCGAACCACTGGACCACCACCCGAGCCAACCTGACCCTCTCGAGCCGGCCAAGGTCTCTTGAGGCAAAGCCAAGGCATCTCATTGAAGTGTCGATGGCACAAATTTTGAAACAACTACCCCTTGCACCATTTTCACTGAGCATGTCCATGACCAAGGACTTGGCTATTCGAATAGATTTTACACTCTGCAGAGGTGTACAACTTTACCCACAATCCACGATCTCTCTAGCGGGGCGGGTTCGGTCACCCTTGCTCACTTCCTAAGGTGAAGCGGTCTAGAGAGCGCTGCAAGGCCTTTACAAAGCTTTGAACTGATTCGGCTGCCCGCTAAGGTTTCATAATCCCTCCGTGGTCTAGAAATCCACGTGGTTATGGGTGCCCTCTTGCGCCAACTAATTACACGCTCAACCACAACAGCCCCAAGCCATCTCATTGCTAATTATTCAGCCAGCACCATTCCCATAAAATGATCTTGTGGTTGCCTTTGTTTGGCCCAGCCAATGAGACACAAAGTGAAGTCCTTAATTGTGCTAAGGCAAGACTTCCACAACTAAGTGTGCACAAAGACCACTACTCACTCCTGCCTTCTTGCCTCAAAGAAACAATTTATATTAACCCATGCCAAAAGACCACCCAGGTCTTGGCACAACAATTTTAACCAAGTGGTCTCACACCATAGTCCACACAGGCTTAGGCATCCCGCCATAGTCGCTCAACAATAACCAACCACACATTTCATAAGTCATTAGTCAAGATTATTAGAGATGAAGCATGATACAACCAACCACGCTTTTCTAAGCAAGGCTATAAAGACCTCTGACCCCCATGTTGGCAAATAACAAAGAACACCAACTAAATATCCACCCTAAGGCTCACAAGGTGAACATAACAACATGCTAGGGACAAAGTATGAAGGAGGCATAACAACAAGTAGGCAAATAACTACAGCCCAAACCATTTTCTCATAAACATAGCCATGCATGATAAGTAAAACCAAAATACATTAGCAAAACTAGGTTCAAAATGATCAAAGGGAGGTCTGTGGCTTGCCTTGGTCAAGCAGTGGAGAGCCTTCAGTAGAGAGAGCTAGGTCCAAGATCTCCTCAAACTCGTGATCTACACGTTCGCAAGAAAACCAAATAAGAAAAACCACCCTAAGCCAAAGAACTTCAAAAGACTCCAAGGAACACAAACCAACTCAGCAAGAAAGGAAAAACCCGAAACTTCAAAGATTACTTTCAACGAGCTCCTGGGGAGGTCTTGCGCAAGAAGGAAACCAGGCGGGGGAGACAAGGAAGAAATGAACAATAGGTTACAAAGGCTTGCCCGCCCAGGCTATATATAGCCAGAGTTGGTGGAGTGCACCACAAGGAAGCTCAGTGACGTGTTGGCAATCAGGGCAACTAGGGCAGGGCTTGCCCTAAAAGAATTGAAATAAAGTACCTCAGATGTGACTGCATTTAATGTGACCCGACACCTATTAAATGCGCACAGAGTTCTGAGGCAAGAGCAATAATTACAAGGTGGAGAGAGGCTGGCAAGTGGGGCCAGTCAAAAGGGGGTACCACTGGTCAAAGAGGTGGCCCCACCGCAAGGATCATCTCCGCCAAAGACCACTTTGTGAGGTCTGGGCAAGAGGTCCAAGACACTCGAGAGGGAGGTCTGGACAGGAGGTCCAAGGACTCAAGAGGAGGTCTGGACAAGAGGTCCTCAAAGCTCACAACGAGGAGGTCGACACTCGGACACGCATAAGGGAGGTCTAAGGGTCAAGATCTCAAGGGAGGACCTCAGCGGTCCGAGATCAAAGGGTGCGGGGGTCTGACGAGTAGATCTCCAAAAGGGAGATCTAACGGTCCAAGATCTCAAAGGAAGAACCTCAGCGGTCCGATCAAAGGGTGCGGGGAGGTCTGGCGAGTAGATCTCCAACAGGAGATCTAACGGTCCAAGATCTCAAGGGAGGACCTCAGCGGTCGAGATCAAAGGGTGCGGGAGGTCGACCAACAGGATATTCTGTTTAGGAGGTGGTCTTTACAAAAGACCGGCTAGGATTGAGGAGGAGGTCTTTGCAAAACAACCAGGAAGAGGTCCTGGAAACAAAGGAAAACGCGCAGCAATGCAGAGTCGTTCGATTGGAATCGGGCGGTCCAGAAAGGAAAGGAACGTTCGGACCATCCAAACGTTACCTCGCAGTTGAGCCGTCAGATCAAGATCGAATGGCGCAAAACAAAGGGGCCGTTCGGACCGAGCGAACGGACCAACGAGACTAGGCCGTCTGATTTAAATCGGACGGCCAGGAGGGAAAGGGGACGTTCGGACCAAGCTAACGTGCCCTTAGGATCGGGCCATCCGAACAGCATCGGACGGTCCTAGATGAGGGAGGCAAAGCCTCAAGCGATACAGCCACAAGAGTCAAGGGTGGGTTCAAGCACTAAGGAGGTCTGGACCTTTAGATCCAACGAAGGGAGGACCTAGACGGCTAAGATCTCCAGAGAGGAGGTCCTAACGGCCAGATCTCAACAAGGGGAGGTCTGCGCGGCTAGGATCTCCAGAGAGGACGTCCTAATGGCCAGATCTCAACAAGGGGAGGTCTGTGCGGCTAGGATCTCTAGAGAGGAGGTCCTAATGGCGAGATCTCAACAAGGGGAGGTGCAGGCGGCTAGGATCTCGAGAGAGGAGGTCCTAACGGCCGATCTCAATAAGGGAGGTGCATGCGGCTAGGATCTCGAGAGAGGAGGTCCTAACGGCCAGATCTCAACAAGGGAGGTGCATGCGGCTAGGATCTCAAGAGAGAGGTCCTAACGGCGAGATCTCAACAAGGGAGGTCTTAAAGGGCCGAGGAGGTCCGTAGGACAACAAAAGGTCTGCAGGGACAAAGGGAGGTCCAAATAGCCACGAGGAGGTCTATTTGAACACAAGGAGGTTCAAATAGACAAGAGGAAGTCTAGGAAGGTCCCAAAAGGGCACTGGGAGGTCGGAGAAACTCGAGCGCCTAAGAGAACTTCGGGGGTTCGGGAGGCGTGGAGAAGTCCACGGGGAGGTCCAAAAGAAGCAAAACCAAGCTTGGCTTGGAGAGACCAAAGAGGTTTTGAAACACAAACCTGAGCTGGGTCCTTAATAGGAAAACCCGAAGCACGGGAGAGGTCCGAACAGAGGGGGAGATAATTGAGAGAAGGAGAGCTCTGGGTCTCAAAGAGATTCAAGCCAACAAAGAAAGTTAAAAGAGAAGAGACAAACCAGGGGCACACAGAGAGGCTTTGAGGACCGACGGCCCAAGGGCAAGAAAGACACAACAGAGAGCCGAGCAGGCAAGGAACACCAACAAAAAGCTTAGTTAAGGTTTGATTAATTCGATTGAACTCTCCAAATTTTCAAAATATCGGGTTAAGCTTTGGATTCTCAATAAGGCCAAATGGTTACTTTTATTTTGAAAACTAGGCAAGAACTTAAGAAAGCGGGGCGTTACACTAGGGTTTACCTAGAACCTAAATAAGCTAGTATCTTGGTAAGAGAAACCCTAGGTCTTGAAAACGATATGAAAGACCGAAAAGTTATAAAAAGAACTTTTCAGTCAAATCAAGATTGGAACATCACATGAACATGTGAGTGATTCATGTGAGCTAGTGATGTCCTTAGAGAGCTTAAGATAACAGGAGGCAAGGTCTAAGCTTACCAGTTAGGGTTGAAGGAGATGAAATCAAGTTCTTGGTCAAACAGTAAAGATCCAAAGTCCTTTACACCAGTCTGACCAAAACAAAAATAGTAGAAACTTAAGCTCTAAAGACTACCACCCATGTTTTTTATAGGAAGGAATGGAGTCTAACTTACCAAAATGAGATTTCACCGAAGTGATGCTCCCACTTTGCTTAAGTTGACAGAGAGTAAACTCGGGGTCCAACCCTACAAGAGATGCCCAAAATCCACACTAATATGAGATTTAGGCATACTCAAAGCTGAACAAGGGTAAGAGCAAGAAAGCTTCACTGGGAAGGAAGGCAAACTAGTGGAGCTCCTGTCGGTCAACAATGGCAGAAGCTGACAATTGGGCCCCAAAGGCAGTCACAGCCACGCATAGCGCATGACAAACTTCAAGGATCCACAACCGTTTGATTAGAAGTGAGCGGCTGCGATGAGGTGAGCAAATAACACTGAACCGGTATCCTTCAATATGGACCGTGCAATCTCAATTGAACGGCTAGGATGGCTGGAACGTCTGGGTGGTCCGAAGGTCACAATCCACAAGGGCCGTGCGATCATCATCTAACGGTCCAAGATTTAATCTTGGCGCTGTGCGTTTAGGCCCAAAAAGGAAGGCACGGTTGGATCTAAAACCAGCGGCGCGATTGAAGGAGGTCGGGTGGTCGAGCGGCACAATGGATGCAGCCCGTCCGATAGAAAACCAACGGTGGAGATCACGTGGTGCGTCCGGATGGTCCGAACAGCCCACAAGATCTGGCCCATTCATTGAGGATCCAACGGCTCACACGCTTTTCAGTTTCTACCATTTAAAAATGGCATCGCCTGAAGATTGCACACCGCACAATTCAGATCCTACGGCCAATATTGAAGGGCAGATTGGAGTGGTCGAACGGCCCATCTAATCTGGTCGTTAAATGGAAATCGACGGCTCTCGTTCCTTTGGAAGTTAGGGCGCAGCGTGAACGTGTCGGGTGAGGCCCAGTTGCATGGTTTGGACCCAGATTTGGTCGCTACAGTGCAAAAGGGTCAGGTTAGACCGGAAAGATTGACCAACCCTATTTAAAATTTCAAAAGTTTGACCGGGGCTTTAAAATAGCAAATAAATTTGTAAAATTATGAAACTTTGCAGAAATGCTATTGGGATGATATATTCCCTAAATAAGTTTTAAAACCACTGTTTCTCCTTTTTGAAATACATAAATAATTCATCTAGGCCTGATAGGTTTTGTTTAAAGACAAATATTTTTCTCAAGATCAAAATAATTTCTAAAAACTCGACAAAAATTATTTTTGGGCAAAATAAATCATCTGGCTTTTAAATAAAATACTTCCCGGTCTTAATACCAACATTGAGTGGTATTTTCTTTTGAAGCTTCGATCAAATGTGAATTTTTGGGCTAGAATTTGGGGAAATTAGATGGTAACATGTTGCCCATTTTGCCAAAATGAACAGTGATGCTATGAACAGCATCTTATTACTGTTTATTAGGGCTGAGGCTGTTACAATATACTTCTTTTATATATGAAAAAGGGTATATGGCAAAAATAAAGGGCTATGATGAAATTTTTTCAATCAAGTCACATTGGAGTATCTTTTATACACACACACACATGTGATGTATATATACATATACATATGTGTATATACACAAACACACATATGTATGTACATGTATTATATATATATAGACACACACACACATATACATATCTCTACTACTTAAATATTGGAGTTTACCGTCGTTCGTTCTCCCACCATCGTTCGTATTCGTCCGATCGACGAGTAGAGAATCGATGGCCCAAATGGTCTCGCGCAGCAGCAACCCTCTCCTCTCACGCCTCCCACTCGCGTAAGCCTCCCACTTGCGCTGCAATCCCTAACTCCCTCTCCTCTCACGCTCCCACCACCCGCCTCCCACTCTCGCGCCACCCTCCCCACCCGCTCTGCGCCATCCGCGTCTCCCTTGCCCACCGCCGCGAGCCCCTCGCCCGCTGCCCTTCTTCGCCTCCACCTCCAAGCACACCCGCTCCGCGCGTTGCCTCCCATCCCTCCCCAAGCCCCTCGCGACGACTGCTCCCTCCCCCACCTCTTAGTCCACCTCGCCACCGCCATGACCACCCCACCTGCCTCCTCCTCGCTGCTGCTATCATGGCAAGTGGCACCCTATTCGGATCTGAATGCGATGTGAAGGCGGCGAGGGGTGGGTTGAGAGGGTGAGGCGCGGGGTGAAGACGGTGTGGTGCACATGCACACCATCTCCGCGCGCCTCCAAAAATACGGTAACCAACCGATCGATCTTGGATCCGGTTCCGAGGAGCCTGATGCAATTCGCGTTTGCATCTCTCTTCTTGTTCTTCTTGCTTTGAATGTGATTTGCCTGTTCTTTTATGCGTGTGATGGTCCAAGGCCTGAGGTATGATGATTTGTATGACCCATACCATCATCTGGACATTAAGGAGGTGCTCGCGAGGTGCCCCAGGGAGGTGTGCTAAGTTCTATCGCCACGGTAACCCCCGAATCCCCACTTCTACTCCTCCATTTTCGCAGGATGTGCTTAGTTCTGTTGCTTCTTACTTGTGTGCCTTCTCTCGTTGTATGATCGCGAGCTCCAGGCCTACGGCCTCCTCCACGTGGAGTTTGCGACGGCGCGGTGTGAGGCCGGAGGGCACGCGAGGATCTACGGATTCGAGCTGCTCCTCATCCTCGCCTTGGTTCCCGTCATCCTCCTCCTCCTCGGGCTTCTCACGATGGCGGCAGCTTAGGGAGCGCTTGATACGTGCGCCGACGACGTGAGATGCCTCGGTGACCGAATCAGAAGCGTTTGGGGGGGATCGCTTCTCCTTCCTAGGCTCCGTGAGTTGCTTCTTCTGTTGTTGTGTTGTTCATAGCTGAGTAGATTTTGTGATGGTGTTATGGTTTTGTACATGCACCAGTGTTGGTGGTTTCGGCTTGTGTGTGCTAGGTGTTCGATGAAATGCCTGGTCCTGTGTAGATGTGTGTAGAAAGCGGAGTTTTGGTTCCTAAATGACAAATGAAACCAACGCATACCGGAAGAGGATGTTTGTTTCATAGGTGAGCATTGATGTACTGTTTTTTTGATTGATATGGCTTAGATAATTGATATCACGTCGCAGTGTGGTTGCTTTGCTTTGTCTGCCACAATTTTCGCTATTTGGCGAATCGCTCTAATATGATTTTGCCATGGATGGGAGATGATGTGTGAGCATGTGTAGGCAGCATAAGGTTCATGCTTTGCTTGATTCCACGGGTACAACTTGTAGGATAGGGATGCTCATTTCTGCTATGCTTGCCATAATGCTAGAGTTATTAGCTCCAAGATGTGCTAGGAGCGAAAATACCGAGCTGCTAAAATCCCTACTAATAAAGTAATAATAATCCAATCTCAATAGAACATCTTGTTATGTCTTTCTTAATCTCTACTTCACCGTGATTTGGCTCGCCGAGTCTAGCGATTCGAGTAATAATCTTTCTACCGCTTCCTTAGAAAATTTGGTTCTAGCATGTGTCTCTGAAGTAATTTTTACTGTGCAAGAGTAAAGGTATTTACTCCTTGCATGGGAGATGCCAGGCAGCATCATAGGTCTTCGGTCGATTGTATAGTGCATTTCTATTGCGAGGATGTTAGGTTGTCTTTTAATATCTGCGGTTTGTCATTCTTAACCTGAACTTTACATGCATGTAGTTATTTTCTTGTCGGCATTCTCAATGCATGACTTTATCTGTCTACATGTGGTTTATAGATCATGGAAAATTATCAATGAGGTCTTAATTTAAAGCTATATTGCCTCTAGGGCCAAGAGTCGAGCTATGTGCTGCAAAGAAGATATTGGCTAATCAAAATATGCCTATCACATAGTAATAGACAGAATAAAACCATTAGGACAAGAAAGGGATATTATTTTGCAGTGACTTTCCAAAGTTCCAAATATTCAAGAAAAACAGAACACTAACAAGACAATGACATCTTACTATGCTGAATTAACATAAACTCAGACCTTCTCATGCTATTTCATGCCTAGGGGGTTATCGCAGCATAGATGAGGTATTGATCACTCGATTGTAATTTTATGGTTGCTAATTACATAATTCCTTCACTAATTTTTGAATTGAATTTTCTTTGTTCAGGTTTGGAGTGGGTTTGTTGTGCTATTTCGATCTCCGACACATTGGTGAGGATCTCACTCACCCTTTTCTTGGCAAACAAGATTTATTTTGTCCTTGCTGTGCATCTAGCTTCAATAGAATAGAACAATCAAGCGGTTAGTATAAGAAAAGTTTTAGCTGCATTTATTCATTTTTTTCAGTGCCAAGGATCAGTCCATCTGTACTTTGATCTGTAATTGCTCATAACTCACATCTACACAAATAGCATGTAGAGTGTAGAGATGCTTTCCTAAGCTTTAGCTAATAGAAAAATGCTTCCAGCATTTTGGTAGATCACGAGTACACAACGCATGCATGAGCGGTCTACCTTTCTTGAATGTGTAAATTGCTAAAAGTATATGTGTTCATTTTCGTTAAGCATAGCTTATCAGCGAAATGTATAGGACAACTCATGCAAGTAGCAACCAGTTTTCGATTTATGCAGTCAGAGGCTGCTACCTGGATCACTATACATACCTCCCTCCCTCTCTTGCTCACTCTGTATAGTTTTAAAGGAACAGAGCATCTTCCTCAAACACCATGTATTTTTCAAATGCTAAACATTCATGCACAATTAATGAAAGTAAGAGCTCTAGAATGGTAGTTGATACTTTTTAGCTTACTTAGTAAGAGCTCCAGAATTCTCCTTAATAAGTGTGTGATGTATATATTTTAGTGTCACCCATTGTGAGCCCTAATTTTCATGGATGGATTGGTGTATTGTCATTTAATGCTTCAAGATTTAATTAGTACGATTTCATTGCATTGCTTTCATGAATCAGATATTCAGATGTGGGAAATGTTCTTTGCTAAATAATCCTTGGTAGTTTTGGGAAACAATTTGGAGGAAATTCAGATGCACAAAGAAGAAAGTTCATCACATGAAGCGATGTTGGAGATTTAAGTATGTTGGTTGGCTGCTTCACTGTTGCAGCAGTTCTCAAATGTCTCTTTGTTTTCCTTTGTTACTCAGAATTGTCATCTCTTTGTTTCCCTTTATCATATCTGGTTTATTAATTTATTTTCTTACTATTAAGTTTTCTATATGGAATTGTCAGAAAAGAAAATTGCCTTTTGTTATCAAGATCAATATTCAGTAATATTGCCAAGTTATATTAAACATGATATCTTGTGGCTGTTGGATAGTGTTGCTATTGTTGTATGCTCCTTTTCTTTTCTCATAAAGAATTAAGGAACTTGCATTGATTCTCCTCAAATTGTTGATGCGTTTCTTCATTTTTTATGTATAGAACTTTGAAAGGGAAGAAGAAAAAGAAGAATAAAAAAGTCAGAGAGGAGGGGAGATCACAACAATCACCAAACACAAGAGGTGCGCTCCACAATAAATCAAAAACCCAATAGAGTTGTTGTGTTCTACATGAAAATTGATTGGGTTCTCATGGTCAGTGGGCTTTGCATTTATTGGCCTCTTGAGATTTTGTTATTGTACATGGTATGGTCCAATAGCAACAATAAGTTAGAAACATCGAGCCATACTACTAATGCTTCAATGCCTTAGCTATAATAGTATAACGAGTCCATGTCATGCATCTTCTATACAAATTTGCATGGAAGTCAAGCAGCCAGAATTAATATATGTATGTTCTTTTTCCAGAAATGCATCACAAGGTGGTAGCACTTATGTCCACTATAAAATTTGGAAGGGACGAAGCACCACTATAGTTTTGTGCTATTTGGTACGACCAACCGCTAATTATATAATATTTTCTTGTTTTCCTTCATTCTACATATGCCACTTATTATCTCGTGTAACTTGCAGTTAGGTACAGAACATGATGCTGAAGAAGCTTTGGATCATGCACGATCTGTAAGGCCAGTGCTTTTAGCACCATCTCAATGGTAGGCATGCAACCCGACCTCTTATGTAGTTGTGTACTACCTAAATGATATAATTATTACTCTCTGGTCTCTATAAAATTAAAATTCTGCATTTGTTGATATGCTTCTTTCCGTTGCTTTTTTCCGCAGTCGTTAAAGTATTTAGCTTTCGCACCACCAGATGCCTTTCAATCTGAGCTCAAACCTAACACCGCTCGGTGAAATCTGGTGAACTCGATTAGTCTTTGCCACCGCTGATGCCTTTCAATTCGAGTTCAAACCAAACACCTTTCGATAAAATTTGGTGAAGAATACGATTGAAGCGACCATTCTGAGCTTGAAGTTGATGGCTACACCACCGAATTCGACAATGAGCATTTTGTTTTACCGTTGTGTCAAGGTATGCTATCGAGCCAACTAGCCCTCTTGGGTGCAATGATGCGGTGTTCATAAGCGATCACGAGATCTCAAGGGCTATGAGACTTACGCCGATCTTTGGTAAGGATGTTGTCTCGATGGAGGTGGTAGTCGGCACAAGCCCATCATGAGGAGGCTATCCTGCTTCCTTGGGCCCTTGAAGCTTACCAACAATTGCGAACCACCTCCAAGCCGTTTCTTGAGGTTCGCGCTGCTAGGTAGACTTGCAATGGTTTCTAGATTTTTTCCATGTTCTAAATCAGCAGAGTGTAATTTATCGGCATGAGTTACCACAGCCTGTGCAACGCCCTCGGGAGAAATTTGTACGTTGTGTGTGTGTGTGTGTGTGTGTGAGAGAGAGAGAGAGAGAGAGATTTGAGTGCACCTGATTATAGTTTGTGATTTCATTGTTTGGATGGAATGAAAAAGGTGTACACGTTTGGTATGAAGGTCTCATAATGCCTGCCACCTGCCGCTTGCTCAATATTTTTGGTCTTTTTCACGTCTGCTGTAGAGGATAGCCCGATGCATATGTGGTATGGGGTTCTGAGAATAGCTAAATCTATGTAACTAAATAGGGATGAAGATTAATATATGCAACTTAATGTGGTTATGAGAAGATTAATTTGGTCTTTAGTTTTACGGGTGTCATTATTCCCGAAATTTGAATTTAATTGCCATACTAAAATACATATATTCCTTTGGTTGATGGCTAATAATAAATTGCGCAAAGTGAATCAAATTCAAAATCAGCATGTCAATGATCTTTCTTGCATCTTCTCTGGGGAACCTGAATATGTGTGACTATGTGTCATTTATTATGTTATTAGCTAAATGTTCTTGGCAGAAGATTTCCGGAAGTTTTAAAAAACGCATTGGTATGATCATCACACAGGGGGAAACTATCCCAAATGTATGTGTCTACCTCCACAATCCTGTTTTCTCCCACGAACGACTCTACATCGTGCTCTCACGAGCTACTACTAGAAGCAATTTTTAAATACTTGCTGCGTCAGGACAGGATACATGCTTCAATTCTGGGACATTTACCAAAAATATCATCTACAAAGATGTTCTTACGTTGTAGATATCTTATGTAGTACCTAAAGATGTTTTGTTTGTATTCATGTTGGATAAGACTCAACATAAAACATTTGTTTACGATTTGATTTATTTACTAGGGTGCTGAGATATGTTTCACCTGATATGTGTGTGCAAAAAAATTTGATATTTATTGTACGGTTTAGTATTTTGTTAGATGATATGTACCACTCTCTTTTTAGATTTCGTTGCATCGCACGAGCACCTTACTAGCTCGGGAATTCGTCCAAATAATTTCTGTTTGGAATGAGGAAAGAAGGTTTTTTTGTACCAGTATAGACAGAATTACAACTCATCCTTGACAAAATTTACCTTGCTCCACCTGATTGTAATTCTTGTATTGATGCTTTTGTGATGATTCATTCTTTAGTTCCTAGAATAGATCCCTTGCTTAATCTTCGCGTAAGTCCTATTCTATTAGCAGTTGGATTTGTGTTAAGTTCATTACTTAAATTACAACTATGTCATGCTTAGCAGAAGGGTCTGTTGATGGCCGTGATACTTTTCTCCATGCTATGAGGGATATTATTAGCAGTCACTCAAGTAACCAGACTTTGATTAATAATTTGTAATGACATTGTCTACCAGAAGTTGGAATAATTCAATCATCTTTTCATTTTCTGTATATGCTCAAGCAATGACACCAACATATGTTTCAACATATGGTTTTGTTGAAAATTCGATGATTGTATATTCGAGTGAATAGTATGCTTGGGACACAGTTAGTATGCATTGCATACTAAAATTTTGGTTCAAGTATGAGTTTCCGTTGCAACGCACAGGCACATGACTAGTACTACTTAAAAATTGGAGTTGGTGGTCTACCGTCCTCCGTTCGTGGTTGTTTGGATCTCAGGAATAAGAAATAGGTTTTAAGAAAACTAGTTTTAGGAGAATTTTTAGCAAAACTGGTTTTAAGTTGTTATTCGGTTAGGATGAATTTATGGATTACTTTGTTTGGATCAGAAAAATTAAAACAAGCTTTCATCAATTTAGTGTTTGGCTAAAGATATAATTCAAAATGAATTTACTATAGGTTAATGGATTTTTACTCTCAATGCCTACTACTACAAACTGAACTCTCTCTTACTTTCCCCTTCGCCTCCTCTCTCCACCCGTTCTGAGTTCATCGCCCCCGACCAACTCTTCTCATGCATCGATTCGGCCGCATCTTCCTGCTTGCGCCGTCTGACCCAGGGGCCGTGCCGCCCCCGTGCTTCCCCGAGCTTGAGCGTGGGGAGCAGAGAGGAGCCCCCCACCGCAGAGGAGAGCCCACTGCCCCCGTTCATCCCTACCGCGGGCGTCGACCTCAACCTTGGCTTTCTCCCGTGTCGCCCGCTTGCGGCGCCGGTTCGCCGATTGCCATGATGGCGCCTCCTTCTCCGCGAGCTTGGCGCCGGGTTCTCGAGAACTCAAGCTCTGGTCTCTGACTTCTTTGTATAAGACGACCGTCTTGGTGCCGTCCCTCTACATCGTCGGGCACGAGGTGGCTCGCCGCGCTAAATCGCCCCGGAAGGCACGCGTTCGCGTCATTGTCGTGCTCTTTGGCGCCGCCCCGTAGGCCGTCGCGGGAGGCACTGGATCCGGCCTCCTCCGCCCTGATTCACAGCCTCAACAGCTTCGGCGACATCCGAACCACCTCCTCGTCATCGTCCTGTACGAGGTGAGC
The DNA here is from genome assembly GCA_036346405.1 of Phyllostachys edulis. Classification (NCBI taxonomy): domain Eukaryota; kingdom Viridiplantae; phylum Streptophyta; class Magnoliopsida; order Poales; family Poaceae; genus Phyllostachys; species Phyllostachys edulis. The sequence goes on along the minus strand of CM070562.1, from coordinate 55,719,261 downwards.
TCGATTTCCTTAACCCCTCTCTCCACCCCTTCCGATTTCTTGACCCCCTACCTTCCATGCCACATACGATTCGTCGTCGCTGCCGACGGTTGTTATCGTCGAGCTCACGTGTGGACGTGGGGTGAGCTCCACAGGATCTCGCACCCATGGATTTTTCCGTCAGGCCGCTCGCTCGTCGTCCAGCACCTCCCTCCTCGTCATGTACATAGGTCAGCCGTAGCCGCTAGCCCTACCTCCAAACATACATTTATTTTGGGCATTTGATGCTTCGAGTTTCAAATTTGAAACTGACACTAGCTAGAGCTTGCCCACACTAAAAATACAGATCAAACGTCCAAAAAATATCAATAATAGAACACTGACAAATGGCAAATTTTTGAATCCAGAACAAAAGTCTGTAAAGATTAAATGATAATCATCATTTGTAGTCCTCCAAACAAAATCAAAGCACATAATATAATGATTAATCATCTTGGCTTAGTTGAGTTGTACGATGTTGATGATTACTCCACAACTGTTGAGCAATGCTTGCTTGAATTTGCTCACCGGCAGCTCGTTCATCATCTCGTATATTTGTTTGACTTCTTACTTGTTGATCACCACGGTCACCATCTACTTGTGATCCCTCATGCTCATAAAGCCCAAACAACTCATCATTTCGTGCAACTTTCCTTATGAAGTTATGTATTATGCAATAGGCCATAACGATTTTTTACTTGAGTCTCGAATGGATAAGGAATCCCACCTTTTACTTTTAAAATTGGGAAACAAGCTTTCCAAACACCAAAAGTGCGTTCAACCGCATTCCGTAGCTATGCATGACAATGATTATATAAATCTTTCTCACTAGAATATCGCCGATTGCTTCCTCGAAAAGAACCAATATGATAGCGATCCCCACGATACGGTGCAATAAATTTTGGAGTATTGGCGTAGCCAGAATCAACTAGATAATATTTACCTACAAAAATTAATATTTATGACCTGAACAATATCTCCATAAATAACGGGTAACTCCAATAGTTCACTCGTTTTGTCCTTTTACCTTCTGGGACAGAGAAACCTCCATTTGTAATAGCCCATCTAAGAACTGCTTGATCCGATCTGAGACCCTTCCCATCCGTGACAACATATGTAAATGTCATGTCAAATGAAACGCTACCATTACATTTTGAGAGGAAAACCATGCCTATTTCTGAAAGGAGTTTGTTCGTCTGGCTTGATTTTTGCCTCAATATGCGTCCGATCAATTGCTCCAATACAATTCTGTAGGCAAATTTTTGTTAATTAGAATGTAAAATAGACAAAGCAATCGACCTAGAACATTTACCTTGAAATATGGGTAGAACCTTGGATCGCCTCTAATTTTAAGTGGAATCTCATTGGGTGGGTCTGGTATGTAAACATCATACAAACTATTAATGGCATCTAAAACTTTATTGAAGTGTCGACTAATTGTCTCTCTTGAATGTTGATATCTATCCTGCATAACACGTTTCCTAACACTGTGACCAATTGTATGCAAGAACATCACTAGTTGCTCATCCATTGCCATCCGTAGTGTATCCTTAAGTAAATTTTTCTCGCACAATTCATTACGTAACAAGTAGTACGTGTGCTTATCAACACGAAGTTGATCAAAAAATCTGATTGGATGCCCTTCCAACAATTCTCTTGTTCACTGAGGACCAGTTAACTCAGAAGTGTTACAACAGGTTTTGAATACTCTTGTGAAAAACATGTCACGAAACAATGACACTGTAGAAATATTGGTAATAAGCGTTTGCTTAGAATCAGAAAATTCTTCATCTGACATTTCCTGCACAATTTAAAACAAATGACTGTAGGAAACAAATATATTTTGATGTGACCAAAGTGAAATAATCAATAATGAAAGTAGCATCAACGTTGTACGACAATCTAAAAATAACTGAATGGAAACTATTTTCTTAAGTTATACAATGCCAAAGATAACTGAAATCAATAACTAAGCTTATTGTTGTACTACAAGCAGCTAAAGATCGAGTATCCATTCAGTCCGCATCTCGTCATCCATCTCAATGAAAATCGCCCTTTAATCGACATCTGAAAATGCCTTTGCAGCTTTTAGTTTTTTATTCGACTGAAGATCCTTCATACTATATAACATCTTCATACATGCTTTCACTGAATAAGCTTCATTTTGTTGTGCTATATTTTTCTTCATTTCAACCATGCTTATTGATGCCTGCGCAAGATGATCCATTGCAAGTACGGCATCATCAGCTATGCGCTTTTGCCCTTTAGGATTATCAGGGCCTCCACCTCCATTAGCATCAACGCACATCATCTTTTTCTCTCCTAATTTTGGGGGTTTTTAAGTTCTCTGGGGATGAACAACAGGGCTAACATGTTTTTCAGGTGAATCAATGTCGTGTACTTCAACATCCTCATTCAGATCAATTAGCTTAGATTTGCTTGTAGCCACTGCACCCTTTCCTTTGCTAGATATAGCATTAAATCCAGATGCTGTTGAACTAGCACATATCTCTTGAAGATCTATCCAACTAGGCCACACTTTTTCGTGATATTCTTGAATTGAGCTATCTCTCTGCAATTAGTAAATGTATTGGTTAAAAATGTGCATTATTTCCAAATCTTATGCAACTACAAGAATATATTATTATTAAGATTCGGATATACCGTAATAAGATCCTCCCAATGTTCGTTAGAAGCTTTGATCATTTTGTCATCGTCATCCCAACCAAACCCTGTGTGTGCTAGAAGTTTGCTCATGGTAGCGTAGCAACTCCGGAAGTACTTATGACGATTTTTTAATTGCTGCAATTCAAGCTTGTCAACTCTGGAATCATTGAACTTATCTAATATTTCACGCCATGCTTTCTTTGTGTAGCCTCAGCCTTCCTTCCCACCATTTAAGGTTTGATCCTTTAGTATATTGAGGAGGACTTTGTCCTCAGAAGTTTTCCATATGTGCCGCTTTATGGATGTTTTTTCTGCATTCTCCTTCTTAACTTTTGTTGGCACCTGGTCATCCATATTTCTCTAAAATAAATAGATATATGAAATTACTTGATGTAGCATGAGAATGTTGACACAACATGTATTGTAAGATCTACAACTACAGTTATTGAATGACTGATCATGGAAATCCTGCTGCTAACTTAACCTTCTATATTTTCAGTGTCCAGAAGATCCACATGAATGACTGATCATGGAAGGTAAGAATGATGACTAACTACTTAACTAGCATAGCTATTTTCATATTCAGACCCTTGTTTTGTGCAACTCCTGATTCTATCGTAATTAAAATTTATACAAGATATTTGTTAATCCAGTTCATTTTGTTTCGGTTTTAGTTAATCCAGGTATGTTTGGTTCATTATTTCTTTTAATTTTGACTAGAATAGACTGTTTACCAAACTATTTTCATATCTTGATTTTGCAGGACCCTAGTTCTGTCAACTCTGAAGGTTTATCAAGGGAGGAGTTGGGTCGTCTGGTAGCTTCTCACTGGACTGGACAAAAGGTAGATGAGGTTGGTAAGATGATAAAAGGGTGCATGAAGATGAGCATGATATACCAGAACCTGCAGAAGGACTTGAAGATGAATTTGATTTACCAGAACCCGCAGAAGAAAATTATGGCGGTTATCGTTCAGAAGTTGAGGACAATAGGCATAAGTTTGATGATGAAGAGTTCTCTAATGCATCAGATGATGAGTATGTTGACGATCATGAAGAACCTAATGAGTCCTATAAATCTGATGACAATCAGAAAGGTGATGACCATTTGGGTACAATGTTTTATATGACTTGACTACTATTCCTGTTCTTTTTTTATATGGTTATTGATTATTAGATTTTGTTTGTTCTTTCAGATTTAACTGCCTCAGGACAAACATCATGGCTGGACAATATTCAGCAAACTGTACAAAATGTTTTACATGCATTCAACTTTTTTAAGACCCATGTGGATTTATCAGGTAAGTTGTATATACTGGTTTTGCTGATCCGTCATGAGTCACAGGGATATGCTGTACCTTATACACTTACTTTTATAGAGGCTTCACGTGTTCGGAAGGAGTATGATGATTATTCATACAAAGATTGAACGAGATCCAATACAATTGCGTCATGGTGCAAAAGAATTGCTCAACATGCAGTTGGAAACTAGAGACTTTCTGCAACAAACAGAATACCTATAGGTAGATTGAAGGGCATGAACAGACACGTCTAGGATCACAGCCGGCGGCGGCGGCCTTCTCCCCGATCTGAATGCTCTCTATGCTCTCTGATCTGAATGGATTAGTTAGGCAATACAACACACTATTAGCGATGGCCTTCTGTTGCTTCTTATAACCATGTGTTAATTAATGTGTAAAGTGAGATTGGGAGAAGATCAAACTTACGCCTGCGTAGCAGAATAGCAACGATGAATTTTTTTTGCAGCCTTCTCCCCAATCTGATGCTATCTGATCTGAATGCTCCCGATCCGAATACGCTGTTAGATATGTCCTTCTGTTGCTTCTTATAACCATGAGATTGGGATAACTGACGCACGCACGCAGCAGAATAGGAAAGATGAAGTTTTCTTAGCGCCAACAAACTGCACGCGCGTAGCAGAATAGGAAACCTGAAATGTTCTTTCGCGCCAACAAACTCCGCGCTGAGAACGAATGCACGACAAATTGGTTTTCTACAAAACGACCCCAGGCAGTTTTTGGGAAAACGTAAGATATGGGATTATGGGAAACCGGTTTTAATTATCTAGAGAGTTAGTTACAAGATCCAAACAGAGTTTTCCTAAAATAATGCTAGAAACGGTTTTACAAAATCCAGTTTTGTTAAAACAGGAGATCCAAACAAGGCCTACGAGTGCCAACACGCCGCCGCCAGCGACCACCCTTCGGGCAAAGGAGGCCTCCTACGGTCCTCCCCTGACGCCGCCACCTAGGACGTTGCTACTGCCAACGGATCCCCCGCACCTGACGCCATCAGTTTGGCCTAAGCATCAGCCAGTTCTGCCGCGTTGGCTACTCCGACCATAGGGCACCTCTCATTTTCCCCCAACGCCTCCTCTAGTTCCTTCTCCAATACTTCTCTCAGGTGCTTCTTCCTCCTCCATCTCCCTCAATTTCCCTAACCCCTCCCTGCTTGGAGTGTATATTGGGGTTCTGGTTGGCGCCGACGCGGATCGGACCAGCATCGACACAGGGAGGAGGTAACATAGACCACCAAATGCAAGGAGGTAACGAGACTGAGCTGGTTGGTGCGGTGGTAGGGTGCGACGGTGACTAGTGGGGATGTAGGCGGTGTGTTTTGCCATGAGGAACTGCTGCTAGGAACAACCTGGATTTGCGGTGACCTGGGAAACAGGGCTTGCGGAGGACAAAGGGGTGTTGTCTTGTGTCTTCAACGGTCACCCCTATCGCTGACCCCGCCTAAGGCAGATAAGAAGAAGCAGGTAGCGGTCGCGATTGACAAGCAGTTGGTGAGTGCTTAAAACAATTTATTGAACATTTGCATGCTTTTAGATTTTGGAGGCCTTAATGCGACCCTTGCACTTCTGTTTTGCAATGGAAGAATGGTGTGTTGTTTGTACCATACAACTGTATGCCAATTCTGTAAATCTGGGAACCTAGGTTGTCCAAATTGAATTGTTATTGCCTGATTTTGGTCATTTGGATTTCTTATCTGATGGTACTTTCAGTATTCAAAGTGTTGAGGTTGACTATGGTTACGTTCAATTCAATTATGAAATTCTTATATCTATTTTTTTTCTTTTATGCGTACTTAGGAACCTTCAGCTATACTTAAGAACTGAATGTGTCTTTTATGTGTCCTTAGGAACATGTCATAGTAATATAGAGCACCTATATTCAGAAAGTTTTGTCAAGCTTTCCAATTCAGAACATGATGTACTGTTCTTATGAAGATTATGCTATTTTTCGTGATTTAGGGACCTATCTATAGCTATAACTATGATGTTCCAATCCTCAATATACTAGGACTAACTAAAACTATATGTGCCCAGAAGAGACCATGCATGCAAGTCTTACATGGGAAGGTAGCCACCAGTGATAGTCGCGAATGCAGAACCGTGGAATGAGGTTAGAATTAAGAAGTTCAAAGACATCTAGAGCTATGCAAGGAGGTTTGCTGCGCCAAGATTCTCCCTTCCTTCCAAGGTATGCTACTGTAATACCTCAAAACGCTTTAGAGAGAGAATGAAAAACATTAGTGAGGTTTTCTGAAAAGTAACTCTCATGAGGGCCTGTGCGTAATTAAATAAAAGAAGATACATGAAAACAATATATTTTGGAGTTTCTGAGAGAGGCTATTTTATAGAACAATTCATGCGGGGAAGTGAAACTCGTGCTGTGAAAGAAAGGGATGTAGGGATCCAAAATCCAGAAAAGAAAAACCTAGCCGCTCTTTTCTTTCTTTCGCTTTCCCCGAGCGCCGCCGTCTGTGCTAGCCGTCACCAAGCGCCAATAGGCTGCTTCTTGGCTGCGTGAAGGCTTGCTTGCTCGCGATGCTAGCGTTGTCGCCAGGCGTGTGAGCACCACCCGCTGCCGTGCACACCGCTCGCTTGCGCGATCGCCTACCTGCTGGCCGCCAGCACAAGATCGCCACCTACCCACATGAATGCCGCATGATGAGTGCTGCATGCATGAAGCATCGCCGCTTTGCGCACCACCGCCGCTGTTCTCGTTCGCGCGCACAAGATTCGCCGCTGCTAGCCGCCGATCTTGGCGTGTGCGTGTGTCCTCTGTTGCTAGCTAGCAGTGCGTGCATGCATGCATGCATCCATCCATCCATCTGTTGTTTGATCTGCTGCTAGCTATTAGCAAAGAGATGCTGAATGTTTTGCATGACTTCATAGTGGTTTCAATAGTAAAAGAAAGGAAGAGAGATGATGGAAGAGTAAGAGAGAAGAAGGAATAGAGGGAGATAGAGAGGAGGATCTCACGGGAAATTTAGTGATCCTTGTCGCGGTCTCCAAGGGTGACGATCAAGTTTCTTTTCCGTTTGTTTAGCAATTTTTTGGATGAGAGAAATCGAATAGTAGATTGGTTTAGTCTGATGTTTTGTTGTACTATATTTTTGGGTATTGTATGGGCATAATTTGATGATATCATCTACTAGATAATTATAGAGAAATTTGGTAGCTGTCCCTAGAATATTTAAGCATGTCGATTGGATGATTCAATTAAGAGTTATGATTTTTGTAAGCCTGCAGTCCAGAGAGTTGTCAACTTTTTGCAACATCTTGATAGACTGTAGATTAAAATTATTGAATTGACTAATTATAGTTTTTTATCTACATGAAAGGTGTTGATAATTTTCTAAGGATTTAGTAGGATCCAAGAACATGAATTTTGCTTGGGTAGAATAGAAGGTATGATTTTAGGAAGACTGCTGTCTAGAAATCGGTTACTGCTGGACGCAGTCGTGGGAAAATATTAAATTGACTTAGTAGATAGGAGAATTGAATTTTCGGCATAACTAGAAAGAGGTATATAACTTTCTGTAGATTCCAAAAATGTTGTGGTTTACTGTATTTGCGTGTGTAGATTAATAGATGTGAAAATATTAAAACTACTGTCCACAAGATGACAGATCGGTCTTCAGGGTTAAAAACATGGGGGTTAAATGATTTAATCAGGAATCGTGGCCAACTATAAAATTGTGGGGAATATTGTGTAGAATCCAAAACTGGTGTGGTTTGCCATGTTAGGACTTGTGAGTCAAAAGTTATCTTTGTTTTTAAATCAAGGACAGAAGAGGTGGTTGTCCGATAAAGCGGAAGTGTTTCGGTGTTGGGGAACGTGTAGGAGCGATGTCGTTTAATTGTGTTCTTGTACTGTTGTAGCTTGTTTTGAGATTGGGTGTTTACTGTAGGAGAAGTGACATCGGGTTTGTTATTGTCATCTTCTAATCAAACCGCTTCTCGCTACTAGAAGAGGCAAGTGCATGGTGTTTTCTTTATCACTCATTACCATTACTGTTTGTGCTTATATTTTATTTTTAAATGCAAGCAATGTGAATGGTTATGGATTATTTTGTATTGTTGGACACAAGAATGATGGTCGATGATGAAATTGATAAAACTGTGAATAATTGTGCATTCATAAGCATCATTGCATATGAGAAGGTGATCATGCTAATCACAACTCTATGGGAGTGGAGGAGGTCCCCAATTCTTGAGGAGGACAGGCTTGAGAGTGAACATTGTCGTGAGTGTTCACTCAGGCTATACTGGTATCCACGAAAGAAGTGCATGTTGACATGTAATGTAGAGATGCATTGAAAAGGAAAATGTTTGATGATTGTGTGTGAGAATAAAGAGAAGCGGATCGTATGAATGAGCATGAAAATTAAGTTAAGAGAAGAACTGATGATAATGGTGTTATTGATTACTGTAGATTTAACATTGTTCTAGGCGATGAGGATGGGTTTCTTTGGGAAGGTTATTGTTGTAACACCTCGGCCCAACACAGAGCCCAGAATGCCACTAACTATCAATTTTAACATCATTTTATAATAAATTACAGCAAGCGTATCAACGATAAAACCCATCCACGAGTCACAATAACACAAGCATAATGATATGATAACCATAGATAATTTACTCCTAGGAGCATAGCAAGGTAATAAACCAAGATTAATGCAAACCAATTGATTAAGTCTATTGAATGAATAATCAACTCTAACTTATCATCTAAGGTTATTCAACACCATCATGTCCTAAATATAAATCATCATGCTATAATAAAAATGTCTCATGTCCAATGAATTAAGTAATTGGGTGTAGGTTGTGATTCCAAGTGCGCTAGCCCTTCCCGAGTGAAACGTCATCAACGGTCACCTAAAAACAACAATAGAGCAAGAATGAGTCGAAGACTAAGCAAATACATAATAAAACCATAAACAATAGTTTATCAACCATAATCAAGGTTATCATCATCATCTATCTATTTAATGCCATCTCATACTCAAACTGTTGGACCGAAAAGGCGACTAGAGGCGGGGGTGAATAGGAGCACGCTCACTTTTTCACTTTGATCAGATTCAACACAAATTTCACTCCAATAGCTATGGAAGCTATGAAGATCAATATACCAATCTGTTGGAAGACTAGTATTGAATCCAATCCAAAATCCCCAAAGCAAAATACCAAAAGAGCTCAAACCATAATGGGCGGTCGATCAAGTGTATTATGCTGGTTGGACCGACGCAAGGCTGATCATTGGCGGCAAAATCATGATCGACCGAGCGTTATAAATCGGTCGACCGACTTGATCTGAGCAGTGGAAACAACAGAAAAATCAAACTCAAATCGGTCTAACTTTTGATCTATGTGGCCAAACTCTACGAAACTTGAGACACACCTTCTAAAATATATTAGGAACCTATTCCAGTCAAGGATCACATAGATCCATTCCAAAGTTCCTATATTTTTCAGATTGAACGAAGTGTGCTCCAAAACCGAGTCAAATATGAAATATGATCTAAAGACTTGCTCGTGGGTGATTGATGATCAAGATGATCCTAGATAGGTTCCCACATGTCACGGCAAGTTACATCAAGGCAAGAAACCAAGTAAAAACTCGTGGATCAAAGAAAGACTCAAAATCACCAAATAGAGAGAAAGAAAGCAAGTAGACTCATCTTTGAGAAAGAACTTTCTTTGGTTTACAGCCACTCTATCAATGGAGGACAAAGACTCAATACATGAACACGAAATCAAATCCAACTCTCTAGAACCCTAACCTCCACTAATCCTCTCCCTAAGCAAACTAGGGTTTCAAAATAATGAAAAGGTTGAAGGAGGTGCAGCCACCTCCCTCCTCTATTTATAATGGAGGCTTAGACCTTCTAGAAGCATTAACCCTAATGGGCTCCCGTTAAGACCCACACACAAACGGGTCACATATGCACGCATTTTAAGGTGTTGTCTTCATCTCCTCTTGACCTAATCCGCTTCATCATGTGCCGTCTTGCGCCGCGGGTTGGCAAAAGGTCACCAAGGCGGTATTTTGTAAAATTACCAAAATACCCCTTCTCGATCTTTTTCGAAGACCGAGTCCCATCTTTGTGAAGCACTTCCATGCTTCGCCACGTGTAGGTTGATTCAGTGGCTCTCATCATGTCGGCAAGTCTCTCCCATCCGGCTCCCACCGAAACCACCATGGCACTTGCACCAACCCCCGTGCCGCTTGATCCAACCCGTCGCACCGAACTGCCCATTCGGTCACCTTTGTCCCTTTTGCGCCATGCTTGACTCCATTGACCTCACCCGGCATCTCCGATCGTTTTGGACCTTAGCTCTTCAAGCCTAGTCCCGATCATCCTCGCCGTTGAGCGTCATTGACCTCCAAGCAACTTGCACAACAATAGGCAAAGAAATCGATTCTGAGAACAAGTTCTTCACAAGTTGACCCACGTTAGTCAAAACATGCATCATGCAACACATATACACTGAAATCCATGAACTTGACCTAACCCAACACTCATCGCCACTTTTGGTCAATGAACAGAAGCAAAATTGGTTAGACCGCCATTGAATGGCGGTCGACCGCACTTGTCGACCGCATCCACAACACCGGCTCGATCACCATTGGCTGATCATTACGCCCAACGCCGGTCTGACCGCACTCAACCTGACAGCATTCCAAACTTAGACGAAAACGCGTGTTTCGACAAACCATTAACGACATTGCCAATTGTAACATTATCCTAAGATCGTGCACATATCCCCATGATATCCACAATCTCCCCCTTGATGAACACATTGGCAATTTCCCACAAATGCAAATTTTGAGGTTTGAAAAGTAAAAACTCGATGTTTTCGCACAAAGGCACAATTTGGTCCAAATGCAAGAGAAAGCAAAGGAAATGACCAAGTTGGCTTCAGGATAGCAAAGGCAAGTGAGATAAGGCAAAAGAAAGCGAGAAAGCTTTAAATTCCAGAAAGAGTCAAAATCTCACTTAAGATCCGTATGAAAGAGCAATTGTTCGATATGACCTTTGATCATTGTGAGGTTGCAAGAATTGCAATTCAAGTTCAGAAGTAGCAATAAGACCATAAGAATGCAAATAAGAAACTCTCCCTCACTATGATCCTCAGATTTCAGAAAATTTCAAATTCTCCAATTTTCTCCCCCTTTTTAACACTTTTATATCTTCTCCCCTTTATACATCTTTGAAATAACTTCTCCCCCTTTGACAATGGAGTCATCAAGGAATCACGCCCTTTATATATATCAAAGCTAAGCTAGAAGGCTCAATGTAACGCAATGAATTTTATTAATTTAAGCAAAGCTTCAAATTTAACAAGTTCATCAATAGGGGTCCTAAAATGATGCTGGCCATGTCAAAATGTCCATGTCAGATCAAAAAGCTAACAATGACCACATAAAGAGACGAACAAGTCCTGAATTGAATCATTTTGCTCAATTTTCTCAAACGTCAATTTTTCAACAGTTTTCCATTTGCAATGAATATTGAAGTTGACTAATGGTCTAACTTAGTGAAGAAGATCCTGGACTAGAAGCCATCCACAAACTCTTCCTAAGCTTCGACCAGAAGTTGATTAAAGGTATATCTTAGTGAAGAAGATTCTGGACTAGGAGCCATCCACAAACTCTTCCTAAGCTTCTACCAGGGCGACAAATCTTGAGGTTTATGTCAGTTTTGACAAGCAGTCCCCATGAGATCGTCTGGATCATCAAACTATCTCCAAGTTCATGTCTATGACATGCATTCTCGTAAGAGTAGTTTGGCACATTTTAACCACATGACAATCTTGAAATTGATTTTTCATTTTCATTGCACAAGAGCAGTTTTTAGATTCTCAGAAGAACAAGAAGCTCAAGTAATGATCAATTTTAGATTGAAGAGCTAACAAAGCAATTTTGACAGGACCAATGTCACAAAAGGAGCACTAATTGCGCAACTAGCTAAAACATCCACAGATTGTAATTTTTAGTTCAAGTTGTTTTAGAGTTCTGGCTCATTCAGCAAAGACTTAGCTACACATGTGAAAGCATGATAATTTTAGCAAGTTAAAGAACTAGACATGGCATTGAGCAAGAATTGAAATACTAAAGCTCCAAAGGGTAATAAGCAAAGCTTCATCAATTTTAAAAGATAAACAGAAAAGCTTATATTACAATGCATCTTTTTGGATTTTTCATATGAATGCAATATGATACAATGAGATGCATGAAAAGCTCAAAAAGCCTAAAAAGATCAAAAAGAAGATCAAGAAAAGATCAGATGAACAAGGTAAGATCAGAAAAGATCCAACTCCCCTCAAACCAACCCGTAGGGATAAATTACCCCTAACTCACTTCTCAAAGTGGCAAACTTTGTTGGGTCTAAAGGCTTGGTGAGGATATCGGCCAACTGAGTTTTTAGCAATGTTAATAGCAGAAGTGTTATAACAGAAAAGAGGAACACTAGCAAAGTTTAACCCAAAGTCCTTAAGAGTGGACACCATCCATAAAATCGACTCTGACAACTAGCGGCGACTATATATTCAAACTTCAAAGATGGATTGTGCAACAGAAGACTGCTTCCTAGAAGACCAAGAGACAAGAGAAGTGCCCAAGAAATAACATGTGCCAGAGGTACTCTTCCAATCTAACCGACAGCCCGCAAAATCAGAATCAGAAAACCCCCGAATGGACAAAGAAGACGAGCAGGAAAACCAAATGCCATACTGGAGGGTAGAGTGTAAATACCTGAAGATGCGCTTAACAACTTGGCGATGTGAAGTCCTCGGAGAGGAGATGCCTGAAACCTCGCACAGAGGCAGACCGCGAAGTGGATGTCCGGTCTTGAGGCCGTCAAGTACAAAAGAGAGTCGATCATGCTTCGGTACTCGCATTGATCCACGGCTTCTCCTTCCTCATTTGGATCCAAAGCAGTCGAAGTCACCATAGGAGTGACGATCGGCTTGTAGTCACCCATCTCGAAGCGCTTGAGCAGATCCTTGGTATACTTTGTCTGATGAATGAAGATCCCTTCCTTGCATTGCTTGATTTGTAGCCCCAGAAAGTAGTTGAGCTCTCCCATCATACTCATCTCAAATTCCCTAGACATGGTCTCCGAAAAACTGGAAACATGAGCATGAGAAGAACCACCAAAGATAATATCATCAACGTAAATCTAAACAAGCAGGAAGTCATTGCCATGCCTAAGAATGAAAAGAGTCTTATCTACGTTTTCCATTTCAAAATCATTCTTAAGCAAAAAGGTCTTAAGTCTATCATACCAGGCTATAGGGGCTTGTTTAAGACCATACAAGGCTTTGGATAGCTTGAAAACACGATCAAGGTGCTTGGGATTCTCAAAGCCAGGGGGTTGCCTAACATACACTTTCTCCTCTATAAAACCATTCAAAAAGGCACTCTTAACATCCATTTGATGCAACCTAAAACCTTTAGATGCAACAAATGCAAGCAGAATACGAATGACTTCTAGTCTAGCAACAGCAGCGAAGGTCTCATCAAAATCCAACCCCTCAACCTGGCTAAAACCCTGAGCTACCAACCTAGCCTTGTTTCTAACCATAGAACCATCCTCATTTTGTTTATTTTTGAACACCCAACGGGTTCCTATAACATTATGACCACTAAGAGGTTCTACAAGGTTCCAGACTTTATTTCTTTCAAAATTCTCTAACTCCTCATGTGTGGCATTGACCCAGCTAGCATCAGATAAAGCATGTGATATATCGCGGGGTTCAAAAGAAGCTACAAATGCAGAGTGAGAGAAAAGACTCGGATCATGATACCTGGAGCGAGTGATTCGCTCATGAAGATTACCAATCATTTTGATCCGGTGGGTGATGCTTCTGAATGTGCAGTGGAGCGCCTGGGGGAGATAGCATCTCCTCAACCTCCGTAGGTACTGCTGATGAAGAAGATACAGCAGGAACCTCAATTGGAGGTGAAGTAGTCGTCGCAAGTTCTGGAGCTTGGACAGGAACATCAGCAGCAGGTGAAGGAGTAATATCGAATTCATCCTCATCTTCTTCAACAAAAATGCTCTCTGTCACCTGTAAGTCACCTAAAACATCGGATCTAGCTCTAGGGCTAGTCTCATCAAAAGTGACATTGCATGTCTCCTGGACAATGTTAGTTTCAATATTAAAGACCCGAAAACCCCTTGAATGAGCAGGATAACCCAGAAATAAACCATCACAAGTCCTCGATTCAAATTTATCTTAGTTTCCTGTCTTGAGAATAAAACACTTTGATCCAAAGACTCGAAAGTGAGAAACAGAGGGTTTTCTGCCAAATCAAAGCTCATAAGAAGTCTTGTCCAAAAATGGTCTCAAAAAGACACAGTTTGAAATATGGCAAGCTATAGCAATAGCTTTGGCCCAAAACCTCCTCGGTGTGCTATACTCATCTAGCATCGTTCTAGCCATCTCGACTAAGATTCTGTTCTTCCTTTCCACAACGTCATTTTATTGAGGGACATGTGGAGAAGAACTGATGCTCAATACCGCGCTCAGCACAAAAAGAGGCAAAAGAAGCATTCTTGAACTCCGTGCCATTGTCACTTCGGATCGCTCTCAAGGCACTAGGAAGTTCAGAAGCCAAACGAAGAACAAGATCATGATAGTGATCAAAAGCCTCATCCTTCGAAGCAAGAAAGAACACCCAAGAATATCTCAAAAAATCATCGACTATGACAAGAATGTACCATTTGCCACCGACTGACCGAACTCTAGCAGGACCAACAGTATCCATATGAAGCAACTGTCCTGGTCCATTAGTCATGACCATAGTCAATGAAGGGTGTGAGGCGGCAACTTGCTTGCCATGCCTATAGGTCGCACATACAACATCCTTGACAGCTTTGAGTTTAGGCAAACCTCTCATGAGATCAAGGCTGCTAACTCGTGTAAGATGATCAAAACCAATGTGCCCCAAACATCGGTGCCAAAGACAGACATCAGAAGAAGATGCAGTTAAACACTTAAGAGATCCAGCAAGAGATTCAGAAAAATCAGCTCCAAAGATTCTACCAACTCTAGAAATCCCAAAAACAAGCTCACCGGCAGAATCAAGCACACGACAGACATTTTTTTCTTCTTAAAACGAGTTTTGTAGCCATCATCAAGAAGCTGCGAAACAGAAAGCAAGTTGTACCTTAGCTTGTCCACAAGGGCGACGTTCTTCAAGATGAATCTGTCATTCACCTTGATTGATCCCGTTCCTTCAATTCGCCCTTGTGTATCATCTCCAAAGGTGATGAAGTCTTCACCCGTCGACCGCGTGAAGGAAGTGAACCATCTTGAGTCTCCGGTCATGTGGCGTGAATAGCCGGAGTCGACAAGCCACGTGTTATTCCTCCTTCCGCAGCGATCCTGAAAATCAAGGCACAAAAGAACGATGTGTCTCAATACTGGGGTTAGTTAAAAGTGACTTGGGAACCTAGTACGGAGACACATGTCTGCGAGTAGTATGCAAAGCAGAAGTGCTATCCTTGATTTTATTTGAAGTTTTGTTATGAGCAATGGTTACACAAACATGAGAAGCATCCTGTCTAGGAACATTATGAGCATGTGAAATAAATCCTAGTCCAGGTTTCTTATTTTCTAAGTGACCATTTCTCATAAAAGCTCTAGGTTGATGAGATGAAATTCTAGCAATATTTCTCCTAGCATTTTTCAACCTACGCTAACAAAACTCTACCAAATGTCCACTCTTCTTGCAATAGGTGCAATGGTATTTTGTATCACTGGGAGAAGCACATTTTGACTCAAAAGAAGGTTGGACAAACCCTGCAGATTTAAAAACAGTTTTTGCAGGTTGGGTTTTGAATTCAACTAAGCTATTTTCCAAGACCTGAATGACATTAGGCTTGGATTTGTCCTGGACAGAGTTGTATCCTAAACCTTGCTTCTTATAAGGAGTTTTAGACGTGTCCAGAATCATGTTTAACTATTTCTTATCTTTAGAAAATTTTTCTAGAGTGTCCTTAAGGTAAGCATTTTCTTTTCCAAAGTTAACACATGATTCACAAGTCTTGGCCTTAATGGCTCTAGCATGTTTCTCCTTAAATGAGCAACTTCAAGCTTATAGGCTGCACATGAGGCACAAGGTGTAGACTCAATTGTGTCCTTAAGCTTGGCATATTTAGCTCTAAATGCTTCTAGAATATCTTTAACTTCATCTTCATGTTCTAAGTAGAAAGAGCAAAAGCTAGATTTAACATTACCATAGGCATCCAACTTACTAGACTCTAAGCATTTTTCACAGGGAGCAGATTTAACTTCAATTAGCTCACTCCTAGCATTTTCAAGTTGGTGCAAAGCAATATCATGAGCAGATTGCAATTTGGACAATTCAGAATGTAAAGCATGGCAGGATGGGCATTCATCATCATCAAGAGTCTTAGCATTTGCAAGTTCTAATGTCAAATTATCTACTTGTGATTCTAAATCCTTGTTCCTAGCCATGGTAAACTCTAAGGCCTTATCCTGACTCATGAGTTGCTCAAACATGTCGTCACATCTAGCAGAAAGAACATCATAGGAGGGAGGTACCTCATCGTTGTCATTGATGTCGACGATGTCAGCCATGAAGCACATGTCGGTGAAGTCCTTGGCCTTCCCTTTCTTGTCTTGAGGGAGCTCCTCCTCCTTGTCCTCCTCGCTCCCGGAGTCCACATCGCTCATGGATTGCTCTCCAAAAGCGGCAAGGACCCGGTGAGCAGCCTTCGTGAGCTTGGCAGCATTGTACATGGGCTTGTTCCCTTGAGGCTTCTTCCAAGTTGGTTTTTCCTCCTTGTGGTTGCTCTTACCTTTCAGCTTGGAGCAGTTTGCCCAGATATGATATAGCTCTCCACACTCATAGCACATCACAAGGCCACCTCTCTTCTTGTTTCTAACATTGTTATATGCCCGTGTGACTTTCTTGACTAAAAGAGCTAAATCAGCCTCAGGAAGACTCTCAAACTCTTCTCCTTGAACAGCAGATAAACACGCAAGAGAAAAACCAGAAGAAAACTCAGAAGAACCATCAGGAGTCCCTTTGAGAGGATCAGCCACCAAAGCCATGTTATCCTTCTTAGGAAGGTTACCTCTCTTGATCTCATGAGTTTTGAGCTTGCTATAAAGCAGCTCCAAAGTGAGATTAGAGAGATCGATGTTCTCCTCAATGGCAGTAGCCTTGATTTCCCACTCCTTGGTGTTGATTGCAGCCAAGAGGTGGGTGGCTGTAATATTCCGAATTTAACCCCTTGAGGACCTTTGTGTAATTAGACAAAGGGGGATATAGAAAAACAGGGTATTTTGGAGTTTTGGGGAGGAGTTGGTTTGTACCGTTAAAAGGATCGTAGAGAGAGTGGATTCTAGAAACCCTAGCGGTACTTTCTTTTTTCCCGTACACCGCCACCCCTTCGTTTCTTTTTTTCCTCTCGCCAGCGTGTCACGTTCGGCCGTCGTTCTCGACGGCTTCTTTGCTTAACTGGACGCCAGTGGTCGCACGCCATGACTACACGCCGCTAGCGCACTGCCCGCTCCCTGCTTGTGCCCGCCAGCCGCGTGGATTCCATTTGATCCGGTGCAGCCGCGTGGAAGCCTTGGCCAATTGTTCTGCTGCTGCCGTGCCGTCGGTTTGTCTTCTTTGCTCTGCTGCAATAGATGATGGGAGGTGTTTGCTGGCGTCCTTTTGGTAGTTGATTAATTAGTGGGGTACTACTTGATTAGATAAAGGGCACTGCCATGTTTGATTAATGGTGCACTTCTTTGATTATTTTAATTGCTAGCTATGTTGTGTGATCAATTAGTTTCATGCCATAGGCTACTAGTCATACGACTAGGAAAGTTGTATGCATGCAGCTGGGAAGTTATTAGTAATGCAAGACTGATTTGTATGCATTGGCTGAATTGTGGCTATGATTATTTAATGGGCATTACTAGTTGGCTATGATTATTTAATGGGCATTAGTAGTTGGCTGCATGCACGTTTCAATTGGATTAGGGGATTGAGATTAACTAATAGTGCTGGTTAGTAGTTGATTAGTTAATGGAGAACATTTAATCGGAGATGCATGCATGCACTACTGTGATTATTTAATTAGCTTGGTAGGGGCATTAGATGGCTGATTCAGAAAGGCTCATCAACTAGGTTTAGTTGGAGAAATTGATAACTGTCGGTGTTTTAGAACCGATCTTACGTAAAGATTGTTTGATTCGGGGGGTCTCCTAGAATGGAATCACGCAGAGAGATTGACACGGGTATTTTTATACAGGTTCAGGCCTTCTCCGGAGAGAATAACAACCCTAAGCCTGTGTGTATATGGTATTGAGTGTGTTTCGTACAATCGGGAGAAAAGACTAAGGCTATTACAGAAGATAGTATCTGACTGTCTTCCTGATTGCTTGTTGTCTCTTCCGATCCCCTTTTCCTCTCGATTCTTTGCCTTTATATAGTCGTGAAGGAATAACCGTTTTCTCCTGTGAAGAGGCGCCTCATCGAATCCAGTAACGGGCACACGTTTGTAGTAATCATCGAAATAGTAACTCCTTCACGCCGCCTGGCAGTTACTTGTCAGAGATAATGGGGTATTACCTGCTATTATTTCGTATAATAACAGCGTATGTTGACTGTTTGGATTCCTTAATCAATTGGACCCACTCGTCTGTAGGTTTTATTGATTATAAGGTAATTGTGGCTGACCTGGTCGTAGAAGAGCTTACGACTATAAGGTAGTCGTGAGATAACTTACGACTGGATAGTGATCGTAGAAGAACTTACGACCATAGGGTAGTCGTAGCAAGACTTACGACTATGGAGGTGGTCGTAGAAGAACTTACGACCACCTGGTAGGCTTCTCCCTTGTAAATTTAAGGGGTATACCCAGGGACCACATGACATCATATTTACTCATAATAAGAATTATAGATAAAAGATAAAATGAGGATTATTAGATCCTCATCATCTAGCCCCTAGCTTCAAGTGAAAGTGACTTGCTTGGTTAAGGAGTCGAGATGGTCTTACTGACCACGAGAGAATTCGAGAAAGGTGGTCGAAGGAAAAACTCTTCGACATTTGTGTACTACTTTGACCGTAAATATGCTTGGTCAAGAAGGTTGCTTACGACTATCAAATAGTCAGAGAACTCCTACGATCACGAAGTGGTCGTAGTATGGTGATCGGAAGAAAATCCTTGCCGATTGATATTTCATTTGGTCAAAAAGATCTGACCAAGAAAATAATTTTGCTTGAGGTGTAAAAATGAACCTGATTTTCTTGAACGGACAAACTAGAGAATCGCAATCGACTCTCACAGGTCTGTCCGTTGGAGCGGTTCCCAAAGCGGTGGCAACCTTTGGATTGCCACGCCTTCAGCCCAGGCATACGGTTATAAATACTTATCGGGGGGTGAGACTTGGGTTTCTACTTTTCCCCAAATCGCCCCCACTGTTCATCGAGTTCTTGCCTTCTCCGCCGTCAACCCAATCGTGCCTTCTCCTAAGATCTTCCTTAATCCAAAACCTCCCTTTTCTGAGAGAGATGGCCGGGACTGTTTCTGAGTGGGCCGAGTCGGAGATGGATGCGGCGAAGATTCAAGCCTTAGTCGACGCCGGGAAGATTCCAGAGAAAGTTCTTGTGAAATGGATTGCGGCGGTTGGGCAGCATTGGCCGTCGGGGGAGATTGGGCAAATCCCCGTCTTTCAGGCATATTGTGAGTGTGGCCTTCGATTGCCTGCTCACCCCTTTCTCACACTCATACTCGAGCACTTTGGGGTGGAATTAGTGAACCTCGGTCCTAATTCCATCACTATCCTAAGTGTATTCGTGTGTCTGTGTGAGGCATACCTGGGAATTCCAGCGGACCTCGAGCTCTTTCAATATTTCTATGGAATGGCTCGACAAACTGGGATTGCTGGGAGTTGTGGTTTGAAGCTCCATGACGGGAAGTCGAAGGAGTATATTCAGATGTTTAC
Organism: Phyllostachys edulis; assembly: GCA_036346405.1. Lineage (NCBI taxonomy): Eukaryota > Viridiplantae > Streptophyta > Magnoliopsida > Poales > Poaceae > Phyllostachys > Phyllostachys edulis. Next base: position 55,699,278 of record CM070562.1, on the reverse strand, counting down.
TCGGTCTTCGTGGCCAGGATGGAGGAAGAGGTGGTTTTATTGGAAAATCACTCAAGATGACAGCCTTTCTTTCGCGGGGAAGGCTGCCGAAAAGAATTCTTCCTGGGATTCGACTCCCAGGGATATCGGTTGGATTGCTCCCTATATTCAAGCCATCAAGGACTTGAAAGAGGAGGGACTGACCGGATGGCATGTGGTGAAGGATTTCATCACACGTCGAATTAGCCCTTTAAAGAAACGAGTACCTCCTATGTGGAGGTATACGGGGCCAAAAGATCCGACCAGGGACTACGAGACGAGTAAGTGATTCTTCGACTTAACCCTCGCTTTGGTCTTTCTTTAAAGAGGTCTAATAAATGTTATACCTGTTTGCACAGATCTTTCACAAGCGGAGGTTGATGTTCGGGTCAAACTTGTTTGTGAGAGATCTCCGTCACCTGGAGTGGCAGTTCCTCAAATCCTTGCGGTTTTATCCACAGAAGAGAAGATGGAGCGCCTAAAGATAATCAAGGGTTGATTTTATCCTTAGGACTTTAGAGTCGTAGAAAAACTTACGACTGGTTGTTTGTCGTAGAAAAACTTACAACTAGGAAGTGATCGTAGAAAACCTTACGATCAAGGAAATGTTGTACAAAAACTTACGACTTAATACTAGTCGTAGAAAATCTAACGACTGGTCGATAATACTTTTCTGTTTTTATTACAGAAGGTGGGCATGGAAAACCGTCAGGATGACTAAGAGGTTGAACTGATAACCATCGGCGCAGGGATGACAGCGAAAAAAAGTCCAGCTCCGCCATCTAAGAAGCGTCGACTCGCGAAAGTTGCCGACAAGGGAGGAGCAAGCTCGAGTTCTTTTATTTCGACCAGATCCTCTGCAAAGTCTGCGGCAGATATGGCTGCAGCAGAGGCTAGGGAGGTCGAAGTTGCTGAAGCTGAGGAGGCCGAAGTAGCCGAACCTCTTAAACGCAAAACCCGCAAGGCCAAGGTACCCTTCTATTATGACAAGAAAACTTTCACAGTTTCTGCCTCTCCTAGTTTTGTCAAGCAACTAGAAAAGGAGAACTGGAAGGACTTTATGTCTTTTGTGAAGGACAACGCTGATCCAGCAGAGCCTACGTGTGAGGACCCTGGCTTATTTGGCTAGTAATGCTTAGTCATCCCTTGACCCTAGCATCACAAACAAAATAACCCGTGTCTTCGAGATATGTATACTTCCCAAAAATGCAGTATACACACCCCTTTACAAAATTATGCATCAATTTCATACAAGACATAGAACCAAAGCACGAACTAGATTAAACCAAAGACATACATAATAGAGAGTTATTACAAAAGGGGCCGACCGGCCAAATAACGACTAAGAAAGATAAATAACAGCGGAAGCAAAAGCCATAAGATGGCGATAAACAAAAGCCATACGGTTTGCCTAAAGCTATTTAGCACACTTCCTTTGGTATGCCAGCACGGCTGAGTCCTACGAGGCATTTCCAATGAATGATGCTAATTAAGAGTCGTGACAACCCGAAGGGTAGGAGACACCGGCCCAGCCTAAGCAACTGCGGGTGCTCTTCCCCTTATAAAAACAGTTTTAACCACCTGCGACCCACAATTAATACCTCCCAAAGTACTTAGCCAAGAAGGGTTCCCAATACCCTCGTGTGGTTAGCATGTAAAAGCGCTTGGCTTAGTGACACAAGTAACTCGGTCCTTGGGGACTTAGGCACCATTCCATTCACACCCAACAGATCACACCAACATCCATTGTGCCCAAGTCATGAAACAATTTTGTTTTCATTTTTATTTCTTTACAAAGTAACAAAGCACAAGTGCTGGACATAATGGAATAATAATCTTTGTGTGATCAAGGTCATCGACATAATGTCGACAACCGCCCATTTCTACCGTTATCTAAGCATTTCTAAGCATTATCAACGCAAACTACTAAGTGATAAGAGTCCATCCATCGAACTCTACATCACAGCAAGATAATCCTAGGCTTAGTAGTAGAGAATGAACATTTACCTACAGAATATGCATCTATAGGATCACTAATCGATATCATTTAACAACAAAATAGCAATGCATACATACAAGTTAAACAATATATTAGACTTTAAAGTAATGGGACATAATGGATATGATCAAACTGCTTGCCTTGCTGGAGCTGTTCACTATGCTGCAAAGGGTCACTCATGGGATCAACGCACTCGTCGGCACCTAACGAAAAAGCGAAAAAGAACCGATAAGAACGACAAAAACCGAAAAGACTCAACAGCAAACTTTCTCCAAATGCTCTGAAATTTTTACAGCAGCAAGAGCATGATTTTTAAAAAATTTAGCAACAAGAACCAATTGATTTGGATTCTCAATACAAAAGTTATGGCCAAACCAATTCTGCTCAACTTGGAAATTGCTGGAAAATTCAAATCGGTTACTGTTCATCCAAATTAAATTCCCTAGCACAATTTTCCACAGAGGTGCTGCACCTAGGATTTTTATGGTAAGTCAAGCACCTCATGAGATGAATAACACAATTGAGTTCACCTCATTTGGAGCTTTGATGCATATTTAATGATTTTTCAAAGACATGCAAAAGAGCACAAATAAAATGCACCCACAATTCTTTTGAAAATAGTGACATGCCTAAATCCTATTCTACCATTTAGTACACTAATAGAGGAAACCAACAAAGTTGGATTCACTCAAAAAGGATCCACAGAGATTTACTTATGCATTTTACAAGTTAATTGCAATTTTTAGAGCAACATTAAAAGTTAATTTTGAAACCAATTTACCAATCCATTTTCTGGAGCCGAACTACACTTACAACCATTTTTAGATTAAATTTTAGTTCAAACCAGAGCTACCAAAATTTGAATCAACTCAAATGGAGCTAAAATGAAATAGTTATGCATTTTTGAAGTTTATTACCTTTTTCAATTTACAAATAATTCCCCCCGGGAATTTCTAAAACCAAAACGACGTGGACGAACCTGGGCCGTTGATCCTGGATCGGATGGCCCAAGACCTGCCGGCAACGCGCGCTCGCGCCTGCGCAGAACCAACGAATGCGGACCGTCGATGATGCATCGACGGTCTAGATTGTATCGCGCACGAGCGCGTTTGGAAACCCCGCGCGCGAAAGGAGGCGGAGGTCGTGGACCGTTGATCGCGAGATGGACGGCTCGCAACCAACGCGATACAGTGCACGTGTATGGTCCCGCGAGATCTCGCCCGCAGATCTAAAACTGGACGGTCCTAGGACCTCGCTACAGTTGTCGGTTTCGTCCGACAACGAAACCGACGGCGAAGAAATGGTCACCGCCGGCGACTCAGGCCACGGCGGTGCGAATGGATGCTAGGTACATGTGCGCAATAGCAGTGTGCACCCACTGGTACCACTCACACCCGCGGTGGTGGACCAGAGCGCCGGCGAGCTGGAGGAGAGGCGGCGGTGCAAAGCACGGCCAAACGACAAACAGCATAAGGAGCACCACAACGGTTCATTCAAGCGAGTGCCCAGCTCTAAGGGATTACCAGGAGGTACCTGGAGGTCGCGGAGGGACCGAGGAGGACAGAGAGCTCTGGCGGCGGAGGAGCTTGCCGGTAGGAGGAGGACGATGTGGAGAAGAGGACTGGCATAATTAACCGCACCGGTCATCAAGATGTATTCCAGATAGCTAAGAGATGCTCCCGAGCAAGGAATTGAAAGGGGCGGTGTCGCGACCTTGCGATCTTCATCACACGGTTCCGACAAGGAAGGGAGGTCACAATGTTGGATTCATATCGGCGGTTCTAAAACGAGAAGGAGGTCGCAAGTTTGAAAGGAGACAGAGGTTGTGACCATTGGATTTGCATCCAAGGGCGAAGCAATGTGGGGAGGTCTTGATCAACTGCGGCGACGCGGACAAGCGATGGGAGGTCGTGGTCATGGATTTTGATCCAATGGCGCACAACATAGAGGGAGGTCGGGACCGTCGGTTTACATCCAAAGGCGCCGAACAGAGAGGGGGTCGGGCGCGTTGCACGACGCAAAAAGGGAGGTCGTGGCCGTGGGATTTCAATCCAAGGGCACACAACATCGATGGGAGGTCGCGGGCGCTGCGCATGACGCGATAGGAGGTTGTGGCCGTTGGATTGCGATCCAAGGGCACACAACATGGAGGGGAGGTCGTGGGCGTTGCGCACGACGCAAAGGGAGGTCGTGGCCGTTGGATTGCGATCTAAGGGCACACAACATGGAGGGGAGGTCGTGGCTGTTGCGCACGACGCAAAGGGAGGTTGTGGCTGTTGCGCACGACGCAAAAGGAGGTCGTGGCCGTTGGATTTTGATCCAAGGGCACACAACATTGAGGGGAGGTCAGGACCGTTGGATTTACATCCAAAGGCGTTGAACAGAGGAGGGAGGTCATGGCCATTGCGCACGGCACTGAAACGGGGAAGGAGGTCGTGGCTGTTGGATCTCGATCCAATGGCGCACAACGGGGATGAGAGGTCGTGGCCAGTGGATCTCGATGCGATGGTGCACAACCTAGAGGGAGGTCGTGGTGGTTGGATTTCAATCCAACGGCTACGAACAGAGGTAGGAGGTCGTGGCGGTTGCGCACGACGCGGAAAAGAGGTGGGGAGGTCGTGGTGGTTGGATTTTGATCCAACGGCGACGAAATGGAGAGGGGAGGTCGTGGGTCATTGGATTACGATCCGACGAGCACTGACGAGAGAGGTGGGAGGTCTTGGCGGTTAGGCATGACACCGCAAAGAGAGGGAGGTCGTGGCCGCGAGATCTGGATCTCGACAATGACGAGACGAGAGGGAGGTCGTGGCCGTTGATTTGGATCCAACCGCACGACCTCGCGTGGGAGGAGCTTCTACTGAGCCGGGCATGGTTGGTTGTGGCGAATGTCGTAGCCGTTGATTTGGATCCAACGGCGCACGACCTCGCGCGGGAGGAGGAGCTCGGCTGAGCTGGGGATGCGGTTGAGTTCAACCCACTTTGGAAAGTGGCTCGGACCCAAGGAACAGTGCCAGATTTGAATTTAAATTTTAAGGCTGAGGTTGGAGGAATTTCTAGAGGTAGCAAACTAACTCCAAAAATTCCGAAATTTTAACTGGAGCTTCCTCACGCCAGGGTTAACCTTACATAAAATTTCTAGAGGTTTTTATGTACAAAATTTTTCTAAAAAAAATTCATCAAGGCTGTTCTATGGTTTGACTTACCTCCAAAATTTATCAAATAATTTCTAAAAATTATGAAATAATTCAGAGGGGTCACACAGCATCCCTAGAACCAAGAAAAAATATTTCCAAGGGTTTAATACTAGATTCTTGCCAAAGTTGATTAAGGGGTTGACTTTAGTCAACAGGAGGTTTAGGTTTTTGAATTCCACAACTCTTGACAAGAATTATGGAAGAGTTCAAGAGTTTCAAGATGTGAGAAAAGTTTTAATTTCTACCTATTTTCTTACATTTGAAACACACACCCATTTATACATTTGGGATGTTACACTAGGGTTGAGGGTAGCGCTGCTCTTGGAGTGGTCGAGACTGATCTCGGCCGTCCGGAATTCAGGAGACCAGAGAGATGGCTCCTGTTCAAAATCCACGACCAGACGTGGTCGTGGCCGAGCCCATTCTTCAACTTGAACTCCGACCAGACGTGGTCGTAGAAAAGAAGTTGAAGAAATCTTCCGTTGGGAAGATGACTCCCAAGTTCCTAGTTAAGTCCAGAGTGCAGAGGTATGTGAAACAGATTAAAGTGTAAGAATAGCATTTACCTTTTGCTTTTCACAACTTGACTTTCTTTCCTTTTGTTGATTTTTAGCCCGACTCCTTCAGCCCCCAAGGATGCTTCTATTGAGAAGCCCACTGCCACCTCTCCAGCGGATGGAGAGATGACAGCGGAAGTGGTCGAAGGATCATCCACAGCCCGGGCGGTGGAGGAAGTCGTGGCTCCTGAAGTGGTTATCACAACCACTGAGGTAGTAGCTACGACCGCTGAGGTAGTAGCTACGACCGCTGAGGTGGTCGTGAAGACAGCAGAGGCAGCTATAGAAGCCTCTGGCCAAGGTGGTGATGTATCTGATCATCATGCCAGGACGGAAGTTGTTGCAAGCGTACCACCTGGTCCACAAGGAGAAGCTGCAGTTGTAGAATCAGAAGATGAAGAGTATTTCAACTTTTGTGCTGATTTCTTTGGGCCTACTTCCATTGTGGGGTCTTCTGCTTTTAGATCTCGTGATTGAGTCCCTCATCCCAAAGATATTCCCAACAGAGGAGAAACTTTTGACAACGAATGCCTTGAAATGGTTTGGTGGGATCAAGTCGCGAAGATAGACAAGCTGAAGAGTCCAGATATGGTTTTCTCGATGTTTGCTCGGACGACTATGAATGTAAGTATTTAAGGATACTTATATGTGTGGCCTTCCCTGACTTCTTACCATCTTTCTTTTTGTAGAAAGCTCTGGAACAAATTGCCACTGTTGGTGAATATCACCGACAACTTATAGAGCTACGACAGGAAAAAGAGGAACTCGCTGAATGCAGTAGAGGGTGGTAAGTCACTGTTATTCGTAGTCGTTTTAGGGTTTGACTGTTTATACAGTGCTTGTGAGGTTTGTCGTGGAAAAATTCACGACTAGGTTCTAGTCGTAGAAAAACTTACGACTAGTTAGATAGTGCTCATGTCTACCTTTAACCTTTACAGGTTAAATAGCGATGAAAAGACCCTGGCCAACTCGCTCGATTATGAAAAAGAGGAGTCGAGAAAGCTAAGGGAAGAAAAGAAGACCTCTTGAAGAAGCTTCAGAGGAAACTACTGAATCAAAAATTGCAGGAGAGATAAGCGATAAGTGCCGAACTTAAGACCGCTTATGTCGTTGATCTTTACCTTTTAACTCTTTCTTCTTTTCGAGAAAAAGAGGACGAAATGAGAAGGCTTCAAATTGAAGTTAAAGATAAAACTTTGGTGTGTGCGAGATTTCTCGTATGCCAAAGATAAAGATCAAGAAATTGAGAGGTGAGATCTCGACGAAGTGTAAGCAATTCTTTACCCGTAGTTTTTGCAAGTTCTTTTCCTTTTCTAACTCCCATTTCTTTTTAGAAATTGAGCTCGAACTGGAAAGGCTCGAAACTAGGGATCAGGAAAAAAACCATGATCCTTAACGAGACTGTCCGCATTGCCAAGGAAAATGCAAAGGACATCAAATTATGGGAGAAGCGGCATGCTGAGACCATTGCTTCCCATAATGAAGAAATCAAGAAGTTAGATTCTCGACTAGTAGGTAAGGAATTATTTTACCTATGATTATTTTTGTTTTTTTCCTCCTCTAGGAGTTTATTTTTGCTTGACCAGTCTTATTCTTTTCAGAGCGAGTGGTCGAAAATAAACAACTCCGCGAGGCTTCGACTTGTAACCAACAAGAGATGAGGTCGATGAAGATTAATCTTCAAGGCAACATCATGCTCCTGAACAATATACTTGGTGAGCTAAGTTGTGAGGGAAAAACTCCTCAAGATGATACGATAGCTGCTCACATAAGTACTATTGGGGAACAAGTCAGGACTTTACAAGAATTGGTGACCACCCTGAAGGCCAACCAAGCTGAGTCAATCAAGGAGGCGGTCGAAGGTGTTGTAAGTTATGCATTGGCAAAACTTAAAGCTCATGACCCCAGCCTTAATGTGCAACCAATCGAAGTTGACTTCAACTGCCCTGAGGCAGAAGCAAGTCGTCTAATAAAAGAAATGCAACCAGTTGGCAGGAAGGTCTCGGAGGAGATGCGACTAGGCTCTCCCTCTTCAGAGTAGTTTGTAAAAAACCTGTGAAAAACAAGCTTTTGTTGATGTATTATACAATCCATCTTGTTTCCTGCAAACCATCTTGTCGAGTAGTTAGTAACTCAAAAGATAATTAACGAAAGAAAGACTAAGAATTGAAATCAAATTAATAAATTTATCCTAGCCCCCGACTATTTGCTTAGTTTGTTTAGACAAACTAAGTAAATAGTGTTAAAAAAGGGTTTCTGAAAACAGAGAGGTTTGGTTAACTTGTAGTTTTTGGTCACGATTGTCACGCACTGGTCGAAAAAGTGAGAACGAATCGACACTAGGAAGTTTCTTCTAGTAGGCAGGACCACGTGTAGAGAGGAAAGGCTTCGACTAGGTGATGTTACCATCTCTGACCCGTTTAATCAAATCGAGAACGGCAACTTGAGTTAAGCAAACGTCTAGAGGACTTTAAAAAATTCGTTCGCCCTTCCTTGGTGCATTCGATAAGTCTGTTCTGGTAGCAAAAGTAGGAAACTGAACAATGCTAGGAAGTTCCTTCTAGTGAGCAAGATCACGTGCAGAGAGGAAAGACTTCGACTAGATGTGTTTCTTCCTCCGACCTGTTGAGACGGAACGAGTACACCAAAGGTGGTTGAATAAATCTAAGAAAGTGCACTCTGCTTAGAGTATTTTTCAAATAACTGAAGAAATAAACTAAGGTGAAAAGAGCTGGCCTTAAAAATATTTCGACCAAATAGAACCCAAGCTCTTTGTATTGGTAGCAAAAGTGAGTAACGAGTCGACACTAGGAAGTTCCTTCTAGTGGGCAAGACCACGTGCAGAGAGGAGAGGCTTCGACTAGGTGATGTTACTCGCCTTTTCACCGAAAGTAAAGAAAACTGGGTGTTTGGAATGTAGTCGAAAGATTATGAAAGCACTACTCAAAAGTAAGACAATAGAGGTAGAAAGAACCGAGTCTTTATTGTGCGAATGGTTGGTTACACATAAAACTTGCGTGAATCGGGTCGATGTTCCAAGAATTGAGAGAACTCGGCCGCCTTCCATTGCTAATCGTCTCGACCTCGCCGTAACTTCGACCCGCTGTGTAAGGACCTTCCCACTTGGGAGAAAGTTTGTTCCGATTAGACTTGGATTGGCAATGGAAGACGGCTTGTTGGTAGACTGCTGAACGGATTAAGGCCTGGTTTCTCCTTTCTTCGAGTAAGTTAATGTCATCCGCTCGAAGTTGTTCCCCGTTGGAGTCATTGAAAGTTTCACTCATGTCGATCAGTATCTTTAGTTCCGAGGAAGCATGGCTTCACTCAAGACCCAAAAGGGTGTTTCACCAGAGCTCGACTAGTAGTCGTCTTTAACCGCCCATAATACGGAGGGTAATTCTTGTACCCAAGCCCCCGAGCGCTTGACAAGCTGGTCGAAGACTCGGGTTTTAATTCCTCGCATTATTTGGCCATTCGCACGTTCGACTGCCCCATTGCTTTGGGGATGGGCCACAGAAGCATAACATAACTTGGTACCCAACTCGTCGCAAAATTCCTAAAATTTTGCACTCGAAAATTGTTTACCATTATCTGTAATTATTCAACTCGGCACTCCAAATCGAGTAATTACGCATCTCATCATGAACCATTTTGTCGCTTGCTGTTATCCTGATTCTGAGTTCGGCTTCGATCCATTTTGTGAACGTATCAATAGCCACAAAAAGGAACTCGAAACCTCCTGGAGTGTTGGGGAACGGTCCTAGGATATCGAGACCCTAGGTCGCAAAAGGCCAAGACAGAGGTATCGTTTGTAATGCTTGAGCTGGTTGGTGTATTTGCCTGCTATGAAATTGGCATTGGACACACTTTTTAACCAACTCTTTAGCATCATACATGGCTGTTGGCCAGTAAAAACCTTGTCGAAAGGCCTTACCGACTAGTGTTCTGTAGGAAGTATGATTTTCACAGATGCCACTGTGTATGTCGTGAAGGAGTGTTAATCCTTCGCTCTGCGGAATGCATCGCATGAGCACCCCTTGAGTACCTCGTTTATAGAGGACTCCTTCAACCAAAGTATACATTTTGGTTTTTCGGGATAAGCGATCTGCCTCGAGATTGTCTTGCACGAACCCTTCAAGATACTCATAGATGGGAGCCATCCGTATCCTCGTATTCTAGAGAGGCCGCCTCAATAGGAGGTGTCTCTGGTTCTTCAACTAGGGGCGGCTTCGAGTTGTTCCAAGAAGACTCCTTTTGGTACTACTGATCGGAAGAAGCCATTCAAGCAAGTCGGTCTCGAGAAATTATCCTTTCGAGAGATGAATTGTGCCTCGAAACCTAAAAAATGCTTTTCTAGCTTACGCACTTCCGATAAATACCGAGACATTGTCAGGTTAGAGCACTGGTATTCTTTCCCGACTTGATTCATGACTAGTTGAGAGTCTCCCCTCACGAGTAGTCGGCGAATCGAGAGCGCTTTCGCAGCTCGTATGCCAGCTAGCAAACCTTCATATTCTGCCATATTGTTAGTGGCCTGAAAGTTTAATTGTATGGCATACTTTAAGGTCTCTCTGGTAGGAGATACCGGGGCCACCCCAGCCCCTGAGCCACTTAAAGTAAGCGACCCATCAAAGTACATCGTCCACTGATCGTGGGAATCGTACTGGGGATCCTGAACAAGTTCAGGATTTGTCCATTCGACGACAAAGTCTGCCAAGATCTGGGATTTAACGGCCGTTCGGGACACAAAATGGAGGTCGAACTTCCCAAGTTCGACTGACCATTTTGCCATGCGTCCCACTGTTTCCCTATTCTGGAGGATCGCTCCCAAGGGAAACTTAGACGGTACAGCTATTTTGTGCGCTTGAAAATAATGCCGTAGTTTCCTCAAAGACATGAGGAGGGCATATAGAAGCTTTTGGACCTGAGGGTAATGCTCCTTAGGCCCGTGTAAAACTTCACTAACGTAGTAAACCGGTCGTTATACGTTTTCACGTTCTACGACTAGTACTGCGCTTACTGCCTGTGGCGTGGCAGCTAGGTAAATTAAGAGCGTTTCTTCTGGCCTCGAAGAAACCAAAATAGGAGCACTCGTAAGATACCTCTTGACATCCTCAAAGCGCTGCGTTGCCTCGCTCGACCACTCAAAACCTTCGTGTTTCCTTAGAAGTTTAAAGAAAGGTAGTCCTTTTCTTCTAGTCGATGCGATGAAACGACTTAAAGCCGCCATGCACCCCGTGAGTTTCTAGACTTCTTTAAATCAGTGTTGTGAGCCCTTTGGGTGTAGTCTGGTCGGATTGACCCTTGTCCTTTGAGAGGATTGATTCTCTCGTTGGACATACTGTTGTGGGGGATAGGGATCCCTCCTCAACTCCATCAGTGGCATGGTCTCCTGGATCTGCGAAAAGATCCTTGGAGGTAGCAACACCATCAGATGAGTCGATACTCGGTTCGTAATCGAAACTGGCATCCATGTCGACGTCTGCGTAATCTGCTAATTCAAACCAGTTCTCCTCGTTCCATTCTCCTGCCATGAGTGCATAAGATTTGGGAAAAAGAGAGTATATTGCTTCCTGATAGCCCTCGATAGCGTGTGTGTACGTCTCGATTGCTCTGTCCCCTTTCCCTCTCTGACCGTTGCCTTTATATAGTCGTGAAGGAATAGTCGTTTTCCCTCGCCAAGAGACGCCTCATCAAATCGAAGAACGCGCGACGCTTGCGAGAATCATCGGGATGGTAACTCCTTTACGCCGCTGACAGTTACTTTGTCGAGATAATGGGGTATTGCGTGTTATTATTTCGCATAATAACAACGGATGTTGACTGTTTGGATTCCTTAATCAATTGGACCCACTCGCCTGTAGGTTTTATTGATCATAAGGTGGTCGTAGCTGACCTGGTCGTAGAAGGACTTATGACCATAAGGTAGTCGTAGCAAGACTTACGACTATGGGGTAGTCGTAGAATAACTTACGACTGGGTAGTGATCGTAGAAGAACTTACAACCATAAGGTAGTCGTAGCAAGACTTACGACTATGGGGGTGGTCGTAGAAGAACTTAAGACCGCCTGGTAGGCTTCTCCCTTGTAAATTTAAGGGGTATACCTAGGGACCACATGACATCATATTTACTTATAATAAGAATTATAGATAAAAGATAAAATGAGGATTATTAGATCCTCATCACCTTGCTTTTCGCTTCCCTTCTCTTCTACTGTTGAACACCACATGAACCCATGTAAAAGATGAAGCACAACAACTAACTAGCAATAGCAGTTGCATGCAATGCAGGAGACCAGCAAACTTGTTGATTCCACGCGTGGCCGAACAACAACCAAACAAAAGGATTCCACGCTACGGCGAACGCTCGTAAATGGCTTCATCTTGCGACGCAGCAGCGGCCTTCGGCGGCGTGCAAAGTAGCCACGCCAGAAAGCAAAGTACCACGCAAAGAACATGCAGAGGCTGACTCAAGATCGCCGAGTAGCAACTCGAGGCGATGGCCTCCACGTGCCGGCGTTTGCACGAGATGATGCGCTACACTAGTGGCGGCGCACAGAAAACAAAAACGCTGCTAGGGTCTGATTTATGGGTTTTGGATCCCCTAATCTCCACATCCCCCCTAAAAGACTCAACACCTCCCATACGACTCGTTCCCTCAAAACAACTCCCCTCAAAAACCCGAAACATCCCGTTTTCTCGTATCCCCTTTTGTTTATTTATGCACTGGTCCTCAAGAGGGTTATTTTTTCAGAATACCCCACTAAACCTTTTCATTCTCTATCTAAAGCACTTCGGGGTATTACATTCTACCCCCTTAAACAGAATTCGACCCCGAATTCTACACACTGTTCTACTTGGAGAACAATCACAACTGCACTAACCAACAGTTAACACATACTCGACGTGAACCACTCTGGATATTGCTTGCGGATGCGAGACTCCAACTCCCAAGTCGCCTCTCTCTCAGATTGATGTGACCACAACACCCTGACATATACCCCGCGCATGGACTTGAGATGGTCCTAGCGAAACGCTAACATCCAAAATCCCCGCAACTTTCAGAAACAAACCAATGTTCCTTGGACCAACCTTCCCTTTGGTACCAAACCACACAACTCGCATAAATCACTTGGAACTCTTGTCCCCTCTATCAATCAATCACTTCACCTTTGCAAGGAGCATCTCCTTTAACAATGGACACACAAACAACTCGTCTTAAACCAACTTTCTTACAAAAAGAACCCAACTGAAAAACGAAGGATTCCCATCGCAACCACGCAATACCAACTATCCTCTAGAAGAGTCAAATCTAAAATCGAAGTTTCATCATGAAAACATTTTCCACTTACCAAGTAGGCAGTTTACAAATAAACACCACAAAAGCCAAAGACAAAAATCACTCGAATGTCCAAAACAACCATTTTTTACTTGACCATAAAAGACTACGCACGAACATAAAAGCAACTCAATTTGCAACTGGCACCCGCCATAAACGCAAATCTCAAATAAGATCCAAGAGAGTATTTCACTACTCGAGAAAACATTCTTTTCTTAATTTTTCTTTTAGGAATAAACTTTCTCTCAAATCATCACACTATCTCCTTCTTAACTGGCAACCTCAAAGCGATACCCAACTCAAAAGCAACAACCACACTCATCTAGAAGAACTCTACTAATCCACAAAAAAAATACTTTAGTCTACTCCTCTACCAAAAAAATTATTTTGATAAATGATTCCCAACACCTCGATAAAGATTTTCACAATCACATCACCTCAATCCTTTAAGGATAATTGATGCGGAGGATGCTTGATCTTCACGACGTAGGATCGATGATAACTTTGGATCTGTGCAATCTAACGAACCGATGGCGCCAACCACTGTCAAAATAGCAACCTGCGACAAAAGAATTCGCCCAACCACACGCTCGTGATCCCGTCTACCTGATCATACAAAGTAGACGTGTCGATGCTCCTGCAAAACACAAGGATTCACAAGAACAACGGAACGGCACAACAGATTGGAACTCCCAATTCTAGTGGAGGCAATATTGCTCAAACCCTAGAATCAAGAATATATTGATTATCTGTAAAATATCTCGTCCCCTGTTACATAGGGTACACCCCTTGGTTTTATAGCCAACAAAATCTCACGTCCATATGGTCTAGGGTCGGCGCACGGCCAAAAGGAACTAAACTCTACTCGGTTTGGTCTCAAAGAAAATAAATTACAACCGATCGACCAGTACATGGCTCGGCCCAATACGGCAATCTTTCGGTTCGGCCAATTGATACGGCAATCTTTCGGTTTCCTTTTCCTTAATTGATTCGGCCTCCTTTCTTTGGTTGCATGCAGCACGTCTCCTCTCTTTGGTTTGCATGCAGCACATGCACATGCATGATCTTCTTAATTCTTTAATCCATGTGTAGCATGCAGCCTCACGTGTATGCTTCATGCAGCCTCTTCTTAATTCTTTAATCCCTTGTTGCATGCATAGCATGTATGCATCCATGTGTGAACGGTACTTGATATTTGTACACATCATCAAACATAGGTTTGTATTAGCAGCACCATCTTCGCTCCTTCGGCCTAATACAGTCCCCCATGCTTCTATACGTATGAAACTGTTGGTGAATTAATTTAGCCCTTGCTCGTGTAATTGGTCTAATCGGAATGTCCTCATCATAGCTAATCTAAATATACAAAATTTGGTAGTACGGGCTAAGGACAATGCACTTTGCAAATCGCATTCGAGTAATGATAAGACATAGTAGAAAAGGTTTGTTGCGTTTTGAAATGACAAGTATTTTACTGTTTAACATCCTAAGACACAGAAGATGATAAGATATGCTACCATTCCTAGTTTCTGACTAAAACATCTGTGTATGAAATAACTCATGGAATGCTAGCTCAGATAACATCTAATGGTCTGGATAGCTTAATAGCTATTAATGGCTATTATATCCATATTGAGAATAGCTACTCCAATTTCTACACAGAAAAAGGCCTTTCAATTGTATACTTGAAGCAACTATAACAATAAAGTTGTACAATTGCAAATCAGCATATAAGTGACATATTCAAGGAGTGACATTGCTCACATATGAATTATGAGATCTAGACCTACTCTTCCTTTTCAGAAAATCACATATATAACTTAGGAGCTAAATTCTAATGTTTATCTTTTCTGCAGAACTCACAAAAATAAGTAAAACGTTACAAGCATGAGATATTACTTTAGGACTGAAATTTCTACCAATGCCATTGCGCATGCTAGCCCCAAGGAGTTTGAATTCTGATGAGCTCCAGACCCCACACGATAGCTGCAAGAAGATATTAGCACTTAGAAGTTAGAACAGGTTGCCACATTGGTAAGTGGTAACCTTTTGAGGGGAAAAAATGAACAGACTCCAGTAAATACATGCTATGATGTTGACGTGCAATAGGAACAGTAAGTCAGTAACAACTAATGAGTCATTTCAAACAGATGATGCATTACTAGATGATCACACGCGGGCTACTTAGCAACAAAATGACCAAAGGATCATGAGCATTGATTTGGATGAGGCACGTTTAATGCATAGCAATGTTGGTTGCTTCATAAAGAAAAACACTTCTATGTTTCATGCTTCTAGTGGATGAGTTTTTTTAGTAATCAAGAGTTTGTCAGAATTTCACATAGCATGCAATCAGAGACTATATAATTATTTGCCAATATATGATGCCACATTCTTTAGGATGATTTGCACGGATAAAGCTATTAATATCCTCAAGGCACTTCTTTGTCTTGGGCCTTATATAATACCTGTAAAACTTGAGCTGAGATGGTCTGATACGATTGAAGTCATATGTCAATATATTCTCGGCAGCACTTACCTCGATTTGGACGATTAAAACTTTGTCGAAAACAATGCGCTTATGAGGCCTAGAACTTGAACGACATCTTCCTTTACACTAGCGATTCTTTGTTGCGATCCACGGCCAGATCGTGTATGCGAACTTCGCTTTAAAATACCTAGATGCCGATAGATCATAAAAGCTATATCAAAAGGTTACAATTTATTTAACATGAACTTCTTTCTTCCTAATAGAAAGTACCTGGTAATCAGGTCGGAAATCATGACCCCACTGGCTTACACAATGAGCTTCATCAATAACAATTCTAGAAAGATGGCCTCGTGAATATACATTTTCCAATTGTCTTAATAGAGCATCACTCCTGTATACAGGAATAAAACACATGTAAATGATCGAGGGTGTAATCGTAAGTGACAAACTAAAAGTGAGCTTAAGACTTGAATATATTCAGGAGTACCAATGTAGCATGCCAGGGTAAAAAAAGATCAGTGACAACTAGTTTTGATCTGGAAAATGTGAAATCATGTATAATGGCTGCAGGTCATATTAAGTCTTAAGTATGAGAGTTACACTATATTGCAAAAGGATAACTTTGAAACGATGGTCAAGAGATGATATAGTTGAATCCAAATATAACTACTTCAGACTATTGCGGAGATACAGGCAGTTATCTAAATCGTGATATTTAAATCACATATTTTCATAAAGTACTTAATTTGATACAATTATATATATATATATATATATATATATATCAGAAAATTACCAGTCTAGGTGCAGGATCTCTATCTGACAGATAGACATATATTTCTCGACAAAGTCCAACAAGCTCTACACTCATAACTAAATTCAACTAATGAGATAAGCCCTATATTATAGAAGAAAATAGATCTTTTGCAACAAACCGCCTCAACTCAAATTTGTTTGTTGCAACAAAGAAGGTGAATCAATGCACCACAAAAGGGAATAACTTTATGAAGAAGATCGACCATGAATAATCAAGAGCTTCTTGACAAGGGACAAGTAATGGTCGCAAAAGGTTCACTATCCACATCTTCCATAGTTCAAATAGGCGATATTTAACCAAAGGAATAATAACAAGGTGGATAAGTTGGCGCAAATGCCGAAATTCCATAACTTGCACATTCTCCATAAGAGCAAGGGTGATAGAGGAACCCTCTATGCATCGGAAAAATGCTTCCCAAGACTAGCCGCTAATCCTATAACATTGTACCGCAGTATGGTATGTTCGAAACTTGGATGGGTCAAAGATGTAATACAGAGAAATGGCTCTTAACATTTATGAAGTGCAAGATGCAAATTTTCTGGTTACTCAAAGTGTAGCTCAATTATTCTTACATTATCAAGGATTATCGAATATCAAACCGATGATGGGGTTTAAACAATTACATAGCATGAGTAGTAGGACAACAAATCTCATTCTAACAAGAACTCACCCA